>CM060731.1:88334182-88934182 GCA_030704615.1 Takakia lepidozioides | reverse complement strand
AGGATAATTCGGCGCCGAAATTATAGTTAAATGTCCAGAAATGGCAAGTCCAACAGGCATGGACAGCATCCGTCAGGGGCAATGATGGCGGCAAAGCATAGCATGGTGCCGATTTAGTCTTCGCTCTGGATGAATTTCGGCGCGAAATATGGATGATTTCACCTCGTCTACGCGTGGACGGAGATATTCGTAATGAATTTTGGCGCCGAAATATGGATGATTTCACCTCGTCTACGCGTGGACGGAGATATTCGTAATGAATTTCGGCGCCGAAATATGGATGAAATGTGCCCAAGTGCAGCCGTTTCCACTGTTTCCGGATTTAATTCCGGCTCCGATATCCCACTGACAGGTTTGCTCATGACGAATTAGGACTTGGGAAGCGATGAATTGCGGCGCCGAAATTTGTAAGTTTGTGTACGAAAGTACTTGAATAGGATGAATTTCGGCGCCGAAATTCATCCGTCCGCTTATGAAATGTACCGACCTGACTGTTGAATGTCATAGGCAGGGGATTTTCATGCGGTTGGGTTTCATGATGTGCGGATATTTCATTCAATGTCGGCTGCTCCGGGAACAGCATGGTGAACGGAAGGTATTTCCGGTGCCGCAATTCGGATAAACCATCTTGTACTGGTGGCTGGAACTGGCACGCGTCGTGTTCAGTCGACTTCATCTGTTGCGAACGTGTCAGGGGTCACAATCTCTTCATCACCCATACGGCAGAAAGTGGTGACGGTGGCAACGCTTCGGGAGACGTGGCTGCTTACACATCTGCTCGTGTAGAGTGGTTGCATGTTTCCACCGCTTCGCTCTATCGCTCCTTGCCTTTCTGTAGTGACATTCTCCTGCGTTTCCTCTCCTTATGCGGCATAGTGGTAGCATAGAGTTTGTGGAAGGTCAGGTGACTCCGGCAAAGAGAAGGAGGACGCGGGATTTTGGGAAGCCGCCGACGACACGACTTTAAGCTCCGTCTCATGCATGAAATGTAGACCTCGTTATCCGGAGACTCGGATCGCCCACCAGTGAGAGATTCGTGCTTTGCAGATGTGAAGCACTCCATACGCAATATTCCTTTTACACCTTTTTTTTTGCGTGCAGTGTCTCATGTTTTCCTGTTTGTTTGACATGGGAGCTGGGGAGGGATCGCAGGGGGCGAAGCAACACAGTCAACTTTGGATACTCCTGCCCGGGTGCTGCGCTCGCAAGGTGGAAGTGCATCGAGGCAGGCGAGTCCTCATTCAACACCTCAGATATCGCCTCAGAAAAAGCCCACCTAGAGTTCGGAAGTCGAGGAACAGAAGGAGCCCATGGCTTCGCCAGTAAAACCCTAGGGAGAACTGGAAGCAGAGATTTGGGTTGCAGTCATTTCAAAAAACACGGATGCGGTGGAGGCTGCTGGAGTGTGGGAGTTGGATCTGCAGAAGGGCGCCCCTTGAGCTGACAGAAGGAGCAGGACGACAACGTGGTACGACTTGGCGACGATCAGAACCTGCTGGAGCTTGCGGACTCTTATCTTTCAGGCATTTTGCTTCGTGAAGAAACATTAGAAATTCAAATTACGTGAAACAGGAAGACTTGTTGATTCCATAGTTGATCCACTGGAGTATAACGTCATGTTCAACCATGTGGGAGAGAAGGACATTCTTTGTGATTTGTCGGGCAAGCCATGGAGGTATGGCAGGACCATGAGTCCTGCATTCATCCCACGCTCATGGAAACATGTACGGATGTTGAAGGCAGGGTCCTCGACATCACGTGCAAATACAGGTGAGAATGTTAATTGAATGCGGCACCAAAATTGACACCATTTCTGTTTGTGTATGTTTGCTTTTGCGAGGAAGCGCCTCATTCTTGAGTTTGGTGTGGTTGTGTCTATGAATTGCAGGTGCTGTATGTGGGCGGGAAGGATGTCGAACCGATTTGTGTTCTCATTTGAGGGGGATACGGCCTTGTACGATTACAATTGGCGGGCCTTCAGCGTTTGCCTCCGACTGAGGATCCCAAAAATGCAGAAGATGACATTGTGGAAGGGGAGAGGAAGATGAAAGGAGGAAGTCCAGGAAATTCGTTCGATGCAGGGCGCCCGAAGCCGCTTCCCCCAATGCCTATCTTCGAGTGAGTTGCACCATAGTAAGTGTATTGGTTTCGGTTGTAGGGACCATGCAACCTGCCGATGATTCCCTGTTTGAATTCTCTAATGTACTTCATTCTATGTTTGTGCTACACTCAGCCTTGCAGAGTCGTCCGACGAGGAGAAGCTGGGAGACTTGCCCGAATCGGACCCTGTTGCACAGGAAGAGAGAAATCGCATCGGCCATTCTTTGCCAGAAAATCGTTTCTCGCGAGCCCCAGAAGCCTTTTTTTCTACCAGCCTATGCAGACACGGCTGCCAGAGAAGCATCAGCAGGGAGGATAGGCCTACTCGGTTAGAGCAATTGACATACGGGAATGAGCAGAGAATCATAATGAGGCGTGAGGCCAAACAATAGAATTGTGAAGGCAGAGTAGGGAAGTTCGTAATAGAATCCGCGTCCGAGAGCGAGGGGAATGTTGAGGACACTTCCGCACCCAAGTGGACAGTTCCGGCTGGTGAGGATGGTATTTTTGAGGGGAGGGCTTTCAGAGTACCAGCGGTAAACGGCAGTGCAGGGTTCGGAGGCAGGTGGAAGGCAGCCATCCTTGCCATGAGGCCGGGGATGCATCGGACAGTGATAGCGGATCCTCACCTAGCAAAGTCTCATTTGGATCCTTTTGTTGTACAGTTCTGAAACACTTAATGAAATATTGACGATTTGGAAAAATCATTGTGTTCGGACTGCTTGTCCGTTGCCCTACATTTCTTCCCGCCAACCAAAATGTATAATAAAAGTAGAAGAGACGCAAACTTCATTGAAGAACCCTACAAGTAATTTATGCACACCATCGAGCGAGAACTTGAAGCCATGAAAACCCTGCCGTTTCTAACATTCCTATTGGGAATTTGGCGCCGAAATAGCCAATGCGCGCCTTCGTTATATGGGCCTCAAAATTCCACGGATGAATTACTGTACCAAAATATCGCGATGGAAGCCTTCAGCACAAGGCACTTCAGCACATTCCACTTGGGTATTTCGGCGCCCAAATAGCCCGTTCTGCGCCATTAAATACCGCACTATATCACATTTTAAGAGGTAATTTCGGTGCCGAAATACCCCGGTGGGATGTCTTCAAAAACACCATTTTAGCACAACTGCTTCTTTTTTGGGAATAGGGCGCCGAAATACCTCATTCCGCATCCTGGACTAGGAGAAACAGACCCTATTCCTAGGTCAGAGGACATACAAGACATAACACCGTCAATAAAGGCAGGAAAATTCCAAATTCCGCGATGTTTCCGCTCATGAGCTCATAGGCTCATGGGCTCATGGGCTCATGCGCTCATGAAATAGTAAACCTCCTGTAGTTGGATCCTGAAGGTTGGTGGCCACCATACTGGACCTGCCCCTGGTGTGGTCTTGCAGGGTTGGTAGAATAGAGGGAGGAAGTAGGTTGGTTGTACATAGGCGAGGAGGATACATACTATGGGGATGCATTCCATAATGGTGGTAAATGGAATACCCACCTTGACTAGGATCATGCATTGGAGCGCCTGCAGGTGGAGCAAAAGAAATTGTAATTCTGGCACTGAGAATCATTGTTTTTGAGGTTGATTGTGAGGATACGGCATGTGCCCATGCAGATTATACCCTGACATGGCAGGATACTGTGGGTAGCTAAGCGGATACGAGGGAGGAGCCAATACTGGTGGACTGGAACGTCAGTGGGCGGGGCTGGTTTTTCGTAAGGGGGAACAACCGCGCCACTAATCACAGCAGTTGGCGCAAATAGTTGGTGCACACTTTGCTAGGTAAGAGACTTAATGCTCGTTCGCATCCTTCTTGCAATTCCCTTCCTTTTTTTTACTGAACTCTGCACACATTGCTCAACAGAAACATGTGAAACAATACGACCATACTACTAGGGATGGCAAACCACGTGGGTAAGCCAAGCCCAAAGGCCTATGCAAGAAGACCCTGTCAGTCAGACCTGTAGTCAGCTGAATCGCATGCCTCATACCAACGACCCTATGATAAATACCTGAATATGGAAGGAAGAACTCACCCTGCTAGATGAATCTGACGTGGAGGCTGAAGTGTCTAAGGCCATGTCAAAAGCATGAAGAATGTCCGAACAAAACAATGTTAGGCATAAACTTCCCTGAACTCGTTTCCAGTTTGTGACATGGGTGAGGACTTTGAGGATGATCTGAAGGGCAGACCTACCCTTGGCACTAGACTGAAAATTTAACCTCCGGATGGGGAGTCTACCTTTGAACAATAAACAGATGCATTTCCAGTTGTGACATGGGTGATTTCCAGTTGTGACATGGGTGAGGACTTTGAGGATGATCTGAAGGGCAGACCTGACCTGGCACTAGACTGAAAAAATTTAACCTCCGGATGGGGGGAGTTACCTTTGAACAATAAACAGATGCAAAGAGGAAAGGGAGATTGTGTCGATGCTCACTGGTGTGGGTGGCCTGAAGACAATGTCCATTTTGTGATACAAGTCTGGGTATTCTCATCAGAGAGCGACCCTCTTTAGGACCATCAAGAACATAGTCCCTGCACCTCTGTTCACCAACTATCAATATCTCAAGGCTGAGTCTAAGCGGTGGGCCCTGTGGGGTCTCATTGCTTGGTAGCCCACATACAACAAAACTGATGAACGTGTGAAGGGCTTTCTAAAAGGAATCTGGAAAGCCTGAACTAATGTTTATAACACGGTAAGTCCTACTAATGGAGTGAGCCCCTCATTCTAATGGCAGACAGTTAATTAACTGTCTAGAGATCTTCAGCTTTTCACCTTGAATCAAGACAAGAGGTGACCAAGTGCAGTGGACTCGTGAGAAATCCCAAACTAGGGGAACGCTCCATTGTGGATTATATCATAATGGACAAAAATTTGTTCCCCAGTGTGCGAATGTGTGATCGACAGAACTGATATTGCTACCTCTGACCAGTTCCTGGTTTGGAATGAGATCAAAAGGTGTTTTCCAACACCAAGAGATATGTAAACATTCGATTCGGAAGTGGCGCATAGAAAAACTTCATAATGAGGAGGTCAAGGTTGAGTATATCCGGCCTTGCAAGAGGCTCTCCCTCTCGATGCAATCGCTCCAAGAACTTCAGTCTCGCTCTGATACGCAAGAAAAGAAATGAGTCGAAGAGCAGGGGACTCTTGGGAGAGGTTTCGTTTCCTCCGTGGTTGACAAGATCATTGGGATGAAACTAATTGTCTGTGCTAGAGCTGTTAATTGGTGGACCAATGAGATTAAACTCAAGATAGCTAAGAGACGAGCCCTCTATAAAGAGTGCTGCAATTTGGAACCAACAGAGAATTGGGCGAGGTACTACCAGCTCCGTAAAGATATCAATCAAGCTTGTTAGGTCTCAGAACCCTAAATTATACTGGGACAAGTTATATAGTGTTTGAAACTCGGAACTTTGGTGCAGATCGCAAACCTGCTGATGGGTTGGGGAGTTTGCAGGGTGCTTTGCGTGCTTTCTCTTTGGGGGCTTCTTTCATCGTTTCCATCTCTGACTCCGAGCTGGTCTCATTCAAGTCTTCATGTGCGGCATAATCTTGGTCTCACTGCAATTCTTGCTCTCGTGCCTCCTCTGTGTTTGACTCTGCTACCACCTGCGCTTCCTCCTCTTGCTCTACCTCTTTCTCCCGTTGTGACATTGCAGAGTGCAGGAGTTGAACCTGTGACTTCGGCGAGGAGGACCTGTGTGTTTGAGGATTTCCTCAACGAGGCGTTTAGGGCGACTCAATCTTCGCTTCAAGAAGAAGAAGAAAGACAATGTCAGCAGCAGCAAAACCCTAACATATCCTCTCTGCAGGTTTTGAGCTTTTAATGCGGTTCATGGCTAGGGCTAGGTAGGGCATATGAAAAAACGCAAGTTCGGACCTCTTTGCAATGTCGTAGATCTTCAGTCGTGCGAAGAATGCCTTGTTCTCCGCTTGACGCTTTGCTCGTTCTACCTCCCTTGCTGTAGGCTTGCGCCCTGGTGTAACTTCTGGACACTCTATGTCTGTCTCCATTTCCTGACAAGTCTCACTCAGTCGCCAAGATGATCCCTCCTACTGCCCATCGATTGCAAAGGCGGACACAAGCAGAACATGACGATGACAGATTTTGGAAACTAGAGGAAGCGCGAGCAAGAAGACTGGGTCTTCGGAAAATTCTATGTCCATGCAATGCCTGTCATGGTGGGAACTGGCAAACCATTGGCCGGGCTAAGCGTCATCTGCTTTTGAACTTGCGAGATCCTAACTTGCGAGAACTCCCGGTGCATATCTGTGGATTCTCTTCCCTTAACCCTGATGCATACTTTGAAATTATAAGAAACAGTTCAAATTCCTGGTAGCGGGATTGTTGTAAGGTGTGTAGAGTATTGTACATGCCCGTTTTCCTATTGCCACGTGCCTGTATTATGGCACGTTCCACATCCACCATTTCCAACCCTAAACTCCCCATCTTATTGTGGATTGACATGTGGACTGATATGCTTATAAGCAGGAAAACTCTGGAGACGAACATGAGGGGTTTAGAACGGAAACCAGCCCTACAGGTGGTCCTGATACCTTGGATCGTAATCTTGACATGCTTAGAATGCTCCGGGAGACATTGCAACTACAGATAATGGGGTGCAAACTGGTGATGCACATGAGGAACCGGGAGATGGAACACAGGGCCAATGGGACACAGATGGAGTGCCAGAGCAGACTGATGGTGGACTGAAGAGCGATGGTGATCGTGGTGCAGCGAGTGCCTTACGTTTTGAGCAAGAGGCATCTAGGGCTTTGTATGTAGGGAGTTCTTCCTCTCGATTGTCTGCTACCTTACTGCTGTTAAATGCTTGTCAAACCCATGGTGTGTCAAACACCTTTGTCGATGAACTCCTTACATTGTTAGGAAGACAACTGTTGCCAGCAGACAATTGCCTGCCAAAGTCCCACTATGAGGCAAAACAACTCATAATGGAACTCGGGCTTCATTACGAGAGTATACATGCATGTCCGAAAGGTTGTGTGTTGTTCAGAAGGGAGCTTCAAAATTTGGAGGTTTGTCCAAAATGTCAGGCATGTCGTTATGTGGTGGGTACGAAGACACCAGTACCTCGTAAGGTCCTTCGACATTTCCCTATCATTCCAAGGCTGCTTCGAATGTATAAAGCCAAATCCATCTCAGAGTTATTGTCATGGCACTTTAAGAATCGAAGTTTGGATGGCTTGGTTAGGCACCCAGCAGACAGCAAGGCTTGGGCCCACATTGACCAAAAATGGCCTGAGTTTGCAGCGGACCCCAAAAAATCTGCGATTGGGTCTCGCATGGGATGGTGTCAATCCTTATAGTGATAAATCAAACAAATGGTCAACTTGGCCTGTCATGTTGGTAAACTATAATCTTCCACCATGGCTGTGTACTAAGCCATTTTTCACGATGTTGGCTTTATTGATTCCTGGACCACAATCTGTGGGAAATGACAATGCAGATGTTTATCTGCAGCCCCTTGTGGATGAGCTGAAATTGTTGTGGGAAGTTGGTGTGGAGGCATTGGATGGAAGTAGCCTAGTGGGGCAACAGTCATTTCGCATGAGGGCCAGCTTGATGTGGTCAATCCACGACTTTCCAGCTTATGGGTTGCTAGCAGGATGCGCACACGGGGGATACAAGGCCTGCCCAGCTTGCGGCCCTAATGTTGATTCCAGGTACTCCAAGGCATGCAAAAAAGTTTTGTATCTTGGTCATAGGAGATACTTGCCTGCTATTCATCCCTATAGGAATAACTCGTCCCACTTTAATGGACATGTGGAACATAGAGCAGCTCCTATGGTGGTCACTGCAAGTGAGCAATTTGACCGGGCTACAACCAGAGAGTTGTATCTCGCAATGGGAGGGGCTGAGGGGGGAAAACTGGACCCTTCAAAGGAACATGGCATGAAACGGGTCACTGTTTTGAACCAATTGCCATACTGGAAAGACTTACTCATCCGATACACACTGGATGTGATGCATTGTGAAAAAAAATTGTGTGAGAATGTGCTGAGAACCATTCTTGGGAGAAGGACACAGCCACATCTAGGAAGGATATGGAACTCAATGTCATTCGTGAACACTTGTGGTTGAGACCCCATCCCTCTCACCCGAACAAGTTGGTCAAGCCTTTGGCCCCATATGTTCTTACTGAAGATGAGAAGGTGCTGTTTTTGGAAACATTGGCTGCAGTAAAGGCCCCCACAGGTTATGCTGCCACATTCCAGAAACATGTGGCTGACAATAAACTGTTTACAATGAAAACCCATGACTACCATGTAATGATGCAGCAGATTTTACCTCTTTGCATTCGAGGGGTATTGGGAAAGGGTCCACGGATGGCAATTATGAGGCTTTCTCGAGTCTTCCAAAAAGTGTGTGCAAAGATCATTAATCCAGCTGAGGTACTGGCCTTAAAAGAAGCTGTTGCAATCACTATGTGTCTGCTGGAGAAAGAATTCCCTCCGTCATTTTTTGATATCATGACTCACTTGCTTGTACACCTTGTGGACGAATTGGAGGTGTGTGGTCCCGTGTCTAGCCGTTGGATGTATCCTATGGAACGGTATATGAAGACATTAAAAGGCTATGTAAGGAATATGAGCCGACCTGAAGGAGCATGGCGGAAGGGTATGCTTTGGATGAGGCCCTAGGGTTTCTAACTGAGTATATGGCTGAATTTCATGCTACAAGCCAAAGGGTGTGGGACTCCAATGAAGAAGACTCAGTTAGTGGGGAGGTGGTTGAAGGATTGGGAACTGTACGAGTCATCACCATTCAAGAACGAGACAGTGCACACGAGTATATTTTGCACAACACAGATTGCATGAAACCATTCCTTGAGTAAGTATGTTGCTTATCATATCCTGTGTGTTTCATTTCTGCCAATGGTATAAGCTGTAATCCTAATTTGCAATTCTCATTTGGACAGGGCCTATGAAGAGGAGATGGCACTCATAGAAGCATCCCGCACTGAGTTCAGAACAGCATACCTTTGTGGACAAGACCAAGACCACCACAATGGAGAAATTCCATACCCAACAGATATGCGCTTACTGGCTCCATTCCATGAATGGATTGAAGGTGCTGTCCAACGCAAGGTGAGTTCAAGTGAGTCCTATGATTTGGACATATGCCATTTATGTATACCACCAGCAGTACAGTCATTGGGCTTCAAGTCCATGTATGCTTACGGCAATCACTTTCGAGCAATAAGTGATGGGACTGGCGCCAGAGACAGGGTGACATTTGATTCTGGAGTTGCTCAAGTATTCCATCAGGAAAGCGAAAACAGAGCAGGTATGTCCAGACGAGTGTTATCCCAATTGGAATATGTGGGTGTTGTAAGAGAAATAATTCAACTGGATTACGGAATTCTTCACCCAATTCTGTTCTTGTGTACATGGGTGAGGTCACACATGGTGGGCCGGAATGCCACCATGAAACGAGATGATTATGGCTTTCTCTTGGTTGACTTCAGTCGCATGTTGCCTGGGATGGAGCAGCCCTGGACATTCTCTAGTCAGGTGGAGCAAGTTTTTTTCTCGGATGAAAAAAGTTCACGAGGGAACTGGAAGGTGGTCCTTCACAAGGACCCTCGATCCCGACGAGTGGTTCACGATATTACAAAAGTGGCACTGGGTGAGGGGGACATTTATGTAGGCATGGTGCCTCCTGAAATTCCTCATAACATCATGACTGAGCTTGCTGTTTGTGTTCCTTTGAGTGAGGTAGATGAATTGGCCATTGCCAACTTGAATGCACCTGCAAGGCAGAGGCGAAATGGTAGAAGGCGGAGGCAAGCTCCACATGGGAGGTACCAAGCCAGTTGTGCTATGGTGTAGAGTTGGTTTCTGCTATTGCATGTACTTTTCCAGGGTTTAGACTTGATACAGCATGGTACCTTCCATGGGTGGGAGTGACTGAGCTGTTGGGGTGGGCAGAATTCTGACAAACACACTTTCATTTGTGACAGTGAACCCTAAACAGTCATGAAGCTGTGGCATGAATACTTTTCTGACCCTAATCAATGGTGGCCCAATTGTGGAAAAAATGTGAATGCATGTTGGATTATAGAGAGTAGCAGATGCAATTGAGCATAGGAACTAGTGTGAGAAGTTGAGTTGGGTGTTTCCTTGAACAAATATAGGCTGTTATTGTCAGTTGCTACCAGCAAGGCAAAGATGTATGCATGATTTGTGAGAGGCATGGATAGCTGAAGGAGCAGGGATAGAGTGTGGGTCCAGATTCATCCAAGAGGGCCACATTTCAAGCACAACCTACTACAGAAACCGGTTTTTCCAACACCACCCATAGTTCACACCTGGCACTTTGAACGGCTCTTCTTACACCCATGTGAGACGAGGCAAGGTGTGATTTGGATCATTGTAGGAAAAGCCACATGGTGTTACAAATTTCACACTCGAATGACACCCATACGGTCAACAGATGTTGACCAAGATAATTCATATGGGGCATTTGACATGAGTGTCAAATGAGTCATGGAGTGTGAGGTGAGTGTCAGATGTCCTACAGGAATTTGGGGCAACTATATGGCGTGGCACATTGACCATCAAGGTGGATATGACTTGGCCCATTGACCATCCAGGTGGAAGATGGATGGATAAAATGACTTCCACCTCTATTCAACATGCCCTGGACGACATAACACATAGACTTTTGTTTAGAGAATTTAAAAAATTCAAAAAGGTTATTAGGGTTATGGGGACCAACAATCCAAAAAGATGCACTGCTCATGCAGCTGACGACAATATCGTTATGAGAATGTCACACTATAATGAACAATGTAAAACAATTGCTTTGAGAAGCTATAGATAAAACTACCACATGTCGTCTCAGAGATTTGGGAGCCCGGCAATGTCAATCCCATTTCTGTCCAGTCAACCGTGACCCTTCACAATGAGACAGTCTGAAGCTGAGCTGAGCACGGATTTCAATCTCTACTAGTCCAACCGTACTAGAGAAATATCCAGTGATCCTCAGACAAGGTTTTCTTTGCCACCTTACATAAATTGTTCCCAATGACTCAATCCCTGTCCACATTGTTGCTAGATTCAAGAAGCTTGGACAAAGTGCCTTGCTCTTTGTGACTGCCTCCTTTTTTGAGACAGCAAGGTTTTTTTGCTACGGGTGTCCTTCACTCACAACCGTCTTTTTTACATTGCGTCCGGGATATCAATGATCACCCCAGCCTGAATTTGCCCCACCCTATCAAGCGCCAGTGCTTTTTAACTAGTGCTTTTCAACTCGTCTACTGAGGGCCCCACTTTCTCCCCTTCGCTGGTACATGTCAAAATCACTCCAAGAGCCATAGTGTTGGAAAACTGCCTTTGCATCCTTGATGCTCCCACATTTGGCATACATGTCCACGAGGGCATTGTTCAGAATCACATCAGGTAGAATTCCAGCTTTGACAATGAAGCCATGGACCTCTTCCCTTTTTCCAGAGCTGCCAGGTTTGCCCTTGATGCTCCCACATTTGGCATATGAGGCATTTGGCATACCCTTGATGCTCCCCACATTTGGATCGCATCTGTTACAATTCCAACTTTGGTGATGCATCCAAAGCTGCCAGACTTGCACACGCACTGCAAACGCACAATCTCGTTCAGCCATAGTGTTGAACACGCATCCTCAGTGCTCCCACATTTGCTATACATGTGTCCACCACCAGCTAACTTGCAGAATTCAACATGGAAATTTAGGGCCGATTCTAATAAGAGGGAAAAACAGGGTGAAAATGTGTTGAAGAAGGTGCCCTCATTGCCTGAATTTACCAATTGTGTCGCTGCTGCTGCGGCTTCCAGTTGACCATCTACCCATGCAGGTTTCTTGTAGCTATTCTCCCACAAGGAATCATAGGCAATGTTGTGCTTGAAATGTGGCCCTCACCGATGAATCTGGACCCACACTCTATCCCTGCTCCTTCAGCTATCCATGCCTCTGCACAAATCATGCATACATCCTTGCCTTGCTGGTAGCAACTGACAATAACAGCCTACATTTGTTCTAGGAAACACCCAACTCAACTTCTCACACTAGTTCATATGCTCAATTGCATCTGCTACTCTCTGTAATCCAACAGACATTCACCTTTTTGCCACAATTGGGCCACCATTGATTAGGGTCAGAAAAGTATTCATGCCACAGCTTCATGACTGTTTAGGGTTCACTGTCACAAATGAAAGTGTGTTTGTCAGAATTATGCCCACCCCAACAGCTCAGTCACTCCCACCCATGTAAGGTACCATGCTGTATCAAGTATAAACTTCTGGCACACTAAAGCCGCTTTTGATGCACAAATCCGACAAACACTTAAATTTACACTACAACAGATCGCGGTATATATGACTGTATATATGACTATCCCGTAGTCATAAACGGTACATATGACTGCAATGACTTTAAGTCGTGCAAACCAAGTGAATACAATGAGTATATGATGGTCGGTCACGTATGACTGCAATAAGATGAACCAAGTGATACATCTCACTGTCATTTGGTAGTCATATGTACTTCTACCATCCATGATTTAGTGTGCTGCTGCAAACTGTACACGTGTCTCTTTTTAATAAGTCCAGAAGGTTTTCGTGGACATGCGCCATATGGCATCTCCAAAAATTGACACGTGGCATATTATAAGGAAGCCTTGCAGTCATTATCCTGACTACCAACATGTTGATATTTGGACCCGTGGCATCATATGATTAGTTTATTTTAAATTTTAAATGTATTTAAAGTCATTCCAATGACTATGCCTGTAGGAGCTCGTTGCTATGTGTTTTTCCAAGGATATGACATGTGTCAATGTATGATACGATGTTGTGTAGTCATGGTGCCTACTGTAAAGGGGTTTGTTGGGTTGGACGCGTGGCATCAAATTAGTTGTTTGAGAATTTGGTTTTTTTAATTATTTGGAAAATCATAACACACCATCATTCACAAGAAAGAACAAAGTGACAAAGTCAAATGGACATAACAGAGACACTAAGCCAACAGCAGATGTAAAAAGAGATTCTCTTAAACAACTGCCAATCAGATTTACAAAATAGCGTTGTTGTCCCAGAATCTAGCTCCTCAAAACACAGTCTAAGGGCACAAGTTCATCACCCTGTATTTCTGATCGAATAATTTTGTAAATAGCACCATGTGCACTGAAAACAGAACCAGCCCTACTTTGTGTGCCCCTTTAGCTATCCCTACCACAACACCCATAATCCATATACATCCTCCCCTTCGCTGGACAATTAGGGACTACTCTGAAAAGAGGACAGAACAGGTTGTATTAAAGATGAGGGTACCAAGTGTGCAATTGCTGTTGTTACTTCCTGCTACATCCACGAGGCTCCTGCACTAGGGATACATGTGAGTTGCATCCAACCAATTAGCTTACTTGAATAATTCAACATAAAAGGGGGAGGGGGTACATCTTTGAGCCACATCTTGGTCTATGTCATAGAAGTTAGACTTCTGTCCATTAACTGTTGACACAGCCCACACTGGTGTGAGCATGCAAATTATGGACAACTCTCCACATCTTTCCCTTGATCCCAAGAGTGGGAGCCATAGACCATCTCTCCACATTGTGGAGAAATGGATCATGTGCACACGGAGGAACCACACTGCAATGCACCAAACAAAGGCACTAGAATTGAGAGGATGATCACCTGAAAAGAGGAAAGGTGATGAGGGAATAACAGAGCTGAAAAATTCTGCAAAGAAGCCCACTACAAGCACTTCTTGTGAGCAGCATTCCACCACACGAAGGATGTACCTTTGATGGAGACACACAAACAAGAGCTGAACGACAAGGGACAGTCAAGGAGGATGAGCATGATGGGCCAGAGACAGAAGGAAATGAGGACGCCTATGACCAGATTTGGAGAAGATGTGATGAGGAGAGGAAAACTTAAGCGAAGAGGACAGACCTGTTCCAGCAAAAGCCAGCCTGTGGGAAGCACTGAAAAGAATGGAAATTGCAGCTCAGAGTGGAATCAGCCCAACACATGGAATTCTTCCAATTGTTGGGCATGAGCAAATTAAAACCACGGAGAGTAAATACATGGCAATGCAGCAAATGAAGGCAGTATTGAGGGAGAAACCACCTAAATGGCTGGAACATGAAAAAGGAGAAAGGGAGTACTTCACTGACGAAGATGGTGAAGGATGGGAGAGCAAGGTTGACAACTGGCTACTTGGAAGAAAGGGGCTGTGGTGGGAAATCCTGCTAAGGAGACCACGACAATTAACACCAAATGGGAGTGAGAATCAAGCACACAAAGAGCTGCCCTCTTGCTGGCCCTCTTGGATGATTCTGGACCCACACTCTATCGCTGCTCCTTCAGCTACCCATGCCTGATCTGCACAAATCATGCGTTCATTCTTGCCTTGCTACTAACAGATACAATGAAAGACTCGAATTGTTCTGGGAAACACCCAACTCAACTTATCACACCAGTTCCTATGTTCAATTGCATCTTCTACTCTCTGTAATCCAATATGCATTCACCTTTTTGCCTTGATTGTCCCACCGTTGACTGGGGTCAGAAAAGTATTCACTCCACAGCTTCTTGTGGTCTCCATTACTTGTTTCTGGATTCTTTCCTGTTGTCACATTGGCAGTATCATGTCAAAAGTCACTCCAAACTACAAAGGTTCACTCAACCAGCTAACTTGCAGAATTCAACATGAAAACTTAGAGAGGCTACTGATAAGAGGGAAAAACAGGGTGAAATGTGTTGAAGAAGGTGCCTTCATTAGCAGTACCTGATTTTATCAATTCCGCCGTTGCTGCTGCAGCTTCCAGTTGACCATCTACCCATGCAGGTTTCTTGTAGTTATTGATCCACAGGGAATCATTGGTAATCTTGTGCTTGAAGTCAGGCCCTCTTGGATGAATCTAGACCCACACTCTATCCCTGCTCCTTTAGCTATCCATGCCTCTGTACAAATCATGCATTCATCCTTGCCTTGCTACTAGCAGCTGACAATGACAGCCTAGATTTGTTCTAGGAAACACCCAATCAGCTTATCCCACTAGTTCCTATGCTGAATTGCGTCTGCTACTCTCTGTAATCTAACAGGCATTCACCTTTTTGCCTCGATTGTCCCACCATTGACCGGGGTCAGAAAAGTATTCATTCCACAGCTTCTCCTCATCTCACTAGAAGAAAAACGCGGAATAACCACTATGTTAACCACTCATTTTGAGTGGTAAAAGACAATAAACCACTCTGGCCTCATAGTGATGAAGAACCAGTGCATTAGAACAAGTGAGTGGTAAAAGACATTACGTGGCACTGGTGGTTAAGGACAGTGGTTCGAACCACTCACGTCCGGGTCCACCTGTTAGCTGACGTGTCACTGAGGTAAACCAACCACTTATGACGTGTCACAATGGTAAACTGACGTGTCATAGTGGTAAAGTAACCACTTCTGTTTTGTAGTGGAGACGTGTAAGCCGGTGGTCCGTGGATGATATTGGAGATTATGTCGACAAGTGGCGACACTCCCAGCATGGACACGTGTCATGTGTTAGTGCTACGAAATGGATGGAGTGAAAAATTCAATGACTTCCGAAACCACTTGTTGAGTGACCACAAAATGACTCATAGAGTCATTCTATGAAAACTGAGAATATACAATATCACTCACAGAGTGGTTATGTGAGTGGATGACGTCTCTCAGCAGGTCATTGGAATGATTACCCACAGAGTGGTGTGTAAGCTATTTGAGTCATTCATGGTGTCTCTCTGAGTGGGAACTATGGATTGGAGTCATTACTAACAGAGTGGTGTGTAAGTGATTAGGAATACCACTAGAGGAATTCATACCACTAGTACAGTAATATATATGTGACTAATACCACTATACAAGTGGTAATGTAGGCAATTGTGTGCATTTGGCTACTCCCACAGTTTTAAATTATACCACTATTACAGTGATGTGCAAGTGATTATGAACATGACTAGAGGAACACATACCATTATTGTAGTGAAAGAAGTACCATTGGGGATTCAAGCTCCACAAATAAAATCCCAGAGAGTAAGTGCTGAAACACTGTCAACAAAATCCAGCCATGATAAAAGTCTAAGCCTAACTTCTACACGGCGTCTCCGCATGCATGCTAGGAACACTGAACTGCTTTCCTGCCTTCTTCTCATTGCCAGCAATGTCTACGCCCGGGCGAACGAAATTGTAAGCCCTCTTCATGTTCTTCTCTGGCCAGGGCTGCTAGGCTCACATTTGATGTAGATGTACACCAGGGGAATGTTCAGAATGACATCTGGTACAATTCCAGCTTTGATAATGTCACCATGAACCTCTTTGCCCCTTCCCAGGGCTGCTAGGCTCCCATATGCATATTACAAACACAAATGAACATGACCTGGTCTTGCTTCATCCCATCCCACATCATTTGATCCTAGGTTTCCAAAGCCTTAATCCCATACCCATGCTGCACATACCTTGCAATCATGGCACTCCAAAAGACCACATCTCGTTCAACCACCTCTCTTGATCCACTTTCAGAAGCTGTGGTCATGGTTGAGGTGCCTGATTTTATCAACTGTGCCGCTGCAGTTGCTACCTTTAGTTGACCATCTACCCATGCAGCAGGTTTCTTGTAGCTATTGATCCACATGGAATCATAGGTAATCTGGAGCTTGAAGTCCGGCCCTCTTGGATGAATCTGGACCCAGACTCTATCCCTGCTCCTTCAGCTATACATGCCGCTGCACAAATCATGCATACAGCCTTGCCTTGCTGCTAGCACCTGACAATGACAGCCTAGATTTGTTCTAGGGAACACCCAACTCAACTTATCACTATGGTCAATTGCATCTGCTACTCTCTGTAATCCAACAGGCATTCACCTTTTTGCCTCGATTGTCCCACCATTGACTGGGGTCAGAAAAGTATTCATTCCACAGCTTCTCCTTGTCTCAGCTGTTACATGTTTAGAACTGGATACTTCCCTATTGTCACATTGGCAGTACCATGTCCAAGTCGCTTCCAAACTATCAACGGTTCACTCAACCAACTAACTTGCAAAACTCAACATGAAAATTTAGGGTCAATTCTGATAAGAGGGAAAAACAGGATGAAAATGTGTTGAAGAAGGTGCCTTCATTAGCAGTGTCTGATTTTATCAATTGTGTCATTGCTGTTGCGGCTTCCAGTTGACCATCTACCCATGCAGGTTTCTTGCAGCTATTGATCCATAGGGAATTATAGGTAATCGTGAGCTTGAAGTCCCGCCCTCTTGGATGAATCTGGACCGGCCAGACTCTACCCCTGCTCCCTCAGCTATCCAAGCTCTGCACAAATCATGCATACATCCTCCCCTTGCTGCTAGTGGCTGACAATGACAGCCTACAATTGTTCCAGCAAACACCCAACCCTACTTATCACCCATGCAGAATTCAACATGCATCTCAGGGCCAAGTCTGATGAGAGGGAAAAACAGGCTGAAACGTGCCCTCACCACATTGTCCTTGACCCATGGAGGATTTGACCGACCATCAACCCAAAATGACCTCTTGTGCGTGCTGTTTGTCTGTAGTCAGGTAATGTCGGATTGGTCTGTGAGAACCACCACGGCCAGCTGAGCAGGGAGAGACTGAAACACGGCTTGCTAAGACCTGCAAGCTGACTCTCCCAATAACCTTGTAAACATTAGGAAGAATACCAAATCATGGTACTCACAGGTACAAAGAGCCCACCTTTGCAGGATGGACAAACTTCTTCACATCGTACATTAAGAAAAGCCACACCTGGTGATTGCGGTTGTCCCACCATCGTGAAGGATCGGTATAAAACTCATGCAACCTCACATCACAAATGAGCTAACTTACAGAATTCTACATGAAAATTTAGGGACTACTCTGGTAATAGGGAAAAACAGGGTGAAATGTGTTGAAGAATACACCTTCATGCTGCACGTTCAGCCATCTCCACATTGCCATGGATTCTGCAGGCACCAAGCAAGGCCTTCATTTTGCAAACATGTCAACCTCTTTCCCCTTTTCCAGAGCTGCCAGGCAGTGTTCAGAATGACATTAGGTACAATACCAGGTTTGAACAAGGCACGGCCTGCTAAGACCAAGCTGACTCTCTCTCTTGCACCAACAAGCTAACTTACAGATTTCAATATGCATATCAGGCCCGAGTCTGAAAGAGGGAAAACAGGCTGAAATAGGTTGAAGAAGAAGGTGCCCTCACGGCCTGCTAAGACCAACCTGACTCTCTCTCTAGCACCAACAAGCTAACTTACAGAATTCAATATGCATATCAGGCCCGAGTCTGATAAGAGGGCAAAACAAGCTGAAATAGGTTGAAGAAGAAGGTGCCCTCACGGCCTGCTAAGACCAACCTGACTCTCTCTCTTGCACCAATGAGCTAACTTAACAGAATTCAATATGCATATTAGGCCTGAGTTTGATAAGAGGGCAAAACAGGCTGAAATAGGTTGAAGAAGAAGGTGCCCTCACGGCCTGCTAAGACCAAGCTGACTCTCTTTCTTGCACCAACGAGCTAACTTACAGAATTCAATATGCATATCAGGCCCGAGTCTGATAAGAGGGCAAAACAGGCTGAAATAGGTTGAATCAGGAAATGAATCAGCGGGCTGCTAAGACCAAGCTGATTCTCCCAAGAACCTTGTAAACATCAGGAAGAATACCGTACTAACAGGAGCCAAAAGCCCACATTTGCAGGATGAACAAACTTCTTCACATCCTACATTAAGGAAAAGCCACACTGTAGTGTGAAAAAGAAGGGGCATGAAACCCTTCTGGTAAACTATAGTTAACTTAAGCAGTGATCCATGGCCCTGCCCTATGACATCAACCTACTTGCTCTTTCTAAAATGACTCAGACCCTACTTAATTCATTCTAAATCTATTTATGACTAGAGACTTTATACCCTTATCCACGCGCACGGAAGAGAAGACATGGACAGGGCTGAGGTTATCTAAATTGTTATTGGGTCTCTTTAGTGAACAGATCATCATATATGCCAGGGTTCTTCTTCCCTACAGAAGTCATCATTGGAAAATCACAGGGTGTACATGTCGCGCGGCTTTTACTCACCCATCCCTTCGCTATTCGAGGCGGAAACTCCAAGATAGAAGAGTTGGAAATCTCTAAGTACTCAGCCCGCGCAGAACAATCAGTCATGACCTACAGCTAGTGTATCATGGGGGTGTTTCCTATTTGTTTCCCTTTTGGTATTCATGTTAGTTATCTTACCATTGATAATTAAGTATCAGTTTGCTTTATCAATCTATTGGATTCCATCAGCTCATCCATTCATTCACAGCTTCACTCAGATCTCTCTACACAGTGTGATTGTATCGTAAAAGTATCCGATTATGATTTATCAGGTATCAGGCCGAAGCCATTGTGTCTCTAATCTGCTCTACAATATCATTACAGCCTTGCCTATATCAAGCATCTACTCATCATCTCTCTATCTTCACTTCCGTTCTTCATCTCTGCCCGATCCCCTCTCCTCTATCACCAAGAAGTCCTCCTCCGAATGATGTCCCTCAATTCCCCGTTTCTCCCTTTATCTTCCTCTCCGCGGTTCTAACCGTTTCCCTCACTAACCGTGTCTGTGAACTAACATGTTCCCTTCGCAGGTGTTGTTCCCCACAGTCGTTCCTTGTCCTACTCTTCGTTCCCTATGATCGTGACAGCTGTGTCAAGCTGTGACTGGCTGTGTGAAACTGTGACGGGCTGTGACTGGCTGTGCGACTGTGTTTGGCTGTGTCGGGCTGTGACTGGCTGTGTGGCTGTGCCGGGCTGTGTCGGCTGTGTCGGCTGTGTTTGCTGTGACAACTGTGATGGGCTGTGTTGGCTGTGTCGGCTGTGACGACTGTGACGGGCTGGGAGTGTTGGGCTGTGTTGGCTGTGACGACTGTGACGGGCTGTGTTGGCTGTGTTGGCTGTGACGACTGTGACGGGCTGTGTGGCTGTGTTGGCTGTGTTGGCTGTGACGGGGGCTGTGTTGGCTGTGTAACCCCCCTCTACAGTGCGCTGCTGTCACCCCTAAGGCTCTGTTGGTCTCAGTCTGTGCAAAAATTAAGGGTACCCTACAGATCCCGTATAAGTGTCTAAGTCCCCGACAGTCCTCTAACATTACCCCTTCCCCCTCAAAAAGCCGTGTCCTCACGGTTTACTGATTTCGACTAGCAAACCTTTGTGAGTGAGCACCTTCTTGACGTTGAGAGTTTCGTGGCGGACTGTGTGTACGAGCCCGAGGTCTGTCTCTGGTTGACGGAGATGGTTGATCACTACCTGGATAAGTGAGGCCCTCTGGAGGCTGATATCGAGGTAACCTTTCCGGCATAGGAGATCCCCTTCGCTTCTTCTCTGCCATCTGAACTGCATAGTCTTCTCCCATGTCAAAAGAATTCGGTGAAGAAACAGTTGTATCAGAATCCTCATCGCCTCTCAGGTGTTTTAATTTTGAACTTTTTGTGGAATCATCTGGGGCATACAATGCTGTCCTACCATGTCTGGAAGTTTGTATTTTACAACTTGGTGTAACCGCTGAACAGCAAAATTGGTGTAGACACTGAGCTCCTTGTCTGTCCAGGTGAGTGGGGTACCAATTACTGGTGCAGCGTGCAAGTATTTCCATGCCACATGTCCCTTATAGAAAATGTCATCAATGCCAAATTTCTGTGTTGACAAATGGTTCCAGGCCGCTTGAAACCATGAACGAATTTGAGAATCCTTTTGCATCATAACTTTTGGGTCATATAGGTACATATGAGGTGGCACCGAAGGTAATACCCAATGATCTCCACTGGAATAACTCAGAAAGCGTGTTTGCATCTTTTGTTGCTCAATGTGGTAACGTACCAGAAAACAAGCAGCGTAGTATAACCCGCACCCCATGACAATACTTGCTATCTCCTTGGTCTTGGTATAAATGAGTCCATGTACAACCTGGAAAGCAATCAATTCCCTCAACATGGTACCTGCTTCGTGCCAGTATTGTGCAAAGTGATGATCTTCAATATGTCGATTGTTCGGAAGAACTTTAGTCCTAGTTGCCACTGGCAGCCAAATACGCATGATTTGGTAGTAATGTGCGAATGACTGCGGAGGACTAAATTCTTTCCAAGCCAAATCCAACATGATGGGAATTTGGTTGAAGGGCATAATCATAGCCCTACTGTACTCCCTTGCAGCTGGAGTTTTAGGTGGGTTAAAAGCGGCATTGCCCCATACCTCCGGCTGTGGTGGCTGTGGTGTGGTTGTAGTAACCACAGGTTCAGCTACTGGTACAGTGACTTGTTGTGGTGGTGGTGGTACTGGCTCTTGTATCATTGGCATCTCCTGCACCTCCTGTGAAGACTGAAAAGCCAAAGTTCTGGCTTGTAAATAAGAAGCCATTAGCTGTTCCTAGATATAGACATTGAGTCTATAGTACTTGCTATCCTACTATAGACATTGTCTATAGTAGTTGTGGCAATGTTCTGCACCTGCAGCCTGAGCTCATTCATCTCGCTTTGGGTGAGCTTCCGTGGTGCTTTGCCCTCTACTGGCCCTTGTGCTAACCAGACCTGCATAAGGCTGTTATCCACCAAGTTGCTTGTGGTTCCCTGAGAGTTTGCTCCTCTCTTAGCTTGTACAATTCCAACTGCTGTTGTAAAGCCTCCATGCGCTTCGCCTGAGGTTCAACCAATTGCGCATAAGCAGCAAGTAGATTATTGGCTTCCTTCCAAGCCTTGTTATTGACCGCGATTTCATTTCTATTGGCCATGATGGTTGTTGCAACTCCACGATGTGCTTCTCTTGATCAGCTTCAATCTGCCTGTATTGCTTGAAAGTATCTTCATTGCGACAGATTGTATTCTTCATATCGACAATGAGCTTCATTTGCTCAACATTCTCTTCTTCTGCCTTCGTACATTTTTTCCGCTTGACTGTTTATTTCTTTTGTAGATTGGTCAAGCATAGTTGTGAATGTAGCACATTGTATCGCCATCCTGTTATGCACTGTCTGCAACTCCGTATGGTAGTGCATTCAGTTCTTGCAACTTGCTTTCATGTGCACCTACATTTGGTATAGCTGTTGCTTATGTGCTTCATGCAACTGGTCTTGCGCGAGGCCTGCCTCAATCAATTGTTCCTTGGCCAATTGCAAAGCCATTTCTGTATTTCCAAGTCCTGCTTCATCTTGAGAGTGACCTCTTCATCGACCTTGTTTGCACACTCAGGGCTAGTCGAGCCTCAAACTCCTTCCTGAGTTCCTCTCTCAAGGCTGTCAATTGGGTAATTGGAACATGGGATTTGACATAAGTCCCCAACAAATTAAGTGTCCTGCCTATGGAACTCATCAGCATTGCCTGTTGAGGGTCATCATGGTGAGGTTGCTGCTGTTCCTCCTGATCTTCAACAGTGTGATGTCTCACTAACCATTCAGGCCATTGTCCCACCGGATTTTCTTCCTGAACTACTTCATCTATCACCGGTGCTACAGTGTCATGACCTTCCGCCTGTGGTACCTCCGACACAGGTGTGTGTATTATTTGCACCTCAGGATTTCCCTTGGGCAACTGTTGCACCTCTGGGATCTCTGTCTCCTTGACCAGACCAGAATATTCATAGAGAAGGTCCCCCTTCTCCATTTCTGCCACTATCTGTTCTGTAGTTGGAATATCTAACCCTTCTTTTTCCAAATCAATTATTTCTGGTTGAGCTGCATGGATAACTTGTGACCTTGTGTCAAGTTGATCAGCTGGTTGTGGTGATTGTGATACAGAAGTAACTTCCTCCTCCCTCTCTGAAGGTCCTGCTTCCAGTAATAGCATTGCTCTGTGCTGCTGTGCCCCTTCCTGACCATGAGCTTGGGAAACATTATCATGCGGAGTCCGTGAAGCCAGTGGATCTGCCACTACAGTCTTTCCCCTCTCTGCCTCTTAGTCTCGGTTGCCGTGCTAGTCCACCCTCACTGTGTGAAGAGCCTTGCTCCTTCCATTGCAGTTTTTCTGGCTCAAACACTCCCCATTTCCTTCCTTTCTTGTGCATCAAGTATGCCAGAATCAAGGATTATTTGAGCAATGATTGGCCAGACACTATGATAGGAGACTTTGCGGTAGTACCCTTGTAATCTTTTCATCTCCTCTACCAGTGCGTTGTACATTATGTCCGCCCATTGTACCTCTTGTCCCTTCAGGCCTTTGAGTATTTCCTCCGTGAAGGATCTGCTCAAATATTGTTGGTTCTGTTTCATGGCAATTAGAACGTTCAATACCTGGCCTACCTCTTTTAGCCCTGGGTACACAGCCTTGGTACAAGCATAACCTTGAGTTTTAAAGAAACTCCCTTCTTGGAATAAGTCCCCTATTTGCAGTCTTGCCCTGTGTTGCTCCACATGCACCTGACCTGCTGGCAATCGAAACAATTGCTGGAGGTATAGGGGAGTAATCATTAATTCAACTCCCTTCACCGTTGTTGTTCCTGTCCTTGGCTCAAAGTTCTGCAAAAATTGTAACATGTACTGTCTATGGTGTAGTGTCCAATCTAGGCTTTGCAATCCTTGCAATCTCAGCTCCTCCAGTATCTGTATCGCCTGTGGGGTAGCAATCGTTTGTTTCTTTCATCCCTTTTGACCGCCGCTCTTGTCATCTTTCTTTTTGACACCTGTTCTTGCACTTCCTTCTCGGCTGTGTGTCGCGCCCTGACCTCCACGTGTCCATTTTAAAGTAATTTCCGTTTCCTCTTCCGTCAGCCATTTTCCTGAAGTTATTATGTGTCCACTTGTCACTGATTCTATGGATCGTGTAACTTTAGTAGGCTATGTTGAGCTGTGACAGGCTGTGTCATACTGTGTTACGCTGTGATAGGCTGTGATGCACTGTGGTAAGCTGTGATAGGCTGTGACACGCTGTGGTAGGTTGTGATAGGCTGTGTTGCGCCGTGCTGGGCTGTGATAGGCTGTGTCACGACGTGATGGGCTGTGATAGGCTGTGTCACGTCGTGATGGGCTGTGATAGGCTGTGCTTTGCCTTGATGGGCTGTGATAGGATGTGTCACGTTTGTTTTGCCCACCCTGGTCATATATGCTGGGCCTAGCGACAAGTGTTCCATACTCCGTTCGTAACACTGGTGCAGCCCGTGACTCTCTTGCGGTTCAACATGCAAATCATGCTGCAAGGTTTGTCATGGATACCACTGTACCCCTTCAACTTATTTGCATTGACTCTTCCCAGCATTTCTTTGTTAATGGTTTGTAACATGGCGGTGTTGTTATCATACATCTTTTGTATGACATAAGGTCCTTTCCACGGTGATTTAAGCTTAGAAGCTTGAATCTTTCCTTTCTTCTGCAACCATAGAACCAAATCCCCCGTCTTAAAAGTCTTTAACTTGCCTTCATCAAACTGTTCCTTTCGCTTCATCTGAATTCTGGTCATATTATCAGCTGCATCAGCACGTACTTCTTCCACATGGTATAATTCATGTTTCCTGACCTTGATGGAGTCTTGCAATTCCATTCTTTTTCCCCACTCCGTTCTCATGGTAGGTAACAGGAATTCCACTGGAAGTAAGGCTTCCATACCATAAACTAATTGGAATGGTGTATACTTAGTGGTGACTTTATATGAAGTCCTGTATGACCACAAAGCTGTCAGCAGCTTCGTATCCCAATCCGTTCTGTTTGCATTGACTATCTTAGCCAAGATAGTACATAGTATTTTGTTGGTAGCCTCTGCCTGCCCATTACCCTGTGGGTAATATGTTGTACTCTTTCTATGCACAATCATAAACTCTTTAGTCAACAACTCAATGGTCTCATTCATGAAGTGACTTCCTTGATCACTGATAAATTCTAAGGGACAGCCAAATCGTGTAAGTATGTTCTCGTACAGGAACC
Organism: Takakia lepidozioides; assembly: GCA_030704615.1. Classification (NCBI taxonomy): domain Eukaryota; kingdom Viridiplantae; phylum Streptophyta; class Takakiopsida; order Takakiales; family Takakiaceae; genus Takakia; species Takakia lepidozioides. The sequence continues at coordinate 88,909,142 of CM060731.1, read as the reverse complement.
TTGCTGTGGACTTGGCTGTGTTGTCCCTCAAAGCTTTAGCTTCCACCCACTTTGTAGTATAATCAGTGGCTGTAATTATGTACCTGTTTCGTGTATTCTTGGATGGTGGGTTAATTGGTCCAACAAAGTCTAGTCCCCATTTCTGAAATGGTTCCGTAGGCATTGTAGGATGCAAGGCCATCCTTCCAGATCTCTGCAAAGGTCCTAGCCTCTGACATTCATCACACTTCTGACAATACTCGTGTACATCTTTGAACAAAGTAGGCCACCAGTATCCTGCGAGTAGTATCTTTCTACTGGTAGTCTCTTCTCCAAAATGACCTCCAGCCACTCCTTTATGAACTTCCGCCAAAACTTTATTTACTTCATGGTGGTACAAGCATCGTTTTAGTACTCCATCAGGTCCTAACTTATACATTCTGCTTCCTACCATAGTATAAGGTAAAGCTTTGATAGCGATTCTCTTCCTCTGCTCCTTACCATAACTAGGTGGGCACTGACCATGAGCAAGGTAGTATCTGATTGGCCACTGCCAATCTAACCAGTCATCTGCACTTCCCTGCACCTCCACTGCAAAGAGACTCGCATCTGGTAATTGATCATCTATTCCTGTGGCTGGTTCTCCTGTTGACAATCGTGACAAATGATCCGCCACAAGATGCAGTCTCCCAGGCTTGTAAACAACCTCGAACTCAAACTCGTGCAAGATTATCAACCATCTTGCTATTCTTCCGCTTATCAGAGGTTTGTTTACCAGGTATATCAGAGCCTGGTGATCCACATAGAACATAAACTTCTTGCCCAACAGGTAATGCCTGAATTTCTTCACTGCATAGATCATTGCCAATGCTTCTCTTTCCGTTGTGCTATAGTTCCTCTCAGCACTGTTCATCAACCGGCTAGCATAGTACACAGGTGAATCTATATTCCCTGTAACATTCTGGGCTAACACCGCTCCCAACGCTTCTCCTGATGCATCGCAGTGAACATGGAATACTACATGCCAGTGAGGGTTAATCAGCACAGGTGTAGTTGTTACTGACAGTGTAAGTTCCTCAAATGCCTGTTGACATTCAGCTGTCCAGGCAAACACTGCATCTTTCTTCAGTAGTTTGCTCAATGGTGCTGCTATTTGTGCATACCTTTTGACAAATCTCCTGTAATAACTGGTTTGCCCAAGGAATCTTCGTAGACTTTTAACATTCACTGGTGGTGGAGAGGCTTTAATGGACTCTGTCTTTCTGGGATCCACAAGGAGTCCCTTCTTACACACAATGTGTCCCAGAAGCACCCCTGAGTTCACACAGAAAGTACACTTCTCTGGATTCAGGCCCAGACCTCTCATCCTGCATCTGGCCAAACATAACTCCAATTTATGCAAGTGCTCACTCTTAGAGCTGTACACACTGAAATCATCCAAGAATACCTGCATGAAATCATCCAGATACTCATGAAAAGATTCACTTATCACTCTCTGAAAGGTCGCTGGTGCATTACAAAGTCCAAAGGGCATGACTTTGTATGCATAAGCCCCCAGTCTGTGATGAAAGCTGTTTTCCCTTGGTCTTCTTCTGCCACTTGCACTTGATTATAACCACTGAAGCCATCCATGAATGAGTACATCTCATGGCCTGCCACAGTGTCTAATACTGCTTCTGTGAATGGCAAAGGGAAAGGATCTTTCTTCGTACAAGCATTCAGCTTCTTATAGTTCACACATACTCTTAGTTTGCCATTCTTCTTGGGAACTATTACAATGGGTGACAACCAAGTTGTATACTCTATTGGGTATATAAACTTAGCCTCAGCCAACTTCTTTATCTCTTCTCCAACCTTCTGTGCGTAGTTGGGATTCATTCTATACCTCGCCTGCTTGATTGGTACTGACCCTGGTTCCAGTTCAATCTTATGCTGACAGACTTCAGGTGGTATCCCTTTTAGATCCTCATAGCTCCAAGCAAATACATCTCTGTATTTGATGAACAAGCTTTTAGCTTCTTCGAAGAATTCCGGCTCCAAATCAGCTCCTACTTTCACCATCCTCGGTTCCTCTTTAGTTCCCACATTTACTTCTCTCACCTGCTCATCAGCTGTGATTGTCCAACCAGTCACCACTTCATCCTGTAAGCTCACAGTGGCTGGTTCTTCTAGGATTTCTATTTCTCCTTCTCTCTCTTCATAGAAATGTGATGGGTAAATGCTGGTTTCCTCTTCAGTTGGTGTTGCTGTCACTACACCACAGCAGATACCTCTCAAACAACTTAGGCTTTCCAGCCGCATCTCTGCAACCTGCTCCCACTCTGGGTGTGCAGCAAATAGGGTAGCTTCCTGCTCCTCATCCAGTCCTCCTCTCCAGTCATACTCTCTGACTCCTCGAGGTCTTCTTGTAGCAGGTAATCTACTAGATTTCTTTGTGGTAATTTGTATCTCGTGTATCCCATTATGCACGGTTAGTAACTGAGAATTCCAGTCATGGAATACCCTGGCCTGTTTCAGCCACGGACGTCCCAATAATAAGGAGTAAGCCTCCATGACTTCATCCATTTTTAATACAGTTACTGTGATCATAAAGATCATTTTCTGTATCTGTATCTTAACTCCTCTTATTAATCCCAATGGCTGCACACTTCTTTGATCTGCCATTGTTACTGTAAATGGGGCTGGTTTCATGTTACTTAGACCAAGCTTCTTCCTTAATTGGTCTGTCATGATATTTACTCCAGAACCACCATCTATCAGTACATCAGTTAGTTCTGTGCTTCCAATTCTCAATTGGATTACTGGCATAGAATCATCAAAGTCCATGACTGGTTCTCGCCCTTCCGGCTTCACATTATAACTGGTCACCTTGCTGTTCAGGTCTGTGTTTCCTGTCTCTTGGGCAATTCGATTGATTGCTTGATACAGCCTGTGCCTACAATAAGGTGCCACAGCTAATAGCTGTCCAATGGTAATTTCTGCTTTGGTCTGACATATTACTTCAGCCAAAGTCTCTTCATTACTTTGCATGTCTGCATCTTCTTTTTCCTTTCTTCCTCACTCCCTTCTTTTTCTCCATCCGAATCAGAGGAATCTGCCACAGGAATATCAGTACTCTTTTGCATTTCCCTTATAGTATCTGCCACTTCCTTGTGCAGTTCCTTCTCATCTTTCCAAGTCTCTTCATCTTCAGGCATATCATTGCCACTTCCAGTCTCATCTTCTTCCTCTTCTACTGGAGGTATTAGTTTGGCTTTACTTCTTGTTACTATCATTGTACTTACTTCTGGTACAACACATGGCCTAACCATGTGAGCTGCCACCACTGGGCCCTCATTCACAGGAGCTCTCATCTCATTCTGGTGTCTTATCCAGAATGAACAGGCTGCCTTGCGATGTCCTGGCTGATTACAATAGTAACATAGCTCTTCACCATTGGGTCCTCGCCCTTGGTCTGTTCTTGGATTATTTCTATAATCCTGATTCCCGGGCTGGTAATTCCCCCTTGGATTACCCTGATAGTTGCCTCTGGAATTTCCTTGGTAATTCCCTCTTGAATTACCTCTCCCTTCCATGCCATTGTTATAACCACCAGACCTACCATAGTGGTCCTGATCATTGTTTCTTCTTGGCTGGGGCTGCACCTGATGCACCCTTACTTGCCTAGGTTCTCTTGCAGCTGTCCTTCTGTTGTAGTAACAATTCTCAGTAGAATGGTTATCCATTTTACAGATAGTACAATGTTTCTCCTTCATGTGGCATTCTGTGGTGGTATGGCCTTCATTCTGGCACTTTGCACACCATACACCCTTCCTCCAATGTGTTGCAGCCTCTGTGGCATACTTCTTCAAGATTTCTTCCAATTTTTTTTCATAGTTATCCCTCTTCAACTTCTCCTTTCTCTTACTCTTTCTTTTTAGTTCTTGCTCTTCTTCTTCATCTGACTCATCCTCAGAGTCCTCATCTTCTTTTTTCTCTCTCCTGAGCATTCCCAATTGCTCAATTCTGTTCGCAGTTTCAAATGCCTCCTCCACTGTATTATGGGGTAACATATCCACTTTCTTTTGCAACTCTGGTCTTAGTCCACTCACAAACCAAGTCTTCTGTAACCCGGGCGCTGGTACTGCAGCCAGCTTTTTCATCATCAATTCCATCTTCTCCATATACTCTTCAACAGTTTCATGCTTCTTCTGCTTCAGCTGTTGTAAACTTCCATACACTTCATCCTCAGTTTTACTTGTCCTGAACCTATTTCGAAATGCTGTATTCAAGCCATTCCAGGTTAGGAAATGATTATCAGGGAATCTTGCATACCATTCACTTGCTTTCTTGATAAGTGAACAAGGAAACAGTCTCATCTTGGCATCATCGCCATTCTCATTGTTCACTATACACATGTGCTCAAATTGGCTAATGTGTACATCGGGATCCCCTTTTCCTGAATATATTGGAAAGGGTGGTTTTGCCCGTGTTGGTTGTAACGCCATCTGTGGCCCTACCTTCTGCCCACTGACAGGTGCTGGCACCCTTGCTGGTGCTGGTCCTTCTGGACCTGTTGTTTTTGTGGTGGATCTTCCACCAAGTGGTGGCCCTTGAGCACTCCTTGCTTCTGGCCCCACGATATTCACAGTATTCCCAGCTTCAGTTGCACTACTTCCCACACTCCCTGTCCCCCAGAGCCAGATCCAGGCAGCCCGCCTGATCCCCCTGAGCCGACACCTTCGTTGGCCTGTGATCCAAGTGCTCCACTTGATCCAGGTCCAACGGGTTGGGATGTCCTGGTTGTAGTCTCAACCTCAGCTGTTGGGTCTACTTCTTCATATTCTTCCTCTTCTAATTTCTTCTCTCTGTTTTCATCCTCCAAGTTCTGCCCTTGGGTTTCTTCTTCACTCATGTAACTCAACTGTAATGGTGTTGGAGAGTCTGAACTCTCCGTTGGCTCTGCCACATCCTCTTCTCCTTCTTCACCTTCTGCTTCAGAAACTGGAGTTCCTGCTTTTGGTGTTCCATGCCAACTCTTATCAAAGATTTCTGTCAAGTCTTTTATCCAAGGATGTACCTCAGATCTTTCACCTCGTGATTGATCTTCTTCCTGTACCAATTCCCTTAATCTTTCTTGCAAAGAAACAGAAGGAGTGGCATCCAACTCTAGTTCTTCCGGTATAGGTGATGCACTCTTTGATCTTAATGGTGTGAGAGGTCCAGATGATTCCCCTATGTCTATTCCTCTCTCCCAAAGATATGGATAATTAGCTTTCAGATAGCTTTCTCTTTTTGCTGAATATCTCTGTCGTCTAGCTTCTCTTTCATCACTCATGTCCCATGTCTTTCATTTCTTTTAATGTGGCAATAACCAAAACTCTCTTCTGTAATATCTCTCGTATATGCCTGGGTTTCTTTCAAGCTTCAATGCACCCTTGGCTATACTTGAAGTCTCCGTTACCATATAACCATATGGCAAACAAGTCTGAAAAGCTGTTCTTGGTGTGAGTTTGATCCACAAAATATCCTTTGGAATCCAATTCTTTACCAGTACAAGCTCTTCATGCATATGAGTATAAACATTCACCTTTCTTTCTTCCCAGCCTTCAAACTCTACTCGTTTAATGGATAGCAATGCTATCACATAAACCAATGTTGGTAACCAACGTGCTCTTCCTCTACAGGCTACCTGATAAATCTTTATCACTCCTTTCTCCAGACCCCATTCTGGATCAGCATCATGCACTCGTTTAAGAATATTTTCTTTACAACCGTCTGGCAATTCCAAGAACCTTTGAAAGAATTGTTTGGACAATCTTTCTTCCTTCGTTCCACAGGGAATTTGATTCACTTCAAATTCTTTAATGGTCCAACCACCATGATCCCACCAGATGCCTGTCACATCTGGTTGTTCATGTCCCAGGTCCCCAGTATGGTCGCCAAATGTCGCGCGGCTTTTACTCACCCATCCCTTCGCTATTCGAGGCGGAAACTCCAAGATAGAAGAGTTGGAAATCTCTAAGTACTCAGCCCGCGCAGAACAATCAGTCATGACCTACAGCTAGTGTATCATGGGGGTGTTTCCTATTTGTTTCCCTTTTGGTATTCATGTTAGTTATCTTACCATTGATAATTAAGTATCAGTTTGCTTTATCAATCTATTGGATTCCATCAGCTCATCCATTCATTTCACAGCTTCACTCAGATCTCTCTACACAGTGTGATTGTATCGTAAAAGTATCCGATTATGATTTATCAGGTATCAGGCCGAAGCCATTGTGTCTCTAATCTGCTCTACAATATCATTACAGCCTTGCCTATATCAAGCATCTACTCATCATCTCTCTATCTTCACTTCCGTTCTTCATCTCTGCCCGATCCCCTCTCCTCTATCACCAAGAAGTCCTCCTCCGAATGATGTCCCTCAATTCCCCGTTTCTCCCTTTATCTTCCTCTCCGCGGTTCTAACCGTTTCCCTCACTAACCGTGTCTGTGAACTAACATGTTCCCTTCGCAGGTGTTGTTCCCCACAGTCGTTCCCTGTCCTACTCTTCGTTCCCTATGATCGTGACAGCTGTGTCAAGCTGTGACTGGCTGTGTGAAACTGTGACGGGCTGTGACTGGCTGTGTGGCTGTGCCGGGCTGTGTCGGCTGTGTCGGCTGTGTTTGCTGTGACGACTGTGACGGGCTGTGTTGGTTGTGTCGGCTGTGACGACTGTGACGGGCTGTGTTGGCTGTGTTGGCTGTGACGACTGTGACGGGCTGTGTTGGCTGTGTTGGCTGTGACGACTGTGACGGGCTGTGTTGGCTGTGTTGGCTGTGACGACTATGACGGGCTGTGTTGGCTGTGTTGCCCCCCTCTACAGTGCGCTGCTGTCACCCCTAAGGCTCCTGTTGGTCTCAGTCTGTGCAAAAATTAAGGGTACCCTACAGATCCCGTATAAGTGTCTAAGTCCCCGACAGTCCTCTAACAGTACATTCTGATCCTTATACAGATTCCGATCCTATCCACAGTGTAAACATATCAGAGATACCCCACTGGCCCATACTTGGACTAGGTAAGTGATGCAGAAATATGTCTGCCACTTACTCTACTGTAAATCTTAATGCAAAGGCCCTAGTTTCTACACATGAGCTCTCCTTTTCCTTCTTTATTAATACTACAGCTATCTAAGAAATAGATCCCCTTTGCCATGACATTGCTACCCCTTCATATCCTGCCCATGGATTGTACATTGATGCATGGTGTTTTGACATCATTCACATCTACTTAAATGAAAATGCAAAACCCTAGCTTCTCTATTTCAGATTTCTCTTCTCTTTCCCTTTGCATGAAGAGGGCATGATATCACAGAGCCCCCACTTTTAACTCCTCCTTAAAACTGCATTTTAACTATTTGAAAGACCCTTATGCCCCACTGATTGTAGATCTCAGTCTATGAATGTTCCTAAGCTGATTGATACAAGCAGTAGGGAACAAATGCATGCCAACTGATATCTTCTTTCAGAAAAGCTACAGCCTACCCCCATAGTAGGTACATTGCCCTCTTCATATGTCATTGGCATCCTTCCCCACTATCCTTCATTTGTGTCCTCCTTCCAACTAAGTTCAGCAGATGTTCAACAATCCTTTCACCATCTCTTCACACAAGACATCCCCTACTTTAATGATTGTACCGCTGGCATGAGCAACATCTAAAGGCAGTACACCAGCAACACTTCACCAGCAGAGACACCCATTCCATAGCACTCAAGCACTTTCATGACCTCCTATTGTAATTCAGAATGTTGTTCCTTCTCCCATGAGTATCAAACCCCGCGATCGCGGTTGTCCCACCATCGTGCATGCCTTCATGCCCCGATTCTAGGGCTTGAGTCCCTGTCTGCCCCCTATCCCACCAGCTCCGCTCGTCATTGTACATTGAGAAAAGCCACACCTTGCGATCGCGGTTGTCCCAACATCGTGCACGCCTTCATGCCCCAATTCTAGGTCTTGAGTCCATGTCTGCCCCCTATCCCACCAGCTTCGCTCGTCATTGTACATTGAGAAAAAGCCACACCTTGCGATCGCGGTTGTCCCACCATCGTGCACACCTTCATGCCCCGATTCTAGGTCTTGAGTTCATGTCTGTCCCTATCCCACCAGCTCCGCTCGTCGTCTCTCATGATCAGACTCGACACTATAAGAAACAAACATAGCTCTGTCATGTTTGTCTTTCACGATCAAACTCGACACAAAGAAAACAAACAGATGTCACAATGGCAGGGAAGACCAAAAAAACGCTAAGTCCCCTCACTCATGACTGGATGGATGAATGTAGCGATAGATTGATGGATTTTGGGTTTTCCATCAACACACAAACCACTAAAGTTCTTCACCACAAAAGTAATACCAATCATTGGTGTGTATGTAATCACTAACGCGTAACCACTAGCCGAGTGGTTCCAACCACTCGCCGAGTGGTTCCAGTTACTAAATGGTCTGTAACCACTCACTCTACACCACTCTCAAAGTGGTACCAATCAATGGGGGTCTTTAACCACTCCAGATCTACGTATGCTGTCCCCGTCCACGTGGAATAATATAGTTCATAATTAAATATATTTTGAAATGATAAATCTTAAATAAAAATTGAATTATTTCACGTGGAGTAGCAAGTGGTTTCAATCACCTCCCATCACTCAGGTGTCTTCAACCACTCACAACCCACCACAGAAGTAGTACCAATCACTCACGTGTATGTAACCACTCACAAGTGCCCACTTGAAGAGTGGTTCCAGTTACAAAAGGGTCTTAACCACTCACATTCCACCACTGTGCAAGTGGTACCAATCACTAGGGGGTCTTTAACCACTCCAGATCTACGTATACTATCCTCGTCCACGTGGAATAATATATTTTGAAATGATAAAAATCTTTAAAAAAAAATATTACACATGGAGTAGAAAGTGGTTTCAACCACTTCCCATCACTGAGGTGTCTTTAACCACTCATAATTTATCACTGTACCCGTCCATGTCGGATATTATCATTATTAATATAAATATTTGACCAAATGTTGAATAATAAATATAAAATTAAATATTACACGTGGATTACTCGCTGGTTGATGCCACCGTGGCATTTCATCGGAATTAACCACTGACCAGTGGTTACCATTACTTGGAGTGATTTATAGAGTGATAAAAGACAAGAGTGGTTAAGGGGGCCAGTGGTTATTCCGCGTTTTTCTTCTAGTGTCTCTGTTGCCTGTTTTTGGATACTTGAACCTGTTGTCACATTGGCAGTATCATGTCACTCACTCCAAATATCAAATGGTTCACTCAACCAGCTAACTTGCAAAATTCAACATGAAAATAGAGTGCCAAGTCTGATAAGAGGGAAAAACAGGTGAAATGTGTTGAAGAAGGTGCCTTCATTAGCAATGCCTGATTTTATCAATTGTGTCGTTGCTGATGCGGCTTCCACTTGACCATCTGTTTCTTGTACTTGTCCTTCCACAGGGAACGATAGGTAATCTGGAGCTTGAAACCCAGCCTTCTTAGATGAATCTGGACCCCCACTCTCTCCCTGCTCTTCAGCAGTCCATGACTCTGCACAAATCATGCATACATCCTTGATTTGCTGCTAGCAGCTGACATGGAAGTAAAGCTAACTTCTAATCAATGCCTGTTGCAGGTATATTTCATTGCAACATCACAATAGTTGACAAGGGTGGATGTTGTAACCAAGGCACCAGTCATCCATCACTTTTCAGAGACAATTGCTAGGCTTGTGACTATCACATGCTTTGGGCAGCAAGAACAGTTTTCCCTGCCAACATTGAACATGTCGATTCTAGTCTACGCATGGATTTTTGACACAACAATGCAGCCAATGAATGGATTGGTTACTGGTTGTGTTCAGAATGACTCTGGTATAATTCCAGCTTTGATGATATCCCCATGCACCTCTTTGCACTACTACGTTTGGGGGGGGGGGGGGGAGGGGTTTAGCGATGCCTCAGCGACCTCCAAACGCCGCGCCTAGCGACGAAAATACACTACAGCGCCCGGGGCGCGCCGGGGACAAATTGCGACGTCGGGAAGTCGCTGCCACGTTGCTCCCGGAACGTTGCAGATTAGCGACCTCAGGGAATCGCTAATCCCCCGGGTCCACCTAGCCACGACCAGCGACGGCCAAAAGACGCCACCCCACCGGGGCGTCGCAATATGGCGACTCCCAGGAGTCGCAACAAAGGGCAGGGAGGGGGGGTCCATCCCTTCCCCTGCGTCATGGGGCCGTCGCAAGGACGTCGCCCATTCCCAGAATAAGCCACGCGGTGGCGTCGCCAAAACGTCGCAGCCTGGCGGCGCCCGGGAATCGCCATGACGTCGCCGCCATTTGGGGGCGTCGCTAGTCCCCCATGGATAAGGAGGTTCTGTAGCGACGCCCAGGAATCGCAGGGACGTCGCAGCCCCCGGGGGCCGTCGCTAGCTCCATGGGAGGGCACGTTCGTGTGCGACTCCCTGGAGTCGCAACAACGACGCAGCCCCTTCGTGGCGTCGCTAGCTCCACGTTGGCAGGTCATGTTGCGATGGCGGGGAATTGCAACGGCGTCGCTGGTCACACCCGGCCGTCGCGCCGGCGTCGCTGGGTGGGAGGGTAGCTAGCTGGTATTTGGGGTGGGGTTTTGGGGTTTTTTTTTTCGTTTTTTTGGGGGGGGGCGGGGGTTGGGGTTTTCTTGGGGGATGGGGTGTGCCTCGTGCTTGCATGAAATGCATGCATTCTAATCTATAGGTTAGATTAGAATCCACATGTCCATTAAGGTTAGAATGAGGATCGAAATGGTAACTGAAAAAATATATACATAAAGCGAGTACTACCTTTACATGTCTCTAACTGGGAACCATCCCTCACTCCTCATCACCTGAGTCATAGGTGTACTCGTCCGAGGAATGCAAGCTACGCTGGGCCTCCAATTTGGAGGATGATGAGGCCGAGTCCGAGATTACATCATCCTTCGAACCACCCCCTACTACTGGCTCTTCCCCATCCGGCCGAGCCACTGAACTACCCATCCCCACCCCTACAGATGCACTATCCTCCGTCAATTGTGGCGTCTTGGCCATTGAGGCTACAAGGGCCTTCCACCCCTGAGTCTTGCAAAAGTTGTGCTCGATGGCGGAGGGAGGCCTCTCAAACTTCTTTTTCTGCACATGACATACAAATGCAATGACAGGCCAGAATTCATAATGGAAGGGAGAATCTAAAAAAGAAGAATGGGTATGACAAGAGAAAGAACACTTACGAATCGGGTGACAAAACTCTTGCTTCCGCCGGGGCCCCACTTGTGTGTTGATTCCGCACACTTCTCGAGGCGGGCTGCAGTTGCCGCACGTCCCCTTGCGAAGATCTGCACCTTCAGCTCTTCCCTCTCCCCTGCGATGAGAGCCTCCCAAGATTCCTGTCCAGCCCCAACAAAGACACTATAAATGTTAATGAACTCCATACCGCAATGAACATGCATTCAAAGACACCAATGACAACTGAAGTGCGTCTTACCTTGGTTATTCCATGTGGCATGGTCGTTGGTTCGACCCCCACCTTGAGTGCCTTGCGAATGGTTTGTCGCGCACGGTACCTCTTGTCCTTGAGGTTCTTTCCCACCAGCTCCAAAAGCTTCCCCTCATTCCACTCACCCGGAAATGTGCCCTCAAGTGCTTGCACGAATGCTCGCCTATGGCGATGTGATTGGCATGGCAAATCAATATGCCAAGGGAACCACCTCGCCGCCAAGTCGAAGGCTACTTTTTTCATGGCCTCCCAATACTCACCAATGGGGTCACCGACCTTATTGGTCTCTAAGGGGGGCACCTTCATCTTTGGCAAATCAAGGTTGCGGGGACCCGAGGTCTTTACCTCGTCCACGCTCTTCTGAACTACCTCTCCCTTGTCTTTTGTTGCCCCGCTAATGCCCTCCACCGGCTGCACGCTCATCGAACTAGCTCCCCCTTGTCTTTTGTTCCCCCACTAGTGCCCTCCCCCGGCTGCACCTCTCTCCTTCTACGCCTCTTTCTCTTACGCTCCCTCTCCTGGGCCTGTCCTTTCCCCTTCCCCTCCACTACTTCCCTACCCTCCTTGATGATTAGGGGAACCTCGAGGACATGACGTCTTCTCCTCTTCCTCTTACCGTCCCCACGGGTAGGCACCACCACTGTCCCTGCTTTGTCGGTGGCAATCCCACTGCTTGCCACAAGCTTAGCCACGAATGCGCCAAGCTCCTTAACACAAAACCCACAAAATTAGAAACAAACCAGAAACAAAATGAAAGGCAAAGGAAAGAAAAAAGGTGAAGGAAAGAGGCTCACCTTTGCGTCCATGACCTCAATGTTGCCCTCGGTCCCCGCTTGTGTTGCACCCCCCATAACGCCCTCTCGGAATAAGGGTGGAAGCCTATCCCATGCACCCAATAGGCTCGCAGGCGGCGCCCCAAAGTCCAGGGTCTTCTTCATTGACCGTTCAGGCGACGGACTTCGCAAGGGGCCCTCCATAGCCAGTGTCACCCTCTCCTCTTCCCCCTCCCTTTCCCGTGCCCCCTTATTTCCCTCTTCCCTCTTCCTTTCCTCCTCCTTTCACCTCATTGCGGCCTCCTTTGAAGCCTCCCTCTTCTCCCAAGGTGAGGAGGAACCCACCCCCTTCTGAGGCCCCCCCTTATAAGCCCTCTTGGTTGCAGAAGAAAGGGAAAAGGCATTGGCGGTGGGGCTAAGATCAAGTTGCCCATACCTGGCGGCAGATCTGAGAATGCGCTTCCCCGCGTAAAAGTCAGGGCCCTCCATCAGCCCGTGGGGTGGCGTCCCAGCCTGAACATTGGGTGCACCACCCTCAAGTGGAGGCTCATCCCCAGCCTCAACCTTCAAGGGCGTGGAGGCCTCGACGGCCTTACGGCTTGGTCCTCTCACATAGCCGCCTATAGGGCTGGTGAGTTTGGACCAAGTGGACCGTGTCACACGGCCGTCAATGACAGGAGCGTTGTCAAGCTTCCCTACCTTAGTGGCAGGCGATTTCTGCTCGTTCGGTGGCGCCTTCTCCTTGTCCTTCACCATACTACCAGCTTATACCTGCGCCCACAACACTACTACCGTGTGATTTCACATGCTAAAAACCAACAAGGCCTGACCCTCCCCCTTCCCCTCTCTTCCTCTCCCTCTATCTTTATGTCTCTATATCTTTGTCTCCCCCTTTCTCACTCTGCTGATAAGCAAAAAATGAAAAGAGAGGGGGGGGGGGGTGCTGAGAGCACCAGCACTTGCTGCTGCTGTCAGCCCCCCACCATTCCAAAAAGAAAAGAAAAAGGTGGGGGGGACTGAGAGCAGCAGCAGCAAGTACTTGTTGTTGTAGCTCTCAGCGCCCCCCACCATTGCCAAAACCAAAAAATGAAAGGTCGGGGGGGGGGGGGGCTAAGCAGCAGCAAGCTGCTTTCAGTACCCCCCACCATTCCACAAACAAAAAACGAAAAGGTGGGGGGGGGGGGGGAAGTGACTGAGCAGCAGCAGCTGCTGAGTCACTCCCCCCCCCCCCAACCTTCTTTTTTATTTTTCTTCCCTCATCCCTCCCACTCTCTCCCTCTCTCCCTCTTTTCCCTCAGCTCTCCCTCTCTGTCCCTCTGTCCCATCACGATGTGGAGAGAGAGGGACTGTTGAGGGGGGCAAAAAAAAAAAACGGTGGGGGGGTGGGGAAGTGACTGGAGCAGCTGCCTCCCCCCCCACCTCCCCCCCCCCCCCCCTCAACAGTCCCTCTCTCTCCATCTCTCCATCACAATGTGGAGAGAGAGGGAGAGAGGGAGAGAGAGAGGGAGCAGCTGCTCAGTCACTCCCCTCCCCCCGCCCCACTTTTTTTTTTTTTTTTTTTTTTTTTTTTCTCCCTCATCTCTCCCTCTGTCCCATGAAGATGTGGAGAGAGAGGGAGAGAGGGAGAAAAAGGGAGTGAGGAGGGAAAAAAAAACTAAAAAAGAAGGTGGGGGGGGGAGTGACTGAGCAGCTGCGGTGGAGGCGGAGGAGGCGGAGGCGCTCACTAGGTGGAGCCCCGCACACCGGGTTGCGGTGGGGGTGGCTCCACAAGGGGTGGTGGTAGCTTAGCGGGACTTAGTGGGGGTGGCATAGGACTCACCATGGGAGCGGAGACCTCGTGGTGGGAGTCGTGGGGAGTCTTGGGACTCATCACGGTCCATAGGGGCCGTGGTGAGTGGGCCAAGACTCACCGCGACTCATCACCGGGAGTCGAGGGTTTTCGTGGTGGTTTGCCATAAAATGGCATGGCTGGTTATGAAACCCCCGCGGACAGCTACAGAAGTATGTATAGGGAGTAGTAACCCCGAGAACGGTGCAAGCCCGTTGGTGACCAAAAACTAGTGAGTAAGCGAGCGAGCCGGAAAGCGACCAAAGAGTGGGGAGCTGTTCCGGACTGCCATCTACCAAAGGGAATTCCACTAGTCCCAAATAGGTGGAGGCTTTAGTGGGAAGCAAAGGGGGACCGTTATGTCCCGGTGAGCAGCCGAAGCTCCAAGTTGGCCCGGCGGCCAGGTTGGGAGTCAGGCGTGCGCATCAAAGCGAGTAACTATGACGTGAAGGGGAGCTTACCGAAGGGAGGTGCGCGACACTTGGTATCAGACCTTAGAGTTCAGTACGCGATCCTCCTTGGGATTGGCCTCATCATGGGGTCGGGCAAGCTGAAGCGAAAGCGGAACGGCCCAAAAGATGATGATCCCGGTGAGCCCGATGGGGGCGGCGTGTCACCGAGGCGGCCGTTTGAGGAAGCGATGCATGTTTCCGAAAACGAGGCCGCCCAAGAGCGGGAGGAATCCAAGGAGTCGGAGCCCGAGGAATCCTTGAGAGCTCCGACAAACCAAGAGATGCCTCCCATGCCGGCAGCCTTTTGGGAAGGGTTGTTGGCGCAGTTTGGCGGGACGTTGAAAGACGTGTTGAAGGCGGCTAATGCCACTTCCGCTAAGGCAAAGTTTAAGGTGAAGCCTAAGGAACCCGGCACCTTCGAGGGCGTCCAAAATCGGAAGGCACTCAACACCTGGCTCTTGGAGCTAGAGCAGTACTTCCGGGCAGCCAAGTTGAGTGACGAGGATCGGGTGGTAGTGGCTCCCACCTATTTGAGGGGCTATGCTCAACAATGGTGGCAGAAACGCCTTCACGACCGAGGTCCAAGCCCGGAAACCTTGAACTGGAGTGGGTTCAAGGAATTGATGAAGAGACAGTTTGTGCCCCTCAACGCGTCCTGGCTCGCCCGGGCCAAGATGAGGAATTTGAAGCAAACAGATGACATTCGGGGGTATGTCCAGGCTTTCAATGTGCTGTTGCTTGAAGTCGCGGACATGGCAGAACAAAATGGTCTTCAACGTTGTGGCGGGACTGGCCCCATGGGCCAGGCGGAAGTTGAAGGAGAAGCCACCCAAGACTTTGAACGAGGCAATTGAGAGGGCCGAATGTTTCTCCGATGTCTCTAGGGGTGAAAGACAAGGCCGTACAGAGCTGAACCACAAGAAGACCCTGCGGGAATGTGACTCCTTCCGACAGGAAAAGAAGTGGGATAGGCCACGCGGCGACAATGACACGTGGAAATTGAAGGGAGGGCCTTCACACGTCAAGGCGGCACCCGGTGCTTCGAAATGAAAAACGGGTGGAGCGGCTTATGGCGGACAGAAGGCGACCTTTGATGGAGTGTGTTTCAATTGCGGAGAGCCCGGGCACATGGCCAAGAAGTGCACAAAACCCCGACAATTGAACATGACTCGAGCGACCACGGAGCTGTCGGAAGATACCATCAGTCGCTTGGTGGAAGCGGTGGTCGCCAGGACTTGCAAGGTAGGCAAATATTCTTGTGAGTTGTATCAGGAAATTGGCGCATTGCGTAAACGGAGTCAGTTATTGTTCGTGGATGGGATAATATCCGGAACTAATGTGTCGTTGTTGGTGGACACAGGAGCGTCGCACTCCTTCATGACACCGGCAACGGCACAAAAGCTGGGACTCCCGACAAGTGACGTGGGGGCCTCTATTGAGGTGCGTTCTGCCAAAGGAGAACCACAGTTGGCGACAAGGTTGGCGTTTGATGTTCCTCTTCAACTGGGGAGTTGGGAGGGACGTGAGAACTTCACCATCTGCGAGATCGATGGAGTAGATCTCATTTTGGGGATGACCTTTTTGAGCAAATCCGGAGCGGTCATAGATGGCCGCAAGAGAGTAGTCACGCTGCCATGTGGGAATGGTGGCGAGGTCTTACGAGTGTCGGAAACGCCCAAATCCATGGGAGGGCGAATAAACCTTCTGTCAGCAAGGGAGTGGGCCGTGGAAGAGGCACACGAACCTCAGTTTTTGCTTTACATTAGAGAAGTGAAGGGAGAAGGCCATGGGGAGCCGAGCCCAGATTGGATCAAGGGGATTTTGGAGAAATACCAGGATGTGATGCCGGAGGATTTACCAAGCGGCTTGCCACCGCGAAGAGGAGTTGACCACAAGATTGAGGTGATACCGGGAATGGAACCGCCTGCCAAGGCACCCTACCGGTTGAGCCATAGGGAGTTGGTCGAGCTGAAGACTCAGCTCAAGGATCTAATGTCAAAGGGGTACATCCGGCCGAGTAAGTCACCTTACGGAGCCCCGGTGCTATTCGCAGACAAGAAGGATGGGACGCTGCGGATGTGTGTCGATTACAGGGCTCTGAATAAGGTGACATCATAAAACCGGTACCCTTTGCCAAGGATCGACGACCTCTTCGATCGGTTGGCAAGAGCGAAGTATTTCAGCCGGATGACTTGCGCTCCGGCATCATCAAAAGTCGGGTGGCGGAAGGAGATGAGGAGAAGACCGCGTGCAGGACAAGGTATGGTTCATATGAGTTCTTGGTGATGCCTTTTGGGCTCACTAATGCACCTGCGACCTTTAGCACGCTGATGAACAGCCTTTTCCAGGACCGTTATGTCCCGGTGAGCAGCCGAAGCTCCAAGTTGGCCCGACGGCCAGGTTGGGAGTCAGGCGCGCGCATCAAAGCGAGTAACTATGACGTGAAGGGGAGCTTACCGAAGGGAGGTGCGCAACACCCTACTTATTTATTATTTTCTTGGCCCCCTATTCCCTACTACCTCCTCTTCCCGTCTGTCCCTGCCCTCTCTCTCCCTCGTTATCCCTCTCTATCTTCCTTTTGTGCAGGGGTCCCCCAAAACAGAGGGGGAATTTCCCTCTCTTCTCTCTCTCCCTCCCTCTCCATGAAATTGAAATGAAAGAACACTTCTTTTATTGTCCTATATACTATGAGATCCGTGGGGATTCCACTGTCTACTCTGTGCAACCCAAACTCTCACTGAAATCTCTCACTATGAAGATAAAAAATGCATGGCTGCTTACCTGCAGTTGGGCGCCTCACGCAGCAGCTCCTTCACGCTGGCGTTCCGCTGGCGCTCCGCCACCAGGTCGCGTGGGCACACTCCCTCGCTCAAACAACAAAAAAGGGAGAAGAGGGAGAGAGAGAGCGAGGGAGAGAATGAGGGAGAGAGATAAGGGCGAGAGGGAGAGTGAGGGATAAGAGGGAGAATGAGAGAGAGAGAAGGAGAGGGAGGGCAGCTCCCTCACGCGGCAGCTCCTTCACGCTGGCAGTCCCTCCCGCGGCGCTGGCGTTTGGCTGGCGCTCCACCAGCAGGTCACGGGGGCGCGCTCCCAGCTCGCTCAAACAGCAACAAGACATAGAAGAGGGAGAGAGAGAGAGAAGATATACATGTCATGTCAAGACATGGACAAGACCACTAAAGTCATTGTCATTGAAAGACAAAGCAACCCTTTACAGGGCATCATCTAACAACCCCTTTTACCAACTCATTTGAACATCTTATAACTTTTCAGGGTATCTGAAAAAACAGGGTGGGGAGGGCGGGATTCCTGGTCATTCATATCCTGAAAGCCCCATAAGTTGACATAAAGCATTCATTTTTTGTTGTTGACACGGGTCAAGCCTTACATAATCTAGTTCTTGAGCCATTCATCTTCCTAAAACAACATCCTGTGTAGGCGTGAAACTGATCTGTCAGTGCCAAGACACATGCAAGATTCATAAAGTAGAAGCGGGGCTAAGTTTTTATCAAGTATATGTAAGCCTGGATAATCATTCCAGGACTTCAAGATCAAAACTCTGCCATAGTATAAGGTAGGAAGCGCACAACATCTACCAGCAAGCAGTTCTTGAAAACCAAAATACTGATGGGGTCAGGTCTGAAGGTGCTTCAGTGCCAAGTCATAAGCCAGATTTCTAACAAAACAAAACATAGGGCTGAGTACCCTTAAGTAGATATGGGCCTGAAGTGGTATTCCAGGGCCTCATAACAAGCTCTGCTAGTTAAAGAAATGAACTCAGAAACCATTGTCCCCTATCATGCAATGAAATAGTGGTGATATAAGAGCCTTGAAGAATGTTTGTTATCACAAGGTCTATCTTCTGATCCATCAGAGCCAGGCCATGGTGTTTCATTTCAGAGCTTAGTTTCCATGCTGCCTGAGCTATAGCCGCAGCCATGTACCTTTGTTAAAAACATCCAGAGCTTTCAACAGAGATTTTGTTTTCTATGAAGTCCCTTGTGTGTCTTAACTCCAAAATGTATAAAAGTGGTTATCAAGAACCAAAAACAGGGATAAGGAGTAAGAAGGTGATCCTCATTTGAGCAGACTTGAAGCCGATTTGAGGCAGCAAGATGGCAGATTTGAAACAACAGTTGGTATCAGCAGCTTCAGGCGGTAGCAGCAATCCCTTATGCATGAATCAGACTCTGCAAGCTTCAATAATTCAAGACAAGTGAAGACCCTCACATGTGCCCGTCCCAAAAACCACCACATAGAGATGTGTGTTAGTGAGGATGCATCAGGTGAGTGGCAGGTTTTCACAGTTGCTATCCATGTCAATGTTGAATTCCAAAGCATGTACAAATCGTAATCCAAGCAAGGGTACACTCAAAAAAAAAACCTTGAGCGTTTGCGGTATGCCCTGCGCCATGGCGTCCAGTAGATGTCTCCAGCAGAACGCAATCAAAGTAGATAGAGATCAGCTCATACAGAAAGAGAGCAACATGTAATCTGTGGCTAAGTAGGGGTGGAGTACTTCCCAACGAGGAGTAAGAGCGCCGCTGCGAATTTAACAGAATCATAAATTTCTGAGCAGAGCGATCACTGCAATGTCGACTGCCAGAGAAGAATCTGTCTATCTGCCATTGCGCATCCCAAAAGCCAGCCATCACGAGTACCATGTAGCCGCAAGGGAGCAGGTTTACACGGCGCATCATCAAGGATCATAGAAGCACGAGTTCAGTGCTGTGAAATATGTCGGCCCGTTTAGGGCACATCTTCCCGATTTTTCATCCAGGGTGGATGAAAAATCACATTTTTAAGAGATGCACTTTGTTAATGGATGATATCCCATAAAAAGGTATCTTAGGGTTACGGTATAGGCTTAGGTTTAGTAACTGCCATCATTAATGATGGTACAGATTACTACCTCTTGGATTTTTAGAATAGGTCACCAGTATTCATGTATTTCATCCAGTTTAGATGAAAGAAGCAAATAGTAAATATCAGGGCCAAATGAAATCCAAAAAGTTATAGAGGGAGAGGGAGAGAGGGAGAGAGAGGGACCCACCAGCCAATCCCCTGGCATGGCATAACCTTACGGAATGAGTGTGGTATGCACTCACCCCGTAAGGGAGTGCATACCAGACCTCTTCTCATAAGGTTTCCCTCTTCCATGTAGTTCTATCATCGGATTATATTATCCAAGGGAGTAGAATCCTACATCCTCATTTCCTCGGCTCATGAATGAAACATTAGTATAAAAATGTGACATAGCAAAACTAGTATAGTATTACTAGCAAAGAACATAGAGTTCAATGGTATACTTAGCTTTGGATAGGTTTTTGGAAAATACCTTTCAGTTTCTCAATAAGCTCATGTACAGGGAAGAACAAGCCAGGGAATGAGCCTTGTTCAAGGAACCTTGTCAAGATACGAGCAAGTTTCCTGGTCTTAAAACCATTCCTCCCAAGAGTGTTAATCAGAATGCTGCATTCCTTCCAAGCCAAAACAGCATTGCTGGAAATGTATAGAATAGGCACAGCTTGTGAAATCACAATGTTGTAGGATTGATTCACAGGCCTATTGGATAAGAACTGGATATATTGAGTGTAAGAGAAAGGAAGTAGTCTTCTCTTGTCATATTTCTGGAAATAGAACTCACCTGTGTCACTGTTTGAGACTGTAATCTGGATATTCATGAAACAAGCTTCCAACCCCACGTATTGGGAATCGGTTTTGGTACGTAGTAGCTCAGGTTTGATCTCCACTACATTGAGTGGGTAGATCCACCAAGGGTTGTTGCTGCTTCTGTCTGCCTTTGGGTCCAGGAACAACATTGCATCACCCACATTCAGCCAGCATATATCATCAATGTATCTGAAGGCAGATTTAAACAAAGGCATAAGCTGGAATTGTCCCAAAGCTGCAAGCCTTAAGATGAATTTGATCTCGTAAGAAAGGAAGTACATGTTGCACCATAATGGTGAGCATGAAAAACCCATAGGTATTCCAGAAATCTGCTGCCACACACGGTCCCCTAAGGCAACAAAACAGTGTGACATAAGCCATTTGTGGAGCATAAGTAACTTGGCTTCAGAAAGCTCAATCCAAGTACCTGATTTCGGGGAGGACGTGCCCCACCTACTTTTCCGGAAAGTACCGTTTTTGGCTGGAATCCATAGAGTATGACGTGCCCGGGGGTGAGACATATGGTGTTGCTGGAATGCAATCTTCACCACGTATTCAATGGCGTCCCCTAGGTTATCCAACCATGCTAATATCTGGACACGTGACATATAATGAGGAGGTCTTGCAGTCATTGTCCTGACTACAAACATATTGATATGTGGACACGTGGCATGTATTGAGGAGGTCTTGCAATCATGATCTTGACTATGACATGTTGGAGACAATTTGTACCCTTTTAATGGTGGGGACTGGGGCCCACTCAGTCATGCAAATAGCAGGAAAGCAAGGTCTGTTTCGAGGCACTGGTGTGAGTGCCATTTTTTAACTGCAACCTAATAACGTAAATGAAAGGCAATTTTGACTGAACGCCACTTCATATCAATTTCACCTTTTTTTCGTTATTGTGCGCATCAATGTAGGATTTGGGTACATTGTGGGGTTTTGATCAGCAGTGCAGACTCTGCAATACTTGCATGTTCAAACTAAACTTTATTTGGGCAATGAAGGGCGCACCCAACTTTGAAGCACCCTTGCATCTGGTCATTATTTCTGTTGTTCTGGCCATGCTTAGTCAATTGTACATGTCATGAGCAGGTATATCAAACCTTTCTGATGCTTGACAGAAGCATGTCCCTCTATTTAAGATTCCGCAAGACACCCATACATATTGTGAGGGTGTCCAATGTTAACTCATTCAGCTTCAGAACATTTATCTTTACAAAAGTTGAAGACAGAAACCAGAGGGCTGCAACAGAGACAGATGTTGGCGTGTGGAGAGAGTGGCTGCTCTGCTGGCTCTTATGTGGATGGTCTCAGACCCTAGCATGGGGACTTGGCGGAAGGCAAGCTGGCCTCTGCCGATTCTGTCCCTGCTTCACAATTTGTTTCGAAAATCTGATACCAACTGAGGATGAATTCAGGCCAGTGGTTTGTTTGATAATTCCAACAGGGAAAAATCCCATCAGCCCTGACTTCCCTTAATATTCCAGAACTGACTATTACAAACTAGGGCATGTTTCTTTTTTGTCCCCTCCTCTTAAGATTTGCAATGTGTGAGTAATGATTGCTTGAAGATCAATGAAACTGACTTCTTCTTAGTTTTGAAAGTTTCTCTCAAGAGCTGTGGCAGTCAGTGTATTTCTGGTTGTATGGTTGTACAACTTGTCCTGGCATGCACCCTGGTGGAAGAGGCAGGGTTGTAGATGCAGTGTCTGACATTCAAGTTCAGGGTGCCACACAAGAGATCACACTTGTGTGGAATAATGGTAGACATGATGCTTTAATCTTCGTGAATGGAGTTGCCAGTTTGTCACTTTAGATGCTTGTTGAAGAAGTGGCATATTTCTCTCAGGGAGGCACTGGGCCTTCCAAAGCAGGAGGAGGTGCACATTAAGAGCAAAACCCAGCAAGGTTTGGACCTGGATTGGTGAAGTGCAAACTAGGTATGCATCGTTAAAAAGATTGTCAAGTTACAGCCTTTACAGGTGTGGTCTCATGAACAGCAGTGTCAAAGGTATGTTCTCATAGCATTGTGTAATGTCAGCCACAAAGATGTTATGGACTTTTGCAGGCAGGTTTAGTGTAAAGTCAGTGATGGAATCAATAATCCAATACATAGCAGTAGATACTTTGAAAAATTGCTCATAAGTATCCAGCCTTGTTTTGGTCCATTCTTTTACCAATGGTAGAAGATCCATGGTAGCTCTTGTAAGGAGGCTAGCTAGTTCACTGAAAACACATTTGTGGGCATTGGTAATCCATCTGTATTTTTTCTTATGTAGCTTGTAGATTCCCATAATGTAAGGTAGTCTACAGGAGGGAACAGGTATCTCCGGAATCAAACTCTGTATTTCCACGGAAATGTTTCCTAGAACAAGGTCAGGTGGCAGCCATACCTCATCTTGCTTGCATGGTGTAAAGTCTTTACCCATCAATCTGTGCAATGCTTGGATTCTTACGTGCTTCACACACATAAAACATACATTGTTGTTAGCCTTGTCAAGACCAGAGAAATACAGGTGATTGAGAAGCCATGAAAGTTCGTCTTTTGCCTCTTTTACAGTAAGAGGATTGCGCTCATGGTGAGTGAAGTCATACCTTCTTCTGCCGGCTTTTTGTTTCAGTCTATCCCAGCATGTGTTTTTTACCCATTGGTTGCAGGTTGCAGCCCAAGATTCACATGGGTCTATATGCAAAATTTCACAGGTTCTGTGGAAAGCCAAAGACACTTGTTCAACAACGTCTTTTAGTAAAGTACGTTTGAGAGGGATGTGATTCATACCTAGGCTGAATAATTCTTTCAGCTTTGCGTGTTTAATAATGTTCAGGTCCATGGTACGTACGTGTTGCGTAGGTGTAGAACCAGACAGATGGAATTCTGATTTTGTATCCACATCCCGAAAATCATGAAACCTCTTGGCACTGTCACATAGACAATCTGGTGAGTGAATCAAGTCTTGCATAAAGCAAAAATCACGGAAAACAACAGCAGGCTGATAGTATTCAGAACTGCTTTGTTTATGATATGTCCATCCAAAACTATCTCATCTATGAGAATAGCTAAGTCATTTTGCCCAAATTCCAGAAAGGCTTCTTTTATCAGGTTCTTAGGGTGTATCCACTCCATACCACGGTTTGGGTATAACATATGAATGAATCCCAAAGGAGCAAGTTTTGCTGCCTGTTTTATGAATTTCCTGCCATGGGCATGAGTTTCAATTTGTTTGCAACCATCCTCAAAGACATATAACGCATCTGCACATACAGAGTAGAGGAACATACCAAAAAATGAGATTTTTACAGATCGTTCCAAGATCCAAAGTCTCGTTTGTGTATTGGGGAGAACTCGTCAGTGATACGACGAGTCTTGTATGACTCCTGGCTGGCGATGTTGATGGTGGTACTGGAATTAGCACCCGAACCCCCAGTTGAGGACCGATTCGTTGCTCTTGAATTCTCAGAGGTGTTGGTAGAGTAATGTCCCCTGCCAAAGCGTCCTCCTCTTTGGTAGAGACCTCTTCCACGACCAGGGGTACCTCTTCCCCGAGCAGTGCTGTTCTTGCCTTGTTGAGGAGGCATCTGCCCCTCCATACGCTGCCGTTTGTAGCTATTGAATTGTGGCCTGGGAAGGCTGTCTGAAAAAGACCCAGGTTTCACGAGTTTCTCAATGTATCTGGCCCCCTTGGATTCTCCTAACTTCGCAAGCAGCTTGGCTTGTGGGTCATTTGAGAATTCACAGGCTGCTTCCATTATGAACCCTCGGGTCATCTGGAAAGTAATTTGTGCCAGTACAGCAGATCTGGCAGCCCGCATGATCCATACCAGAAAATTGTAATACTTGGTTTGCACCGAAGGATAGGTATCATCAGGGAAGAACACAATCAGATTGTTCAGCATATACCAAACCATATGGTCAAACCAAGCAACACTCCCAATGCAAGAAGAAGGTGCCCCTCCTTGTCCACAGTTGCATCTTATGTAGGGACGATGCCAATTGAAGAGTTGACTCTTATGGTTCTTGGATCTGGCTGAGCCAGTCGGCAAATCATTTTTGGTCCTCAAGGTAAGGTTCTCACCTTTGTCACAGAGCTTGTAGTAGAAGGTCCTTAGTGGCCACGCCACGGCAATAGGTTCCTTTTTTATTCTCTGAAGACCCTCCTTAGCATCCTGTGCACATCTACTGCGTTCAGCAGGAGTTATGTTGCCCCATTTGACCCACATTTCAATGGAAATGGGTGCCAATAGGTTGATATTAGCATGTGGATGCCACATCATATGATCGTTATTGGCAACCTCTAATTCAACTGCACGGGGAGGCAACCAAGGGACAAATTGCAGATTTCCAGGAGTGGCACCTGCTGCTCTTTCTTGTTCCACTTGTGAGAGTTCTACTTGTTCACAGAATTCTCTCACTGCCTCTTTTTCTTCATCCGGTAAAATCATGTGCCCAAGGATTGGGTGATTACTTACAGAAGGGATGAAGTCTTTTTCAGAGGTGTTTGCAGATTTCTGCGTGGAGACAGTCTGGTCATCTTCCGGGTTCGCCATTCTAAGAGCAGCCTCAATGGCTGATCCCTTCTTTTCCCATTGTATCAGCTCCTCGGCATCATCTTCCAGTACCTCAATCATTTTAGTATTGAACTCCTGGAGCTTCTCCAGGTACCTGCCATTCTTATTTGCCATGATGCCAAGTGCAACCCAATTTTCCAAAGCCAAGGTCTCAAGTAGTAATACGGGATTTTCATCACCTGAATTTTCCAAGGCCTCAATGTCCATCTTTTGTAATGTAGCATGGAAGTCACTTGGTGTGACTTGTGCGAGGGTTGCTTGTACAGCAGGAATTGGAGGAGGTAGAGGGGACTGATACCCCAGAGCTACGAGGTCCTCATTCCATCTAGGGTCTCCTTTGGTGACCTTCTGTCAAAGTCCCCCCGAAAAACTTGTCAGTGCATCATAATGAGAAGGTGAAAAGGAGATGGGTAGATGATGTGTACAAATACCACTAAGTACATTGGTCAAATAAAGAGAGAGAAGATATACATGTCATGTCAAGACATGGACAAGACCACTAAAGTCATTGTCATTGAAAGACAAAGCAACCCTTTACAGGGCATCATCTAACAACCCCTTTTACCAACTCATTTGAACATCTTATAACTTTTCAGGGTATCTGAAAAAACAGGGTGGGAGGGCGGGATTCCTGGTCATTCATATCCTGAAAGCCCCATAAGTTGACATAAAGCATTCATTTTTTGTTGTTGACACGGGTCAAGCCTTACATAATCTAGTTCTTGAGCCATTCATCTTCCTAAAACAACATCCTGTGTAGGCGTGAAACTGATCTGTCAGTGCCAAGACACATGCAAGATTCATAAAGTAGAAGCGGGGCTAAGTTTTTATCAAGTATATGTAAGCCTGGATAATCATTCCAGGACTTCAAGATCAAAACTCTGCCATAGTATAAGGTAGGAAGTGCACAACATCTACCAGCAAGCAGTTCTTGAAAACCAAAATACTGATGGGGTCAGGTCTGAAGGTGCTTCAGTGCCAAGTCATAAGCCAGATTTCTAACAAAACAAAACATAGGGCTGAGTACCCTTAAGTAGATATGGGCCTGAAGTGGTATTCCAGGGCCTCATAACAAGCTCTGCTAGTTAAAGAAATGAACTCAGAAACCATTGT
Organism: Takakia lepidozioides; assembly: GCA_030704615.1. Lineage (NCBI taxonomy): Eukaryota > Viridiplantae > Streptophyta > Takakiopsida > Takakiales > Takakiaceae > Takakia > Takakia lepidozioides. The sequence continues at coordinate 88,883,216 of CM060731.1, read as the reverse complement.
CCCCTATCATGCAATGAAATAGTGGTGATATAAGAGCCTTGAAGAATGTTTGTTATCACAAGGTCTATCTTCTGATCCATCAGAGCCAGGCCATGGTGTTTCATTTCAGAGCTTAGTTTCCATGCTGCCTGAGCTATAGCCGCAGCCATGTACCTTTGTTAAAAACATCTAGAGCTTTCAACAGAGATTTTGTTTTCTATGAAGTCCCTTGTGTGTCTTAACTCCAAAATGTATAAAAGTGGTTATCAAGAACCAAAAACAGGGATAAGGAGTAAGAAGGTGATCCTCATTAGAGCAGACTTGAAGCCGATTTGAGGCAGCAAGATGGCAGATTTGAAACAACAGTTGGTATCAGCAGCTTCAGGCGGTAGCAGCAATCCCTTATGCATGAATCAGACTCTGCAAGCTTCAATAATTCAAGACAAGTGAAGACCCTCACATGTGCCCGTCCCAAAAACCACCACATAGAGATGTGTGTTAGTGAGGATGCATCAGGTGAGTGGCAGGTTTTCACAGTTGCTATCCATGTCAATGTTGAATTCCAAAGCATGTACAAATCGTAATCCAAGCAAGGGTACACTCAAAAAAAAAACCTTGAGCGTTTGCGGTATGCCCTGCGCCATGGCGTCCAGTAGATGTCTCCAGCAGAACGCAATCAAAGTAGATAGAGATCAGCTCATACAGAAAGAGAGCAACATGTAATCTGTGGCTAAGTAGGGGTGGAGTACTTCCCAACGAGGAGTAAGAGCGCCGCTGCGAATTTAACAGAATCATAAATTTCTGAGCAGAGCGATCACTGCAATGTCGACTGCCAGAGAAGAATCTGTCTATCTGCCATTGCGCATCCCAAAAGCCAGCCATCACGAGTACCATGTAGCCGCAAGGGAGCAGGTTTACACGGCGCATCATCAAGGATCATAGAAGCACGAGTTCAGTGCTGTGAAATATGTCGGCCCGTTTAGGGCACATCTTCCCGATTTTTCATCCAGGGTGGATGAAAAATCACATTTTTAAGAGATGCACTTTGTTAATGGATGATATCCCATAAAAAGGTATCTTAGGGTTACGGTATAGGCTTAGGTTTAGTAACTGCCATCATTAATGATGGTACAGATTACTACCTCTTGGATTTTTAGAATAGGTCACCAGTATTCATGTATTTCATCCAGTTTAGATGAAAGAAGCAAATAGTAAATATCAGGGCCAAATGAAATCCAAAAAGTTATAGAGGGAGAGGGAGAGAGGGAGAGAGAGGGCGCACACGGGTTTGGACGCCGTGGCGCGTTAGTGTTGCGTCACCGCCGCCGGAAAACGCTCCGGCGCGAGGGGTAGTTGCGCACGGGAGAGCTCGAGAGCAAAGAATAACAAAGTAGGGATGGAGGGAGGGGAGGGGGGAAGAGTGAGAGGAGGAGGGTGAGGGAGAGAGAGATCAGATAGAGAGATTGAGAGGGGGAGTAAGAGGCGGTCGGTGCAGCCGCGGCGCGCCAGTGTGGCGACCCCACCGGGAAACCTCGGCGGCGATCAGGCGCCTTCGCGAAGGGGAGAGAGAAGGGGAGAGAAAGGCGGCCACCTTGGCAGGAGGAGGATCCGCTGCGATATGGGGGAATCCCACGAGTGTCGCTGCCTCAGGGGGACGTCGCACGGCAGTCGCAGATCTGGCGCAGAGGTGAGTTGAAGAGGCCTCTCATTTTTATTTTTATTTTTTTGGTTTTTTGGGTTATGGGGTTTTGCAAGGATCATTTTGGTTTTTGGGTCTTTGGCTCTTAGGGTGTTAAGGGTTACATAGTTTAGTTTAGGGTTTAGTTTCATAGTTTAGTTTAGGGTTAGTTATAATATAGTTAGTTGAGGATTAGCTGCAATATAGTTTTGTTTTTAGGGTTTTGTTTTTTGGTGGGGTGGGGACATATGACTTTACGTTTGTAGGGTTTTTTTTTTCAAGTTTTTCCAAGGGTTGGGAGTATAACTCCTCCGGAGGTTACAGTGGGTCACGATACGGTACTCTACCTCTCTCTCGTGCTAGGTCATGCCGCGTGTTTATCGACGTATCACGCTTGAGGATTCGTTGCCGGCTGTGCCACAACCACCCGCTGAGGGCGAGACAGCACGTTCGCCTCGTCTACGAGTTAGGCGGCATCGCCATGTCCGCACAGCCTTGGCCCCACGGCCACCACCCCGAGGTCGTAGGCCGCCAAGTCCTGAGGCACGAGCCCCAGGGAGACCCCGCCGGGACCGCCTCCCCAAGATTGAGGGTTGGTGCAGTTGGTGTTGGGCACGACTACTGGTTGGGAGGACCACACCGATGATGCGGCAACCCCATGTTGTGCAAAAACATTACGCCTAGTACGAGATTGCTGATGCAGCAAAGGTAAATCGTCCATATATCTTCTCACGTACTCCTCAATTAAAAGTACTATATCTAATGAAACCTCGCGTTTGTGAATTGAGTATTGATGCATTTCATATCATGCATCTTGCAGCCCCATCTTGATGTCCAAGCTCGTAATTTTTTTGCTGAAGAGGCATACCGATGCGGGTTTCTTCCTTCTTACGAGCCCCACCCCGTTCTGGATGTGAACATTTTTTTCTCGCAATATGACGTAGATGCAGTTTGTGAGGTAGCGGGGTACGATGCGTGTTTTTCTATTTTTGGGCACCGGGCTAGGTGCTTGTCACCTATGCACACACATTCGTCATCCTCGACATCGGCACCCCCATCATCACCATCATCCGCATCGTCCGTTCCTCCTATTGTAGATGGTCTTTCCTCATCACCATTGCCATCCAAGGTCCCTCATACCGATCGGCTACGTGTCCCTTCCCCTCCATTGCCGAGACCACAGCCGCCACCGAGTCCGAGTTCGACATCCTCGACATCGCATCATCACCATCATCCGCATCGTCCGTTCCTCCTATTGTACATGTTCTTTCCTCATCACCATCGCGATCCCGGCCATCTCGGCCAGTACTACCTCCACGTGAGATCCCTCATACCAACCTACGTTTCTCTTCCCCTCCATTGCCGAGACCACAACCGCCACTGAGTCCGTATCCAGGTCCTCCGGCAGAACCCGGATGGATCCCACCACCTTTGGGGACTGTGTATGACTGGGACCGATGGATCACTAGGTTCCCACTCCGGGAGAAGGGCCCCCGAAGTGATGGACGGGCGCCGCCCCCTAGGAGAGGTGGACCGAAGTTGTTTCGCACGGTTGGTCCGCACCTTCGCCGACCTGATGACGGCACCATATGTCATCGTGGTGCTAGGGAGCTATTCACGATGGGAGTCCAACCCCATTTCTACCAATGTCTTGTGCCTTGTCCAGTTCCGATTCCCGAGGGTGAGCCCTTTTTTTTTTGGGGTCGCATGTATTGCGTGATGGAGGCAATGGACCCTAGTATGGGTCGTGGACTTTTTTTTATGGAGGATGTAGTTTTGGGGGGAGGAGAGGATTCTGTGGATTTGTTCCCCTATTTTGGGCCGAGGTACACCCACCGGGAGTGGCAATTATTGCAGACACACGGCCTTGGGTCCTTGATCCATCCTTACATCCTTGTTGTGAACGACAATGATATAAGGGCGAGAAATTTGGGCCGCAAAGCCCATATTTATTGTGATGGAAACCCCGATGTGTACGGCAACGTGGCTGGGCTCATCAACAGTTCAGTTACCTTACCGCCGAGCCACACCGCCAACGTGTTTTGGGATGAGCGCCATGACGGGGATAGTAGATTGGACCCTAACATCACCACTTTTGTGATGACATGTGCAAGAAGGACTATTAGGGCTGGAGAGGAGTTGTTTGCAGAGTATGACTTTAGGCGTTAGCCGACTTTCATCATGTGTAGATGGACGTAGGAAGACATTTTGTACATTAAGGTGGCTTCCTCCACCGTGTATATATATACATAGGCATTGATGTGTATTTGGATGCAGTTTTTCATGCTATATTCAATGGAGTTTGGGTGGACGTTATATGTGAATTTGGGTATTTTGAATTATATAGTGTCTCCTTCATGTGGTGAAGCAATGTATGTATTCCCCTCGAGTGTATAATGTGTACTTTGGGTTTTATCTTGTATGATAATGAACAACGCCATGTATGGAAACTGATAATGATATGGTTGTTTTTGGCATCTTAGGATGCCGGCCACAACCCCACGACGTTAATTCATGAAGTTCATGATCTTGTCATGAACCGGGATTTTGTTCCTTCGGAGGGGGGGGTGCGTATCAAAGGGACCCGACCCCGTCTGAAATGGCGGTCTCCGATGATGAGAACAACAATGACAATGGAATTATGCATGAGGATGTGGCAACAATGGAGGACCTCTAATGCATCAGATGGTAGATGAGGACACAGACTCTTTGAATGACATGGAAAAAGAAGCCAAAACTCCCTTATACGAAGGGGCCAAAGTGAGTAGACTTTCAACCATCTTGTTGTTGCTAAATTTGCAAATCTGGTTTGGCATAAGCAATGTGGGTATGTCTGCCATAATGCGGACTATTGCGGACTACATCCTTGCCCCACATTTGAAACCGAGAATGCCACGATCAAGAAAAGAGGCAAGAGCAGCCTTGGATGCTGTGGGGATGGGCTATAAGATTTTTCATGCATGTCCATGTGATAAAATCCTGTACTACAGAGAGGATGCGAAACTCACCAAGTGTCCAAAGTGCAACAAAGACCGATATCGGGATGATGTTCAAGGGAAGAAAGCCCCGCGCAAGGTATACCCGCGCCACAATACACTTGTATATTGCATTCTACTTTTTTGCAACCGCTACAAGACGTAAGGTTTTACTTAGAGATATGAATGACACTGATTATGATATGGGGCCGACATGGGGATGGTGCCATAAAATGCACTACTTTCCAATCATCTCGCGACTGCACGCACACTACCGAAGCCCCTCATTGGCAGAACTGATGAGATGGCACGCCTCGCATCGGAGCCCCCCGGGAAAGGTGTGCGGGCCACAAGTCTCACAAGCATGGAGGCATACTGAAGAGATGTGGCCTTTTCTCTTGGAGGACCCACGACCTGTCCGCCTCGGCTTCTCCTCGGATGGGGTCAACCCATTCTCAGTCCAGTCATGTAGTCATTCCACTTGGCCGGTGACCATGGTGAATTACAACATCCCTCCGTATCTTTCAATAAAAAAAAGGCCATATCATGTTGGCTGCCATTGTACCGGGTGAGTGTTTCCATTTCATGCTTATTATTACTTTGGATTTTACATTAATCTTCTTCTCTTTGGCGCGATTCCGATGGAAGATTGATGAGTGACGTAATCATGTAGTAAGATGTGTCATTCATTATGAAGTATAATTAGCATGGTGGAGCATTGAAACAATTAATGGTGTGAATGTCTCATAGGGAAAAAACAAGTGAAAGACATGGACACGTACTTGCGACCTCTAGTTGATGAACTGAAGTGTTGCGGATGGCCCCACAAGATGTGGCTGGAACCACCTTGCCTTGAAGATAAGAGGTTGGTGCCTTGTATACTGAAGTTGGAGTATGCTCTCAAGCTCTCCAAAGTAGTTGAGTGTGCTCATGGTAGGTCGTGTATCTCCCCTGCCCCACACGGAGTCTTGCCAATATGAGGCACACAAGCCAGAATCAAACGTTGTTTTGCGCTTCATGTCAAGAGCACGAATGCGGAAATGATGACCATGAACCCAAACCGCCGTGTATGAGGTCGCAAATTGAGAGGGGCCCCTTGCAATGTCTTGCATCAAATCCGAAACCACCTCACCTTTCGCAATGTTATCCTCTACTTCAGTCCGAAGCCAATGGCGGAATGAACTTAGAGGCTGCAATTCCATGGACAATTCTTGTGAAGGCACATTCCTACGCTGGCCCCTTGCTCGCGGAGCGCGTGTAGTCGCCCTTGCATGGTTCCGCCTCCACGCAACCATCTCCTCATGTTGTTGCTGAACAAGGTTATTATATCTTGTCTCCCACTCATGTATGGATGGGGTGTTCTTCAGTAGGAACTCATGTGCTTGGTTAATCACCATGATGGGTAATTTTACCCTCTTTGAATTTTTGGGCAAAACGATGTCCTTGGTTCGTACATCCTCATCTTCCTTCCACATCGGAGGGGCTTCCTTATCCACCCTTGCCAAGTACTCCATGCAGTAGAACATAGCCTCTTGCAATGTATACCCCTCCGCCATGCTACCCTCCGGGTGTGCCATTTGTCTTACATGTGCTTTCAAAGTCTTCATGTATCGCTCAAGGTAGTACATCCACCGAGAATGAACGGGGCTGGCAATCGAAGCCTCTTCCACTAAGTGCACTACCAAGTGCACTTGGATGTCAAAGAAAGAGGGAGGAAGGTGCATCTCCAACATACACATGACCACCGCCGCCTCCTTCTTCATGCGTGGAAAGTCCGCTTCCTCCAGCTCTTTAGAGCAAATCCACCGGAACAATGCTCCCAATCTATAGACTGTCTCGCGAACCTTGGGAGTCAATGTCCCACGTAGTGCAATGGGCAAGATATCTTGCAATAGATTGTGGTAGTCATGAGACTTCAAACCATGGACCCCTTCTTCGTTGAACTTCATACGGAGGAATGACCCATAACCAGTTGGTGTTCGGACAGCTCCTGTGGTGGCTATCACTTTCTTGTATTCCTCCTTTGTCCATTGCCAAGGTGCACGCCTATACTTCCATCGTAGAACACCCTTTGGGTCCACACCATTTTCTTCGGCCCATAGATGGGGCATGTGACCTTGCTCTTCAAGTTCCTTTCTAGCACCAAAAGAATCTCTTTTCGCAGCCACTCCCTTCTTTGCCGGCGTGCCATGAAGAACACGAAAAAAGGACGAGCAAACATTCTTCTCAATATGCATGGGATCTAGAAGATGTCGAATCTTCAGGTCCTACACATATCCCCACCCACAAATTCTTACACGTCTATTTTGTCGTGAAAGTGACAATGGAAATCATACAAAACATGCAATATCACATCATGCATAACAATATTGATGGTGTTTTTGTGGAATATGTACCGCCCAATATGACAACTCGTAGAAGATTGAAAGCCGCTTCATGCCGGGCACCTCCACTTCACCGGACCCCTCCGGATGGGCCTCCTTCCATCGGTCTTCCCAAAAGTGCCCGGATGGTGTCATAGGTGGGGGACGTAACTCCACTTTGCCATCAAACAAGTGTTTGTCTCTTCTTCTCCAATGATGGCTCATAGGAAGAAACTTGCGGTAGTTGGGATACACCATCTTGCAAAGATTGCTGGAGCTTTGTGCATCAAGTTCATCGCCACAATGCAGGAATACGTACCCTTTAGTGCTCAACCCCGAGTTATGGAGGGGGGGTCCTGGCATTGGATGCTTCACTTGACCCTATGGCCGGACAATCTTTTCAGATGAGACACATCTTGCTTTGGACAATGCATGATTATCCAGGTATATTATGTTCCCCATGAGAAACCCGCATACATTTACCTGTCAAGGGATATTGATGAGGATTGGGATTGATTGAAGTAGCGGCGACAGTCTTCTGCACCGTAGTGGGGTAGATGCACATGGAAACTTTTTGTCTTTCCTAATGTGGCGGAATGTCTACAGGACTTACTGTTTGGCCTTCAGACATGGAGCAAGTTTTCTTCTCCGGATCATGAAATTGGAAGGTGGTTGTGCATGCTCAGCCAAGAGGAAGACGTATCTACACTAGAAGCATTCGTGTCATTTACCACTGGGGTAACGACTCATTTTGAGTCGTAAAAGTCAAAAAACTGGGATCGACTGGAAGTTACAACAGACGTGGTAGTTGGGTTGGACATCCAATGATTGGAGTGGTATAGGACGCAGACGCGCGAACAACTGCTCAGCGATTAATGCGATTAATGCTGAAGAACCACGTGGCGTAACCAGGCGGGCCGCCCGTGTGTCTGACCTTTTGGGCTGACTTTGACTTTTCCCTCTGGATGAGTGGACTGACTCACCCGGGGCGCGGTGACACATGGACACGGACGTGGATGCAGACGTGGATGCCGATGTGGCGGCGCCGTGACGAGCGGCAATGCTGCCGCGTGGCACGGGCCCAAGACGCCACATCGCAGTCGGCCACATCACTTGGAGTGCTGCATATGACGTCGCAACAGCCACTGGCGAAGTCAACTGCACAACTTCCGGTAGACGAATCCACGGGGACCACGTGGAGAGTGTGTGGGTCGACGCGTGGCGTCGTCCCCACGCAATGGCAGTGACGGGTACGACTGCTAGTGGAAAGACGCAGAGTGCTTGTGCCATCTCGGGACTGCTTTGGCCAACTCCACTGCCACTGTGCTAGTTGGTTGCACTACAGTAGGAAAGCACGAAAAATGAGCACTTGTAGTGGTTTGTGTGAGTTTCCAACTGACCTGCATTCTAAGCTGAAAATATGGTTATGATGCATTCTACTGGTTTTAGTGGTTCACCCATATGCAGGGGGAATTGAGAAGCAATGATACTGGGCAAGACTGAGAACACAGACCACGATGCATGCACAACATCACGCTAATGAACCAAATAGACGAGGCAACAAGGAGACCAAAGACCATCACACATACACATAGAAGGTGGACGGACACGACGACAAGTCAGGAAATGTGATATTACATTCAAATTAGAGACCGTCACGGCACACCTGCATATGAGCAAGACTAAATGCCAACATACATGGTTGCCGGACATCACTTAAACTGTCATGGCCCAAATGTTCAAAACTGGTAACATGAGTATCATACACACTTCTATGAGTATCATTACACACCCAGCAGGGACTACAAACATGAAATGTCACTTGATACTTTCACCTTTCCTCATACTCTTCTCTGGCCACAGAGTCACCATGCCTTTTACGTGCGCTAGTGTGGTCTTGGGGGGGGGGGGCATCGTCCACATTTGGGCAAGGCAATGTAACACTTGGAAGCATGATCTCGTGGACTTTCACCTTGTACCACCCGGATCGAATGTCCTTGCAGTGGAACTTGTCAACCCCGGCTATTCCCACCACTTCTGCCTTGGCGGCGGCTGTCTTTGACCGCTTGTCATGGGGGTTCAGGAGAAACACAAGATCTGATATCTGCAGACACCAACATCAGGGTCCACTCAGCAACAAACATAACAATGACAGGGTGAAAGTCAAGCGCAGCTGGGCATGGAAACGATCTTGGTTGCCACAATACTGAATCAGCAGCCAATTCACGGTGTACCAACGTACCTTGAAGCGAAGCTCGTCGCTGAGGGTGGCAACTGAGGAAAGCTGCCTACATGTCTTCAACTGCAGCAGCAAAAAGAGGTTTAGTCAGACGGATAAGAATAACATGAACTCTGGTGGTTGCAATGGTATAAACACACCTCCACGGAGCAAGCTAACAAACACCCTGCTCAGACCCTAGCACTACAACTTCCTGGCAAAAATAACCCTACTAAAAACCAGCCAGGCAAAGCAAGGAGCCATGAATGCATGCCTGGGGAACCACGTCCTGCTGCGATGATGGTGCCGGGGACAGCCCACTCCTCTTGCTCACCTGCAATGAATACACATTGCAACGCTTCAGGAAGTGTATCCATAAATGAAACCAACCAAGTAAGTTTGCGGAGAGGGGCTGGGAACAACCATACCTTGGGCGCTGCCTCCTCATGCCGGGGGGGGGAATCCGGAATGCTGCCGCCGTAGCACTATGGTCGTAGGCGCAGGACCCACCTTCTTCACATTCGACCCCACTGCCACTCCCTGTACATGTGGTCCCTGCAAAACATATAGTGCCAGCCTTGCGTGAGAGGGCATCCGGGGGGAACAAAACAAACATGGACTTTGGCTTCGATGTCATGTTGCAAACAGTAAGGTTAGTTTCACTTGCATGGGCGCAGAAGTACTTCCCCCAACGACCCCATCCTCTCCACATTCAAGCTGCCAGTCGGGGTCAGCTTCCGCGTGCTTGTGAAGACACGCACATCTTGGAGCAAAACAAATCTTGGCAGTAGGGCCAGACTGTTTCTAAAAGGTAGTCCGAATCGGGCCCCTCACTGACATTGCAAAACGACAATGGATGGACCATGTTCAAAGGGGAGTTCCCCCTCCCCTTGTGTGGTGAATCATCCACTAGGAGGGTGTTGGATTCGTTAAATCCAGAAAATTCCGACCACACCCTCGACAGTCTCTTCTGTAAGTTCTGTACGGCAGGCCCTTTTGTGGGGTGTGGCTCTGTCAAGGGGTCACACTCCTCTTGTGACCACGCAAAGAGGGAAGAACCCTTGACCCCCTGCATGACCACTTTGAAGATGTCTGCAACATTCCCCTTGGAAGCACAGGACCATATCCCAACGTAGAAATACCGGAAGAGAAGGTTTAAAAACTCGCAGACCTGGGGCCTTGGGAAAACATACTTGTTGGTGGTCAACACCCATGGCCAATGACGCCTCGGGTTGGGCTGAAAGTTAGGAATAGAGTGGCACAGTATCCCGTTCAGGTCTAGAACAATTAGTTTCGACTTTTCTATGAAAGGAGCTTTTGAAGGGGTGTCACGGGGTCTCATCTCAGTGGGTTGGGAGACAACAGTCACCCCGGAGGGCAAAGTTTCAGTCAGGCAAACTACCACCCTCTCCCCCTACAGCTTCCCCTTTTCCCCCATCATGGGCAATGACCCCCATCGTCCATGTCATCCCCACCAACTTGCTGGACCTCTCCCTCTTCAACGAGTGGACCCTGCCCCCCACTGTGAATATCATCAACAACAGCCCGGACCTCTGTCACATCCCTACCCACTACAATTACTTCCTCCTTGTCAGGTACAATGGTCGCAGCAGGGGGGTCTTCCATAATGCCACCCGTCACACCCCCTTTTTGCCCCATCATGAGTTCCACTATCTTCTTCAGTTGTGCTTCCATTCCCCTCTCCCGCTCCGCAGAGAGAGCCGCAAGCCTCTCCAGGGCCCCGATGCGGGCTGCCATTGAGTTCCCCACTCCCTACACATACAAACACCCACCCGTACTGTTAAAACCAGAAGAAGAGGCCGAATGTGCAGGATTTCAGGCATTCGGAGATGGCTAGGTTTGGCATAACATCCCTCGTGTACCATGCGTGGGGGCCCCACATACCCACCAAATCTTAGTACAACAACAGATTCATAAATGGAAACCGGACTTCAAAACATACCTGGCTCAAAACAGACTCTGATGGGGTGCCAGTCGCAGCGTTCTTGCACTCCGCCCCGAGCTCGGACAGTGACGGGCTCCGCGCTTTGCGTCTTTTCTGTATTTGCCCATCCACACACTGTCAGTACAAAATGCCAGGAGCATATGGACAAAGCATTGCCCTGCATATCACATAACAACTAATTCTGCACAAGCAATAAAACCCACTCGTGGGTGTCTCTTCCATCAGAACATGCCACAAAGTAAGAGCAATGAGAAGGGGGTGAGGGAGATTACCAAACGGGCTGCTTGGCCTGCAACTCCTGCCCGGCCCCAACGCGAGGGGTTCGTGAAACAAGCACGCGCTTGCTTCATCCCTTCAGCCTTTGCAAGTCCACGAGGGGACTCCCAGTAGGCAACAAGCTTATCCCAATAGGCGGGTTCAGTGTTCATTGGCCTCACACCAGTCTTCGCCCATTTATCTTTCAGTTTTGCTCTTTCTCCTTTCATTATCTTTCCACATTGCTTCACTATAAAATCACGATTGGCAGGGATAGGTGTGTACTCATACATTCCATTTATGCCCTCTATTACTGTTGACATGGCACTCTGGGACTGCTGGTCAATGATTGCAGTCAATCTTGCCAGGCCACGCCCACGCTGCCAGTGTTTTTTAGCCCATTCTCCATCTGCACGCCTTGCTTTATTACTTCCCCCTCCCTCTTTCTTTGTCGGATGGCCGTTCCTTCCTCAGCTCTGATGTCCGTTTCCTGCCCCCATGCTCTGGAGCAGCGCCGTCATACGTTGTGGGGGGTGACTGATGTGTGCCGGAGGGGGGAGGGCCGTATGGAGATGTGGGAGGCCCCCATTGTGACGTGGCAACATCAGGAAGCCAGCGCCACGACCCCGAAGCAGGGGGGGCTCCCCATGGTGCACTCTGTTGTGGAGACCATCCGGCAGGGGGTGGGTGCCAAGGTTGGTGTTGGTTGGCATTGTGTGGTGGCTGTGAGTGCTTTGCTGCAGCTTCACTCCCCTTCCGCTGCCAAAAACATCCCACACACAAGGTGCATCAGCTGTAGTCCTACTGAACACAACGTCACCAGAGCACAAACCATCCCACAACCACAACTATGGATTGGCTGACCTCAAACCCACTCCCCTGCAGCGCAAGTGCCAAAAACTGAAAAGGAGAGGGACAGAATGTCCTCATAACATGTAAGCCCATTCATTGGTGAAGAAACAGAATGTGGGCGGGTTCACATCAGTACCACATGAAACTTACCAGGAAACAGAACATCCATCCGGGTTTTGCACATATCCAGTGGACATCTATTCACACAGAATCAGCAAATGGCTGTATGGCGGAGCCCAGCAACGGAGCCCCAAAAGGCCTAAAGACTCTCAATGTTGGTAAACACAGGTGCAGACACAATTCAATTGAAAGGATATTGCAGACCTAGCCTCGTTGGAGTTATCAACGCATATAGCAAATGCGTACTCCAACGCAGGTGCAATGACGTGACAAAGCAACATTTCCTTGACCTAAAAACTAGTCCCTCTGCACACAGTGGTAGACCTGAAGGTTTTTCCACGATGTCCTCCCCCATGACACAAATTGAAAACATGTTTTCTGCCTAACTTCATTTTCTGCCCAATCAGATCTCCTCTACGCTGATGATGTTGCCCTTTTGGCACAATCCCCGGTCTTTCTGCAACGCCATATCAAAATTTTGGAACAGTTCTGCAAAGACTATGGGATGCAAGTCAATCTTAGCAAGACCAAGATCATGGTCTTCAATGGCCAGGCTGATCGTAGATTCATCTTCAACCAGCAGGAAATTGAGATTGTCAAATCGGTACCTAGGTCTGGTTATCCACTCCCCCAAGTTTCACTTTGCAGCCACTGCCTTGGACAGATTGACTAAAGGTAAGGCGGCCTCCGTCCGCCTTCACGCCAAATGCAAGCAAATACATCTGCGGCATGGTTGTTTGACACCGTCGTCAGCCCTGCTACCATCATGGTTGTGAGTTTTGGGCACCTGGTGTCCCTGTCTCCTGGTGGGAAAAGAATTTGGAACCATTACAGTCATCTTTTCTCCCAAGCAATGCTTGGCGCCAGGAGCACAACTCCATCTCAGATCCTAGGTGCAGAGTTCGCATGTGTACCATTGCAATCCGAGGCACAGTTCAGGCTTACAATCTTTCTCCATAGATTGCAGGCCCTTCCACCCAAAGGGCTAGTGGCAAGGGCCCTCACAACATCTATGAGGCTCAAAGCTGCAGGTTTCGGGAACTCCTGGTATGCTCGAGTGGACAGTTTATTGAAACGTAACGGACTTTCTACTGCTTTCCTATTACCAATGAACCCACATGAGGTGGACATCACATCCACATGACCGCAACAGACTCATTCGGAGAGAGCTTATGGAATTACATGTCAAGAGAACTTGGATGCTACCCAATCTCACAACAAAGCTCCACTTCTATCGAGAGACATTCTTGGTGCTCCGCGATGATAGAATCTTCAGACCAAATTACCTTTCAGCACCCTTACCTCCTTCCCTCTTGAGGGCATTGGGGCGGTTCAGGGTGGGTTCCCACAACCTACGGATAGAGACTGGCAGATGGGAAAACCTGCAACGGGAGGACCGCCTATGTCCAGCTTGCATAGGGCGCAGCAAGGAAATTGAAACTGAAGAACACTTCTTCTTCTACTGCCCTGTATACTACGACATCCGTTTGAACAACTTTGTGGATATGTGCATCCCAGTTTCAGTTTCAGGAGAACTCAACGCCCAGAAAACAAGAACACAAGTAGGGGTAGAACTCACCTCATGCGCAGCGGTTTTGTGCCGTTTGCGCACCTTTTGGAGAGACTCTGCAGATGGAGGTGCAATTTCCTCCGAACTGTCCTCCACCTCATCGTCGTCGCCCATGCTATACTCGCTTGTGTCAAAATCCGAACTCGAAGACCGCCCACCGCTCTGCCTTCCCTCTCGCACCGACGCCATCTGTACCGGATTCAGTCGAGCCAGGCGGGGGCTCCTTCGCACCGCGGGGCTGGAATGTGCAGAAGTGGGAGGAGGTGATGCTGCCTCGGCGGTCGAGCGCTTCTTACTAGGTGGACATAGACCATGACAAAGATGAAGACGAGCGAGGACATAGACCATGACCAAGACAAAGACGAGCGAGGAAGACCAAGACATGCAAAGGAGGAAAGAAGGACAAGGAGGGGAGTGTGATCACACACCCCCCCGATCTGTAGTGAAGATCCGGCCGTTGTTGATTTCAAATATGAACACGTGTCGTGCATCCGACACTATGGCCTTTTCGACTTTGAGACGTTAAACCCTAAACCACTTACAATCCTCCAGACAACTAGATGTAGTGATTCACACAACTGACATGGATCCGTTAACTTTTTTTCGTTCAAAATTAGGCGAAGGAAACACACTGCAATGATGCATTTTTGCAGAAAATGCGCATGATGTGTGAGAAGTGAACACAGTGCTCTGCCAAATGATTCAGCAAAAACAAACTCAACTGTAGTGGTTCTCCCATCGCAGAGAAGGGTCCATTCGACACCCATCGCACCATGCCAGGTTGAGGTCCTCACACACACACCTACACACCGAGAATTTGCGAACCCACATCAGCTGGGAGAACATGGAAATTACCCGTGGATCACATGCAAGCATGAATGAGAAATGGGTTTATGTTACATGGGAGATTTTGGTGTACCTGCGCGACATGCAACTCTGTCTACATACTCCATAAGTCGTTGTCCCAAGACCCAAGTGGACAGGGGAGGCCGGTGAGTCTGTACCACAAATGGTAATCATACAGCAGAGGGTACTGCTGCCCAACGTGCAAAAGCCGCCGGCTGCAGGATGCTAGGCATGCGAACTCGGGCACAACACGCCTCCTCTGCACCCCACTCCGTCCCAACCAGTGCAAAACAACCGTGCATGCATTGACTGCCCTCTGGCTTTCTCTCCAGGCATTTGGGGGTCTGCGATCTGCTACACGTAAGTGTCTTTGAATGCGACGATCAAAGGATCCGGTCACTTGCAGTTGCCGTCTCAAGGGCAGCATTGCAAGAATCAGAATTAAGTAAGAAAGATGGTGGAAGAAGCTGCAAACAGCAAATGAGTGAAGTGGCAGGGCGATGCTCCATTTTTAACATGCTCCCCCTTCCCGCCATGGTGATAGAGCCACACAAATGGACTCCCTTCCCGCCACGGTGCAATTTCACGGCAACGGAACGGGATTGTCCGCCGAAACGTGATTTGGAGATGGCCTAAGACAAGTGGCGCAGGTTCTGGCCTTGTAGTCAGGTTGTTCACACTTCAATGCACACATTTCATACACATTCAACCATATGCCCAAGATCACAACGTCGTCAATCGTGAAAATTGAAATTCCACGTACGTCCTCCTCCGATTCCTCACACACACACGAACTGTAGAGACAGGTCGTTTTCCAGGATGTCGTTGTTTGAGTCGATTTTGGTCATTTCTCTCAGTGTCTTGTTGAAAAGATTCTAGTTATGATGGGAAGCATCGTGATGGCTTTTAAATGGTTTGCTGTTGAGTGTAACTTTTCATCATGTTGTGGAATCTACCGGTTGGTATAAAATGTCAACTGTCTTCTCTGCCAAAGGATGTGCGGCTGAACCTTTCAAATTGAGATTGCAGGAGGAGGGAATTGACGGTAGTGAAATGGGAGTGGCAGAGCCAAATTGAGGAATCTCTGCAAAGGAGAATCCGGCCCTGCAACGGCGTGCACAAACAGCATTGAAGAGGCTCCCCAACAAAATGAGTTCCCCTCGCCCATGCGGAGGACTTCCAATTAATCACCCCTGTAGACAGAACACCCGAGATGACAGGTTGTGGGAAAGAGAAGTGGCACGTGCCCGAGCCCTTGGGCTTTCAAGGATGCCATGCCCATGTGAACGTTGTTTGGGCACTACAAGTAGATCTGAGGACGGTGTGCGCACACATCTCCTTCACCACAAAAGACATGAAGCATTTCGGGTGTGGATTGGAGATGGACCTGCAGACGAAGACGATGAGGAGTGGGCACAATTGGACAATGCCACCCCCGAGGGAGCCATACAGACAGGCCAGACGAGGACTATGTCATGGGCGCAGGACATGAACCAGGCATGGACGGAGGGGTGGAGATTACTCGAATGTTGCAGGAAGCATTCCACATCATGGACGATGCTGAAGAGGGGGACGGCGCTGCGACAACTGGGGATGGTGATGACGCAGGAAATGAAGGCATTCACGTGGGGGAAGGCGTGGAAGGAGGTGGAGATGGAGAATTGAATTCTGCACACATGACACTAGAAGAAGCATGTGTGCCACTGTACGAGGATGCAAATCCACAAAGCTTGCTGCCACCATGCTGTTGATGAACCTGTGCACAACCCACGGTGTCTCAGACCATTTTGTGGACGAGTTGTTCTCTTTGCTTCGGCTGAACTTGCTTCCACAACCAAATGAAATGCCAAAAAGCTGTCACATGGCCAACCAAATGATTGGGAAGCTCGGCCTCAACTACGTGAAAATACATGCATGTCCAAAAGGACATGTACTTTTCAGAAGAGAGTACAAGGATGCTATGGAGTGCCCCAATGCGGTGCAGCCCGATACCATGATGTGGGCAGGTTACAACAGCCAGCCAAGGTGTTGAGGCACTTTCCCCTTATCCCCCGTCTATTACGATGTACAAATGCAAGACCATTAGTGAGCTCATGACTTGGCATTCCAGGAATGCCTCAAACGATGGTTTGGTAAGGCATGTCCCAGATTCCCTTGCATGGAAGCATATAGATGCAACTTGGCCCGATTTTGCCGAGGACCCACGCAATGTGCGATTGGCTGTATCTACGGATGGAGTAAACCCATACGGATCAAAGAGTTGCACATGGTCCACATGGCCCGTGCAGTTGGTGGCATACAACCTGCCACCATGGTTGACAACAAAGAAATTCTTTGTCATGTTGTCTCTCTTGATTCCAGGCAAGGAGTCCGTGACAAATGCAAACATAGATGTGTATTTGCAACCATTGATTGAAGAGCTACAGGAACTATGGATTGGAGTTGAAGCTTACGACATTTTGAAACCAGTAGGGCAACGGAGTTTCACCCTCCGTGCCATACTCATGTGGTCAATCCACGATTTCCCCGCATATGGCCTTGTTGCGGGTTGCAAGACGAAGGGCTACAAAGGGTGCCCCATTTGTGGGCCCTATGTGGATTCACGGCACTCAAAGCCACTAGGGAAGACAATATACATGGGGCATCGACGTTACCTTGCAAGAAACCACCCCTACCGACGAGCAGGAAGGCACTTCAATGGATGTGTTGAAAAGAGAATGGCACCAAATGCTGTGACACCGGAGGAGACATTGCAATTTGCAAAGGAGAAAGAGGCGTTCATGGAGATTGGAGGGAGAGACGGAAGTAGTGCGGATCCAGCCATGGAGCACGGGGTGAAGCGGACAATCCTTTGGGATTTGCCATACTGGAAGGTGCATGAATCCCCCCCCCCCCCATTCACTCACTTTCTTTCACATTGTGCTTCCTGGAATTACCTTTACTGTCAGGAGTCCTTCCACCAACTCCTAAGTCAGTGTAACTACTATGCAGTAGATGTTGAAGTCGTACACCTCACTGTGGAGAGGATCGTGGAGTTGTTGAAAGCAGAATGTAGTAACATGGACAACTTCTGCCACATATTCTACTTTTTTTGCCCATAGAACTTGGTCTCATGGGAGGACATTTGGCATTTCAGAACCTCTTGCAGCGGTACCTCCTGGACCCCATGCATTGTGAGAAGAACTTCTGCGAGAACATTCTGAAGACTATCTTTGGGGAGAAGGATACGATAAACGTACGAAAGGACATGGAGATTGAAGGGATACGGTCACATCTGTGGCTAAGGCCTGATCCAAATAGACCAGGCAAAGTGCTCATGCCAGCAGCATCATACGTCCTGACCAAATCAGAGCAAGAGGATTTTTTGAAGACATTGGGAGCCATGAAAGTGCCAACCGGATTCTCGGGTGCTTTCCAAAAGCATGCCATAAACAAGAAATGGTCGGGGATGAAGTCACATGATCTACACGTGATGATGCAACAGATTTTGCCAGTGTGCATTCGGGGTACGATGGCGCCAGGTCCTCGAACAGCCATAATGCGTGTAAGTCGAGTGTTTAGGAAGATTTGTGCGAAGGTGTGGGATCCGAGGGACATTACATCGTTGCATGAGGATGTGGCTATGACCCTATGTTTGCTGAGAAAGAATTCCCTCCATCATTCTTTGACGTCATGACGCACTTGCTAGTGCATCTTGTAGAGGAGTTGCATGTGTGTGGGCCCGTAGCCAGCCGGTGGATGTACCCCATGGAGAGGTACATGAAGGATCTGAAGGGGTATGTACGCAACATGGCACGGCCAGAGGGGAGTATGGCGGAGGGCTACATCCGCGACGAAGCCCTGGGCTTCATGACAGAGTATATGTCTTCATTTGATGCATACAACGACGGGTGTGGGACGAGAACGAGGAAGAAGGAGTTGTAGGCGAGGTCCTAGAAGGGTGGAACAAAGCGTGCCATGAGCCCGCGCCTTCGGATGTGGCACATGATTATGTGCTGAACAACACAACAACCATGACACCATGGAGACAGTGGGTGCCAACTTACATCCCTCCTGTGCTATTCTTAATGGTCTTTGTATGCTGGAATTACATATATATTGTCACAAGTCATTCCGGCCACTATGGGAGTGGGATCGTGGTTTCGTAGATCTTGGTTGTTGCTTGCAAGTGATTATGAAGTAGGCTGCATCACTACAGTGTGCTTGAAAGGACACACACTCTGCATGTGGCATGCATGTACAGCACGGTGTTGGTCAGGGGGACTGAGTTGCAGCTTCTATTTGGTTTCTGCCAGAAAGTACGCAGCGGAGAAGGTCCGCCTGAAAACGGAACGGAGTGCATTTGCAAAAGCATGGCGGAGGGGCGGTCGTAGGCGCAGATCCCCGGTGGAGTACCCCACAACAATGGAGGAGCTGCAGCCCTTTACAGTGTGGGTCAGATCTGCAATTGCAGTGTACGCATCAGAGAACGAGGACCCAGATGAGGGCATGGTGAGTCTGTCATTCCCCCCAGGGCTGATTGCCACTTCGTACCGGTCAATGAAAGCATATGGCAATCACTATAGAGTGGACGATGCCAACACCAGCCTCCTGGTGACTTATGACAGCGGAGTGACATCATTTTTTGAACAAGAGAGTAGGAGCTGTGCACGAGATCAGAATCCAATTTCATGCCATGTGCAATATGTAGGAGTGATCAAAGAGATCCTTAAACTAGACTATGGTCTTGTGAAGCCAATTCTATTCCGTTGTTCTTGGGTAAGCCAATATGGTAGGAGAGAATGCCACCATGAAACGGGATGAGTACGGGTTCCTCCTTGCTGATTTCAGAAAATGCTACCACAAGATGAAGAGCCATTCATCTTCCCATCGCAAGTTGAGCAAGTTTTCTTTTCAGATGACACCCATGCGCCGGATGGAAGGTGGTTCTTCACAAGGACCCGGGCCAAACGAGTCGTGGCCGACGTCCATGATCTGGACCTAGGGGAGAATGCCGACCACGAGGGTCTGAGGGAACCACGAAATCTACCAGATACGGCCGAACCAGTCTCTTTGGAAGGAGCAGTTACCTTTAATGAGGAAGACATTCCAGGGTTGGTAATTACCGCAAGGCAAATTGCAGATGTGGGTAGTGAAGGGGAAGATTATTTGGATATAGATAGTGAGCCCAGCTGAATCTCAGTGTCCATTAAGCCAGCAGCTCATAGACGAGAGCTATGCTAAGGACTCATACTGTCCTTAGAACCCATTTTGTACAGTCCTGCAAGCGCGCAAGGGCGAGACAGTTAATAGTATCGATAATGTCCCGGTATGTGGTCCGTACTAGTTTTTGGTCACCAACGGGCTTGCACCGTTCTCGGGGTTACTACTCCCTATATATACTTCTGTAGCTGTCCGCGGGGGTTTCACAACCAGCCATGCCATTTTATGGCGAACCACCACGAAGACCCTCGATTCCCGGTGGTGAGTCGCGGTGAGTCTTGGCCCGCTCACCACGGCCCCTATGGACCGTGATGAGTCCCAAGACTCCCCACGACTCCCACCACGAGGTCTCCGCCCCCTTGGTGAGTCCTATGCCACCCCCACTAAGTCCCACTAAGCTACCACCACCCCTTGTGGAGCCACCCCCACCGCAACCCGGTGTGCGGGGCTCCACCTAGTGAGCGCCTCCGCTCCCTTGAGTGCCTTGGGCACTCAAGGGTGCTTCAGCCCCCGTACCTATCGCTGGTACTGCCCCCACCACAGGGGCAGCCCCTCTTGTGTCCCGACCTCCCTGCCCTCAAGGCAAAGGGCCGCGACAAACCACATCACGTTTGTTTGTGTTTGCAATGCGCGTGCAAGCCTGGAAAAGGGGAAAGAGGTCCATGGTGACATCGGTCAAAGCTGGAATTGCACCAAATGTCATTCTGAACACTGCCCTGACCTAGACATGTATGCCAAATGTGGATGCATTGAGGATGCAAAGGGAGTTTTTGACACTATGGCTGAACGAGATGTGGTGTCGTGGAGTGTGATGCTTGCAAGGTATGCACAGCAGGGACATGGGATGGAGGCTTTGGAGACCTATGAGCAAATGGTGGGGGAAGGGGTGAAGCCCAGCCACATCATGTTTGTGTGCATTAGCAATGCTTGTGCAAGCCTGGCAGCCCTAGAGAAGGGCAAAGAGGTGCATGGCGATATCATCAAAGCTGGAATTGTACCAAATGTCATTATAAACACTGCCCTGGCACCTCTAGAAAAGGGGAAAGAATCCATGGTGACATTTCAGAGCTGGATTTGTACCAAATGTAATAATACCCTGGTGGACATGTATGCAAAATGTGGGTGCATCGAGCGCAAAGAGGTGCATGGCGATATCATCAAAGCTGGAATTGTACCAAATGTCATTCTAAACACTGCCCTGGTAGCTCTGGAAAAGGGGAAAGAGGTCCATGGCGACATCTTCAGAGCTGGAATTGTACCAAATGTCATTCTGAACAATACCCTGGTGGACATGTATGCAAAATGTGGGTGCATCGAGGATGCAAATCGAGTGTTCAACACTATGGCTGAACGAGATGTGGTGTCGTGGAGTGCAATGCTTGCATGGTATGCACAGCAGGGACGTGGGATGGAGGCTTTGGAGACCTATAAGCAAATGATGGGGGTAGGGGTAAGCCCGAGAAAATGGCAACACTACTACGTTTAGGGGGGGTTAG
This sequence comes from Takakia lepidozioides, assembly GCA_030704615.1. NCBI lineage: Eukaryota > Viridiplantae > Streptophyta > Takakiopsida > Takakiales > Takakiaceae > Takakia > Takakia lepidozioides. The sequence continues at coordinate 88,861,696 of CM060731.1, read as the reverse complement.
CGACGTCGGGACCCCGAGCGTGCCAGACGCGACGACCCTCCTGCGACTGCTGCGCCACATAGGCGCTTGGCCCAGAAATAGCGACGTCGGCGCGTCGCCGCAGCGCCGCTCCGGTGACGCTTCGCCAGCTTGCGATTCAGGTACGTCGCTGCAGTTGGGGCATGACCTACCAACAAGCTGGGGGTTGCGACGCCCGACGTCGCACGTGCCCTCTGCGACGCCCGAGAATCGCAACAACACCCCCCTCACACTTAGGCGCGTGGGGAGGGCCGAGCCAGCTGGGGATTGCGACGTCTTAACATCGCAGCAATGCCTTAACGTCGCAGCAATGCCACAATGGCGACGTTGCGATTCCCCGCAGTCGCATGCCTGCTGGGGTGTCACAAGTGCCCTCTTGCCTGGGGGTCTAGGATTGGGGATTGCTGCTACATAATCAATTTTTTTTTGCTGTGTTTTGTTCTGTGAATTCGACCCTTGCACCACTACATCCGTGCAAACTATTGGACCATATGCTTAATGACAGCGTTTGCAATGCGTGTGCAAATTTTGGAAATGAACAAAAATCATTTGGACTGAAAACCATATTTTCTTCCCTCATTTGCACTCCGAAGTTGAGTTCTTTTCAACTTCATGCACTCTCCATAGAGAGTTCCGCAATAGTAAGTGAAGGAAACTCTTTGTTTTTTTTTTTTTTTTTGGTTTGGTCCAATTTTTTCCATGGATGTAGTGGTCTGGGTTTGCATTCACAGAACAAAATAGAGCTAAAACAAAAATCATTGCGTAGGAAAAATCCGCAATCATGGATATTGTAAATGCAGGGGGTTGCGACCTCCAGGGGTCGCCTTGCGACGGTATTGCGATGCCCCAACAGATCTACGAGGGCGGGGAATCGCAATATTGCCTTTTCTGTGTCTTTGCAAAGGTCATGGCAGAGGCCAACCTGAATGGATCCATTGTTGCAAATCTTTTTAGTCCTCCTTCTGTGCTACAATATAATAGGTCTATCTTGCATGTGGGAGACTGTGATCAACCCGGGCGGCCTTATTGTTAAAGACAAAGGGCAAGAAAAGGGGGTGGGGACACTAGGAAAGGAAAAGGGAAGGGCCATGGGATTAGAGGGTTGAGGGTAGATTGCTTTGGCAATGGCTTTCGCAACATTGTTGTCTTTCACACCAATTTCAAAGATTCTTTCTGTTGCATCGAGATCATGGTACAAAAACTCAACAATCCTAGAGTCAATTTTCGAGTCACAACTTCACTAAAATCATTCCTAGATCGCCACACCTACAAAGGATTTTTTTCATGGATTTTTCATTAATCAATCATAGAAATAAAATACATGCATGTACATGTACAATCAATCGAAGGGATGGGTACAGTTATGTGCGAGAATTATTATGTAGCTTTGATTACGTGTCTAATCGACTTGAACATCATCATCCGGAGCTTCTTCGTCCTCATCAAGCTGCAAGTCTTCTTGCTCATCAGAGTCATTGTCATAAATGGCCTGGTCACCAAAAGGCACATCTGAATCATCTTCCACCTCGGTTTCAATGACCATGTCTTCATCTTCTTCTCCAACATCCGCATCTGATGGAGCCTCATCGTATAGGGTCCGGGATGCATTGTCCGGGGCGTCATCATTCTCTTGTACCCCCTCTATCCAACCTCGGCCAACATCAACGTCATCATGACCAGTCTCTTCCTCCTCCGCATTTGCCTCGCCCCATGTAGATCCCCGACCATGATAGCACTAGAAGCATTCGTGTCTTTTCCGATTCGACTGCATGTCCGCGACCACTCTGGGAACCACTTGGTAGTAAACGGGACTACTGGAGAGTCGAAACAGACAATGTGGGCCCACGGGGGCATTTCAGACGGCGGACAGAAGTGGGGTCAACGACTCCGGAGTCGTAGCAGAATTCCGGGCTATTTTACGAATTGCGTAAATACATAAAATTTGAAAAAGCCAAAATTACAAGTGGTTGTAATTACTGCACATGCGACTACAAATTTTCTTTCCTAATTTGATTAATGGAATAAAGATATTTATTCATTAAAGTGAATATGTAGTCGACTCAACGACTCCATGAACCACTGCGCATTCATTGCACCCATGACTCGGTAGCACATTTGCTGACGTGGCTTTCACAAAAAGAGGTAAACAAAATGTGGCCTTGGGGGAATAGATATTTTAATACGTGTTGCCTCCACCTGGCAGAGACAAGGATGCAAGTGCTGCGTCGGACATGGCGGGACGTGGGAATGGAAATCCTGACACGGCAAGGCCTTCGTATACTGTGAGCGCGCGTAGTGGCTTCTCAGAACGGTGTGACATCGGGGTCTTGGTCATTCATCATTTACAGAATGTGCTGGATGGAGGCACGATGGAGCGCGCATACGGGCATGCTCTTCGGGCATCAATTCCCAAGTATCCACGCAAGGTGAGGCTGCTGAATTGGGTTTTTGCCTCTAGTTTTCTGACAGCATGCTCGAACGTTCATAGTGCCATTGAGTGGCATCGCAATAATTTGATGTGTAGCTGCTTTTCCATTTCACAAGTTATGCAGAAGGCATCACAGAAGAAGATCGCAAAGACGTCAAGGCTGAAGAATATGCCCTTTGGTTGTGAACTACAATCATATCATGCCAAACCCCATTTTGCCCACGCAGATGAGGGAGACATTCTGCATTTGCGAGTGGGACTTAATTCCTCTAAACCCAGCTTGAAGGCAGTTATGACACCAGAGAAACTGGAAACTACCTCCAAGAAAGTTGAAACTCGCAAGATAGTCATGTATTCGTCTCATTATCTCCAACTGGGATTCCGAGTTATCATCCGACCCTTTACATGTGCGCTGGAATGGAGTATAATTCTGGTTTAGGCAGTTATTGCCACCAGACGTTCGCTTCTCCAATTTTTACATTTAAAGATGTGTCTGTGTTTATGGCACTCTTTCTCCCAAGGAGGCCTGAGTACCCCCCTGTACTTGCAAGAATTTGATGTGTAGCTGCTTTTTCCCTTTCATAATTATGAAGAAGCAGTCACACAGAGAAGATCGCAAAGAGATCAAGGCTGAAAGTGTTCATTAAGGTTGTGAACTACAATCATATCATGCCAAACCAGCGGCGATGGTGTCATGAGACATTCTGCGATTTGCGCATAGGTGGACTTAATTTTGATGTTGACTTGAAGGCAGTTGTGACACCAGTGAAACTGGAAACTACAGGTTAGATGATGACGTGCTGCATTGCGACATAAACCTGCATTTAACATTCAGGCTTAGGATTCATGCAATTTGGTGCTAGTCAGGCCTGCACAGTTCCAGAGCACAAGTGGGAGCCCATCCGAGGGATGGGGACCCTCGTAAGTGCTTCTTCATTTTGTACTCACCTTGTTTTTGCATCGCACTTGTGCTACAAGGGGCAGAGCCATTCATTTGGCTGGAGGTTCAATTCCTCTACAAGTGAGCTATTCCCGTGTCACTACAATTAGTTAGATGTGTTTGTGGTGGTTGCTAGATTTGCGGCTCTGGGGTGTCTTGCCAAGTGCTTGCAGGGATCAACGTTAATGTGGACGTGGCAGTACATGTAGCAAAAAATCTCATTCACTGGTGAAGAAGACCATGTTGCAACATATGTCATGCTATTGCTTCGAGAGTGCTGTTGTTGGGCAGGTGGGAGAATGCAACAACGGTGAGAAGGAAAGCAAGGGAAGCACAAAAAGGTGTCGTTCGGTCCTGCTCCTTTGGAGACACCCCCCATTCCACTGGTCTTTGTTCCTGGAAAGCATGCAGCTGGGCCAGAAAATGCATGCACACATTCACGTCTACTTCCCGTACATGAAGACGATCCTCTCCTCACATGTCAGAAACAATATTGGCAGAACAAAAAAAGGTTTGATGGTGACCCCGATGGTGATGACGGTAGTGAGGGATTTAGCCCCGGGAGTTCGGAGGGCCAGGTAAGTAGTAGGGATGATGTACACGACGTTTGAGGTCAATTTTACATATATATATATACGCATGCACATGATGTGTAAGCGAGCGAGCCGGAAAGCGACCAAAGAGCGGGGAGCTGTTCCGGACTGCCATCTACCAAAGGGAATTCTCCTAGTCCCAATTAGGTGGAGGGTTTTAGAGGGAAGCGAAGGGGGACCGTTATGTCCCGGTGAGCAGCCGAAGCTCCAAGTTGGCCCGGCGGCCAGGTTGGGAGTCAGGCGCACGCATCAAAGCGAGTAACTATGACTTGAAGGGGAGTTTACCGAATTGAGGTGCGCGACACTTGGTATCAGAGCGTAGAGTTCAGTACGCCATCGTCCTTGGGATTGGCCTCATCATGGGGTCGGGCAAGCCGAAGCGAAAGCGGAATGGCCCAAAAGATGATGATCCCGGTGAGCCCGATGGGGGCGGCGTGTTACCGAGGCGGCCGTTTGAGGAAGCGATGCATGTTTCCGAAAACGAGGCCGCCCAAGAGCGGGAGGAATCCGAGGAGTCGGAGCCCGAGGAATCCTTGACAGCTCCGACAAACCAAGAGATGCCTCCCATGCCGGCAGCCTTTTGGGAAGGGTTGTTGGCGCAGTTTGGCGGGACGTTGAAAGACGTGTTGAAGGCGATTTGTGAGATCGATGGAGTGGATCTGATTTTGGGGATGACCTTTTTGAGCAAATCTGGAGCGGTCATAGATGGCCGCAAGAGAGTAGTCACGCTGCCATGTGGGGATGGTGGCGAGGTTTTACGAGTGTCGGAAACGCCCAAACCCGTGGGAGGGCGAATAAACCTCCTGTCAGCAAGGGATTGGGCCGTGGAGGAGGCACACGAGCCCCAGTTTTTGCTCTACATTAGAGAAGTGAAGGGAGAAGGCGATGGGGAGCCGAGCCCAGATTGGATCAAGGGGATTTTGGAGAAATACCAGGATGTGATGCCGGAGGATTTACCAAGCGGCTTGCCACCGGGAAGAAGAGTTGACCACAAGATTGAGGTGATACCGGGATCGGAACCGCCTGCCATGGCGCCCTACCGGTTGAGCCACAGAGAGTTGGTCGAGCTGAAGACTCAGCTCAAAGATCTAATGTCAAAGGGGTACATCCGGCCGAGTAAGTCACCTTATGGAGCCCCGGTGCTATTCGCAGACAAAGGATGGGACGCTGCGGATGTGTGTCGATTACAGGGCTTTGAATAAGGTGACTATCAAAAACCGGTACCCTTTGCCAAGGATCGACGACCTTTTCGATCGGTTGGCAGGAGCGAAGTATTTCAGCCGGATCGATCTGCGCTCCGGCTATCATCAAATTCGAGTGGCGGAAGGAGATGAGGAGAAGACCGCGTGCAGGACAAGGTATGGTTCATATGAGTTCTTTGTGATGCCTTTTGGACTCACCAACGCTCCCGCGACTTTTAGCACGCTGATGAACAACCTTTTCCAGGAGTGGTTGGATGACTTTGTGATCGTGTACATCGACGACATCTTGGTGTACTCGAAAACAAAGGAGGAGCACCTGGAGCGCCTCAAAAGGGTGTTCCAAAAATTGCGGGAAGGGAGGCTATACGCCAAAGCTTCAAAGTGCGAATTCGGGGTCACAAAAGTGGAATTCCTGGGGCATGTCATTACACAAGATGGGATCAAAATGGATGACAGAAAGGTGAGGGCAATCTTGGACTGGGAGCCTCCGACTTCGGTCTCGGGAGTGCGATCCTTCCTAGGACTCGCCTCCTATTACCGGAAGTATGTGAGAAATTTCGCCAAGATCGCGGGGCCGCTGTCGGACATTCTGTGTAAATCCAAAGTCTGGGTATAACACACCCTTTGTGGCCAAGCTTTTGCTGAATTGAAGCAGCGGATGGTGGAAGCTCCAGTCTTGAAAATCCCGGAGTTCGATCGTCCGTTCGAGATTCATATAGATGCGTCGGACTTCGCAATTGGGGGTGTACTTATGCAAGATGGACGTCCAGTGGCTTACAAAAGTAAGAAACTGAATGAAGTGGAGCGACGGTGGCCGACGCACAAAAAAGAGATGAAGGCGGTGGTGCATTGTCTTGAGCTGTGGCGCCACTATGTTGGTTCCAACCCAGTGAAGGTGTTCACGGACAATGTTACGGTGAATTTTTGCCACGCAGCCCAAGTTGTCCCCAAAACAACTTAGGTGGCAAGATACTTTGGCGGTGTTTCGACGTGGATATCCAGTACAAACCGGGACGGGAAAACGTGGTGGCCGATGCTTTAAGTAGAAAGCAGCAGCTCATGTTCGTGTACAGGGGCGAGACGGCGCTCCAAAGGAAGATCCGGAAGGCTTGCCGGAAGGATGAGCTGGCGAAGTCCGTGATGCAGGACTTGAGGATGGGGGTTAAATCGCAGTTCCACTTGCAAAATGGACTGCTCCGGTATAAGCAAAAGCGTCTCTACGTGCCGAAGGGAGGAATCAGAGATAGTCTCTTGAGAGAATGCCATGATAGCCCGCTTGCGGGCCACGGCGGAGCCAAGCGCACTGCGGCACTCTTGAAGAAAGAGTATTTTTGGCCCAAACTGAGGGAGGAGGCAGAGGGGTATGTCAAGACATGCACCACATGCCAACAAAACCGGAGCAAGTACAAAAAGCAAGCGGGGCTGTTACAACCCTTGCCGATTCCAGAAGGGACTTGGGAAAGCGTCTCGATGGATTTCATGACTGCTATGCCACTGTCAAAAGGATTCGATGCAATCATGGTGGTGGTGGATAGGTTCTATATAATGGGCCATTCCATCCCCACCAAGGAGACGACAACGGCACAGGAAACAGGGCGACTTTACTTCGCCCACGTCTTAAAGCATCATGGAGTCTCGAAGGATATTGTCTCGGACCGCGATCCAAAGTTTACGAGTAAATTTTGGAGGACACTTTGGAAGAAGATGGGGACGAGGCTGAAGATGAGCACCGCCTTCCGACCTACGACCGACGGCCAAACGGAAAGAGTGAATTCCGTAGTGAAGCAAATCTTGCGAAATTACGTGTCAGCAGACCAATCAGACTGGGTGGAACACTTAGACGCGGCAGAGTTCTGTTATAATAACACGGAACACTCCACAATGGGAGTTTCCCCTTTCGTGTTGGTCTATGGAAAAGCACCTCTGGTGCCGACAAGTTGGGCTGCCCAGGACGTTGAAGAACCGGCAGTAGCGGCGGTACTGGAAGAACGCGAGCGTTTGTTGAAGCTCGCAAAGTACAACATTGCCAAAGCTAGGAAACGGTATGAAAGGCAGACGAATCGGAAGCGGAGGGAAGTGAAGTTTGAGGCAGGCACGGAGGTCTGGTTGAACATCAAGAATTTCCGACTACCTCCGGAAGTGAGTCCGAAGTTCGTACCTCCGTATGCGGGACCCTTTCGCATCCGGAAGGTTACGAATGAGGATGTGTATGAATTGGAGCTGCCGGCAAACAGCAAGGTGCATCCAGTATTCCACGTTTCCCTTTTGAAGCCTTACTTCAAAGATGAAGCGCGTCCGAATCGGCATCAAGTGTTACGTCCACCACCTGTGCTGTTGGATCATGAAAATGAACCTGAGTACAAGGTGGAGGCAGTGCTTAAGTCGAGGAGGTTCAAGAACCGAGAAGCGAAGTATCTCGTGAAGTTCTCACGTCCTTCCCAACTTCCCAGTTGAAGAGGGACATCAAACGCCAACCTCGTCGCCAATTGCGGTTCTCCTTTGGCAGAACGCACCTCAATAGAGGCCCCCACGTCACTTGTCGGGAGTCCCAGCTTTTGTGCCGTTGCCGGTGTCATGAAGGACTGATGGTATCTTCCGACAGCTCCGTGGTCGCCCGAGTCATGTTCAATTGTCGGGGCTTCGTGCACTACTTGGCCATGTGCCCGGGCTCCCCGCAATTGAAACACACTCCATCAAAGGTCGCCTTCTGTCCGCCATAGGCCGCTCCACCCGCTTTTCCTTTCGAAGCACCGGGTGCCGCCTTAACGTGTGAAGGCCCTCCCTTCGATTTCCAGGTGCCATTGTCGTCGCGTGGCCTATTCCACTTCTTTTCCGGTCGGAAGGAGTCACCTTCCCGCCGGGTCTTCTTGTGGTTCAGCTCCGTACGGCCTTGTCTTTCACCCCTAGGGACATCCGAGAAAACATTCAGCCTCTCAATTGCCTCGTTCAAAGTCTTAGGTGGCTTCTCCTCCAACTTCCGCCTGGCCCATGGGGCCAGTCCCGCCACAATGATGAAGACCATTTCTGGTTCTGCCATGTCCGCGACTTCGAGCAACAGCACATTGAAAGCCTGGACATATCCCCGAATGTCATCTATTTGCTTCAAATTCCTCATCTTGTCCAAGGCAAACCAGGACGCGTTGACGGGCACAAACTGCCTCTTCATCAATTCCTTGAACCCACTCCAGTTCAAGGTTTCCGGGCTTGGACCTCGGTCGTGAAGGCGTTTCTGCCACCATTGTTGAGCATAGCCCCTCAAATAGGTGGGAGCCACTTCCACCCGATCCTCGTCACTCAACTTGGCCGCCCGGAAGTACTGCTCTAGCTCCAAGAGCCAGGTGTTGAGTGCCTTCCGATTCCGGACGCCCTCGAAGGTGCTGGGTTCCTTAGGCTTCACGGACACAAGAGGGGCTGCCCTGTGGTGGGGGCAGTGACAATGATAGGTACGGGGGGCTGAAGCACCCCTGAGTGCCAAAGGCACTCAAGGAGGCGGAGGCGCTCACTAGGTGGAGTCCCGCACACCGGGTTGCGGTGGGGGTGGCTCCACAAGGGGTGGTGGTAGCTTAGTGGGACTTAGTGGGGGTGGCATAGGACTCAACATGGGGGCAGAGACCTCGTGGTGGGAGTCGTGGGGAGTCTTGGGACTCATCACGGCCCAATGGGGCCATGGTGGGTGGGCCAAGACTCACCGCGACGAGGCGACAATGGCACGTGGAAATCGAAGGGAGGGCCTTCACACGTCAAGGCGGCACCCAGTGCTTCGAAAGGAAAAGCGGGTGGAGCGGCCTATGGCGGACAGAAGGCAACCTTTGATGGAGTGTGTTTCAATTGCGGGGAGCCCGGGCACATGGCCAAGTAGTGCACGAAGCCCCGACAATTGAACATGACTCGGGCGACCACGGAGCTGTCGGAAGATACCATCAGTCCTTCATGACACCGGCAACGGCACAAAAGCTGGGACTCCCGACAAGTGACGTGGGGGCCTCTATTGAGGTGCGTTCTGCCAAAGGAGAAACGCAATTGGCGACGAGGTTGGCGTTTGATGTCCCTCTTCAACTGGGGAGTTGGGAAGGACGTGAGAACTTCACCATTTGTGAGATCGATGGAGTGGATCTGATTTTGGGGATGACCTTTTTGAGCAAATCCGGAGCGGTCATAGATGGCCGCAAGAGAGTAGTCACGCTGCCATGTGGGGATGGTGGCGAGGTTTTACGAGTGTCGGAAACGCCCAAACCCGTGGGAGGGCGAATAAACCTCCTGTCAGCAAGGGATTGGGCCGTGGAGGAGGCACACGAGCCCCAGTTTTTGCTCTACATTAGAGAAGTGAAGGGAGAAGGCGATGGGGAGCCGAGCCCAGATTGGATCAAGGGGATTTTGGAGAAATACCAGGATGTGATGCCGGAGGATTTACCAAGCGGCTTGCCACCGGGAAGAAGAGTTGACCACAAGATTGAGGTGATACCGGGAATCGGAACCGCCTGCCAAGGCGCCCTACCGGTTGAGCCACAGAGAGTTGGTCGAGCTGAAGACTCAGCTCAAAGATCTAATGTCAAAGGGGTACATCCCGAGTAAGTCACCTTATGGAGCCCGGTGCTATTCGCAGACAAGAAGGATGGGACGCTGCGGATGTGTGTCGATTACAGGGCTTTGAATAAGGTGACTATCAAAAACCGGTACCCTTTGCCAAGGATCGACGACCTTTCGATCGGTTGGCAGGAGCGAAGTATTTCAGCCGGATCGATCTGCGCTCCGGCTATCATCAAATTCGAGTGGCGGAAGGAGATGAGGAGAAGACCGCGTGCAGGACAAGGTATGGTTCATATGAGTTCTTTGTGATGCCTTTTGGACTCACCAACGCTCCCGCGACTTTTAGCACGCTGATGAACAACCTTTTCCAGGAGTGGTTGGATGACTTTGTGATCGTGTACATCGACGACATCTTGGTGTATTCGAAAACAAAGGAGGAGCACCTGGAACACCTCAAAAGGGTGTTCCAGAAATTGCGGGAAGGGAAGCTGTATGCCAAAGCTTCAAAGTGCGAATTCGGGGTTAGAAAAGTGGAGTTCCTGGGGCATGTGATTACACAGGATGGGATCAGAATGGATGACAGGAAGGTGAGAGCAATCTTGGACTGGGAACCTCCGACTTCGGTCCCGGGAGTGCGATCCTTCCTAGGACTCGCCTCCTATTACCGGAAGTATGTGAGAAATTTCGTCAAGATCGCGGGGCCGCTGTAAGACCTTCTGTGTAAGTCCAAAGTCTAGGCATGGAACACCTTTTGTGGCCAAGCCTTTGCTGAATTGAAGCAGAGGATGGCGGAAGCTCCAGTCTTGAAAATCCCGGAGTTCGATCGTCCGTTCGAGATTCATACAGATGCGTCGGACTTCGCGATTGGGGGTGTACTGATGCAAGATGGACGTCCAGTGGCTTACGAAAGTAAGAAACTGAATGGAGTGGAGCGACGGTGGCCGACGCACGAGAAGAGATGAAGGCGTGGTGCACTGTCTTGAGCTTTGGCGCCACTATGTTGGTTCCAACCGTGAAGGTGTTCACGGACAATGTCACGGTGAAGTTTTTGCCACGCAGCCCAAGTTGTCCCCAAAACAACTTAGGTGGCAAGATACTTTGGCGGTGTTCGACGTGGATATCCAGTACAAACCGGGACGGGAGAACGTGGTGGTCGATGCTTTAAGTAGAAAGCAGCAGCTCATGTTGGTGTACAGGGGCGAGACGACGCTCCAAGGAAGATCCGAAGGCTTGCCGGAAGGATGAGCTGGCGAAGTCCGTGATGCAGGACTTGAGGATGAGGGTTAAATCGCAGTTCCACTTGCAAAATGGACTGCTCCGGTATAAGCAAAAGCGTCTCTACGTGCCGAAGGGAGGGATCAGAGATAGCCTCTTGAGAGAATGCCATGATAGCCCGCTTGCGGGCCACGGCGAGCCAAACGCACTGCGGCACTCTTGAAGAAAGAGTATTTCTGGCCCAACTGAGGGAGGAGGCAGAGGAGTATGTCAAGACATGCACCACATGCCAACAAACCGGAGCGAGTACAAAAAAGCAAGCGGGGCTGTTACAATCCTTGCCGATTCCAAAGGGGACATGGGAAAACGTCTCGATGGATTTCATGACTGCTATGCCACTGTCAAAAGGATTCGATGCAATCATGGTGGTGGTGGATAGGTTCTATATAATGGGCCATTTCATCCCCACCAAGGAGACGACAACGGCACAGGAAACAGGGCGACTTTACTTCGCCCACGTCTTAAAGCATCATGGAGTCTCGAAGGATATTGTCTCGGACCGATCCAAATTTACGAATAAATTTTGGAGGGCACTTTGGAAGAAGATGGGGACGAGGCTGAAGATAAGCACCGCCTTCCGACCTACGACCGACGGCCAAACGGAAAGAGTGAATTCCGTAGTGAAGCAGATTTTGCGGAATTATGTGTCGGCAGACCAAACAGACTAGGTGGAACACTTAGACGCGACAAAGTTCTGTTATAATAACACAGAACACTCCGCAACGGGAGTTTCCCCTTTCGTATTGGTCTATGGAAAAGCACCTCTGGTGCCGACAAGTTGGGCCGCCCAGGACGTTGAGGAACCGGCAGTAGCGGCGGTACTGGAAGAACGCGAGCGTTTGTTGAAGCTCGCAAAGTACAACATTGCCAAAGCTAGGAAACGGTATGAAAGGCAGGCGAATCGGAAGCGGAGGGAAGTGAAATTTGAGGTAGGCACGGAGGTCCGGTTGAACATCAAGAATTTCCGACTACCTCCGGAAGTGAGTCCAAAGTTCGTACCTCCGTATGCGGGACCCTTTCACATCCGGAAGGTTATGAATGAGGATGTGTATGAATTGGAGCTGCCGGCAAACAGCAAGGTGCATCCAGTATTCCACGTCTCCATTTTGAAGCCTTACTTCAAAAGAAGCGCGTCCGAATCGTATCAAGTGTTGCGTCCGCCACCTGTGTTGTTGGATCATGAAAATGAACCTGAGTACGAGGTGGATGGTGATGCATGGTGTGTTGGCTAGTGTGTAGAATGCATGCTAGCTTACAAAAGTAGGAGAGGTAAATTGGGTTAACCATGTGTTTGCGCAGTGCCGAAATCAGGTGACTCCCATCCAAGGGGCAAGGAAACTTGCGCCTTCTTTAGGAGTTCACGTGCTAGTGCGCACCTGGTGCGTGCGCATACTATAACTGCGCTACCAAGGGGGTTGCTTTGTAGTGTGGGCTAACGCGGAAGCTACGTGCTTTTGTTCACGTACTATAATCGTGTAGCCTCGGGACGAAGTCGTAGTGCGGCTTCGGCGTGTTCCCGTACCTCAGGCCACATTCCAAGGTGGACCCAATTGTAGTGATTGAGGCGCGCGGTTGGTTCAAGGTTACCTTCCTAGTCAAAGAGGGTTCGAGGTGAACCCTTGCTCAAGGTGATGCCAAAAGCGGCATCATGAGCGGTCGCGAGCAATGTTGTTGTAGTAAGGCGATTCGATCCTCGGGAGGATCGTTCCTTGGCCTTGAAGTAGGCCAAGAAGAGTGCACTGGGAGGAGCTTGAGAGGCTCCACCCTTGGCCGGGACTTGGAGGAAGTTGGCCGAACTAGCTAGTGGAGAGTAGAGTCAAGTGTGGGGTTTGCTTCTTTGCCATGGGAAGCCATGGTACGGAAACAAACTCCTTGATTGTGGACGCCACAACTTGGATGTTCGTTTCCACAAAATGGACAAGCCGATAAGGACATCGACTCCCTGTTGGTAGGGGTGTGTGTCGCGGCCCTTTGCCTTGAGGGCAGGGGGTCGGGACACAAGTAGGGGCTGCCCCTGTGGTGGGGGCAGTGGCAGCGATAGGTATGGGGGGCTGAAGCACCTTTGAGTGCCCAAGGCACTCAAGGAGGCGAGGCGCTCACTAGGGAGCCCCGCACACCGGGTTGCGGTGGGGTGGTGGTAGCTTAGCGGGACTTATTGGGGTGGCATAGGACTCACCCTGGGGCGGAGACCTCATGGTGGGTCGTGGGGAGTCTTGGACTCATCACGGTCCATAGGGCCGTGGTTGGTGGGCCAAGACTCACCGCGACTCATCACCGGAGTCAAGGGTGTTCGTGGTGGTTCGCCATAAAATGACATGGTTGTTTGTGAAACCCCCACGGACAACTACAGAAGTATATATAGGGAGTAGTAACCCCGAGAATGGTGCAAGCCCGTTGGTGCCCAAAAACTAGTGAGTAAGCGAGCGAGCCGGAAAGCGACCAAAGAGTGGGGAGCTGTTCCGGATTGCCAACTACCAAAGGGAATTCCGTTGGTTCCAAATCGTTGGAGGGTTCTTTGGAGCAGCCGGAGCTCCAAGTTGGCCCGGCGGCCAGGTTGGGAGTTAGGCGCGCGCATCAAGCGAGTAACTATGACTTGAGGGGGAGCTTACCGAAGTGAGTGCGCGACATGTCGGGTCCCCCCATTGTTCTTGCTCTCATAGGGGTCGGTGGTGGAGGCTGTGGAAGCGGAAATGGTTGTCTGGGGACGTTAGTGCGCTGCACCATCCGAAATCCTGCGGCGGTAAGGGCGTCGGCCTCAACCTGACTCAGATCGCAGCCTGGTTCCACCGGCCACACCGGGGGAGCCTCTGGCATTGTTTGTATGCCGTACTTGGGCTTTCCATACACGCAAGTCATAATGTCGTGCCTGCAGAACCAGAACAGGGTGTTTGTCGTTTCCGCAAACTTTGCATGGACAAATCTTCCTGTAAAAGTAGGAGCAGGGACAGCACCATCTGGATTCCTCCTTATCATCTCTAAACAACGTTGCCGTGTATCCACTCGAATTGCGGAATACTTGCCTCGAAATGACGGCTTTGAGCGAGCAATTCTCCACTGTGACGCAGACATAGTCGTCTCCACAATGGCTTGGCCATACTGCATAACAGCGGGCGGAATCTGGGGCAAGCGAGCGGTGGGAATTCTCGCACGGAATCCCCGCTTGAAGGCGATGGCGATCTGGAATTTCTTGGGCTTCCACTGCTGGAAGACACATTGTGCGGCAACATGACGGGCCCCTCGAGGTGCTGTCCGAATGTTCCTGTCGGATCTCCAGGAATCCTCTTCGCACCCGGGTTCCTCTTCAATCCTCCGCCTCACAGGGCGAGTACGGACGTCCCCTCTAGGTGCTCACCTCTGCGGTGCAGAGGTGTCCCTTTGATCTTCTCTCGCAATGTTGTCGCCCATTTCAGTGGATTCTTCGACCTCGAAGCTGTTCGTACCAACAATTCCCCCTTGTCCGGCCCAAAGCCCCATTATTTCCCGATCAGGAACTTGTAGTACGTGGCTTGCTGCATGATCGCTCTGTCGATGTCCTCCGTTGTGGCCGTCACTACGTCCACAGATGTGCGGCAGAAGACGCTCGCCAGGAGGAGTGCACGATTTTGCCATATTCGTGTTCGGCATGTCCATGTTGAATCCAAGCACCTCCTACAAGGACACAAACGATGGTGAGGAACCAATGGAAAGGTCCGTAATAGAAAGACATTGCACGAAAATGACAGCATCATCCTCCCGCATGTACTGTCCGAACTGTTGATACCGGAAATGCCACCACCCCAACCAGCTGTGCAAGGCTCCCAGATTGGTTGTCTCCACTGCACTTGACGTGTTCCACCAAGCATCGATGATAGCAAACCTAACCTCCGCATCATCAAATGTGGGTGCATCCTTCCACGCCGTACAAAGGACACGGTTTCAGCCTGGAATGAGCTAGCAACAATTTGTAGTGTAGTGAGATAGACTCTGCATCCATGGAATCCACAGGATCTCTCTTTCCCCTCCATTGGAACATTGGGGTCCTCACCGTACACACGCCGCACCGCTGCCGCTAGTTGGCCTGAGCGTTGTTTGCCATGAATCCCCTGAAATTGGGCTCTGGCAATCCCGCCCTTGCCATCTGCTCGTTTATGCCCCCACAATGCATCTCCGACTGTGTGTCCTCCCCTTTCATCTCGCAGATTGCAATCGTCATGAGCCTCTTGGAGTGATAGTCATAAACATGCGCACCCATAGTCACCCATTGATGGTTTGTAATTCGCTTGATGTGATCAAACATCACCCAAGCATTCGACAAGTTTCCAGTTCATGCGAGTGACCAAGTCGACTCCCACTCCCAGGCCCACACGTCAACATTTTAAAAATGTAACAACGATCGGATTCGTTCCTTGCCTGGAAACCTGCTACCTTGGATGTAGTCATATCCAGTCATCCGGAATTGGGGTGTTTCATGTGGAGGTTTCACCCCCGGCCGAACTCCTGCTTGCAAGATACGATGTGATTCCGCACATTCGGACTACAAACATGCGAGACGGACTCCAACAGGTCAAGCATCTCCTCTTTGTTCAAGGGCACCCGGTCTGAACCATCTTCAGACACGATTTTGCCAAGAGCAATCTTGTGGGCTGCCTTCAGCTGAATCAACTTTGGTCTGGCTCTGGGGCTCAATTTCACCTCCTCTTTTATGATGTCGTGTGCTTCCTGCACAGCCTCACGCATGTTGCCTCTTGCCAAGGGGTGGCAGTGGACCCCAACATGTATGCAAGCTCTAGTCAAGTCCGGGAGCAAATGGATAACGTAATATTGCTTGGCTCTGCACATGGACATGCACGTCGGTGGTTCTTTGCAATGTGCGCACTTGAAAGTTCCCGCAGGAGCTTGGCTGGAGACAATGAATGGATGATGCGTTGTGCCAGTCCAATCCGTCTCGTTTCTCTGCCCTCTTTTGGAGAGAAAGTGGAAGCAGGCGGGATTGAGGCACCTCAGCTTCCCCGCACAGAGGACGTATCGTACACAAACACCATTAGCAATTTCGTGCTACTGGTCTTCGTCACACACCAGGGGTGTCCGTCATGCTTTCGATCCATGTCTGTTAACATCCCTGAGGCTTTGTTTGAGGAAGTAACAGGTGGAAACCAGCCAAGTATGAGCATGTTTCTTAAATGGCCTTACATACAACAATGGGCTCACTTTCCAATATGGGAGTTGCCATAGACATGATAGCCTTTTGATGGCATGTACTTTCGATGGTCTACCACCTACACTGATGTATGCGGCATACTCTACAGCCCTCTCCAAGACTTGCCCTACAGTAACAACGTTAGGAGGGCCTCATTCCTCGGCTCGTCCATCAATGCAGCCTTTTGTACAGTCCTGTAGGGATGGTTGTGTGGCAAGTAACGCCGATGCCCCATAAAAAGGTTCTTTTGCAATTGAGGGGAGTAGCGGGAGTCACATGAAGGCCCACATGCTGGGCATGCCTTATAGCCCTTAGTAGCACATCCAACAATCAACCCGTATGCTGGAAAGTCATTGATTGTCCACATGAGGATTGCCCTCATAGTAAAATCTTGGTTTCCACTCACCTTTGTTGCATCTAGTGCATGTACCTCTTCCCATAGTTTGTGTATCTCATATATTAAAGGTTGCATGTAAACATCTATGTTGGAATTGCGCACACTCTCTGGGCCAGGAATGATAAGAGCTAGCTAGCATGATGAAAAACCTTTTGGTGGTTAGCCAAGGAGGAAGGTCATAATTAAAGAGCATTGTACTGGTCAGGTCGACCAAGTAGACCTCTTATCAGAAAATGGATTGACACCATCTAACGCCATTCCTAGCCTCACATTCCGTGTTTCAGCTGTGAGTGATGGCCACATGGAATCTATAGCTTTCCATCGCTTAGAGTCCACCGCGTGTCGTGCAAGACCATCACCACTCACATTACGTGCATGCCAAGTCATAAGATCAGCTATGGATTTGCAACTATACATACGCCTCAATCTTGGAAATAACGGGAAGTGCCTCAGTACCTTGACAAGAATTTTTCTTCTGCCCATGTCCATGTACATGTCTTGATTGCATTGGGGGCATCTATCTAATTCGTGAAGTGCACCCTGAAACAATACAGACCCATTTGCGACATGCATGGATGACATTGTAGCTTAGGCCTAGTTGGTGGATCATTTTTAAGGCCTCATATTCTGTGGCTCGCAACGTGTTGTTTGCAGGCAAAATGCTTCTCTTCAAAAGGCTTAGCAACTCATTAGTAAATGCAGCCGAGACAACATGTGTCCAACAAGCATTTAGTAGTAACAAAGTAGCTTAGAGGCCGTTCTTGGACGAACCTTCATACAGTGGAGTTTCCAGAGCCTCTCGAAATTCGAGATGATTCGGGTCAAATTTGTTTGGTATGTCATCTTCAAACAGATCGCAATATATATGACTGCCAAGCCGCGGTAGTCATGGTTTTCCTGACTTTGACCATGACTTCCCTGTATTTTTGGACCAAACTTGGGCTTTACGTAACTTCGTTGAAATGACTACGTGACTACGTCGACCTCTGGGCGACTACTTTAGTAGACGTAGTCATGACTGCATGGCTCCGCACTAGACGGAAGGGTGGTCAATGATGGTTGACCAACGCGAGCTTGCCACCAATAATCGCCGGAACGACTCTAGATGAAGGTGAATGCTTTTCACAGTCGTCCCTGTCATTGTAGATAAAATAGATGAATGTGAATGGATGATATGCCATTGAGTTTGACCGTCTGTTCATTCAAATTATTCATAGGTTTAAGCCAAGTGGTTGTAGCACTGTGATATCACACATGACCGACACCATGGCCGTTTTTTTGGATCACTTTGCATACAGAGGCATCATTGTTTGCTGCATGGTCGTGCTCCAAAGGGCCTATTGCGGCAACGTAATACCAGCACCCACCTTCCCCTTCATTTGTGGACATGCGAATGGCCTGTGAACGGCCTATTGCGGCACCGCAATAGGTCTTACCACCTGCCCAAAAAAATGTTTTCATAGGAATGACTTTTGACCGGCCTATTGCGGCCCCGCAACACCACGAGACACCTCCCGAAAATTTGCTCTCGTACTCTTGGCTTGTGGCCGGGTTATTGCGGCACCGTGTATCGTTTGTGCTCATCTTACTTTCTAAAGTGCATTCTAACACGGGACTATTGCGGCAACTTTATATCATTACCAACGGTGCCTACTACGAGCAACAAATTCTAGTATGCTATTGTTCTGGCGTTTTCTGCTGAATATAAGAACTACAAGCAATGGGGAAGCACAACTTGCTTTTTCCCACAAATACATAAACATGCACAATGATTGAAGAGAGGCTATGAATTTGGCATTGACAAGCTGAATAGAAATTTCAAAAATTTCGGCATTTTTTATTCATCATGGGAACAACTACTGTTTGGTCGGAATGCTACAACACACCCTTCTCTATGGCGAGGATCCACAGTCACTCTCCATACTAACATCTTACTGAAGGACTCCTTTTGCCTGTCCTTCACCTACATCCGACCCTCCCGCACTGCTACCCTCACAACTCTCACCAGCCCTCCCCTCAAATACACCATCCTCCCCAATTGGAACCATCCACCTCGGTCCCCTCTTGTCGTCCTCCTCCCCCTCACTTTCAGAAGCGGACACGACGATATACCTACAAACTCTGGCCTTCACCATTCCCAAATTGGCCTCCTTCTTGCACTGAATTCTCTCTTTCGTCTTAGCCAACATCTGCTCGACCGGATTAGGCCTTTCCGCCCTCCTGATGGATTCTCTAGCAGCCCTGTCTGCATACGATGGGAGTTCAAATGCAGGCTTCTCAGGACTGGCAAGAAACAATTTTCGGGCAAGGAATGGCCTCTGTAGCTGCGTCTCTGTCTCATCAACCATCTCCTCATCAGACGAGTCTGAAATGCTACAACATGGCACACGTCAACAAGCTGCAGGGTTTACAATGCAGAATCATGGACGTGCCTACAGCTGAAACCAATGCACTTACGATGATGCAACTCACTAGAATACAGGCATTTCGAGAAGCTCCTCCTCCTGCTCCTCCTTGTCGTTGTCTTCCTCCCCTTCCTGCTCCTCCTCTACCTCCTCCTCCACCTCTTCCCCTTCTTGTGGTGGCAATTGCTGCAGTCCCGCTAGATGGGAGTCGAACAAAGCTGTATCCTCTTCAAACGCGAAGACATGCCTATCGGTTCCTCTAATTGGTGTACTAAATTGATATTGTTCAACCTTTTTTGCAAGAACTAAACAAATAACAAGCAATTGCAACAACCATGACTGTGGCATTGTGTCATTGCAGCAACTATTCCAAGCAAATTCTACTTCATGCCATCACAAAAATGCACTCCAAACCCTCACAATGCAGAGACACTTGATTCTGAACCAGGCCCTGTCACAGCTTCATTCAAAAAACCCCAAATTCCCAAGTTTTCTTCCCTAATGCCATCACCAAGTCTATCCCCTTCAAACCATCTTGGGTGTATTACTGTACTAAATCTCAAGCCAAAAAGAAGAAGAAGAACATCCGTGTGATTGACTAAATACTATTCGCCTCTCATTTTATGATAATAGCGATTTCAATGTGCACGCGCGAGCGCAGGCGCACGGACGCCGGGCGCCCCCCACCCCGCCGCTGCGTACGGTCGCCCATCTGCGCAGGTGGCCCCGTGGCTGCACCACCCGCGGCCCTCCAGACGCGCCCGTGGCACCCCGGCCCACGCCCCGGCCCGCCGCAGCGAGTCCCCTCAGCCCGTCCGCTGCTCCCGTCCACTGCCCGCCAGTCCGCCAGCCAGTCCGCTACTGCACGCCAGTCTGCCCGTCCAGGCCGCCAGTCCGCAGGGTCTGGACCGTCCATTCCTAAATGCATCCGAACCCTCCATTATCCCTGCCGCCTACCACTTGCTAGCAGTCGCGAACGTGTACATTGTTGCAGATTGCACGCTGTCCATCTTGCCCTATACTGCGCCGCGTTCCTTGCAGCTTCTGAAGCGTGTCCTCTGCATTGTACAAGGCATGGATGTAGAAGCAAAAGGCGAGGACATACTAAAAACTGAAAGTCCCCTTATATGACCTCTTCGGCAATGTTTGCAAACACCAAAACCTGGACCTTTCAACCACAAGGACCTCCATTGGAAGAGTGAGGCACAAAATGGGTTTATGGGTGTGCGAGTGAATGTTCAAAAGGCCTGCATACCTTGGGGATAGAGTTGCGGACTTTGTCCTTGGAGTGGAGAGTTTGGAGGAGTGTCCCACTCAGTTTTGGGTGAACGTCCATTCTAAAGTGGAGCCCGGCACGCGAACAGCGCCCAGAGCCAACACATTTCTGACTAGTATCATGTGTGCACCATCCTCACAGTCCTTCTGTAGTGCCATTGCTTGTCTTTTTTATTTCTGTTTCTCACCTATTGTGATTTCATGCTTCCACGAGTCCATGGATATCAATTTTTGATTTTATGTCCAGGTATCAGTGCTGCTATGGACCCGATGACAAGCGCACGAACAATGCAATCGTCCAGGACCCAAAACAAAAGCGTGGAGGACCGGATGTGGGTGCTGGAACATCTAACCCACATAAAGGCCCGAGGAGAAAGAAGTCGGAGTATGTAGAGTCGTACTGCAAGCGAGGTTGCCCGTGTTTCTTCAAGGTCCAGCAATGCTATCTCGGCCCAGACATTTGTGTGCTGACGTACTACAACAACATGGAACATAAAGATGCACAAGGCAAAGCCTCACATAGGAAGTCGGCTGAGTTCTAGAACACCCACCACGCCTACGCCCCACACATTAGCGAGGAATTGAAAGCTTGGGTCATGGAGTGTTTGTGCCGAGGCCTGTCGGTTGCCCAAGTCATGATGGAGCATAAAGAACACGTCATGAACAACACCGGGTTGGGAGATGCATGAACACGTGATGATTTCCTCTTGGAGCAAGATGTCCGCAACCTCTAGGAGAAACGGGCCTGGCAAACCTTCAAAAAGCATGTCAAGACGATGCTGAAAGTGTCCGCATGTGGAAGGACCAAAATCCGAAGTCAGTCTTCTTCTATCAAGAGGAGAAGTTGGCGCCAACATTCCAACATTTCGACAGAGACTTGACCTTCACTATCGGCGTGCAGACTGAGTGGCAGAAGCGGAGAATGCTGGAATTAGGAAATGCCCGTATTGTTGCATGCAATGCAACCTTTGGGACTAATCATCACAAGGTGCTCTCATTTGATTCCATGGACTTGTGGGAACTGATAGCATAGTACCATATAGTGTAACTCAGGTATTCATTGGGCGTGCCTGCGCTGACCTTCTGTGTATATTTTCATGCGTACTCCCCAGAAGACCGAGGGGCAGACCCTCTTTGTACCGCAGCAGACCTCCTGCCTCTTATGAAGTCTTGAAGTCCAGCAATTGGCGTTCTTTGTATCCTGTGACCATCTGACATTGTCCATTTGAACAGTTTCCATTGTACACGTTGATGGTATTCGACGAGTGGTTGACCGGTATACCAGTTGCCTATATCATATCGGCGAGGAATCGGTAAACCGACCTGGTGCCGTGGATGACAGCCTTGCGCAATTCACTCCTCGCAGAAATGCCGAACTGGCGACCCAATGCTTTCATTGTGGACGATGCCGATGCATAAATTAACGCTATTCGGTAAGCGCCACACATGATCCCTATATCAGATGCCGCATCCCACTGGGTTGACTGACTAAGATAGAGGAGTCCACTGAGACAGTCCACTGGGTCAGTCCACTAAGTCAGTGCACTGAATCAGTCCGCTGGATCGCAGCAAGTCCGTTTCAGACAGTCCACTGGGTTAGTCCGCTGGATCGCAGCATGTCTGTTCACACAGTCCACTGAGATGGAGGAGTCCACTGAGTCAGTCCATTGGGTCAGTCCGCTGGATCGCAGCAAGTCCGTTCAGACAGTCCACTGGGTCAGTCTGCTGGATCGCAACATGTCCGTTCACACAGTCCACTGAAACGGAGGAGACCACTGGGTCATTCCGCCGGGTTGAAGTCCACTGAGACGGTCCAGTCATGCAGTCCACCAATGCAAGCCCACTGTGCTCGTCCGGTGGGAAGCAGTCCGCTGAGATAGTCCATTGGCCGAGTCTGCTAAGTCTGTCCCGGTAATGTCGTCGACCAACACAGTCCACTATGCCCCCCCACCAATACAGTCCACTGGGACTGTCCACTCAGACTGTGCGCTGTGACAGTCCACTGGCCCAGTCTGCTATATGAAGTCCGCTGGTCCACATTCAATATACTCATGTGGACATATATATTGTGCATAACTGTTTTTCAAGGAGTACTCATTTTCCTATGCCTTTGGCACGTCCGCAAGGCTTGGGTAAAGCAATCATGCAAGAAAACGAAGGACCCTGTCACCGCAGGAAAGTTGTTGAAGGATATGGGAGTGGACTCGCTCATATGGGAACTCACTGGACGTGTGCTGATACACTACTGGTACGCAATCCATTTGAAGACGCACGAGTTCATAAGAAATGACAAGTAGGAAAAGTACGTCTCCAGTTCTGTGCTTGCTGCCCGCGACATTCCGACATGCAATGTCGCGCTTCCAGTAAGCCCGGGACAGCCATCGTATGTTCTCAGCACCAATCACCCCGACACAACATACATTGTCTACAATCCGGTTTGCGATTGGGCTTGTTGCACGTGCCCGTGGGCAATGAAGGGGAATTTATGCAAGCATCAAGTCCGAGTTCTGAAGTTGCTTCACCCACAACTGCCGGATGGCCTCATAGTCCGAGCTTGTGGCACGACATTGGGAACCATCCATGGCGGATTACAGACTTTGCTGTTGGTTAGTGGCGGCAATGTGGAATTGGGAAATGATGGCGAGTGCCCTGTCGACGTCCCAACCTCCATGTACGAAGAATTCGCAGACATACCTTCGTATTGTTGGTGATGACAAATACTTGGAGGCCTATGTCTTGTCCTCTCTTCGTATCTGTAGAGGCCAGCTTGTTGATATCCTGGCCAAATGTGCTGCTGGAATGTTGCACCCTGCAGCAGCAAAGCGTTTCCGTCCTGTAAATGACAATAACAACATGTCCCTGAAAAGGAAAAGGGACTTGGTGGAAGCCTGGAAATCGCGACCTAGAGTGCTCCGGATACCCAACAAAAGGGTGTCTGCCCCTACACCAGCAACACATATATATACTCGACAATCCGCAGGGTTTCAGGCCGTATATCTGTCGCAAAGTAGAGAGTATAGGTTAGGAATTGCTATGCTATCATTCTCCTTGATGAAATAAAAGTGCGGCAGTCTGCTGGCACGTGACGCCAAGCCACTATGTTTCTCCACTATGTAAGCAGACTGAAAAGATTGAGTCCACTGAGCAGACTGAGCAGACTGAGCAGACTGATCAGACTTAGCAGACTAAACAACATAGTAGACTGAACAGACTTAGCAGACTTAGCAGATTGACCAGACTCAAAAGACACTGCAGACAACAAACAACCATTGAGACTAGTGCGCAGACTCATCAAAACTCAGCAGACTCATCAATTGCACGTGTCTTCTCATCAGTCCCCTGTCCAGTCTGCCTGAGCAGACTAAGCATCAGACTGAATACATTGAGTGGACTCAGCAAACCGAGCAGACTGGGTAGACTGAGGACATCCCAACATACTAAGCAGCCTCGCACAAAAGGCCTTCTCGCCGGCCTGCTGTCCAGTCACACTCAGCAGACTGTGCTGCACGAGTTCACTCGGCCTTGGCCAGACTGAGGGACTGAGCAGACTCAGAGCTGAGCAGTCTGCTGGCCAATGGCATACTCATGAGGTACTCTGCCGTCCAGAGTAAGTCCAACAACAGAATCCTGCATCAACAGACTTGGCCAGACATGGCAGTCTGCTGCCCAAACCATCCTCATGTACTCTACCAAGCCTCCGGTTCTTTGGTCCAATCTGGTCACTGTTGAGAGGCATAATCCTTTGGCTTGTGTGGATTGAGAGAAATGATCTCGTCTTCAATAAGGTCAAGTGGCAGTAGGAGAAGCTGCAGCAGCTTGTCTGGGAAGCCCTCCTTGACTATGCCAAGATGACATGGAAAGAGGCTATCAAAACAGCAGATGACTTCCTGATGGCTGAACAAGACATCCTCTCTCATTTTGACAAGCTTTGGGGGTTACAACATCTGCTATTTTACAGGGCTGGTAGACATGATACGTGGTCCTATCAGAGACCTAGAATGGGTCAATTTCATTAGTTTGATCTCCACGCCCCTGCTGGGCTTGGGGTGAAGCCCCTTTATCTCCTGGCTAGGGGTTGCTTTGTAGTTTTCTTCGCAGTGAAGTAAACTTGCCTTCACTTGTGCAGAAAAAAATAAAAATAATTATGGGATGTAAGGACACACACACACCCCCCCTTCCCACCCCCCAAAAAAACCACATAAGGTCAAGCCAATGGAAGTTATGCTTACTTTTTGCGGCTAAAACAATCCAAGGCCATGAGTATCTGGCCTTCCAAATATATAAGAACCCAAACATCACACTCCAACAGAAATAACCAATATCATCATGTGTCAGCATACTAACCAATAAGATATATCAATATTTATGTTTTTGGAGAAATCCAATGTAAGGCTCACCACTTTGAGATATGGATTACAGCCATGGCCCACCCTCATATTGCACTATTGTGGACTTTTGAGCCCCATTTGTGTCTTCATAGCGACATCCCCCACAGACCCACTTAATATCCAAGAAGCCAAGCCATTCCCAAGTTTCCCCTTTTTTTCTTGGGTTAGGAGGACTAGGAAGAAGAAGAACACTTGTGATTCAGAATACATGCTTACTGTATGTAATTTGGACCAAAGTTTGTGTTTGACTGGCTGTTTGGTTGTGCGTGTCTAAGTAGTACCACGCGCCTGGCTAAAGCCGGTCTCTAGGAGCCCTTGACCCAGGCAGGCAGCAGCTGCAGCGAGGTGTGGTGGGTTGTGAGGAAATTGCCGGGGAAGAGGGAACAGTTTGTGAATTGTGGAGGACGGGGCCTCTATGACCCGGGGTTCATTTTTTTCAGATCCGTGAAGGTGTGATAATCGTGCGCCGAGTACGGGAATGAGGATGAAGATCTAGGGGAAAGTTTGGCGTTGAAGGGCGGGTGAGTGGTGGATTTGTAGAGTGAAGGTGGAAGGCAGCATGAAGCGCACGCGACGGTGGAGCTGAGTGGGTAGCATTCGAAAACATTTTGTGGATTTCTGTCTTATGAGTTTAACGTTGAGCTGTGTCTCATAGCGTGTCTACCCAGTACTTATACATACGAGGAGTGCCTGTTTTTCAAAACCCTTCAACGGATCGATCGATAACATTTCCGGATTCTTTCTGCAGTTCAAACTCATAGTAAGTGTGGGCCTGTCAATTGAATGGCGACTATCAAGCTGTAGAATTGGTAGCGCAGGTTGAGAAGGCTGCTGTGCCTGGCTAGGGCGACCTGACCTGAAAGCTGATTGGAAGGATCAAGTTGGGTTGAAGCCACTTATTGAGCCCAGTGGCAAATGCAGCTGCCCTCATTTTCACGTTGCGTTCCAATATTCGCTGTAATCCACTGGCTTTGGTAGTGTTGGGCAAGTTTTTCATTGATCAGAGCGTATTTGCTGAGAAGTGATTTCTCGAGGATGTTAGTGAAGATAGAGGTTACCGGAGGGTTTCTGACATTCTCAGAAATTGTGTGCCAGTGTTGGGCAGGTGAAGTGAATGGCAGCGGACACAAAATCTGTGTCCTCTCCCCCCACTTCTGCAGCGAGCAAGAGCAATGGCTTGCCCGTGGGGGTAATTGTAGGCATTTCAATTGGGGTGCTCATAGGAGTGGTTCTAGCTGGATGCATCCTTCTATGCTTCAGAGTGCGGCGAAACCGGCTTGAGAAGGGTGGAGGTGATCGCAGGGCTTTAGCTCTGCCAATCCGCGTCAATGGTGTCAACTCGAGCACCCTCATGTCTGACAGTGGGATTGCCCACGATCCACTGCATGCACATCCTGGTGGCTTGTTGAGATCGTGGTGGGGTGGTCACAACCTCATTCCGGCCTCGTCTGGTGTCACCAAGTTCACTTACAAGTAAGTGGCCTGCTTTTGCACCATCATTCCATGTCAATGAATTTGTGCAAGGCTAAATGATGCTCATCCGGGTGGCAGGGAGCTGCACAAGGCAACTCACAATTTCACAGCAATGTTGGGACAGGGTGCATTTGGGCCGGTGTACAAGGCCATTGTGCAGCCGTCTGGGACAATTCTTGCTGTGAAGGTTTTGGCTCATCACTCGAAGCAAGGTGACAAAGAGTTTCAGACAGAGGTACTTCCCTTTGCGCCCTGTGAATCCCACTTTTCTTTCACACAGACTGTGGAAAGCAGAATGATGAATTCATTGCATATCTGGTAATACTTTTTGGACACAGGACATTCATCAAGCACTCAGCGGTTCTTGGCATGCGAAGGATGCCTCGACTGCCTTTCTTGGTTTTCTCATGGGTGCCAGTAGGTCCTTATGGAGTAGCTTAGCAATTGCCAGGAAATATCTGAGGTCATACGCGTATTTGTACAGGGCATTGCAACCTCAGTTCAGGAACCAAAAGAATTGGATGATCCAAAATTTTGTCGAATGGGCATAGTGGATTTTGCTCGTCAGTTGAACCCCAATGGCATCTCTTTTGAAGGTTTGAATTGGGTTAGGACGAGAGCATGTCCACTCCACCTTAGCTTGCAAGTTGTTCCTGCCCAATCAACCCTGGAAATCCTTTGCGTCCAAGCATATTTGTGGTTGCATCTTAAAGGTTGGCTGCTTATTATCCTCAGTGAAGATCAGTAGGTGGGATACAGCTGCTTAGTGCCAGCAACATGGATGCATCAAGAAAAGGCAGATTAGGATAGAAGGGCCTCAGTGGTTGTTGCCACTCTGCTGCTGCCTTCACTACTCATGTTCTGTTGAGGGCATGAGGCATTGTAAAGTTCTCTCAGCCGATGCAGTTGGGTGGCCCTGTTCCGACTTACAGCTGGGTGGCCTAGCAGCACCCTGGTCCCCGTCATTACCAGAGTCTTCCGCTTATCATTAGTTTCAGAGACCTTGGGGGTTTCTATTTGGCAGAGAAGGCAAATTGGGTGGACAATGGGTTCTCCAATCAAAAAGTCCATTAAGGTGGGGGAGAGAGCACCAAACTTTACATTACTTAATCAATTTTTAGCACATCAACGTGAATGCTTATGCAAGAGCTCGTTCTGATTTTGATGACACAGCAAGAGGAAGGCTAAATGAGGATGGGATATTGGAGCAGGTAATGCTGCTGGGAAGGCTGCATCATCGCAATTTAGTGAACTTGGTGGGCTACTGTGAGGAGCGTGGCCAGCGTATGCTGGTGTATGAGTATATGAGTCACGGGAGTCTGGCTCAGCGATTAAATGGTGTGTTCAGTTTGTGGGCATTTTCACCTTTAGACTTATCTACATTTATACGGCAGCTGGAGCAGCACATGCACTACTTCTAGCCAGGAGCACCCTTGTAGGCTGTAGATGAACAAGTTTATTACCATGAGTGCAGATCAGGGGTGTGAAGGCAAGGACTTGTTGATTAGTCAAATTCAGAGCACATATTTTTTGATGCAATTACAACCTGAAGGATACAGTAAGAACCTGGAAACAGCTGAGAACTTATTTGGCATTATTAGTTTCCTGGTGGTAGCTTTAGCATCAAGGAGGCAATGGAATTGTGGAAGATGTTGGAAAATGTGTTGGAGATATTTTTCTGGATTGTTAAATGGGTCAGTAGGGTCCAACATAGGAGCTTTTACAGTTGTGCAAAATCAGCATATGTGGAGTACGGTGTGTGTAGAGAGTGTTTTGAGCAGTAGAATGGACAGCTTGTGCTTTGAGGGTAAGATTCTTGTGTTTGCCTCAGTGCTGATGAAAACTTGAGTAGTCTTGTAATTAATATGGGGAAATTGTCACAGATGAGGAACATGAGCCTCTGAGCTGGGACCGGAGGGTGCGTATAGCTCAAGATGTCTCAAGAGGAATTGAATATCTTCATGAAGGAGTATGTCCCTTTTTGCCTCCTAGACTTGTGCCATTAGACATTAGCCTTTACGTTAACACCCTTCCTGGTGTTGATTTGTAACACCATTGTGTTGGGGCATGTTACATTATCTCTCTCTACTCAGAATGCAGATGTGTGAGGCCCTCAACATGTACAAACTCTTGGTCAGAAGTAAATTTTTATTCTCTGTAGGCAGAAGCAGCTTTCATTGAGGTAGCTTGCAACCAATGGGCCCAGACAGGGCCCCCCATGCAGGAGCCTTCCCCTTAAATTCTTGCATGGAGTAGGGGTTTCTCTTTTGGTTTATGTTGATCGGTTTTTCCCCCAAGTCCCTTATTGCTGGCTTGAACATATGAGCACCTGACAGGAGGTATTGCGAGGCTCTCACATGAGGCTGTGGTACTGTCCAATAGAACACCTGGGTCATGAGCTCTCATTACCAGGTGAAGGTAGCAGTTTTACTTATGTCAAGTCTTGAAGACCAAGTATCCTGCCCTACTACCCGTTTTTCCTTACAGCCGTAGTATTACTAAGGGAGCTGGATTTTGGGTCGCAGGCAATACCACCAGTAGTGCATCGCGACATCAAATCGGCAAACATTTTACTGGATGACTCAATGACGGCTAGGGTAAGTTGGTTAATTTCTCTTGGGTAGTTTCTCTTGCCCTTGGTTGTAGTTCTTAATGGAGCTGCATGATAATGTGTGTGATGTACTTGAAATGCCCTAGATCTCATTTGTTTCGCATTTTATTCTTACACTATTAATGACAGAATGGTGTGGCTACAGGTGGCTGATTTTGGACTATCCAAAGAGGCTAGTACAGATTCCACAGCATCAGGTGTGAGGGGAACATTTGGATATGTGGACCCCGAATATGTGACCAGCAACATTTTCACGGAAAAAAGTGATGTGTACAGCTTTGGAGTGCTTCTGTTTGAGCTCATAACTGCCCGCAACCCACAACAGGGACTAATGGACTATGTCCATCTCGTACGTTGATCTCCTAATGCATCTTGTCTGCCTCATGTTAGTCTGTGCCTGTTCCATGCAGCACTTTTTGGGAACTGTTTATATCATATTGGTGTCCGGGAATAGTGGGAAGTTACGAGTAGCGTTTATGGCATGGGGGTGACTGCTTTGATATCATGGAGTGCAGGCAGCCATGGGTGTAGATGGAAAGGACGGCTGGGGGGAGTTACTCGATTCAAGACTGGCTGGAAAATGCAACACTGAAGATTTAGGTTCAATGGCAGCACTGGCCTACAAGTGTGTTGAGCAGCAAGCAAGGAGGCGACCTAGAATACGTACAGTGGTCCAAAGTTTGTGCAAGCTGGGCAAGCGTCGGAACAGCAACAACCACACCATGCCACAAGTTGCTGAGGGTTCACCAGAGGTTGAGTCATCTAGTCAGCTTTCAAATGGTGAGTGGAGTAGACGATTAAACAGTGTGAGAGAAGATTACAGTAATGAAATGGTCTAAACAGCTACACAGGTTTTGGCTTTTTGCCACAGGACCTGGCAGGGCTATCAAGGATCTAAGTCGCAAAGTTCATGGTCGCGCTGGCTCGGGAGGTCTATCTGCAATTGTACCTCATACGCACGCCTGCCTTTGTACAATATTACTATAGTTTTCTGGTGACAGTAGCCCAGTTGTTGTTCTGAATTGAAAATTGGTAACTTCGAGTCCCTGCCCTTTAATTGGGCAGGTTCAATAAGAGGTGCACATTTTTCTCCTGGCAGTGGCTGCATGCGCCGCTATCTTACTGCCTTGTTTGTCACAGATGGGTGATCTTATACTGTGGCTTCTACAAACGTTCAGCTGTTGAGCACATTTTCCATCAATCTTGCAACAGTAACACTGTACTTGATTGCAAGAAGTATCTGAGATATTATTCAAGAACTGTGATGGCTGCTTAAGAGATGAACGGAAACCACTCCAGAGAATAGACAAGTTACATATTTGGTACTTGGATTCTAACTAGGACAAACATTTACTTAGTACTAGCATGTCCTGATTGAACTCCCTGTTCAGAGTTCTATTTAAGAAATCAGAATTCTTAAATAGCAATGCCTGGCAACGGGAGTTCAACCTGTAAGCAAAGGTGGGACACATTGCAGGTGAGTACAATTCAGAACTTCATTTCAAAACCTTTGATGACTGATCTGGAGTATACAGTGGACAAAGTCTAAGCCGACTTGTGGATGAATTTCTCTTGGGGTTCAGGTACAGAGCACCTGTGCTGTGGAGTTTTTCAAGGAGCCACTAGCTGCTTCAGATTGATAGGATAGCCAGTCGGAAGTCCTGAGATCAGGCCATTTGCCAGGATTTTGGTATGCAGCCCAAGTGGGATGAAACAAGTCCCAAGACATGCTGATTTGCATCGCTGCATACAGTGACTGGAGTGCAAGGCCCAAGCTCCCCATATGGACCTTCCCCGGCAGCATGCCAGACTTCCATACTTGATTCCTGCATGCCACATGTAGTCGGACTTGGTTGGACGTGCATTAGAAATCTTGTCAATGCACAAGCTCGTGTCCAGGACCTTGTAAAGTAGACTAGGAAAGCCTCCAGAAAGCAGAGTCGTGATGACTGGCTCAGAATTTCCTTTACAAATTTTGAATACCTTCCTGTCCAAAAAACTTCACTTTGTGGATCTCATGTTTTTGCCCCAGGAATACCATGGAATATCATATTCCAGCTTTTACCACTAGGCTTTGGTAGAATTTCCCTTATCAAGTCATATTTTGAAGTATAGAAAAATGTCCCATTATGTGAAATAGAGGGCTTTGTGTCATACCAAGTCTGGGGTTGGGAAAAATCAAGTCCATGGATCATCTACAACTGAGTTTCCATTGCATGCACATTGTAAGGCCACCCAGATTTTCTAGAGACCAGGGAACGGTGCAGCTACACCAACATGTTTCACACTCTTATTACAGCTCCATGAGAACTATCACAGGCTTCTAGTCACATGAGAACTTGACAACTGAAAATGGTGGTCTGCGCAGTCCATTGGCAGGTGGTGGTAGTGAGCAGGTAGTGGCAAGGACAAATAAAGATTATGGTAACAAACGCAATTTTTGGCACTCACAAGCTTAATTCAGTCCTGCATTGGAAATGGGTTTGACCCATCCTGGCCTTAGTGGCTCACTGCCCCATTGCTGGGCAGGAACAAGGGGCATGGCCATTGACACCAACTCCAGCAAAGCTGTTGCTTATTGCCTAATAGCAACCTGGCACTCAAGTATGAGGATCTCTTCAACTTTCTAATGGGTTGTTACATGATAGTAAAACTCATCATCTACAAGTTAAGGGGGGAACTTGCAATCAGGCATCTGATCAGCTAACTAACTAATGAGAATTAGGGCCTCACATTTTGTTAATTAACTAGCAGTTAGTTAAAATTAGCAGTGTAATATTTAGGCTAGAAATCTAGTGAAGAACCTTCAAGTTAAGGGGAGTCTCTCCCCGTGGGTTTACGACACAGTAAGATAACAATGGAACAAGAGCTCAATGTCAAAGAAAAGCCGAGAGTTCTTACTTCTAACAACAGCTTCAAAAACTTGTGCCGCACTGACTATCTTTTTATACCACTTCAAATCCACTTAAGCAGGTTTGACTCAAACTTGCTCCAATGGAGTTGACTGTCTAAAATCCACAATGAAGGTTTTCCTTCACCAGGATGCTATCCATGCTACCTCTATCACATGTAAACACATGGTGCAGCAATCAAAACTGAAAAGAGCAAAACCTTTGTGAATTTCACTGCACAGCACCAATCCACTATCAACTGTCCAACTGCAAGCAAGGACCATGGCTGATCATCCTTTGCTGGTGGCCTTCAACACCATTTCTCCATATTATTTGACATTAAAAAAGACACAAGGCCTCAATCACTACTCAACATCAGGACCCTAGTTCAGTATAACCTTCTGGAGCTGCACTATCTGGTGCACTCATGGTGGTTGCAGAAGGGTCTCCATCTGGAACCTGTGCTGGCTCTGGCTCTGATTTTGGCTCTCGCACCACCATTGTGGCTGTGGGTGCTAAAGTTGGCTCTAGAGCAGGACTTACTGCTGGCAAGGGGACTGGTACCATTGCTGGGACTGCTGCTGATGTGAGTGCTGGAGTTGGACCTGCCACCACTGCTGCTGTTGGTGCTGGTAAAGGCACCACCTTGGACTTCCCACCAGGAGCTTCAACGGCATTAATTGGAGTCCCCTCAGCAGGAGGGACTAGGCTGGGTGCAGCAGCACTTCTAGAGGAAGCATTTGGCTGTATGGAGGCGCTCTGCACTATGCCTGCACTGCTTGGGCGGGAGACCTCTCCACCAGGAGCAGGTTGGGAGGGGGTGACAGTAGTGGTGTTGCTTGTGGACGTACCAGCTTGGGGGCCTGGGTCCTGTCCCTGTGGTTGGTGAAGCCGTTGCTCTGTTTCAGGTCTTCTGCATACTTTTCTCAACGGCACCACCTCCTAAATGTCCACCACAACGATTCGAGGCCTTCAGTACAAAAAAGTATCATTGTAAATGCCTCTCTTGCAGAAGATCTTTACCTAGTTCCTTTTGTACCTGATATACACATCTTCCTTAAACCTCCCAAAGTCAATCAAAATGTATGTCTGAGGATTCTCCCTGGTATACAAACATTTAAAACACTAATCGTAGATGCACAGAACACAAAAGCATAGGTACCTCAGTTTGGTCATGGCGATAGCGCACCCAAAAGCGACAGCGACAGCCACGCACATCATGTCTGCGCCGCTGCACATCCAGGATATCTGCATCAAAGTATAATGCCTGCTCATTGCCCTCCTGCACAAAGAAAGTAGGCAGATGCTCTCAGTCACGAATCCAATTCTTGCACAATTGGCCTCCGACACACTTTTTAGATGTAGACAAAGGACCTCAGATTTTATCAATAAACAATCCATACAATTGAGCATGGCACATGCTCAACAATGGAAGAGCATTCTTAGTGATGGTCTGGTGCAACATGTCTGCACTCACAGACTTTGGCAGAAGCACTTTAGTTGGAGTAATAGTTAAAGTCCACATGGTACAAAAGTTTGCACTGTTGCTGAGCAAGAGTGTCATGAGCCATTTGAGCCCTGCCAGCTCGACTTTCCGGAAAACTTCGAATTAACTCTTTCAACTTGAATACCGATGATAGGAGCTCTTGTAGCTCGGGATTATCCAGCTGCAAAAGGGCTAAGAACTAACAGCCGACCGCTCTACCACTGAGGTACTGAGGAACAACGCGGAGAGTTATTTAGGATAATCTAAAATGGCAAAAATATCATTATCTTGTAACATTCCATTTGTTTTCATCCTAAGTGTGAATTGAGACAAGGACTCTTTTTCGTATCTCCCTTCCTCTTTCCCAAAAAGCACCTGACCTTGAGGTTTGGTGCACGTTTCCAGATCTCCTGTGAAAGTGCAGAATCCCAGGAATTCCCGAACAGAATTATCCACATAGCAGACATACCTGCTCTTTCTGAAGCTCTTGAGTACATACAAGTCCGGTCTCTTACTTTCTACCAGTAGAGAAGGCTCTCCCATTCTCCATATCAGAGGGGGTTTAAGGAAAACAAGTGACCTCGGAGACGATGGAGCTACAAAGTGAAACTGGGGCAGACCTGGAAGCAGAGGATAAGATCACCAGGCAGCACTGCCACACATTCACTGGCTTCACATGGGAGAGAGCGCTGGCGAACTGCAGTTTTCACCAGCACCCATTCATCCTCCTCAGCTCCAAACCCTGAAAACCTCACGCACACCTCCTGCCCCACCCTCTTCCTATCAGCTATCGAAATGAGCTTTGGGAGGAAAAGTTGACTTGGGATGGCCAGTCAGAGCCAACCTTGCATCCTACCAGGGCTGGTCATGAGGGTAGCGGGCCTCATTCTTCTCCTCTGTTCCCCTGCCCTTCTCTTCTCTCTTTCTCTACTGCTTCCAACAGGGACAAGAAAGCATGAAGAAAGGAAATGTCAGATACCTGTGTCTCCAATCTTCATTCACACAGATTGATGTATACAGGTGAACAAAATGCTTATAAAGTGAGGCTACAAAACGTAAGGTGGGGACTGACACCCTTTTCACCCCCCAGCCCCTCCTATATCCTGTGCCTTGAATAAATGTACATGTCTGGAGCTTACCGGCTCACCAGAGGCTGTAGTGCGCCTGCTGATGAAAGACGATACGTCATACCTGGATCACATCACTCATAACCCACCCTCTTAACACCACTCACTGCTTCCTAAGCATCCATCCTTGATGAACACTTAGGGCAGCAAAATCAATGACCAGATTGAATGCCAGAAAATGGATGTGGCCAATAACCCTGTGCTCTCTGCATTGCCACCACTGAGAACCAGTGCACTGTCTACTTCATGGGTGGATGTGGAGGACAGGTAAGCTCTTGTTTTAACACCAGCACAACCAAAATGTGTTGTACAGTTATGTGGCACCATGATCAGTGTCGCATCTGCAGAAACCAAAAAAATTCACTCTGCTGATAGAAGTGCACCTCTTGCTTTGACCAGAAGGGCCAGGAGTATTTGGTGACTACAATTTTTCTTATACATTTAGAAACGACACTTCAAATAGATGATAGTAAAAGCCTACCAAGCTCCATCTCTCACAGATTTTGCTTCAAAATCCAGCTGTTGAGGATCACTTCCCTTTCTACCTGCAAGTGAACAATGCGGCCACAGTTCAACACAGCTTAAAGATAACCAGGCAACGAGCACTTTCCCAGAACAAATGCTATGCATCTCTTTATTTCAACTCCCTAAAAATGACTCAGTCACGGTATGTCTCACCCACCCATGCAAAGTCTGTGATGCCGAGAACCTCAACCATATTCCATGTCAAACAGAACAATGATATGCAATTCATTGCAGGTATTTAAATACATTGAATAATGCTGCTCAAAATTGGCTGCTTGTTTGGAGCTTGATCTCTTGCTTGTCAAGTCAGTTACAATTGCCTTGCGCGTGCTAAATACTTTGACCCAAATTATAATATCATGATAGTAGGCTTCACAAATTTCAAGATACAAAAGTACTGTGTTGACCCACATCTAGTTGGCCTATGCTGTGGAGCTTATAGTGCAGGACGTTGGCCTCTCAGAATCTCTGCTGGCCACCGGATTGTAACCCAGAGTACAAACCAAACTTCGTTTCACTCCCCTATCATTGTCAATAGATGGCAGGGAAAGAATGAGCGATTACTCAGTTTTGACACTGCAGAAGATTAAGTATCAAGCACCCCACAAACATTACTAAATATGTAACACTAGTCACTAATCCCACGGGTTCATCCAAGACCCCATGTACTATGGAAACGTTTAACAAAATCGGATAGATTAAACCTCCAGAAAGCTCAGTCATTACACATTTGTTCTAGTTACAACCAGTATGTGAAGAGATCCAGGCCTTTGACCTTGTGGTCACATAATTACCCGAAAAACTTACTGAGGAGACCTACATTTTTGTATAAAAGGCATAAGAGATGAGATGAGCTTTTCCTAGACTCTTTGAGCAGGATGGTAATTTCTTTCCTTTTCTCTCTATTGTGCCATCCTACTGTGACGAAAAAGCACGCATGGCAGGTTGGTCGAGCAATAGTGAGGTGCTGGTCAAAGCACTTATCACATCCCATGGACATCAGCTATGTGAAAGGAAAGTAAACCGAGATACTTACATCAGTGCTCATCTTGCACCTAAAATCTCAGGCCTAACTTGGCACTAAAGCTTGTAAATGCGGTGTACAACTACTAAGGACTGCACAAAAATATCTGTCTCTCATCGAGTCTTTGAAAAGTTGCAGGGACAGACTCCTAAAAAATACATCAGGACACTTTGAGGTTTGCAAGGACACTGAGTAGATATTGCTTCTGAGCTCAATACAAGAATCATATGGACCTGGTGCAATCTTAGGGAAGGACATGGGATGCAAGAAATTCTTATGGGTTAGATATTATGTGGAAACTTCATATTGAAACCTGGCTCATGATCAAAACCTCAACCGATCTGGCAAAAGAGCATTGTACCGCTATATTCTCAAATCCCTCTCCCCCCCTGTTTCCTGCCGCCACTATGCCACTTGGCCAATATGGCTTGCAACTGCGGCTATCAGCACCTAATTGGACAAAAACCAGTACACACAATCTGAAGAGCAAGAAGCCTACAAAGCCCGGAAAAGGAACCCAAGTATCCCCACTCACCAGTCACCAGTGGTCCTCTGCCTGAAAGAGATGCATCACTGCCCACCGCAATGGCCTTCAGCTTCTCAGGTGTTCTCTGACCCTTGGTCTTCTGAGAATGTCGCCTATTTTGAAACCAATTCCACACCTGCTCATTGAAAAGAATTCCACATTCATCCATCCTTTATTAGCAAGAAAAACTTGAAACAGATTCGAAATGACTCTTTTCTACTTGACACGGCAATGGTCTGAGTCCAGGTACATGGAACAGTAACAGGGGGCCAATGAATTTGTATGGACGGAGGGTATAAAAAGGAAGGCATAAGAAGTACCTGTTTCCACTGTACCGGCCTTTGACCAGCTCGTTCGTTGCTGAACCATACAAGCCCAAAATCAAGATGAATCAGGACTCAATCAACATCACCTGGAACCCCTTAGCCCATTTCTCGTGAATCAATAGTCACGTGATGCCATTATTGTATGGCTTGGCAAATAATTATGCACACCTGAACTTCGCAGAAAGCGACTCAATGACGCTGCGAGCCGGAGTTGCACCCTTGCACGACTCCAGGGCTTTCTCCATATCACCAACCTTACCCCGCCAACCATGTCCCCGAACTATAAGAACAGTATTGATTCTACATCTTGCACGTTGACACGTTTAAATGGTCACCTTCATCAGCTTGTAACACAAGCAAACCTTGCTTGGCGACTATAGTATGCCCTAATGAACGCTCTAATGACTCGCTCGGGGCTTCCAGAATCCCCAAAGAGTTTCACTGTACTGAAAAACTGAAAGGTACAAAATAAAGGGTCTACAGTCTCAGGAATAAACGGAAGTACCTCCGAGGGCATGAATCGGAACGCCGGAGCTCCCGTGGATGTCCTCCCCATAGTATGAACCCTAAATAATTCTTGCACCTGACTCAAAACTCACAGAAGTCTCATCTCATATGAAGAAGGGGCTGCTTTCTTATTCGCCGTCTCTGAAATGCCGCTTAATGTGAAATAGGATAAGATCTGGCAGCCCATCCGAGAAACTGACCAATTCCTCAGCCTCCACCCTCTGATCGTGTGCATCCTTGGATACTACAGCACGTTTTGAGCCATGCGCAGGCCCATCCAACCTCCCCCCCCTACTCACAAATCTTGACACCAGATTTTCCACGACCAGCATATATGCCGGATCTCAATTGCTCCTCAGTCCAATCCGAGTAAGTGAGCGATCCTTGTTCTTCGAGTTCCAGGCAATAGAGCTGCTCATCAGGCCAAAAATGGTGCGTCAGTTCCTGTAACACCGGGACACCAATACAACCAAATTCATACTCTATGATCCCAACTTAACCACTTGGCTACCTCGATGGATCGCAGCCGAAGCCTGCCTGGGGACACATGTAGTAAAGTAGTGAACACTGGCAGGGCAGCATGTGAAGGGCATGCACGTCTGAGCCTGCCCAAGCACCACAAACCCACAGCGCACGCAGGGAGGGATGCTTGTGCTTGTGCTGGGATGTGTCCACTCCCAGAGGGCCCTCCTCCTCGCCTTCCCGCTCTGCTCTCTTCACACCCGCCCCCCGCAATACTCTGCACACAGTCAAATACTGCACGTACAATACGTACATACATATACACCTACTCATTATCATCCATACGGTTGGTAATACCACCAACAAACGAGTGAGATGTATGATTTTCATTCGTCCACTTCTTGGTGCATTCTGTTTGGTATGTTTTTGTCCAGTCATATTCACAAGCTGTCAGTCCCTCTCATTTTTGCTGTGGTCGGAGAAGAAAACGAACTCCGATCCTACAAATGAAATTGCATTAAAAGGGCCTCCGTCCCCTTTCTTAAAAAAAAAAGAAAAAAGAGAGAGAAAGAAATTGCAATGGGGGAGGGCCTGCGGCGGCCACGGATCCCTGCTATAACTTGTGGAGAGCCCGCAACACTCCAGCCTTCCCCTAGTTTGAGACAACATGGAGGCGGGGGCACTCCAACAAATTTCCAGTAGGTAACGTACAGCCGCTAAGGTGGAGGACATCCACCTCAGTGTTCAGTGTGTTTGTGCCTCTTGCGGGTTTCAATTTTTGGCCTTCCAAATAAAGCGTTCTCACTTTTTAAAAATAAAATTCCTCTTTGTACTCCTTGGGATGATTTATATCCCCCCATATCAATAAAATTTTAGAGGCCTCTGTCCCTCTTTGCTAAAAATAAAAATAAAAATCGACATATTTGAAAAAAGGTTTTTTTAAAATGGGACGGATTTACGATATATTATATATTTGGATAGCATTACGGAGTATTCAGCGCATCGATTGATGCTCCGGTTCATAACAGAATCCACATTCCTATACTTATGGCGGTGCCGTATATACGCAACGATTGTACTGATGTCCATACGATTTGGATACACCTACTTACCTGTGTCGGTTTCCCACCACTTTTTGAAAAGTTACAGCGTCATAGACAAGGACTCTGCCATACGGCGACCCACGGTAATGTCTCACCGAGGATTTGAGGTACAGTGGACAAATACATGAGACCTAGAAGGTAGAAATACATGTACTCATGTCGGAGGCGTAGTGCAGACGTGGCATAGGGAGTGGGAATAGGCAGGTAGGGTGGGGATGGATTGGGGCAGCTCAACCTCTACTTACTTGTCCTCAAATTCTAGCAGCTCTGCAGGCCGCGCTCACAAAGCTGGAGGCACACACTGCAACATAGCAGCGGCCATGCTGCAGAGCATGTCACTTCAGTTGAGCTCACAATTCTTTGGAGCAGGACTTGCAGGTTCAGATTTTGGGTTTCAGGGGGCAAGCTCGCACCCTTGCCAGTGGAGAAAAAAATGGGGTGTAGCTCGGGTGAATTTAGAAACGTTAGAAGGAGACATCCTGACTGAGACTGACAGACTGGAAGCCAGGAGTGCGGTGGCAGGCGCACCGGAGCTACCGTTGGGCAGGAATAGCACTCCGAAGAAATCTGGCTATAGTGACAGTTTTATGGCTGATAATGTTACACTTAGAGACAGTGCAGTTGATAGTACATGTGAAGGCGTAGGCGTTTCTGATAGTGAGCAAGATTACAAGGTAGAAGGAAGAAATGGTGGAGAGCAGGAAGGTGACGTGTTCGCAGGCACGAGGGACGATCAAAGCCGCAGACTAAGGAGGGATGTTTGGGTCAATCCCAGTGGTAAGGCGCACGACACCAGGAAGGACCCAGATGCCGAGGATCTTGGAGGTAACTTTGACAAGTACTTGTGGATTAGCCCTGACCGCAAAGTACAACCTGGCCAACATCCATGGACTGAGAGACGCACCGCCATGCTCACTCTTCAAACTGCTAATGACCTCAATGCTGCTCTACTCAGGTGCTTACAATCAAACTCGTGTTTCCGCACAAGAGGGCACACATAAGGTGGGAGGCTGGGGACAATATTGATGATCACTGACACCAATAATTTTGTTATAATGTGGCAGTGTTGGTAATAGAATGGAGACCATGGACTTGAATGCAGTATTGCGTCGATTTGGCAGGCTTGGAAAATGGCAAGAATCATCTTCGGTACCTTCTTCTCTATCTACCCTGCTTCTCCGCAGTTCCCCTATTTTACTAGTTTGTGTTGACGAGCTCTTTTTTTTGGAGTTCTATTAGCTGTGGCTGCTCAGACAACCCGAGTTTAATGCAAAGTCCCAATTCTTGTACTCCGGTTTCCACGATGCAAAGGCATTTACCTAGCCCTAGCCTATTGGTTGTTTGTTGCTTTTAAAGAATGGCGTTCGTAGGAGCCATCTGCCAGATAATTCCTGTCTGGAAGACTTTCCATACCAATACCACTGCACAAAAATCTTTTGCTTACATGTCAATGAATTCAAAATAATTACATCAGCAAGTTGCAAGGATAAACACAAGCGAAATTGTGGGCAATGAGTGCTTTGATGATCTTTGATCTAGCAAATGGGTTGAAAAGACTAAGGCTAGGCTGACATGGACATATCCATGCTTTCCTCCTTTTTTTTCTGGGGGTTGTGGGGGAACACTCAGCTGTTCGATTGGATGAAGAACCACGATAAACTTTCAGCTCCAACATATACCAGTTATTTTTCAGTTCTGGGGAAGGCAGGCCGTTCAGAGAAGGCATTGCGAGTCTACAATGAGCTCCCACTAGATAATTCGATCCGCTGCAATGTCTACGTATGCAACTCCATCCTCAGTTCACTGGTTTATAATGGTAAAGTAGATAAGGCGTTTCGACTATTCGAGCAGATGAAACAGGAGGGTCTTCAGCCTGACATCATCACGTACAGTACGGTAGGTTCCCCCACTTCATAATCAATTATATTTTCTTGCTGTGCTGATTTTTTCGTTTGACCGCAGATCTGTCTACGGTGTTGGATTGTTCTGTTATTCTTTGGAGTGATACATCTTTATCCTTAATTTGAAGGGGAAGATACACACTATGATCATCTGGAAAATAGCCGAGGGGCAAATTAAGCAGCGTTGGGAACGTGACAGTTGATTGCAGGATGTGCAAAGACTCGAGATGGATACGGAAAGGCTCGAGAGTTTGTAGAGGAGATGCAGAACCGGAATCTGGTACAGGACTCAGTCATATATGGTGCGCTTATCAATGTGTGTGCATCACATAAATTGGAGGAGGAAGCAAGGGCTACATTTGAGGATATGAAGGCAGCAGGCATTACACCCAACCTCTTTCATTACAGTTCCTTGCTTAACACCTATGCCTGCAAGGGCAAGTATGCTGAAGCTGAGCAAGTGCTGGAACAAATCCGTGCAGCGGGTCTCACCCCAAACTTGGTGCCTACTTTCCCTAGTCCTTACCAAAAGTGTGTGTTATCTCAAATCTAGCTAAATCATTTCATTATGCATTAGCTTTAGCAATGAGTATCAATACTGGCCAAACCAAATCTTTTAATGATCTCAAATTCACATTCATGATCTTCTGCCAAGTTCCAACAATTAACTTCCCTAGTTGTCTATAAACTGCTGTGACCCCGCTGTTTCCTTCATGGTTCTACTTTGTCCCATGGCTGCCCCGACCATACTTAGTTTCTTCCTTTCTTTCTTTCTCCTATTAGTGGGGTTCATTTCACTGACGCATTGTCAAGTAGGAGAATCAGCAACTTTCCCCA
Source organism: Takakia lepidozioides (assembly GCA_030704615.1). Taxonomy (NCBI): domain Eukaryota; kingdom Viridiplantae; phylum Streptophyta; class Takakiopsida; order Takakiales; family Takakiaceae; genus Takakia; species Takakia lepidozioides. Next base: position 88,820,273 of record CM060731.1, on the reverse strand, counting down.
CTAGACTATCATTGCTATTTCTTATTGAAGCATTCTTCATATGTTAAAACACCTTCATGCTGTTTTTCTTGAGGCTCTCACACTCAATACTCTTACAACATATTCACATCTGGTTTATTGGGTTTTTTCATCATTCTAGTGATGGAGGTGCTGCAGCTTTACTTCTTTATGTTTGGACAGGCCCTTGTATTGCCTTGTCCCATGACTTTTCTACAACACAGTTTTATGGGAGAGTAACTGCAATGTGCAGGTGGTGTACAATTCACTGATTAATGCTTATGCTAACAGTAGACTGCCCAAAGAGGCCCGGAAAATCTTCAACGAGGTGCAGGCCTCTGGCTTACATCCTGACATGGTATGTCCAAGATCTTCTTGTTGGGCATTACTACTATGTGGCTTATTCCATGACAGTATGGTTTCTCCAAAACATGGTAGGTAGAAAGCAGTGTTGAGCCCATCTTCATTGTCTGTGTTTTTTTTATCCTATTGTCTAGATTCATGTGCAGCAGCTGGAATTCTGGTTGATTTCGGTTGCTGATGCTTGTGAAGAACAGGTTTCTTATTGCTCAATGTTGGATGCGTATGCGAAAACGGGCATGGTGACAGAGGCTCAGGAATTATGTGATGAGATGAAGTCGAGAGGCATGAACCCAGGTACTACAGTTGTAGCTTCCTTAATATTCCTTGGTTATGGCTAAAGTATTTTGAAGTGAAATTGCACAGAGCTTCAGGATAGTCACAAGGAAATTTCTGCTTTGCCAGCTACATTCTGCTTATACTGTAACAACTCTTCTCTCTGGGCCCCCCCATGGACGTGATAAATTTTTCTCTCTTCTCTTCTCTTCTCTTGCTTGCTTGAGCTTGGGGTCATGCTGAGAGTACGGTTATTATGATTAGGATGGTCAACCCATGTGTGCTTTCCCTCAACATATGCTGTCTGTGGTTGTCTTTCCTCTTATTGTCTCTTGCGGTTTGAACCATTGCTAAGGAATGAGCAATCATGAATCCATATGTGCAGGTAGTATAGGGTACAGCATTTTAATCACAGCATATGCGAAGGCCGAGCAGCTGGATGGAGTCAAGAGACTGGCTGCAGAGATTGAGAGCAGAAATCTTGTAGACCGTGATATCCTTTTGTTCAATACCTTGTTGAAGGTATACTGCAATGCTGGCTACATGGATGGGGTCATGGCCACTCTGCGCAAGATGGATTCAGAGGCTTGCCCACCTGACCGTGGCACTTTCAATATTCTCATTGGGTACTTTGCCAAAGAAGACCTCTGCGAGTTGGCTCTCCGCACTTTACAAGACATGGAAACCAGGGGCCACCGCCCAAATGAGGTCTGTAGCTTTTAGTTGCCAGATATGGGAGTCGATGAGGCATTGCAAACTCTCTGAATGACAACGAATTAGACCCATATTTGCAGCTGTGATATGTAAGGAGGGATGTTGATTGGGTGGGTGGTGAACAGGCCACATTCAATGCACTGCTTCAAGGATTCATGAAAGTGGGCAAAGTGGAGGAGCTGTGGAATATGTTCGGGGAAATGAAGAAGAAGGGCATTGTGCCGACAAACCTCTCACTGCACACTGTGATTTCGGCAATGATCGTTCACAATCAACTTGATTATTTGCTTGCCGTCTTCCAGGAAGTCAAGGTAAATACTTTGTTCTCATCCCTCCCTTCCCCTGGTGACAACATGGTCATTTGTTTCTATGTTCCATGGTTCTCCTTCTCTTTCTTTACACACATTGTACATTCTTGGCTTGATCACATTGTTTAGGTTTCTGGGCGGCCTTTGGCACAACCCATCATCGAAAAGTTTATACAAGCATTTGCGGAGGTCGGCAACATGGAGGTGGTGAAAGAGGTGCTAGAACTAATGAAACAAGTTGGCTATAAGCCTTCTCAAGTAAGCCCTCTTTCCTTTAATGTTGTCAGGTTTATGCATAAGGCACTTAGCTTGAATATGTTTGTGGGCCCACCAGACCCTAGGGTTGTCATTGGGATGTCCGGGAAGACCTGTGAAAGTTGTCACGTCATTCCATGGCACCCTAACGTATGACTTGATGTCACGCAAAAAGTAAAAACGATTTCAGTCAGACTAAATCTCAATTGTAGTTCAGCTTCAAGTCGGTTTAGTGATTATTACTACGGAAAATTGCTGTCTCAAGATGTAAATTTTAGAGATTATTTTGGCTCAGTATGTCCACCTACGGGAAACACTTTTGGGTTTTGTCTTGGTAGGTTTATTATTTATCATTTCCCTTCAAGACATTCGAGTATCTTGTTATTTGCCACATAAAGTGCTTCAGGGTCATTCTTAAGACTGGTAGTATGACAGGGGGCATGGGATATAATGCTACTGAAGTGCGCAGAACGAGGGAAATATGAGGCCTTGCTACAACTGTTAGAGCAGGTGAAAGAGGTGGGAGGTAGCGCCAGCGAAAATACCTACACTCAGCTCAGGCAGCAAGTTGCAGAGTCTGATGCAGCTGTCAAATTGCTGCACGATTTGACTGATTCTGCTGCTGTCCTGTAACACTACCATTTCGTCCCTCCACTCAAATTCCTCAAATAGTTCTGACTGTTCACATCCCAATTGATGTAAAATTGCAATCACAGTGGTAGCTAGGTTGATGAGCTTGGCTGAGTGTGCTGCTTCTGCCACTGGTCTGTAAATTGAGAGGTGTATCACACAAAAGGTTCTTATTACATGAGCAGGATTGTTAAGTCTCAGCAGTCACTCCCCTACCTGCTTATTTCCGTTAGGCGTTTTCTGGTCAGCCTCTGCTGCCTTGCTGAGATTGATCTCCAGATACCTTTCAAGCAAAATGGGGCAAATGAATATGACAGGTTTTCGAACTTTTCATTTTCCTGACATCAGATATTCACAAAACAGGTCTGCAAGGTTTCAAAACAAAAGTAGGAAGAACTTATCACTCTTTTCCTCCTCCAATAAATGCATGTAGGGAGAAGACAGCTGCTTTTGGACCATCGTTTGTTCATGACTATTTTAGCATTTGTTCTGGTCCAAATCATTTCTGGCTATTTGCCCTCCTAGTTGGTGTACCTCTTACTTCAGTATCTCTGCACTATTTGAGTGGAAATGTTTTTCCAATTTTCCATCTGGTGTGAATGCATTGAATGGTTGGGAAACCCAAGGGTTCATGGAAACCAATGGAAAGCTCAAAAAGTTGGAAGATAGCTGGAAAATAGCACTTCCAAAGTAGCTGTATCACTGGAAATCCTGGCCCTGATAGATTAACAACCACATGTTTCGTTTCGTTTCGTTTATGGAAGTATATCCACTGGACTGACAACACACACCAGGTCAAGCAAACCAGACCTCAGAGATTGGTTGTTCCTCTCGCATGGTTCTCGAGCTGCAAAAGGAGTGAAGGAGACAGATGGTTACTTGACTGCACCTAAAAGGCCGGCATACAGTGTACCGTTGCCTACCTCATGTAAAGCGAGTTGCTAACGGGCAATCTGCGGCGTTGAAAACAAGATTCCAGACATGATGGGCAAAACATGGGTAAAGGGAAAGTCATTGACTGGGAATGGATTCGATGCCGACATCAACTCATTTGTGTGATGCCCAATCGAGGGCCAGTTATTTGCCTCAGACGCTGGAGATGGTGATCTTCTCCACAAATTTTCCCTTGCAATAAATTCTCTAGTCCTGACAGTGATGACCCAGGCCATCACCCACATGATGGATTCAAGGTTTCTTGTTTGTTTGTTCTGATTTTAGTGTGATAGTAACTTTGAAAACAGAAAAGGAAAGAAAGTTGAAGAGGCGGGAGTAATCAATTGGATTGTATACAGTTCTCCATCCCTATATTAGCGCGTGAAGACCGTCCGGACGTGAGATGGTGGCCCAGGCTTCATCAATGCAGCACGCTACAACATTATTGCATGCAATCCTTGCTCTCCAGAATGGCTGCAGAAGGCAGGGCTTGCATTCAAACAATACCCAACTAAGTTATACCTTGCGCACATGCACTTACAGTCACTAGTTAAAAGCTGGTGCGACAACTGCTGCATGGAGTACTGTATTGCCTACAGGGCTGCAACTCCAGGTGGAGATACTTGCCTGCTGCAAGCTCAAGTCTGTTCACACTAATAACACTTTTCTTGGAAACTGATGGAAAGTCAGGGCGAGGAGGCAGGTGTGGTGGGTCTGGCAGTAGACGTTCGCTGCAAGGTCAAGGGGGCTGCCACTCTCTGCAAAGATTTTTCTTCTTCCTATGCGTGTTCATTTGTTTGTCTCTCTCTATGTGAGATCATTCAGGACTGGTGGAGTTTGTAGTAGGAGAGCATCTATATCTTACTCGCCTGTCCACCTCCAGGTTACTCACCTCCCAGCTCTACAGTGCCGCATTGCTCCTTGAGCTCCCCATGGTACGTTCTGCACGGCTGCGGCGGGTGTTCTTGGAGGGCAGCTGTGCGCGAACATAGCTTCTCCAAAAGTGAGATCCGATCGACTGCAACCGTGGGAGTGGACTCTAGGTAGAAAGATAGGCAGATAGAATGGTGTCAATAGCAATGAGGGCCGTTGCAAGGATGGTAGCAGTAGTGGTGGTACTAGCAATCTTCAGTGAGCTGGGCGCAGCTGCGCCGATGCCAGGTCTCAACTGCAGCTTCCCATTCAAGAAAGGCAAACCGTGTTTGGACATGAGTACACCATTGTGCAGCGATGGCATGAAAGAGTTGATTCCATGCCTACAATATCTGATGGGTACCCAATCACAGGGACCTCCACGCCCACCTGCTAACTGTTGTTCAGCGGTGCAGAAGGTCGCGCGCGACACTTTAGGCTGTTTTTGCTACGTTACCTTCTACCCGCCGGACGTCGTTAAGCCAGTCTTGCAGGAAGCCATGCCTGGCTACTGCAAGCTCACTACCGACCTTTGCAGCGTGTGCCCCGCCCTGTTGGGTTTGGCGCCCGGTAACAGCTCTTGCGGGGCTCCCCTCACTCCCTCTCTGCAAGGTACACGTCTCGTAAGCACAAATACACGATCGGGAAACTCTGGCAGCTCAGATACACAGATTGTATGCAAAATTTCTGGATTGTCAAGTTTCAGTATGTCACCACCCTTATTACATACACGATCTTCAATCCTTTGAAGCCGCCCAATACTCCTCCTTGCCCGCTCTCTCTCTCTCGCGTGTGTGGGTCTGTGGTTCGACTGCGCGTTGTTCTACTTCTGTTCCTTTAGCCCTTCGGTCTCCTTCCTCGGTCGTAGTAGATTTCTGTGACTTGTTTAAGGCTTCCAGAGTGCTTTCTATAGCCAGAAGGTGGACGCATATGGCGTATTTGGTCACAAGTCAATTGTAAAAATGCTTCACAAACCTGGTCAGTGATCTTCTTTGTGGGGGTGAAATTCCTTAATGCAGAGCGAGCTTCCAAAAGCGCACCTAAAGGCATTTTTGCAATAGTGGCCATCAGTATAACGGGCGTTGTGATTGCCGCTCTGGCTCTTTGTATTTTCTTAGCTTGTCGGAGGAGGAAGAAGGCTTGGAGGTGTCCAGCCTCAAGTCAAGATCGAGATGGTACACACATGCATGCATTACTACCACCTCCTTCCTACCTCTCATACACATCTGTGAAAATTGGGACCTGTTCTATAAATGTCTTTCTTCCATCCAGTATTGTCATGCAATCAGAATGTGATGGACAGCCAAAGTCGCATTGAACAATTCCTGTATCTATGCATGGCATGTAGTTTCCGAGGAAAGATGATAAATTGCTGGATCTGTATGTGATCAGACATTCTGAAGATTGAAGGACGACCGACCCTCTTCACCTACACTGTGCTAAAAAATGCCACCAGAAATTTCCATTCAGGGAGCAAGCTTGGGGAAGGTGGATTTGGTTCAGTCTTTAAGGTATGGTACAATCTTAAGCCTGTCAGTAAATAATACCATCCGACTCTGCAATGCTGCACACCAACAGCTTCTCAGTTTCTAATACAATCTAGGTATCAGTTATCAGTACTATATACATCTATAACAACCTGGAGGGTTTATTGAGAGGTTGCTCTAAAGTTCTTCAAAGTTGGAAATGTCTTTGCAGACAACCATGCATCTGCACCTTCCTGTGAGTGTCCCATTTGCTTTCCTCCCTATTCTGCAGCCCTCTTTCAGACACGCGCGCTCTCATTCGTGTTGTTCTTATACCCAACCTAAATTCATGTGTCTCATTTTTTGCAAATCTGGTGATGAAGGGAGTGCTGCCTGATGGTACTGAGGTGGCAGTCAAGCAGCTCTCTCAAACTTCACGGCAAGGACAGGAAGAGTTTCTGAATGAGGTCACGCTTATCACAGGCGTTCAGCACCGCAACCTTGTAAAACTGCGGGGCTGCTGTCTCAAAGGAGGAGAGCGGCTGCTAGTTTATGAGTACCTTGAAAATAAAAGCCTCAATCAGGCCTTGTTTGGTAATACCACTCTCACCATTTTAATCCTGAAGCCTAACACATGCAGGAAATGGGGCAAGGGGAAGAGGCACAGTGAGTTCGAAGGGTCAGTACCCCAGAAACACACTTGAGGCCAAGGAGGTTCTCATGCTTGAGTCCACTGATTGATGCTGAAAGTGCATTTCCGCAGTTGCTCCAGACCCATTAGCCAACCTGGTCAACTGCTTTGATTGCCTTCAAATTAGGGAAGCTTATATTGTGAAATAGCTTCATTGTTCTTAAAGATGGGTACTGAACAGTAAAGGTCCCCTGCAACAGTTCCTTTTATCACTACTTGCTGATCTGATTTCTTGTGCACACCATCGAGTTCAGATGGCTTTGAGGAGAGAGGAGCCACATGTTTTTTCCTTCCCAGTTATTTGGACTGCTGCAGGGAGAAAGCGATCAGGTGGCTGGAAAGATATAATCATAGTGATATGGGTGATGGAACACCAAAATGTTTTACAGAGTTTACCTGATCCAATTAAATGTACATGTCCTTGCAGATGCAGGGCAAGGATTGCATTTGGATTGGCCGACACGAGTAAAGATATTGGTTGGAACAGCTCGTGGTCTTGCCTATCTGCATGAGGGCTGTCAGACACGTATAATACATCGGGATATCAAAGCCAGCAACATTTTGCTGGACAAAGATCTCAATCCCAAAATTGCTGATTTTGGGTTGGCCCGTTTCTTTTTGGATGATCAGAGCCATATCAGCACCCGTGTTGCTGGGACAGTGTAAGCTGCGCCTTTTCTCATTTGATGTCTTTGCTGAACTTGAAACAAGTTTTACCCAGGTGATTTGATGCCAAGGTACAGAAATATGCATTATAGGATAACACCTTTCGATGAGAGATGTGAACGAGAGGCTCCAAGTCACCTAGTTTCTTCTGAACTCTATGAAGCGGGTAGGCAAACAGATAATCCCTGGTTATTTGGACCTGAAAATGCTGGAAAAAGTCGAATCCAATTTGATAATACAAAACAAATTGCATTATATACCACATTCCTTCACCGCATAAAGATTGTTGGCCCTTCATGTTGAAATTCCCTGTGATATACTTGTTCCACCCTGGCCAATGGTAGAGTTTACCTGCAATGGAAGTAGCAGTCAGACAGCTTACAACATTTTGGCCACATTCCTGCCACATTTTGCCAACATACTAGAAAGCCAATAGAAAACAGAATGTTACTAACTTTCTACTGCACTAGTACCTTTCTAGTCTCCTGTGATTGCACTGCCAACTTAGCAACTTGAAGGAAAACAGGAAACTGCAGGGGAAGTAAGAAGAAAGAAAGAAGGAACTTTGTAAGGTCCAGGGGAAAGAAAAAAGAGGGACAAAGTAACCTTTTTGAGTGAAAGAAGGGAACAGTCAGTAAGTATTGGGAAGTCCAAGGGACAAAAGTAGACCAAAGAACCACAGAGAAGCAATGAGGGGCCTTGACATTTGCATTGTGGGGTGTTGTGAAGTGGATATTTGGCACCGGAGTATGCCATGAGGGGACAACTCACAGAGAAAGCAGATGTCTTCAGTTTTGGCATTGTGGCACTGGAGCTTGTAAGTGGCCGGGGCAATCTGGACCTTCGTTTGCCCACAGACATGGCCTATCTCCTAGATTGGGTATGACTTCTCTTTCCTACAAGCAGGAATTTCATGTATCAAGTATGCTGGGGTCCAATGTTATATTGCACGATGTGGAAGCTGTTTGTAGATTCTGGTTCAGTTAGCTCAATTTCAAAGCAATCTCTGTGTTTGTCTCTTAAATGATATTTCCATCCATGGGGGCGGGGTCTATGTGTACAAGGCTACGGCAAACGGAGTCTCATGAGTACATTCTCTTAAATGATAATTTTGAATGGTGAACAGTACAGTGCTAACTACGCGCCAAAAACCTTCTTGCTGCAGACCTGGCAATTGCATGAAGATCAAAAACTGGAAAAACTTCTTGATCCCACTCTGAAGGGCCCCATCTCCGAGGAAGAAGTTTTGAGGGTGATAGATGTTGCACTGTTATGCACACAATCAGTGGCTACAATGAGGCCAACAATGTCACGGGTGGTCACAATGCTAGCCGGAGAGGCGGAGATTGACATGCCTGAGATCTCCAAGCCCAGAATACGCCACTATGCAGGTCGTGGTGGCACATCAACTTCCTCATCTCCCTTCAGTAAAGATTATTCACAAGGCTCAACCTATAACTCCGGATCAAGCTTAACTAACACAGCTAGTTACATGAGCACCGTTGAGCCGAGATAAGATGCTATACAGTAAAAAAAACTTATTCATTAAAAAGCTTCTAGCTGTGACCAAGCACTTGGATCACAAGAGTGACTGACTCTCGGCAACTGACTGCTCACAGCAAGCAGCTGCTTTCCTTGAGTGGGAGCCAGAGGTGCAACTCGGAGCATGGGAAAATACAAAGAGTCAAGCTTAACCGCTCTCTTTCAGACCTGCTCTCTTTCAGACCTAGACACATTCTTTGGAAAACTGTGCTTGACCTTGGCTGCAGATGACAGTGACTACACTGTTTTGTTGGGGTGTATGATGGCTGCAATCAAAGCCAAGGCAAGGAGGATGGGTATGACAGGATCATTAGACAGGTCTTCCATCCTCTGCCATAGGCACGGTGCTTGTGTCCATCCTACTGCCAAGAACAGAGTGCAGATTGTTGGAAATGCTGAGGATTGTCATGATAATTGCTTTTGCAAGACATAACTAGGTTGCCAACACAACCTATTAATGTCACATATTCTCAGAGATGTGATGGGGTTTATAATTTGATCATACCCAACATTTCATTTCATGTGAGAACTTTACTCACCAAGAACCGGTATGAAATAAAGCAAAGTTCCATTTTTCACTTGAAGTGATCAATCTCTTTATCTTCTAGAAGTGTACATAGTTGATAGGCTTAATGAAGGACATGATAAGTAGTGAGAATGACTGGAACAAACTCAGCAGAAGACTCTACATTTTTTCCCAATGCAGAACTACTACAAATCCAATCATAGCATTGTTACCTTGGGCAAGGAAACAGACACCTCCGTGTATTTCTCTTCAAGCTTACAGTAGCCTGTAACTTGCACTCCTGCATCTGAGAACGGGGTATGAGGTATATAACCCACATGTGCCTTACAGCAAATCCCAAGTAGATAGGGTCAAGCCAGCCTAACCATAAGCAAGAACCTCGCCAAATGCTCACCAAATAAGCAGCTCCAGTCCTAAGTGTCTAGGTTGGTTGGGTTATGTAGTAGAGGCTAAAGATAAGATTCCCTCTCTCTGAACAATCAACCATTGAAAACTCAATACCAACCTGACCTTCAACCAGACAATAAGGACAAGAATTTCAATGACAAAATATTGAGACAACAGGAGCACCATACCAAGTCACCCGCAGAGTGTAGAAATCATCCATGCTGAATTTGCTCACATCCTTGCCTCCACTTCCTCACAACTCAAGAAGTAGAAGGGTTCACATACTGCTGCATGCAGTGGATTGCGCGGTGCTCTGTGCAGAATGCCTCCCAAATTTCTATTCCCCAACCGTCTAGTATTTTGGACTATCGTCTACAATGGAAAACAATGGAAAGTTAGCGTTATCACGTGACTTGCATAAACGCCTGGTTAGCAAGTTAGCTGCAATTGCTCGTGCTGCGGAGCTTCGATCTCAATGCGTTACAAGCTCCCTTACAGACTGAAGGTAACTCTATCGAACAGACACCACAGCTATGTGGAAATACAGAATCCACCCCAGAAGACAAAACGGGTGACTGGTCTGCCGGGGGGGTTGCGGGGAAGAGATTGTAAAGGAGGAAGATCTATCCATTGGCATTTAAGGTAGGCACAAAGCCCAGTAGTGAACACGAAGGTGCAAAGAGCATGACTGGCATGGTAGCACCATGGAGCGTCGCTGCCTGTTCCACGCAGTCTCATCATGTCTACGCCCATCGGCTCCTGTTACCCCTCTCCTATACCTGACCTCTCTTTTCCTATCCTCTTCCCTTGTATCTGTCACTCTCTGCTCCTGGTCACTGTCCCCATGCCCTGCTCCAGGATCGGGATACTCTGTTTCTCCGTCTGCTTTGTCGTCACCAACCCCTCTCCTTTTCCCCTGATATCTCACTTCCTTTTCGCCTCTTGCATCTGCAGCATTCTGTACACCGTGCCTGACCAAAGTCTCAGAACAGCCCTTATTTCCTATCTCACCCTCATCATTCCAAGCCTCGTTTTCCTCGTCTCTGCCCCCTATTTCCAACCCTGCTTCCTCCAATTCTCTTTGAGAAACGACAAAATAATCGCTGCATCTGCATGAATACCAGAACTCAAAGCTTCCTCCCTCACCTACCCCGCTCCCCTCCATATCCTCCAGCACGATCTCCTCTCCAATAACACGACAATCTTCAGCTCCGACACTGAGACGACTAGACAGCACACGGGTATCCAACAGAGCATCGTATGCCGCCCGCGAATCTGCATCCCGGAGAACTTGCCAGGCCTCCTGAACTCGCAAAAATTGAGAGAGGTATTTGTCGGCAGGTCTTACAATGGGTGCAGTGAATTTTTTCTCCCCGCTGTGATCAATGCTGCCTTCTGATCCCAATTCCTTTATCCTAGAAAACAAGTGGTCACTTAAAGGTGGAGACTTGCGGCCATTTACAGTCTGAGAGGTCGGATCACGCCCTTTCTTCTGCAGGGCGGGAACAAATTCTTCATCCTTCAACAGAGAACTCTCCCTGGTGGCATAAAGCCCTGGGATGCTTGTGCACTCATTAGCAAGTGAAGAGCAAGAAGACACTTTATCAGGGTGAAGGGCAAGAATCGCCTCCCTATACTTGGCTCGAATCTCGGCATACTTTGAGTCTGACTTGACTCCCAAAGCCTCGTAATGGGTTCCCTCTCCTACACCATAGTCATCTGTTCCTGCCAGGCTTCCCTCCTTCCAAGAAGAACCCATCACGCATCGACGGAAGATATGAACCAAGCTTCACAGATCCCTCCGCAGACCGCTCCAGGAATCGATGGAGCAACCCAGACGATGACGATGATGCCTCTACATCAAAACGGTGGTGTGACATGGGCCTGTAACAAACGGCACACATGATACACGTTAGTTAACATCCACCAGCTCTAGAGACCGATTGTTAACGATCGTAAAAGGACCAGCAGGTCGGTCATTCCCTGCAGAGTCACGAGTGTACCCAGCAGGTCGGGAGGGCAGCGGTGAATCTGAGCGAGTATCATCTCAGGTTGTGGTGCTTGAAGCGGAAAGGACCATGGGACTTGCCTTCTTCAACGGTCGTGGTGTCGGCTTTGGTACCCTTTCTCCCTCCGTCCCCCACTACGATCATGGGGTCCTCAGAAGTAGCGTTGTATGTAGACTCCCTTTTCAAGCAGCCGCAACTGTATCTAGTACCTATCGGTTCCCTTGAGAACCAGGTAGTGTTTTCTTCCTAGGCGTAGTTTGAATCAGCGATTGGGCGATCTTGGCACTATGTGAGCTTGTCGAGAGGGTAGGCAGAGGGCTACCCTAGCAGTGTTGAGGTCAGCTCGACTCGAACTTTTGAAGAAACACACATGTCTCTGTAGCCAAACTGTTGTTCTTGGCTGTGCGTTAGCCCCGTGGAAATATGGGGTCGAATTTATACCTCTGCTACCCTCCAGCAGCATAAGGTGATATTTGCCTTGCCCTCCTCTCTACCTCTTTTCAATCCCCGCACGATTGGATGTTAATTTCATTATTAGGGTGTACACCCACCTCGAAAATCAGCTCAGGCAATGTGTCTGGGGCTCGCGTTATGCGATGCACGTTCCCTTCTGGAAATCGAGTCTGATTTGTCTCTTACAGTGTCTATTCAATGCTCTCATATGGCGGCAGTGGATAAGCCAAGGTCTGGTTGACTGATGGTGAATGCATGGTTTTTGACAGGTTTTGGGGTGGGCTGTGGTTTTGGCATTGGCTGGGGCTTTGGAGGTTAGTTGATTCCTTGGCCAGTCTTTCACATTGATTAGGTCACTATGCAGTCACAGTGGTATGTGGGGGCAAGATGTGAATCCTATGGTAATTGATCCCTCTGTCGCATGCGTGCTCTCTCGACCAAAAGTGTACTACTTGTAGGCACGATGTCTGTTCTACAACGTGTTTTATTCTTAGTGGTGATAGGTAAGTGTCCTTGACTTGTGAAACAGGTTGCTGAGTTCCTGCTGCCATTGTTGCAGGAGCACCGCTTCAGACCTTGGGCCTTGGTGCAGGTAAACATGGCTGCTTCACTTCTCTCTCGCCAGTTTGACGGGCAATTGTGAGTTTTTGTGAGTTTTTCAATAAAAGCTATTTGAATACCAAATCCTCCACCAAACATGGGAACTCTTGACAAAGCTTCTGTTCTCACAGCGTTGGTTCGTTGACCAGGACACTAACGGAGCCATTCTATCTAGTATCCAATTTCTTGCCGGAACTTTGAAAGTGGTGGGGCTCCATGGAACTCTATCGTTGCAGCATATCCCAGCAGCTGCTGACGAATCAGAGCGTTCAGCAACAATGTGTGTGGAACACTGATTCGGCAGACTCTTACATATTCAAGCATTTAACAAACTCATCAGACTCTTCCTTGACATGGGATCTCTCAGCCAGCTATTTGCAAGCCACAACATCCATTGCCTTATGGGATGCCCACAGACATACAAAAACTCACTGGCTCTATTTTCCAGTCGGACTACAGCATCTTTTGACTCAAATATACGAGAGGCCTACCTTTGTGGCAGAGATCCTCTCTCGTCTTCAGAACTGCAAGGAGACAATTCTGGTTGGCGAGGGATTTGTATAAGTTATGGTAATCCCTGTTGAATAGATCTATATGCTGTAGGAGGTTGAAGTGGGGCTGAGCTTCTTTGTGGTTTGTCGTCATGAAGGTGGAGGCTGTGGAGTTGGGTTAGGATTAGGGTGGGGCTTTGGCTCTGCATATGGAACACGTTATCTCGACTCCAAGCTCAAGTTTGATGGTATAGACTTTGAAAAACTGAAGGCAGCACGGGGTAGCCAAAAGCCTTTGGAGAAGTCTTCTGATAAAGACAGCTGACAGTAACCCAGTAACCTTTTGCTCCACCTTTGTTTATCATGCCATGTAATCTGTCAGATTTTTGGTGGGATGCAGTTCCTCAAGTGCACATTTTGTGAGTATGTGTACCGACCCAATGAGGGGAACCCTTCTCACATGCTCGTGTGGATGTAGAAAGCTCTCCATGTTATGTTATCAACTATTCTGAAAGTATGAGCAAGTAGTTTATGACTTCGACATAGAAATGTAGGGTGTTAACCAGATCTCTTGCAATGTCATGAATAAAGGGTAGGCTTCTCTGTTTTGATTTTGCTATCAAATAATGGTTAGGCACTCCTGACTCAGTCCATAAACAATGGTAGAGGAGATGAGCAATTAACACCCCCTAAAGACCATACATTGGTGGAGTTGGTGTGCCACAATTATCCACAGTCGGTATTAGAGGTCCTCTCCATGCATCAAGAACTTCTCCAGTGAGCAAGCAGAAGGAACGTCTTCATATCATCAAGAAGTTTCCTTCATATTATCAAGGAGTTTCCTTCTGTGGAACATCTTGACCAATCATTTTCGGCATGTTTCGTGTGTCAGCTTGCCAGAATAATTTGGATCTGCTTCCTTGTCATTGTCAATGTTATTGGCCCATGACTCCACCGCCCCAACTCAAATGAACAATTTGTCATCGGTGATACGTATCCCCAGCGTGGGAGCGAAAATTCACGGGTTTATTATTAGGGGAACTCACACGAACACTTACTGATGAGCCAATCGTTGAATGCTCCACAACCTGGGGAGAGGAGAGACTGCACCAAGATCTGCGAACTGCCCACGGCAGTCCGAAGAGCTGGGATGTATGCGATGCGGCGAAGTTAAGCCGTGTTAGCAGAGCAAACGTCGGAGGAATTTTTGACCGCTGCAGTGGCGGACCACTTGGATCCTTGTTCTGCTTGCTTCTTCTTACAGCAACCGCTGTGGACGCCACAGAGGTGGCAGCAGGCGTGCCTTGCTCGTCTGCTAAGCAGGCCCCTCAATTCAGCGCTGCATTTGCTCATTTTCCTTTTGCTCAATACATCACAGACGCGCCACAGCAGTGTTGCGGCGACAGCCGGGCCGGTAAGCGGGGGCCCACCGCCGATTCAGCCACGGCAACTTTTGCCGACGCTGCTAATGGGTGGACGACACGGCACCAGAATCTAATTGATAAGCAGGGTCTCGTATGCACTGTTCCACCCTCTGTTACTACTTATCAGGTGGTAAGCGGCACAGCACAAGGTGCGATCTGGCACCCTTTTATGTGAACTTATCAGGTGGGTTGGGACGTGTGAATCTTGGAAAGGCAGTTTGGCGACCGGCGAGGCGAAGGTGGTGGGCCGGAGGAGCGCAGTGTGCTTGTGAGTGGTGCTGCTTGTGCTGCGCTCCTCCTGCCTTGGCTTCCTCTAGACTTGTAGAACGCGGAGGTGTGCGGGAATGTGAGAATGTGGATTGTGGAGCTGTGGGGATGTGCAGAGTGTGAGATGGAAAGGCTGGGGTTGAGATGCTAGTCAACTGGGTTGTGTACTCGGTTTACACAACAGGCTATGTCGCAATCCTCTGATAACTGCAGGTGCCAGGCGGCTGTTGCTGCACCGACGTGTTAGTCAAATCCCGAACTGCTGCGCGAGGGGTTTCGCTCCGAAGTCTTGCAGGGTGTGCCCGAGCAGGCATGTGTGGATGGAAGGGATTAAGTGCGATGAAGCAGACAGTGGATGTGAGCTTTCACGCCAACTGGGATGCTACTTTCGTTTGAGCCTTCTGAATACGATTCAGACTTCTGAATACGGCCAGAATTACATGCATCTGGCCAGCACCTAGGGGAAGGTCCTTCAGATTGGATAGATTTACCTTCTCTGTTGTGCTTTCTTCTTGGCCCCTTTCTGTGAAAGGAAGCCCTGTGATCGTTTGAGAAATTTGTTATCGGCTGGCAAGGGTCGGTATGTATGGAGGATACACAGAGACCAAGTGTGGATGCGATTCAAACGCAATCGCATGGATTCAGACATGGTTTGGGGATTGTGTTTACACATCATGGGATATGGCAGCGTTCCTCATAGGCGTGTCATCGATGATTTTTTGGATTATAGCACAGCTGCCTCAGTTCATCAGCAATTTCCGGAATCAAAGTTCGGATGCACTCTCTCCGTGGTTCCTCTTTCAGTGGCTTGCGGTAGGTACTAGCCTTCTGTTTGGCTTTGTGTAATCAGCCTTGCTGCATACTGTTTGCTTGACGAAGCCTGACTCTGACTTGTTGATTGGAAAGCGCACCCATTGATCATTCAACTTAGTGAGTGTCACTTGGAAATTTGAGTGGTCACTGTAGTATTATTTTGCATTCTATTCTATTCATTGCAATTTTACGTTTCTAGCTATCACATTCACCTTGTGATACGTGCTACAAGCGATAGCATTAAGTCATACTATCAGTATCCTGTGGGTTTCAACTTTTACTTGTTTGTTGTGCTTTGTGAAGTTCGTTGATTCACAAAACTTTCAACTGTTCCTTCCTGTAGTCCAAGAGATTTTGATGTGGGATTTTGAATCTGTTCATTTACATAAAGTTGAGGTGGGCATTGATAAGTTCCATGATTCCACGTGTCCAATACATAAGCTAGCACTTTTCTCTACCCAAGCGCATTACCAGACCCCATTTTGCTTCTTTATGCTTCCTTGCTGTTCCCTTATGCACCAAGACCACGCGCAATCAATGTCGGGCAATGAATATGTTGGAAGGATTAAAATGTGCAGGGGGACTCCTTCAATCTGTTGGGCTGTCTTTTCACGGGTGACCAACTGGCCACTGAAACTCTTACGGCAATGTATTTCATAGTTGCTGACTCCCTTATTATCAGCCAGGTATTTGGTCCTGTAATTGTCATGCACTGTTGTGTTCTTGAGAAACTATTTGCTGTGGGGGGTCATTTGTGATACAGTATCAAGCACCTGCAGGAAATGTTGGCCCTACAGTGATGCGAGGGGGGTCCTCAATTGTTTTGCATACATGTATGTGTTAGAGAGAAAGAAAGATTGGGAAGGAAAGCTACACTCCTAAGTGGAAGTGAGATGTTAACAGGGTGCTGCTTTGGGGTGGCAGTATGTGTACTATCAGGCTCGCAAGGAGGAGAAGGAAGAGCTGCTGGGCATAGTGGTGAGTGATGAAAGACTCAAGAGGAAGGCAGAAATTGTGGTGCATGCTCCACCAGGCTCAACTACTTCGAAATCAGGTCAGTTGTTGGATTTACTCTTGTTAAACCTGATGCCTTTGGTTTCGTCTCCTGTGCTCTTCTTTACCTTCGATGTAGCTATCTTTTAATCTTTGGTTACCTCTCAAATGCGAGTTCAAAGTTTACTAGGTTTTCACATTGATTTGCCTTCTTGTTTGAGTTCAGAAAACTGGGATGGTAGGATACCAGAAAGTGAGGAGAGGTTAGCCTATTCCAAGGAAGCTCTCTAACCTCTCTAGTACCATGGGCCACATTTTTGTTGCCGTTCTTAATGATATGCACCACAGACAACTGGTGACCTTGTACGGGCTTGTTGTAAATGGCTCATGGTTATTCCTGTGTCTTGCAAGAGGTTGTCACATGAGGAAAGGTGGAGGCATAGAGGGTGTGTGTTTGGGGTGGGGGAGAGAAACTACTCCATGAACAGGATTCATGAGCCCATGAGCAAGTGAGCGTGAAATCCGTGAGCTCAGCTCATGACTCAAACCTGATTCACCCAAAATCGTGAGAACAGGCTTATAGACTTACAGTGTTCACTCACAGGCTCATGGGTGGAGGCTCACGAATTAGATTTCCTGGGGTGGGGCAGGCAAGGGAGAAGAAGAAAAAATAGAGGAGGCCTGTCACGGAATCACATACGTGACGGGACGTTCTGGGGCAGTGATGATTGCACATGCATGGCATGGCCCACACACCAGTCTGCCTCAGGCCGAGAGGCCAACTCTGGTGTTGAATCCAGTGGGTGACTGTGAGAATGTGCGGCAACAGTGCTCGTTCAAAACAGCTGAGGATGATGAGGCTGGAATGCGGCGGCAATTGCGGCGTGTGGTGATGGAATATGGCCTAGAGTATGGTCCACCTACTGGGCCACGCCTCACTATTCACCATGGTTTGCACCGGAACAAGAAGAAGATGCGCCTTGCTGCTGCAGCAGGTGTCACAGGCCTGCTTTGTGTTGGAATGGCATCTCACCAGCTAGGTAGGGGCAATGTGCCCTCAGGGAGCTCAGTTGCAATGGCAGCAGGCAGAAAGTTGCTGATTATTTGTAAAGCCAGCCCCAGGCTTTGGTGGATGAAGGAGAGCGGTACTGCATTTGGGTTTGTACTACTCCCTCCCCTTCTCTCTCCCACTTAGCCCCCATTTCACTAAGACTAGTGTGTCCCATAGAGGCCCTGGTAGCAATATAATTTTCTTCTCTCGTATATCTTTTCCTCTTGAGAACACTACAAATCTCTTTTCTCTCTCTCTCTCTCTCCCCCTCTATTTCCTCTATATTTCGTCTGTGCCCACAAGGCTACGACAAACAAAGTCTTATGAGTACATTCTCTCTCTCTCTCTCTCTCTCCCTCCCCCCCCCAGAAGGAGAGCGGTACTGCATTTGGGTTTGTACTACTCCCTCCCCTTCTCTCTCCCACTTAGCCCCCATTTCACTAAGACTAGTGTGTCCCATAGAGGCCCTGGTAGCAATATAATTTTCTTCTCTCGTATATCTTTTCCTCTTGGGAACACTACAAATCTCTTTTCTCTCTCTCTCTCTCTCTCCCCCTCTATTTCCTCTATATTTCGTCTGTGCCCACAAGGCTACGACAAACAAAATTTTATGAGTACATTCTCTCTCTCTCTCTCTCTCTCTCTCTCTCTCTCTCTCTCCCCTCCCCCCCCCCCCCCCAATACACACACGTACAGACACATGCTGGAGATCAAGGTAGAAGTGTGTCGTAAGAAAAACGAGGAGTACGTTTGGGGTTGATTAGAAACAGTAGAATAGCTGTTCTTAAAAGGACGTGCTCTGAAGATGCTCATGCTTATCTGTCCTCATTTGGCAGGTGGGCATCATCAGGATTGTACTTGGGTTCGCGCATTTCACAGCTGATGAAGAACCAGAAAAGAGGGTCTGCAGAAGGCTTGTCACTTGCCATGGTTGCCTGTGCGGCCCTTGCTAACGTCACTTATGGCACCGCCATTGTCATGCGCCTCAAATCGTGGTATGCGATTTTGCATCTTTCTTTCAATCACCTGTTTGTCCACCATTTCTCCCGTTTGTTTTTTGTACTGATCATTCTTTATATTCTTCTGTGGCCTCTCATCCCCTTTCTGGACCAACTTGTTTTTGGAACAAGTTTTGAAGGTGTGCATATTTGATGTTGCAGGTTAGACTTCCTTGGAAAGGCTCCCTGGCTTTTAGGAAGTTTCGGGACTGTTTCTCTCGACATCACTCTCTTTATACAGGTTTGTTTCCTTCCACCTTCTCAGACCATTGTCTCTCTGTCTGTCTGTCTCTCTGTCTCGCTCTCACACCCGTTTTCCAGATATCGTCTAGAAATCCCTTCACACAAACGTCAATCTGCTGTGTGTGATTTACCCACTAACTAGACCCCAAAAGGGCCTGGGCTTCTGGCTCGGATCAATTGTCTGTTTCAAGGTAAGTGATACTACCAGCGTCAGCCTCTGACAACGGTAGTTTCTGTCCTTTTGTGTTCCGCTCAAACTGGGCACGGGGTCAATGGCCAAAAGGCTACGGCAAACAACGTCTTATGAGTACATTCTCACACCCGTACACAGCAAATGAGGCTTCAAAGATGTTTTAGTTTGTAACAAGCTTGTAGATTGATTATAGCAGGTTATTTATGTACAAGTCTCTCACCACAATCTTTCAATAACAAGCTGTGGAAGTTCCCAGGATCTCGCCTAGCTTGGAAGCATCTGGTTTGAGCTGGATTTCCTAATCTCTTTTTCTTCATGATTGAGTGCAATGTTGTGCTGGAGGACTGAGTTGTGGAGGTTCAAGCATCCTTGGCCACTCTGTGTCGCAACATCTAAATTTTCTAGCTGTAAGGAGTGGAGTCCATCTGGGAATTTTTGCATTGCTTGACCTCTGATGTTGGTTTAATGGCATTTCAGTGAGTCACTCGAAATGGTCCAAGCTGTTGTTGACAATTCCTGTTGCTATGATGGAAGAATGAAATGATTATTTTGTTGGTGTTGATCGTATTGTGCAGGCACATTATTTGGGCTATAATTCAAAGAGAACAGCAAAGCCAGATGAGCGCACCCCATTATTGGCTTAATCTCAACACTTGGAGTCAAGCATTGATTGACCATTTTTTCATTTATTTAAGTAGGTTAGCCACTGTACGATTATACATCTGTATTGACCAAAGATTAGCATGCTGCTAATCTGGGAAGATCATGAGAGGGAGCACTTTTTGTAACCCTATGTAGAAATTGAGGTGTTCCTGCATTTGTGCGAAAATGCCGCCGTGTATTATATTAGAGCTTCTTGGCACCCTCTGTCAACTTCATGTATTGACCAGTTGAAGATCATAAAGTGTGCCATTTCTTCGGAGGTGCTGATTAAGTGAATAGTACGTATCCCCACCATCTTTGATGTAGTGGTTTCGGTGCTTGATTATTTGAAGGGCAGGGACCTGTGGTTCAGTCCCATTATACTGTTGTGGATGTGTGACTGGTGTTCACATGAGGCATGTATTGAGCCAGAAGTTTGATTAGACTGTCGTGGGTGTTTGACTAGTAGGCTTACATGAAGCATAGACTGAGACAGATGCTGGTAGAGCTTAAGATCCTCATGCCTTTATGCGAGGGGTAAGTTTTTTATCTTTCTTGCAATGACTGGTTTCAAGATGCAGAAAGCAATCTAGTTAACTAGGAAACTTCATACGAGTCATGGAATCTCTAGCAGAATGTCTATTCCACTGTGTATTGTCTGCATCTGTTGCAGTGGAAATGGTGTCAGTGTTCAAACCACTCAAGGTCTGAGTGGCTCCTTGTTAGTGGACGACTTGATTCTTCATGTTTGTGTTTCCCATTGAATGACTTCTAGAATATAACCTAGAACGCATTAACTGGGCTGAGTGAATTTACCACTGATCGGGTCTTGTGTTTAGTGTTCAGTGAACCTTTCTCACTCACTCAGCCTAATTGGCAAGTGTGCTTTGGAAAGCCCCATCATTCCTGTTGGCCCCACTGCTTATGTGACGTGACGATCTATGGCTGGAAGAGAAGAAAGACGCATGGTGGGTCCCTACCTAGCTTGAAATAGCAATGCCTCAATGCCCAAATTCATCCACCCATCCTACGACGCCAAGCATGGCTTGAGGTAAGAATGGGTTATACCCACATTGTCCTGACAGATTCTGCAGATTGACATGGATTTATCGACTGTAGTACGGCCTGATGAGTTTTATCATGGAACGATCTGGAGCAGTAGTACATTGCTACAGTACACTTGTTTGTACAATGTACTATGCCGGCATCACCATGTCCATGGGAGGGAGGAGACAGAAAGAGAGTTGTCATCTGATAGAGATCTGGGAACCAAAGTGAAATAGAATCGGTGAATCCACGTTGTTCATAGAGCTTCCAAGCCAAAGAAGATGGCAGGAGCTATGAGATTTCAGCAGAGTCTGCTTCCCTGCTCCTCTCCCTTTGTCCACAAACTAAAGTTTCCAGATGCTAAGGGGTATCTCTCTCTGGCCATAATTTCGGGAAAAGAAGGTAAGGGAAAATTGGTGTCTGCTCGGGCTACGAGGATTACACCAACATGTAGCCTTGGAGAAACGGACAGGCATAGATATTATTTGGACCGGAGCAAGCATGGGCTCACACAGAAGGCTATGGTGGCGCTGGTTACTATCTCTGCACAGGTTCTCGTTGCATCATCCGCGTTTGCTGATGTAGCATTGCTGAATGGTGCCCTTCTTTCTCCCCCCTCATCCCTCATTTCGTCCCAATATTTCGGAGAGGGAGAGACGGAGGCTGGCATGGAGACGTACCTAGTGCACGCTAGTCCACTGGTAGTACACCTTCAAAATGCACAAGAAGGCAGAAAATCCGCGCCCTCTCTCGGATTTCCCATATGTGTCTCTTTCTTTGTTTTCCACAGCCTGAATCAAGTAGACTTCTTCCAAGCGATCCTAATATTGCACTGGCACTAACCGCAATTCAGCAGCTGACTTTCTCTATCGGAGTAGGCTGGTATGCCTTACAAAAGGATCAATTCGTACTGATATTCCCTATGTTGTAGGAGAGACATAGAAGATCCATGTTCTAACCTGGTTAGATCTGAAGAAAATTGGTTTTCTTGACTAACACTTCGATTTTAACAATTTTAGAGTCACAAAGGATGAGGCTGGAGTTGTTGCAGCAGATTGAAAAGCGGCGCAAGGCCTCTCCTGCTGCTGAAGAGGCTCCTCCATTGTCCATCCCTACCACTGATGAGGCGCCTCCAGCATCTTCCCTTGCTGTTGAAGAGGCTCCTATCACATCACTCGCACCTGCTCTTGAACTGCCTCCCTTTCCACCTGTTGCCAGCGATTAAGGGCTTCCCCCATCTTCTTCTTCTTTTTCTGAAGAACCTCTTGCATTGCCTTCTGCTGTTGAGCCACCTCCCTCATTGACCCCTGTTACTGAGGAGGCAGTCACCTCATCAACAGCCTCTCCTGCTGTTGAAATGCATGCCCCATCACCAACTCCTGCTGCTTCAGAGGCAACCTTCCCAGCACCTTCTGCTGGTATCGAGGTACTTCCCCTTTACCCTCCTGCCCTGGGAATGTTCAATGAGAGTCCCACAAGTCACCAGCTTTTTGAGGAGGGGCGCAACTTCCATCTCTGTCTCTCCCCTCTAGACCATATCAAGCACAATAGAATCAATCCAATCTCATGATACTGGTTGTTGAGCTCTGGTCACAAGGTTAGAGCAAGCACATTATTTCGAGTATATTCTCTCCTCAAGCCCTCTCTTGTTGCAAGAGAACTTCAAGAGAGATCGAATACTGGTTCTCGTTTGCTAACTGGGCATGGCCTTGGCAGTCATTGATATTATCGCGTCATCTATAAGAGGTGCAGGTGGAGAGCAATAAGGTCCTGGGCTTGATCGGAGTTGTAGGAGGCTGTCTGGTGGGCGCATCTTACTTGCTAACCTGCGAGTCCAAGGTGGCTTTGAACTCTTCTTCAGAGAATGTAAGATATAAACTGGGCATTTTCATAATAAGGTTAAACACAAATGGAAGGATCTGCTGTCACTAACATCTTCTCTGGTAGTGTTGCGAGAACAGCTCTAGCAAAGCTCAAGTCCTGTCGCAAGTAGCTGTAGCAGTCACCCAAGTGGAAGGGTTATACTACACAACATCAGGCTGCAGGCTAGAAATCTGTGTTATGGCATTGTATTACACTTATGAGTGTACTCCAGCTGGATTTCAGAAAACTGGATGTCCGGGGCCGGATAGAGCTTTGATGGTAGTCATACTGGGAGTGTCAGCAGGCAGGGAAGGTTACATCACAGGGCAAAGTTGGTCTCAAGGCTACGGCATCTCTGTGGAGTGACAAATGGAGTGTCCTCATGAGTGTATCATGATGTTGGCTTGCCAGCTGCAGGTTAATTCAATTCCAAAGGAGACAGTCAAGCCTGCCGGAGCAACTCAAAGTGATGAATCAGAAGGTAGTACACCTGCTTGTAGGCATTATTTGTTAGGAAAGTCATTTGAGCAACATGTTGGCAGTAAATTTATTTTGCCTTCCTCCAGTGAATCTTGTAAATTTTTGTTGACAAATGGAGTACACTAATGGAGTACACTGGAGTAACACTTATTGACATCCATTGTTGGTTGCAGAGAAAACGCAGACATAGTAAGAAGCCTCAAGTACCATGAGGGCACCACCCACCTGCTGCCCTGCATGATTTGAGTGGAAAGACAATGGCTCTATGAAGACGTTTGATGTCAGGAGCCAAGGCGGCAAGGACCGAGGAGAATGGCAAACATTAACTCATCCAATTTCACTAGCTTGATGTGATGCAAAAAATTGTGGCATTTATTGAGAACATTGTATTGGATTTGAGAGAGAAGACTCCAGGTGAGGAAGAGTCAAGATGAGCTCTCATACTGTTTACCAAAAATCTGCCAAGAACCTCCATGGCTTATGACATTGTACTAGTTACAACTGCAGTCAATTCTTTTATTCTCACCCAAACTCTTCTTTCCAACTCAAATGCAGACTCTTATAGAAATTAGCTGCCACACTGCCATGTTTCATTAGTATTGCATGCAGTTTATAGTCACTATTGACATTATACAGGGTTATGTTCTACTTGGATTTCGCATCATATCGATGTTTAGGACTCAAACACTGACTTCGTTTGAACGTTGCACTGCACCCGGGAACTCTGGAGATCCATTCACACTCACTTAACAAAGCCAACAAATGAGTGTCGTGAATTTGGGCTTGACTACCTTACTATGGAGCCTGGTTACCTGCGCTCCTTGAAACTGCATCACCAGGCAGGAGGAAAAAACCCTAATCTATCTTACCGGAGTTTCTGACTACAGGGATCCACACCCTGGGTCGTCCTCCATAAACCCTTACATCCTTCAAACTGCATCACCAGGCAGGAGGAAAAAAACCCTAATCCTTCAGAAGACGTTTTCTCGACGGTATATCTTCATCATTTGCAATGAGTGCGTGGAATGTATTAACTACCACAAGGCAGCCGTGGGCTGCATGGAACAAAGCAAAACATGAACATTTTCAATGAACCCCACATGCCTGAAGCGCAACCCATGGGACAGTGAAACCTTTGTAGATGCACTACAGTCCAAAGTTTACAGGCCATTGATCTCATTATTTAATTGAATGATGATCGAGTCCAAAATTCAACATAGGACTAGAAATATGTTTAAGGCCAAAAAAGAAAAAAGAACAGCAATATGCCTCCAGAATGGTTTGTGAAATCGATTTGATTATCTTTCAGTGGCAGCGTGAGCTTCACAGGAAGGATCCCTGGGAAGAACCCCTGCGGCACTCATTCAGCATGTCAATGTAGAACTGGCACTTCCCTATATCGTTGCCGTTGGCCATCACGCAATCTTGGAAAGCCTTGGCCTGGTTGATGCACGCATCCACGCTCCCAGACGATGTGGTCGAAGGCGAGGCAGTAGGCACCTGCGAGGAGGACTGGGTTACTTCAACATGCTCATGCTGCACGGTGCGCGGACCCATTACCGAGTCGACAGCCCGGTGGGCGACTGCGCTCCCTGATCCAAAAGCCATGCCTTGAGCGATGGTGCCCGCAAGCCCTCCTAACATGGAGCCTCCACCGCCCTGCTGCATAGGAGCAGGCGGTGGGGCGTGATGCACAGGGGCAGGCGGGGGAGCTCTTGGTGCGGGGCGTGCCGCAGGGCGCCCAGAGCTGCGTGAGCGAGGCATGGTGATGAATCTCTTCACAAAAGCACGCTGCAAAACACTGCAAAGAACTGCGCAGAGTGAAACCTAGTATTCGCAAGGACAAGAAGTGAAGCACTCCTGCAACCGACGCAGAAAGCCTGGTAACACAGCAAAGTTGCGAGCCCAGAATTGACAAGCACCAAAAGGACAGCACAGAAGAGGCACAACGGAATCGTCTCCAAACCCCAGCGACCAGAGAGACGACTCGCGTTGCGTGCACAGCATGCCATCTATCCATCCATCCTTTCATCCATCCATGGTCTTGCATGTCATGCCTCACGTCAGATTTGCCCCACCATACTAGATCCTAAGAATATTCTCTACTGGGTGCCATTACCATACATGTCGTTTACATACTGAAGCACATGTCATTACTTACATGGCCATGCGCATATGTGGTCATCAGCTACCCATAGCCCGCGCATGGCCATCTATAGATACAGTGCATCGTCGACCACCGACGCTGGACACTTCAAGAAACTTAGAGCACTGGCCAATTTACTTTTCCTCCCTGTTTTTCCTTATGAACTGTCTTTTCTTTTTCTTTTCTGTGTCCTGTTTATCAAATTAGAACAAAGAAAAAATAACCTTGAGAGTGCGGCCATACTACTACAATGATACTGCGATCATCATCATCATTGGGCATATCATGGGATCATGGGATCATCATCATTCAAGTTGGAATTGAACTGATGTCGTTCTGAACTATGCCCTTATGGACTTGTATGCCAAATGTGGGTGCATGGAGGAGGATGATGATCCCATGATATGCACAACAGCGGCGTGGGATGGAGGCCCTTTGGGGACCTATGAGCAAGTGGTGTGGGAAGGGGTACTGCAGCGCAACCACATCGTCCAAGCTGGAATTGTATTAGATGTCGATCTGAACTATGCCCTTGTGCACTTGTATGCCAAACGTGTGTGCATGGAGGATGATGATCCCATGATATGCCCAACAGCCCTGCAAAGGGCAAAAAGGCTCGTGGTGACATCATCCAAGCTGGAATTGTACTAGATGTTGTTCTGAACTATGCTCTCGTGGACTTGTATGCCAAGTGTGGATGCATGGACTAGTGTGATAAGTTGAGTTGGTGTTTCCTAGAACAAATCTAGGCTGTCATTGTCAGCTACTAGCAGCAAGGCATTAAGGATGTATGCAGGATTTGTGCGGAGGCATGGATAGTTGAAGGAGCAGGGATAGAATGCGGGTCCAGATTCATCCAAGGGGGCCGGATTTCAAGCTCCAGATTACCTATGATTCTCTGTGGAAGGATAGCTACAAGAAACCTGCAAGGGTAGATGGTCAACTGGAAGTTGCAGCAGCAGCGGCACAATTGATAAAATCAGGCACTTCAACACATTTCACCCTGTTTTCCCCTCTTCAACCCTAAAATATTTTCATGTTGAATTTTGCAAGTTAGCTGGTTGAGTGAACCTTTGATAGTTTGGAGTGACTTTGACACGATAAGTTGCCAAAGTGAGAACAGGAAAGTATCCAAAACCACGTAACAAAGATGAGGAGAAGTTGTGGAATGAATACTTTTCTGACCCCAGTCAATGGTGGGACAACTGAGGCAAAAAGGTGAATGCATGTTAGATTCCAGAGAGCAGCAGACGCAATTCAGCATAGGACTAGTGTGATAAGCTGAGTTGGGTGTTTCCTAGAACAAATCTAGGCTGTCATTGTTAGTTGCTAGCAGCAAGGCAAGGGTGAATGCATGATATGTGCAGAGGCATGGCCGATAGCTGAAGGAGCGGGGATAGAGCGTGGGTGCAGATTCATCAAAGAGGGCTAGATTTCAAGCACAAGATTACCTATGATTCCCTGTGGCAATAGCTTTATGGTAGTGTGCAGTGGACTACGCTTTGAACCCTAGTTTTCACATTGTGTTTGTCCTAGCAGTTGCGTGATGGCTGCTAAGGTACCCCTCTTCCACAGTACTGGACAGCCCTTCAGTACTTTTTGTTTTTATGCTTGTCCTTTAGGACATTGGTAGAACTGCTGCTCAGTTCCTGGCATCGCGGTCATGGAGTTTTGTGTTGGAGCATGTGAAGTGCCAAAGTTGTAGCTCGGTTTTTTGTTGTTCAGCTTGCCAGGTTCGGAATATGTAGAGTAGTGCAGCATGTCACGGGTCCGGTGAGTAGTTTTGACGTAGCTGCAACGTCCAAATGCTGGAAGTGTATCTTCATGCAGGCAGACCATATGGCAGACCTTAATATGAACATTTCAATGAAGCGTCATTTTGGAAACCGTTTGGTAGCAAGTAGATGTATGCGCAATGATGCATGCCTTCGCCATGCTGCTGCTTGTGTGCAGGGTCTGAATACTGATTTTGTGTAGTATGTGTAGTGTGCACATATGTATGGAATTTTAGAATTCTAGAATTCTAGAACACGTGTCATTGCGTCCTCACTCCACGTGGCCCCCTGGTTTTCCATTAAATCCACGTGCCGCGCTCGAAATTATTCCACGTGGCCCCCGCAACCTTGTCCAAAAATCCACGTGTCGTCCCCCAATATGCCATGTCCCCGTGGCATGTCCAAATTGCCATGTGTCACTGCTACATTGTTCCACGTCGCGGCGACAGGCGCGATCCGGGGATGCCACGTCTCGTCTCCTACCTGTGGCGCGTGGCGTGTCCACGTGGCGCGCCTTGTGTGCATGTGTAGTGTGCACATATGTATGGAATTTTAGAATTCTAGAATTCTAGAACACGTGTCATTGCGTCCTCACTCCACGTGGCCCCCTGGTTTTCCATTAAATCCACGTGCCGCGCTCGAAATTATTCCACGTGGCCCCCGCAACCTTGTCCAAAAATCCACGTGTCGTCCCCCAATATGCCATGTCCCCGTGGCATGTCCAAATTGCCATGTGTCACTGCTACATTGTTCCACGTCGCGGCGACAGGCGCGATCCGGGGATGCCACGTCTCGTCTCCTACCTGTGGCGCGTGGCGTGTCCACGTGGCGCGCCTTGTGTGCATGTCCAGGTGGCATGACACGATGGCGTGGCCAGCCACGGCCACCATTGTCCATGTCAGCTGTGGATGAGCATGGTTGTTTCCACGCAGCCACCGTTTGCAACACCTATCCGAAAACAACTAGTCTGTTTACACACTGGGGGAAAGTGTGGACCCTGTCTGATATCACAGTGAAAAAAGTGAGTTAAGCCGTGACAAAAACCAATTTGTGTTGTAGTGTATGAGAATCGCGGTACCCCCTCTCGAGTCCATGACGGTAGGGTTCCACCAGGCTGAGGCAGAAGGCCAAATTGAGAGACCTAGAGAAGAGATCTTCCTAAGATCTAGCTTGTGCTCTTGAAGGAACATTATAGAATTGGAAGAAAGCAAAGAAGAGTACCTCTTTACTGGCAGAGAGAAACCATCCTGTGGGTGCTTCCTTGAGCGAAAATAAAAAGCGGTAAGAGATGTGAGCAAGAGCTCACCGCAGAGGGGGATGGGATGGCCAAGTCCAGCGGTGACAAGCAGAAAGTGGAGTTCTCCGCATCTGGAATTGCAATAATCGCCAGGTCATCCGATGGTTGCTGTCTGACCGAGCTGCGGGAGTATTTCTGCGACGATCTGAAGGCCTCCACCAGCTCTCCAGCATCCAAGGTGGCAAGGAGAAAAGGTCGTCCCGCCATGTTCCCCGTGTCGTCTGGGAGCGAGTTGCTCGAAAACCATGAAAGAGATGGAGCACCTGCTGGCAAGACGGAGACGTCAGAGAGCCTAACAGCCGGGAGCACTTGTACAAAGAAAAGCTTCTTATTAGAAGCTGATTGATGAACTCTGGAGCCAAAGAAAACAGCAGATTCTGAAGATAGGTCAAAATCAGAGAACTGGGCGGAGAAAATCTCCCTGATTTTGAAGAGAATGAGCTCGAGCTCTTTTCCCAGGGAGAGATAGAGAAGATCCTTTTTAGTGATCCATGAGGAGGCCAACTTATTTCTCCCTGTGAGAAGAATAGAGGGGGTGCCCTCTGGGAACCCAAATATAATGGGCGAGATGTTAATCGCCACAGACTGTGAAGCAGGTGCCAAGTGAGAAGAATCGGGTAGCGTAACCTCTGCGAAAGATTTTAGCTGCAGGCAGGAAGCGAAGCTCTGAACCCCATCCTCCAATGACAAAGGGAAGACCGCCGGGATCTCGTCTGGTTTGAACCGGACTCCTTGAGAAGGAGAAGAGAGCAGGTAAACCCGCGGACTGATGGAGGCCGTAGAGAGATCCGCGCGAGGCCTCTTGGCTGGACCTGGAGGAGCTGGAGGCGTAACATCCGCTCTTTTGAGGCTCTGATCTTCTTCCTGTGTCTGGTGATTTTGCACAGCTGCTGCCTCTTTGGAGAGATTGACAGACTGTCTTTCTTTTAACAACACAGGGCAGTCCGCCTTCACGTGTCCCTCCGCATGGCAGTGGAGACAGATGATCGCGAGAATAACCTCCTGCACCTTCACTGTGATGAACAAATTGTCGAGCGTAGGAAGTTTTAGAAAGGCCGCCATTGGAGTCGACTCAGGCATCATTACCCCAGCAGCAACGGATGAAACTACGCCAGCAGATGAACTATCGTGCCATTAGATGAAAAATCGCGGCGAAGGATGAAACTGCGCCAGCGGATGAAATATCGCGGTTTTGGATGACATCTGGTCAGCGACGGATGAAAATCGACTGCCAGTGGATATTTTTGGAGCCTCTGGGGCTGTTTGAAGGATTATTTGGGGTCCTTTGAGGCCAATGTTTTGCACGCTTGTGGAGCCATTGTGAGGGCTGGTTGGAGAACTTGGAGGCCACTAATTGGCGGGTGCCTAGGGCCTTTTGGTGGACTGTTTGGAGTCCAAATTTGCGAACTTTTTGAGCCTCGGTGGGTCTATGTGAGGGGCTGATTGAGGATAGATTTCAGAAGTTCATGGCAATAATTTGAGGGCTCTTGAGAGTTATTTGAAAGGTCCTTTAAGGATAGTCTTATCTATTACTCGAGCAAGAGTGAGTGTGAAGATAGGGGGAGTAATGGGATGAGAGCATTCTGGGCTTAGAGATCACTTTAGTTTCCCTTATCTATAGTTTTCCATCATTCTTGTATGCCAAAGCTTTTCCATAAGCGGAGGCAGAGCTAGTTTGGATAGAGACTTGGCCATCTTGCAGGTTTATTGGAGCTGCAAGGAGGTCGATTGATTTAAGGTGTGGGAGGTATTGTTATTTGAGTTTCATGTGTTTGGATCCTCCTCCCACACATGCATGCTTGACTGTGCGCCATGCTGGTTTGGTTTGGGCGCTTGCTTTTATAGGTGGTTGGTCTGGAAATATTGTGGCCGGCCAACCCTAGAGCGTGTTGTCGGTGGTGAGGCTGGGGTGATGACCAGCAGACCATCATTGTTTCTCTTATAGTGAGGCTGGGTTGATGACCAGCAAACCATAGGAGTGCCTGCGGTACTGGATGCAGGTGCATGTGCAGGTTCATGTTATGAACCCAGTATTCCAAACCATAAGCCGTAACAGGTTCTCTACCCGGTTACCTTGTGGAAAAGGGGGATTAGAGACAGGTTGATAGCCGGTTTGAGTGTGAGTTTTCATCACGGAGGTGCCACCAGTTGCTAAGGAGAATGCCGGTACGAGCACCAGCGATACTAGTGGGTATATAAGACGAGGTGTGCGGTTTAGGCCACCTTCACCTTAGTGTCTTCTGAGGAAGGTTCAGACTCAGAGTTATGAGAATTCTTGCCGAGGGTGCAAGCCATTTGCATGCCATTGTTGTGGGATACGATGGAGGAAATGTATGGAACTACCAAGGAGCCACGTCGGTACTCTGGAGCTGTGGCACCATCGAGCTTGATGATTTCATACAAGAGTTTGATAGTTGGTGTGATTTGCAGCAGATGCGCAATCCACAACTGTTTACGTCTTTTATGGCATGGAAGGGGCTGTTTCAGCACCTTGAGGGGCCGCCTATGGATGACTACCATGAGTTTAAGTGGGGAAATGAGGTGGAGATTCAGGAGTGACGACAATATTGGTCACCTGACTATGTCTCCATTACTAAAGCACAAGGGCAGCGGTAACACCAGCAGCTACACCAACATCCCCAATGGCAAACACTAGTAGTGGGACAAGTGGTACAAGAGCTGGGAAATCCACTCAAGCTCCTGCTGCAGCACCAGCACCCGTGCCTGCTTTTAACCCAGTTGTGGAGTTCTTCGAGGAGTTAAGGAGAAACTACCAAGGGATAAGAACGGAGGAATTGCGGAGCTTGCAAGAGTTCCAGCGCAAGCCTACTGAGAGCTTGAGAGAGGCTTACACGCGCATGAGGCGATTGATAAATGTAACCCAAGGGGTTACGAAAGCTCAAGCAGTCCAATTCTGGTATGGGATATTGGACAAGGAGCTGAGGAGAAGGGTGCGGGATGCAACTCTTCTACAAATGGCCAACCCACCTTAGCAAACGTGTTTTTGCTGGCAGAGCGGATAGAGCTCAATATGGTAGAGGAGCGAGTGGTCATGGTGGGATTTGGTAAGGAGACACAACAAAGTGGGGCTCCTAGCCAACAACCACTACCCCAACGTGCTCAAGGTAATAAGGGGGCTCAGGTGAAGCCCAGGGAAGGACAGAGAGAATCTCAGATGTAGATGGCACTTCCTTCATTCTCAGGCCAACAACAGTCGAGTGTGACATGTTGGGATTGTAGAGGACTCCATGTTAAGAGAGATTGCCCGGAGAGAGGCAAAGGGTCGGCACAGGCACAGCCTACACAACTACAGTGTGGGCATTGTGGCAAGTATGGGCATGAAGATGCCCATTATTATGACTTGCATCCTGAGCTACGGCTAGGCCAGTTCCAAGGGAACAATGGTGGCCGAGGACGAGGCAATGTAGTCCAGAGAGGTAGAGGAGGCAGAGGTTGTGGTGGAGGTCGTAACCAAAACCAATGAGCACAAGGTCAAGGTCATGATGAAAACATGGTGGATAGGCTTGCCCAGCTAGAGCAACGTCTTGCTTCCATGGCCACTACTCATGTTGCGCCAGCTCCAAGGCCTGAGGTTCAAGTCCCACCTGCACAACCTCCTATGTCTAGGGAAAACCAGATTGGTATGGGCTTCATGTGTGGAGCCGCACTTGTAGGGCCATTACATGTGGACTCTGCAGCTGTTGTCACTCGAGCAGCAACGCGTGCTTCTGAGCCAAGAGGAGCGGATGTGGATTTTGATCCACAAAGGGGGGAAGCAGGTCGGCAGACAAGGCTTCCACAGTCTTTCACATTGGTTGAGACAGTGCCAACTACGCCATCGATGGCACACGTTCGCCCAAGTGTGTCAGAGGTAGAGCCACGAGTGCCATTGGGGAGAGTTGATGTGGCTCGGGAAATGCCAGTGGGTGGTGCTGCAAAGCAAGGTGCAACTAGTACATTGTTGGGGGCGGCTACGGCGGTTTGTTAAGCTCCATTGTTTTCTGCAATGCAATTGCAATGCCGGGGATTCGGCCAGCTATTGTGTTCAGACTAGCAGCTAGACTCTGTAAGAGTAGTGATGCATCGGTACTATCTGCGGGGATAGTGGATAGGGTGCAGTGCATGGATGCCCTGGATTCAAGGGTGAAGACAGCCACAGCTGCGCCATGGCAAGCGGCAGCTGCAAGGTTGCAGGAGTTGCCAGCTAGACCAGTCATAGTGTAGTATGGTGACTCATGGGGTAGTCCTGGTGGACAATCAGGATGAAGTGTTTCAGTTGGGTGGCCCAGCCGAGAGGCATAGGCCACTGCGGGTCTTGTTGGACTCGGGAGCACAACCATTGATGTTGGGGAGAACAACAATTGCAAGCTTGGGCCTCACAGAGGCGGACGGTTCAGAGAAGGCGCGAGGGATTACACGCCATGAGCTCTTCATTCGATTGCAGCCGGATCATCCTACGGATGGCTCAGTCATGAGGGCCAAAACCATTGTTACGGACGCGATGTCTTATGATGTGCTTGTTGGTGGGGCTGTGTTATACCCCATGGGATTTACTGGACCTCCTCAGTTAGCTCCTTTGGACACATGCCCATTACCTGGCAACCACCTGACTCAGGGATTTGTTTGTTAGACCTGTTTGGAGGCATGAACACTGGGCTTGTAAAAGTGTTGCAAGCAGGGATTAAAGTACGAAAGTACTTGTATATGGAAAAGGATGAGATAGTTCGGCGTATTTTCATCCTGGGGGATGCACTCTTTATAAAATGTCCGTATCACGTGCGTTCGCCGCCTAATAAAAAAAACCCCCTGTATACGGGTCCTTGGATCATTTATACCCCCTCTGTACATACATTTTGAAGATTATAAAACCCCCTCCTGTAAATATATAGAAATTTGTAATTTTTAAAAAGTACCGCCTTCTGTATGTATATTTTCCTTTTCAATAATTAAAAAATACCCTCAAATATGTATATGTATGTTTTTATATTATATCAAGTTTATTCATTTAAAAATAGAATAAAATCTAATAAATTAATTAGAAAAAATCTGTTTGCCCTCGATAAAACTTGCTGTGGAATCTCACTTTGAACAATAATCAGATGCAGAGAGGAAAGGGACATTGTCAATGCCCGATGTGCAAGAGGCCTGAAGAAAGTTTCCATTTTCTGATATACAGTCCTGGGTATTTTCATCAGAGAGTGACCATCTTTAAGACCATGAAGACCTAGTCACTGCACCTCTGTTCATCAACTAGGACAGTTTTTGAATTTGTTCTACAGTTTCAACCTTCGCAAGGTCCAATTATGTTCAAAACCTATTGTTGAGAATTCCTCTCAAAAAAGAGATTTCGTGCGCCTTTGCTGCCACTGTTGGAGTCCAACCTGACTCGCAGCTGACAGTTCAATACATTCAATTAGGTGACAAACATTTCATTTCACCAATACTCCCCACAAGAACAAACACCATTTTGGAAGTGGTGAAAGCGGTTTGCATCCTGTACAACAATCTCTTGCTTAGCTATCTTTGAGATGAATTTGGTGGCTGTGTGGCAATCACCACACATCCGAAGATTCCTGATGATCCCCAAAGACATCCCAGAGGGTGTGTTGATAAGCCCAAAAACAATGGCCAGCTTCTCATTGTGGTGGCAAAAAGACGATTCTTTAAGCTCTTCCTCAACATCATGCAATGCAAAGCGGGCTTCACCCCTTCGCACATCATTTGCTCATAGGTCTCCAAAGCCTCCATCCCGCGCCCTTGCTGTGCATATCCTGCAATCATCGCACTCCATGATAGCACATCTTGTTCAGCCATACCGTTGAACACTCCCTTCATACATGTCCACGAGGGTATTGTTCAGAATGACATTTGATACAATTGCAAATCTGACAATGTCACCATGGTCCTCTTTGCCCTTTTCCAGAGCTGACAGGCTTGCACACACATTGCAAATGTACACAAACGTGATGTGGTTGGGCTTCACCCCTTCCCCCATCATTTGATCATAGGTCTCTAAAGCCTCCATACCACGTCCCTGCTGTGCATACCCTGCAAGCACCGCACTCCACGACACCACACCTTGTTCAGCCATGGAAACTCCCTTCGCATCCTTAATGCACCCACATTTGGCATACATGTCCACCAGGGGAGTGTTCAGAATGACATCTGGTACAATTCCAGCTTTGACAATGTCACCATGGACCTCTTTCCCCTTTTCCAGATCTCGCAGGCTTGGACACGCATTGCATCCTTGCCAACATTATATTCCACGTGATCAAAGATCGTTGAGGCATTCTGTTGAACACTTGGTGAGCATCAATGATGCTCCCGCACATAACATACATGTTGACAAGGGTGTTGAGTAGAAAAACATTGTGGACTCCCTCTCTTGATCCTCTTTCAGAAGCTGTGGTCATGGTTGAGGTGCCTGATTTTATCAACTGTGCCGCTGCAGTTGCTGCCTTTAGTTGACCATCTACCCATGCAAGTTTCTTGTAGCTACTGACCCCCACATGGAATCAAGGTAATCTGGAGCTTGAAGTCCAGCCCTCTTGGATGAATTTGGACCCACACTCTATCCATGCTCATTCAGGAAAAAACAGGGAAAAACTATGATAACAGGGAAAAACAGGCTGAAATGTGTTGAAGAAGGTACCTTCATTAGCAGCGCCTTGTTCTATCAAATGCACTACTGCCGCTGCTGTTTCCAGTTGACCATCTACCCACGCAGCTTTCTTGTAGCTATTGATCCGCAGGGAATCAGAAGTAATCTTGTGTTTAAAATTGACCTCTTGGATGAATCGTGTTCCTCGACACCACCTCGTTCAGCCATAGTGTTGAACAATCCCTCCGCATCCTCAATGCTCCCACAATGGCATACATGTCCACAAGGGTATTGTTCATAATCACATCCGGTACAATTCCAGCTTTGGTGATGCAACCATGCACCTCTTTGCCCTTTTCCATGGCTGCAGGCTTGCACACGCACTGCAAAGCACACAAACATGATGTGGTCGAGCTTCACCCCTTCCCCCATCATCTGCTTTCAGGTCTCCAAAGCCCCATCTTGCGCTCCTGCTCTGCACACCCTGCAAGCATCGCGTTCCACGACACCACATCTCATTCAGCCATAGTGTTGAATACTCCCTTGGCATCCTCAATGCTCCCACATTTGGCATACATGGCCACCAGAGCAATGTTCAGGATGTCATCTGGTACAATTACAGATTTGATGATGTCACCAGGGATCTCTTTGCCTTGCCCTTTTCCAGGGCTGCCAGACGCATTGCAAACGCACACAAACGTTATGTGGGCGGTTTCACCCCTTCCCCCATCATTTGCTCATAGGTCTCCAAAGCCTCCATCCCGCACCCCTGCTGTGCATACCCTGCACAATCCACGACATCGCATCTCGTTCAGCCATAGTGTTCAGAATGACAGGTAATCTGACAGGCATTCACCTTTTTGCATTCACCTTTTTGCCTCGGTTGTCCCACCATTGACTGGGGTCAGAAAAGTATTCATTCCACAGTTTTTCCTCTTCTTTGTTACCTCTTTTAGGATACTTTCCTGTTGTCAGTTGGGAGTATCATGTCAAAGTCACTCCAAACTATCAAAGATTCACTCAACTAGCTAACTTGCATAATTCAATATGGATATTTAGGGCTGATTCTGATAAGAGGGAAAAACAGGGTGAAATGTGTTGAAGAAGGTGCCTTCATTAGCAACGCTTGATTTTATCAATTGTGCAGCTGCTGCTGCAGCTTCCACTTGACCATCTATCCATGCAGGTTTCTTGTAGGTAATCATAGGTAATCTGGAAAACGTCTCCTGGCAAATCACCTTCATCTTCCCAGACAATCTTCTCAGCTCAGCATGGATTTCCTTAATTCTGGGATGCAACTTGTCATCTACAACGAAGGTGTGCACCCTGTTGCAAACCTCAATGCAACAGCGACCTGGCTCCTTTTCAACCCCTCTGACCTTCATCATTCTTCTCACCTTTACAGTATCAACCCACCTGCCAGCTACAGCATAGATGTTTGATAGCAACATAAGTCGCGACATCCTGTTCATTCCACTTGAGGATAGATGTTGCCGCACGTTCAGGTCCACTGCCTCATCCAGTTGTCCCGCATGTCCAAGAAGGTCCACCATGCAGCCAAAGTGCTATACTGTCGGAGTGACACCATGATCTTGAATCAGGGAATCGAAGTAGCGTCTTCCTTCATTCAGAAGGCCAGTGTGGCTGCATGCAGAGAGAACACAAACTGCTTCAAGCCGTTCTTTTTGCAATAGTTGCAGGACCTCCCTATGACAACCATGCTGTGCATATCCTGCGATCATTGCATTCCACGACACCACATCTCATTCAGCAATATTGTCGAACACTCCCTTTGCATCCTCCATGCACCCACATTTGGCATACACGTCCACCAGGGCAAGTGTTCAGGATCACATTTTGTACAATTCCAGCTCTGACGATGTCGACATGCACCCTCTTCGCCCGTTTCCAGGGCTGCCAGGCTTGCACACGCACTGCCAAACGCACACAAACGTGATGTGGTCGGGCTTCACCCCGTCACACATCATTTGCTCATAGGTCTCCAAAGCCTCCATCCCACGTCTCTGCTGTGCATACCCTGCAAGCACCGCACTCCACGACACCACACCTCGTTCAGCCATAGTGTCGAACACTCCTTTGACTTTGTAAATGAAGATAGGTCCCTTTGATGGGGCATGGATTGAAGTGGTTTCGCAGTCCTACTTGTTGTTTCCTCCTCGCCATGTCCATCTTCTGCTTTGGGGCGGGGTCTAGGGCTGGCAAGGTTTTAGCAACCAGTGTCATGACTCTCTCTCTCCTCCTCTTTATTCTGCCCAATCAGGGTGCAGGGTCTATGGCCACAAGGCTATCATGAGTACTTCTCCCTCACAACACCTCTCCCTGTTCCGCCCAAACTGGGCACGGACTGGGTAAATGGCCACAATGCAATGGCAAACGTCATATGAGTACATTTTGCTCTCTCTACTCTTGGCAATAGACTGAAATTGAAATGCAGGTCGGGGAGTGTACCTTTGAACAAACAAACAGATGCAGAGATGAGAGGTAGCCTGTCAATGCCCGACGTGCGGGAAGCCTGAAGACTAAACATTTTCTGATACATTTCCGGTGTACACTCCCTTCTGAGAGCGACCCTCTTCACTTACATCAAGAACAGATCCTTGCACGGTTTTTCGCCAAGATGCACCCACATTTTGCAAACATGTCCACCAGGGTATTGTTCAGAATGACAGCTGGTACAATTCTAGCTCTGAAGATGTCGCCATGGACCTCTTTCCCCTTTTCCAGAGCTGCCAGGGCAGTGTTTAGAATGACATTTGGTACAACTCCAGCTTTGACGATATCCCCATGCACCTCTTTGCCCTTCTCTAGGACTGCCAGGCTTGCACGATGCCACATCTTGTTCAGGCATCTTCGCGGAAGGGAAGGTGAACGCGGGAGAGGAGATGAGAGGAGGAGAGGGAAAAGAGAAAGCCGCTGGAGGGAAGGGGAGAAAGATTGCGGGGAGACAAAAACAAAAAACAAAAAACCAAACAAAAGGAATTGATCCCGCGGTGCATCGCAGCCTAATCATCGTTCTTACCACTACACTACCCCTGAAAACTCAACAACCCCCTCCTGTAATATTATATTTAAGGTGTTTTAAACCCCCCTCTGTATGTATAATGTTGTACATGGGGGGGTTTAAAATACCCCCTCCTGTGCACGCACGTGGCTGGTACATTTAATGAAGAGTGCACCCCCCAGGATTTTCATGCGCCACATGGCCTTGCTTACACACCGGTATCTTGAGTTATTGCCTCTCTCAGCAAATCAAGGGTATCAAAAGACCTTGCCAGCAGACATTACCTTGTTGGGGGTGGATGATTTGGACCGGCATGGTTCCATTGACTTGGTGATAGCCGGATGGCCTTGCCAAAGATACTCTCCCGCAGGTCATGGAAATGGCTTGCATGATGCACGATCGCATTTGTTTTGGGAGATGTTGCGAGTGTTGCGTGACTTGCAGACGAGGCAAGTGCAACCTCTAGGCTATATCTTGGAGAATGTTCCTCTTATGGGGGATTCTCCGGCCAGGGTTATGGCCAATGTGCATCAAGTGCGGTCTTGGATTGGATTGGCAGTGCTATTGGATGCAGCAGCGGTGGGATCACACGCGCATCGACTGTGGTGGACCAATCTTTGCACCACCAGAGTTGCTCCAGAGAGTCTATGATTCCATTCAACGACCACCCAACCTCACAGTTGAGGGCATTTTGGACCAAGAGAAGCAGCCACAAAAGGTGCGACATGACGACCATCCACCTTTGGAGGTGGTCAATCGAGTGGGGCAGCCACGTACGGCCTTACCTACACTCATGAGCTTTCCCTCGTCTCATGTTTTTCGAGACAATGGTCCTGGGTTGATTTGGGACAGTGTGCTACAATAATTGGTGGAGCCCAATGTGGATGAGCGAGAGCGGGCAATAGGGTTTGTCACGGGCACTATAGCTGTGCCAGCTCTGTCAGAGGCATCACGTCGACAAGTGTTGGGTCAAGCAATGGATCTAAATTACTTGACATGGGTCATTGGCTTGTGCATGGCTGAGCAACGGAGATTGCAAGCATTGGTGGCTACTTCTACACTCACATTGGATAGTGCATCCTCCCTGCCAACCGGGACGGTTAAGGCAGTGAGTGGGGGCGAGCACGGGATCATGGGGTGCAAACACCCATGACAGATGTGGGATGAGATGCGCAAAGAGAGAGTCATTGGATCTCTCAAGCAGCAGTATGAGGAGTGGGGAGAGCCATGGATTGAGAATCAGTTGGAGGCCAAGGTAGCCAAGGTTTTTGAAGAGGTTGAGGATGTTTCTTGCTCAGAGGATGTTCTCAAGGTGGCTATGGCGGAGCAAGTGGAGGCTACGCCACAATCTGAGTGGACGGATAAGGCCCAAGAGGTTACTATCTAGCAACCAAAGGATGCGTCTCCTACCTCCAAGCCTGGTGTACCCAAGGTTGCAGTCACTGAGGACAATTGGGAACGCGATGTTGGACCTACAGTCACCGAAGGAGAGAGACGGAGGATCCAGCGATTTTTAAGGGCTTATAGAAATTTCTTTGCCTTCGGTTTGAAGGATTTGGGGAGTTTGAAGGGCCAGGAGATTCGTATTGATTTGGCAAGTGACACGCCAATATTTCGAAGGCCCTACATGGAGAGGTCTTTGATCCGGTCACAAACTATGGAGTTGTTCGAAGCTGGATTGGTGGAGTTGTCAGGCAGGGAGTATGCCTCGGCAACGGTGATGCCAGCTAAAAATGATATTTATGGCAACTGGACAAAAAGAAGGATGTGTGGAGACTATCGTCCTGTGAACCGTCAGACTAAGTCCGATAAATATGCCATACCAACTCCAGAGGAGATCTTTGATGTCATTGGGCATGCAAAGGTGTTTAGCACATTGGACCTGCGATCCGGTTACCACCAGTTGCCTATCAAAGAGGCTGACAAGCAAAAGACGACATTATGGGGGATTGACCAGCATGGGAAGGATTGTTTGTACCAATGGCCACTACAACAGATGAACGTTTTTATGACTGCACATATGACTATTTTTCAGTCTTATATGCGTTCATGACTACATCACTCTGCAGTGAAAAAAACCCTGTCATAGCGACTAGTCTTTAGGACTGCGTTTTGCAAGTCATAGCCGTGACTGCGTGCGTGGCACGTGGAGTCATGCTGCAGAGAGCGATGTAGTCACAACTATATGATTTATATATAACTAACTATATGACTACATGTCTACAAAATATATGACTCCATTGGAGAGGCGTCAGAAGGACACATGTAGCACTCCGGATGTGACATGTGTCCACATGGACAATATATATTACCTACACTAAGAATATCGTATCATATAGTGCCACGATGCCATGATGTAGTCATGAGTATATAACTTCATGACTAAAGAGGTTTTTAATAGTATTTTAATTTAATAAATTAAATCATACAATTATAATATTTAGATTATTAATTGATTTAAATTCTCATTAGGTTTCTAGGAAAGTAGAATGGTTGTCTTTTCTTTATTATTTTTATTTTTGTTAACAAAGAGGGACAGTGGGAGACAGTGGCCATAAAATGTACATGGATACAAAGAGGAAAAAATAACCTCTGGATAGAGTGCCATAGAGGCTGAAAGAGGAAGACACAGCTTCGCGTACCAAAACAAGAAACAGTAGTAAGAAGGAAGGCAAGCAAAGAAGGGGGCCTGCATAGAGCTAAAGAGTCTAGCATGAAAAAAGACTGCAGCCATAAACTATTGCCATAACTTGGAAACAGAAAGGCACCGAGCTGAGGAGAAGAACTGAAATCAGCTAACACTGTCATAAGAAAGCTGGGCCCTAGCCTTCCACTTCCTAAAAGATCTACAGATGGAGAGACATCCCTGCAGGGGTCGTGCTCTTCAACTCAAAACCAACCAATTGATCATCTACCCATGCAAGTTTCTTGTAGCTATATTCCTTCCACAGGGAATCATAGGTAATCTGGAGAT
The DNA here is from genome assembly GCA_030704615.1 of Takakia lepidozioides. Taxonomy (NCBI): domain Eukaryota; kingdom Viridiplantae; phylum Streptophyta; class Takakiopsida; order Takakiales; family Takakiaceae; genus Takakia; species Takakia lepidozioides. The sequence goes on along the minus strand of CM060731.1, from coordinate 88,779,225 downwards.
TGAAATCCGGACCTCTTGGATGAATCTGGACCCACACTCTATCCCTGCTCCTTCAGCTATCCATGCCTCTGCACAAATCATGTATACATCATTGCCTTGCTCCTAGCAGTTGACAATGACAGCCTAGAATTGTTCCAGCAAACACCCCAACCCTATTTACCATACTCGCTGACTTGCCTCTACTTCCAACAAGCATTCACATTTTTTCCTCGATTGTTCCACCATTGACTGGGGTCAGAAACGTATTCATTCCAGAGCTTCTCCTCGTCTCTGTTATCTATTTAATCAATACTTTCTTGTTGACCACATTGGCAATAACATGTCAAAATCACTCCAAAACCACCAGAGATCCACCAACGCGGAGCTAACTTGCAGAATTCAACATGAAAATATAGGGACGACTCTGATAGCAGGGGAAAACACGGTGGAATATGTTGAAGAAGGTAGTAGTGTCTTGTTCTATCAATTGTGCTGCTGTCGCTGTTTCTAGGAGACCATCTACCCACTTGTAGTCGCTGTGCTATTGAAGAAGGTGTACCAGTGCCTTGATTTATCAATTGTGCCGCTACTGCTGCAAATTCCAGTTGACCATCTACCTATGCAGGTTTCTTGTAGCTATCCTTCGACACAGGGAATCATAGGTAATCTGGAGCTTGAAATCTGGCCCTCTTACATGAATCTGGACCCACACTCTATCCCTGCTCCTTCACCTATCCATGCCTCTGCACAAATCATGCATAAATCTTGCCTTACTGCTAGCAGCTGACAATGACAGCCTGTATTTGTTCTAGGAAACAACCAACTCAACTTATCACACTAGTTCCTATGCTCAATTGCATCTGCTACTCTCTGTAATCTAACAGGCATTCACCTTTTGCCTCGATTGCCCCACCATTGACTGGGGTCAGAAAAGTATTTATTCCATAGCTTATCCTTGTCTCTGTTACCTGTTTCTGGATAGTTCCTATTGTTACATTGGCAGTATCATGTCAAAGTCGCTCCAAACTATCAAAAGAACTCTAACCTGTAGAATTCAACATGAAAATTTAGGGCCAATTCTGATAAGAGGGAAAAACAAGGGTAAAATGTGTTGAAGAAGGTGCCTTCATTAGCAATGCCTAATTTTATCAATTGTGCCCTGCTGCTACGGCTTCCAGTTGACCATCTACCCATGCAGGTTTCTTGTATCTATTGATCCACATGGAATCATAGGTAATCTGGAGCTAATCCGGCTCTCTTGGATGAATCTGGACCCACACTCTATCCCTGCTCCTTCAGCTATCCTTGCCTCTGCACAAATCATGCATACATCATTGTCTTGCTGCTAGCAGCTGACAATGACAGCCTATAAGTATTCCAGCAAACACCCCAACCCTACTTATCCCACTAGTTCCTATGCTGACTTGCATCTGCTTCCAACAGGAATTCACATTTTTGCTTGGATTATTCCACCATTGACAGGGGTCGGAAACATATTCATTCCAGAGCTTCTCTTCGTCTCTGTTAACTGTTTTTCGATACTTTCCTGTCTCCAAAACCTCCATCCCGCGCCCTTGCTGTGCACATCCTGCAAGCATCGCGTTCCACGACACCACATCTCGTTCAGCCATAGTGTTGAAGGCTCCCTCCGCATACATATCCATGAGGTATTGTTCAGAATCACATATGGTACAATTCCAGCTTTGGTGATGCAACCATGCACCTCTTTGCCATTTTCCAGGGCTGCCAGGCTTGCACACGCACTGCAAACTCACACTAAAATGATGTGGTCGAGCTTCACCCCTTTCCCCATCAATTACTCATAGGTATCCAAAGCCTCCATCTTGCATCCTTGTTGTGCATACCCTGCAAGCATCGCACTCGTCGTTTAGCCATAGTGTTGAACACTCCCTTGACATTGGCATATATGTCCAGAACTAGGGGATATTCAGAATGACATCTGGTTATAAAATTCCAGGGCTGCCAGCCTTCATACACAGGCTGATCATGCTGACCCTCCCAAGTCCCTTGTAAACGACCAAGAGGTCCATGCCCCAATGGTGACATCATCACATTTTAAGCTGGAATTGCTCCAAGAGTCATACTGAGCAGTATTCTATTTTTCCCCCGCCTCCTTGAACCCTGCCTTCCCCATCCTGCAACTGAAAGAGGCTCTACAGACTTCAACCAGCTAGGCATAATTTCAGCATATTCAGATACCTAAGCCCCCTGTCTCAAGCATAAGAGCATCAAGCTGAAAGGCTTGCAGACTGAAAATCAGGTGCATATGCTCACATTATATTAAGTGGATTGAATGCATTAAATGCTTTTCTACACAACACCCTTGTCAACATGTATGTTAAGTGTGGTAGCTCGTGGATGCACTTGTAGTTTCCCACCCCGAGTTTAAATTTTAGTCTAGTGACAAGGGCAGGTAGGCCATTGAGATAGTCCTTAAGGTCCTTGCCCATGTCCCATATTCAAAACAAGTTTAGGGAGGTTTAATGCCTAACTGTATTTCCACTGGACAGTATGAGGGCATCAGAGGAGGAGAGAGAGAGAGAGAGAGAGGGAGAGAGAGAGAGAGAGAGACTCACCGGGAAAGGTGGTCATCATGGTACTCCAAGCTTGTTCAGCCATGTTGTTGAACACTCCCTTTGCATCCTTGCTACACCTACATTTGGCATACATATTGTCCACCAGGGGAGTGTTCAGAATGACATCTGGTACATTTGCAACTTTGACGATGCAACCATGGACCTTTTGCCCTTTTCCAAGGCTGCCAGGCTTGCACACGCATTGCAAACACACACACACGTTATGTGGTCGGGCTTCAGTACCCCTTCCCTCACTCCATGACACCACATCTCATTCAGCCATAGTGTTGAACACTCCTTTTGCATCCTCGATGCACCCACATTTGATATACATGTCCACCAAGGCAGGGGCAGTGTTCAAAATGACATCTGGTAATCTGACAGGCATTCACATTTTTGCCTTGGTTGTCCCACCATTGACTGGGGTCAAAAAAGTATTCATTCCACAGCTTCTCCTCATCTCTGTTACATCTTTTGGATACTTTCCTGTTGTCACATTGGCAGTATCATGTCAAAGTCACTCCAAACTATCCTAGGTTCACTCAACCAACTAACTTGCAAAATTCAACATGAAAATTTAGGGCCGATTCTGATAAGAGGGAAAAACAGGGTGAAATGCGTTGAAAAATGTGTCTTCATTAGCAGACCATTTTCTCATTAGCAGATTTCTTGTAGCTATTGATCCACAGGGAATCAGAACTAATCTTGTGTTTGAAATCCGGCCCTCTTGGATGAACCTCGACCTCTATCCCTGGTCCTTCAGCTATCCTTGTCTGTGTACAAATCATGAATACTTGTTGCTAGCATCTGACACTGATGGCGTGAAGTTCTTCCAACAAACCCCAACCCTAATTATTACAGTAGTTCTAATTCTAAATTGCATCTACTTCTCTCTAGTGTAGTCCAATATGCACTCACCTTTTTGTCTCCATTGTCCCGCCATTGACTGGGGTCGGAAAAGTGTTCATTCCAAAGCTTTTCCTCATCTCTGTTACCTATTTTTGGATACTTTCATGCTACCACATCGGCAACAACTTGTCAAAGTCATTCTAAACAACCACAGATCCACCCAACGAGCTATCTTACAAAATTCAATATGCATCTCAGGGCCGAGTCTGATGAGAGGGCAAAACAGGCTGAAATAAGTCGAAGAAGAAGGTATCCTCACCACATTGTCCCCTACCTTGTGTCATGACCCATGGAGGATTTGACCGACCATCAACCCAAAAAAACCTCTTGTGTGTGCTGCTTGTATCTGTAGTCAGATAATGTCGGATTGGTATGTGAGATCGAACCACCACGGTGCAGCTGAGTAGGCATAGATTGAAACACGGCCTGCTAAGACCAAGCTGACTCTCCCAAGAACGGCGAGTTCGCAAGAATGTTGGGATCTTCTCCTCGTCTCCTCTCCTCCTCCTCTTCTCCTTCCTGCATCATTTGCTCAAGAGTAGGAAGGTCTGCAAAGCCTCCATCCCACGCCCCTGCAGATCCTGCGATCATCGCGTTCCATGACACAATATCAAACAGAGACGCAGGAGACAAAAAAACCTTAAGTCCCAGCCCGGTGTAAAGTTTGGCGGTGTAATTTTAAACCGTTAGATCTTAAACAATCTAGATCGTTAGATCTTAAATAATCTAGACCGTTAGATCCTGTTAAATATAACGATTCAAAATAATTTCCATCACATGATCTAACCTTGTACAATCATGACCATTGCGTATTTTAATCTCATATATCTTGCGATGCTTGTTAAGCCACGTCCATCCAGGTCCAATTTATTGAACATATATCAAATCGACACACCGTATAGGTGGATGGATGAACCCATCCATTGGATGAATTCATTAATGTACATGCCTTTTAAATGACACGTGTAGTGATGTAGTCATATATATAGAGTTATGAAACAATTTGCAGTAAGGGACTCAATTGTTTACATGCCATGTCGTCGATGGATAAACTCATCCAATGGATGAATACATTTGTGTATATGATTTTCAAATGACACGTGTAGGGATGTAGTCGTATAAATAGAGCTGTAAAACCATCTTCAGTCATGGAGTCACAAGATTCCATGAAACGTCGTCCACGTGTAGTCAAACATATCACACTAGTCATAAAACCATCCATGTCATCATGGTCAACAATGTTTGACCAATGCTCCCTAACTTTCCGGAGTCATGTAGTGATATCCATTACTACAAAGTGATAAAACTATGACTGCAACGAATTTCAACGCTCTGTAGTTGTATACCTAGTGCCGTTTTTATGACTCCGCCAAATCCGTAGTCCTAAAAACGCTCATCTCTTGTAGTGGGCGGTTCTTACCGTTTGGATTGAAGAATGCTCCTGCAGAGTTTCAAAGGGTCATGGATAGGATTCTCGCGGGGCTAGACTTCGCCCGGTGCTTCATTGATGACATTCATTGTCTTTAGTGCTATGGTTGAGGAGCATGAGAGACACCTTGGTGGTGTTTGAGCGCTTGAGAGCGCACGGGTTGAAACTGCACCCTGGAAAGTGCAAGTTCTTCCACAATCATATTGAGTATCTGGGCCACATGATATACCTTGGAGGATTGGGTATTCAACAGACAAATGTGGAGGCCATTGTATCCATTCCACGCCCTATGGATGTGAGCAGAGTTCATACTTTCATGGGATTGACAAACTACTATCGACGGTTTGTCAAGGGATTTAGCAGCATTGCAAAGGCTCTTACCAAGTTAACCAAGGTGGGTCAGGAGTGGTAGTGGGAGGAGGAGCAGGAGGAAGCCTTTGAGGAACTCAAGGCTCGATTGACTTCTGCACCTATTCTGAGGCGGTCTTTTCAGCTACATACGGATTGGAGTATGTTGGGGATTGGAGCAGTGCTCACACAGGTGAATGATGAGGGAAGAGAGTTCGTGGTGGCATATGCTAGCCGCTCGAACAATGGTGCCGAAGCGAAGTATAGCTCATATGAAGGAGAATATTTACCTACGGTATGGGCAGTGGCACATTTCAGATGCTACCTCTATGACAATCTCTTCACCTTTGTCACGGATCACCAACCATTGAAGTGGTTGATGGAGTCAGACAAGCTTACATGGAAGCTTGCACGGTGGGCACTTATGCTTCAAGAGTACAACTTCCAGGTGGTGCATCGAGCCAGTATAGTCAATCGGGATGCAGATGGGTTGAGTCGTAATCCATGCACGAGCGAGCATGATGATACTAGAGCTTGGTGGCATGGTGAGACGGATGAGGAGATGGTGCCAGAATGACATGCATCTACCTTTTTGTGCATTCTAGCAATGGGAGCTCAAGCTGGTCCATCTCATGCGATTGGTCATATAGATATTGTGCATGACGATCCACAGATTAGTCACCTCGCCCTCGGCCACCATTGTTCCTTTGCAACTGGCCTCGCCGCAACTCAGGGTGCAAGTCATAACACTAGGCAGAAATGAAGAAATGAACAAGAAACTCTATAACATGTACATGAAGATGCAACAATGTTGGCCTACCTTCGTACCGGAGAGACAGCAGCCAGTGTGACTGCTAAGGAGAGATATCGGATCCTACAATGAGCCAAGAGGTTCAAGTGGGAGGGGACTCATCTACTCCGAGTATGGGAGGATAGACGAGTGAGGATTGTGCCTCATCCAACACAATGAGCGTGATTGGTACGCCATGCCCATGAGGAGTTGAGACATTTTGGGGTGCGGCGCACTCATAGTTTCCTGCAAGAACAGTATTGGTGTACACGGATGTACAGTAGTTAGTGGCAAGGTGCATGGTGTATAATAGAGTGCGGGCTTCTTTCAACGCCCCTACTCCACAATTGCATCTTCTATTCATTATGGGTTTGGGCTATTGTTGTAGTCTTTTCTTCGCAGGTCCATTGCCACCAACGATTCGTCATTATAACAAGTATGTGCTGGTGATGGTAGAACATTTCTCCAAATGGATTGAGCTGGTGGCATTGCCTGACAAGCAAGTGAGGGGTTTGCGTATGCATTCTTAGATCGAGTGCTTAGCCAATTTGGTGCTCCAACTGAGGTACTCACGGACCAGGGGAGAGAGTTCTTGGGGGAGTTTCAGGCTTTGTGTGAGCAAGCCTTGATAGATCACCACACTACTTCTCGGGATCATCCCGAGGCTGATGGCTTGGCGGAGAGAGTTGTTTGACGGTTTGCGCAAGTATGGCTTACAGAAGGGACACCTAGGAGATTGGAACCTTCAGCTGCCTTGGCTAGCTATGGGCTATAGGTTCAGCAAACAAGCTTTACTTGCCTCCTTCTCACCAAACTTTCTTCTCTTCGACCGAGAGCCAGATTTGTCTACATCTATTCGCAGAGAGGCTGCAGTAGTCCTTAACCTTGATGATCCGGATGTATGGACACAAACATATGCCCAACAGACAGAGTTGTTCACGAGAGTCATGCCTATGGCTTTTGAGAACCTTGCTATTGCCCAACACCGAGACACATTGAGGTACGCCACTATACGTGGATGGGGATATCGGCATGTTCGGCGTTTCCACCTTGGGGACTATTTGTATCTACAGCAGACAACACCTATGACCTTGGATGTCACAGTAGGACGTGTGATTCTAAGGGTCAGGGAGGTGTTGCCTTCAGGAGTGTTGATTTTGGAGGGTCGAGATGGCATGGTATGGAAGGACCATGTGCGCAATTGTACGCCATGTTACCTGCCATATGTGGATGGGAGGATAGATCCCAACCTTACAGTGGTATCCTGTAGGATTGCGTTGCATGCTATGTGCGCATGCTAGTGGTGCCGCAACCATGCTGGTGTGTGACAAATGCTCAAGGGGGTGGCACATGGGATGCTTGACACCGCCACTTGAGGAGGTTCCTATCGGAGAATGGTTGTGTCCACGATGCCTTGGACAGAGGTAGTGGGCATGACAATGGTGAGGCTGACAAATGATCCAAGGTCTAGCTAGTGGGGCTTCAATGCCATAGATACTCAACTGAAGATCATGGATTGCAGGAAGGCGATTAACGATGGGGCTACGTTTGCACCCGACCTCTTGATCTATCGACTTCAGATGTTGGGACTTGTGTGATTGAAGACCAAGCGATGATCTTATTGGGGTGGATACTTGGCAGCTATCCGGTGTTAGAGGGACCTAATCACTAGCTAGGGGAGCCATTGTGGCGTGGCTTTCTAGGACTATATGCTAGGAAGTGTGGTTGGACAACGATGTATGTTGTGGCACGATGCTTATGTGCACGACATCATCAAATGGAACAAGTGCTTCAGAATATGAAAATAAGCCTCCCAAGTTTGCGTGGGTTCTATCCACTAAAAGATGGTCCAGGAATTAAAAAGAGGGATATATAATAAGACATAGAGGGATTTGAAGAGATAACCAAGTTGTGTAAGGGGGTCCAGAAAAAGACGGTAGGAAGACGACATCTATTAAATGGAAGATGGTTCATGCACGTAAAGTACCTGTCGACTGCGACTTGTGTCAATTGTTCTAGAATTGATTGTTCTAAAAAAACTACATGCAGAGTGACGGGTGGTATGGAAGAACGAACATTAAACATGTTGCAAGGAGATCAGGTTGCAACGAGAGTGCATACGAAAAAGGCGATAGCGAGATGGCGATCCTAAAGGCGGTAGCGTGAAAGATGAGATGATCTGCGCAGAACAAAGAGAAGATTGAAGCAAGGAAATGGAATGAATAGAGGAGGAAGCCTACCAGATGCAAAACAGAGGACAAAATTCTAGCAGCTAACATGACGATAGGTGTTGGAGGAGCAAATGTCGCTGAAGATTGTTCGGCAAAGATGGACGAGTTTCTGCAAGAAGCTTGTGTGGCTGCATTGTGTGCGTTGGAAAAAGGTGGCACACTCCTGCATCTACATCTGCAAATGGTTTGTCAGGTATATATTTCAAGTATTCAAATGCTGAACAAGCTCATAAAAAAAATTTGGGATGGGTAGATCCACAAACTGCGCCTCCCAATCTGGTTCATTGCAAATTATCGAGAGACATGGCATGGTAGGCTATAGTCTCAAACAAATCGATGAACCACACTTTCGGTTTGTGCATATAGGTATTGTTGCTGAGCGGATATTAACAAATTTAGGAGGCAGTGTCTTCCTCCAAAGATCTCTGGTCCAAGGTGAGTTGTTGCCGGGTGGCTCGTAACTCTCTAGGACTGGCTGCCCATCCGTTGCATCAGCTGCACACACCAAGGGGGCCAGAAGAGGAGAAAGAAGCTCTTACAACTGCTAAGTACAGATCTAGCACAACTAAAAAAAAATGCATGGTCACTTCTATCCATAGCATTCCTCAACAAAGCGGTGGGCCCAAATGAGATTGTTGACTGTTCACACACATGAGCATCCGCTACTTGGGCAGTGAGTGAAAGAAAGGGAGCACGCCAACGTAGGGGGACCCCTTGTGAGAACCTTCATCTAAACCCAACAAGAACACTTTCGAATAGGGTGGGAGGTAAATGACTCCCTTGTCGATTCTCACAAGATGCTACTGACCATCATGTTAACCACTCATTGGCATAATAGGGGCGAACAAAACTACATCACTGCCCACGCCTGCTGAAGATGTTGCCTAAAATTGGGGACAAAGTGGGGTGATAGTACTTAGTACTACATGTACTACATTGTGGCCTCCCGGAAAAGGGTGGAAGATATCTAGAGCTGCTCTCTCTTATTTAAAATACTTTCAATGTGAATTTGCCTCTTGTTAACTAGTGCAACATCTGAAGTCGGATTTTCGTGTTCCTCGGCATTGGAAGAGCTTGTACTAGCAGATAATGGTAGTACATTTCTGTGTATGTCTTTCAAGCCCTTGCTTCCCAACTCGTGTACTACCAAAGCATCGTAGTACAGTACTCCGGTCTGGTTTCTATCGCTTTCTATGCTACCCGAAGCTTGCTCTGTACTACCAGACTTTGTCTTCCTCCTTTGTGTCTTGGGTTTCGCTCCTAATCGTAGTGCGCCTTGTAATCTATGGCTCTCAGCTTGTATCCTCCCAGTGCTTGAGAAAATGCAGCTTGTACTAATTTTGTTTGTGCTCTGCAGCACGGTATATTTTTATGTCTCTTTGTTTGTACTATCGAAGTACACGCCTCGCCGATAGCGTGATTCATCTCCTGGCGCAAGCATACAAATGGGCGGAGGCTCCATGCATTCTCGGTCTATCCAACTATATCTAACTCACTCGTGCGCGGAATGGGTTCCAAACGTGCTGCGCTGGAGTGAGATAGAGATGTAGAGTGAGTGAAACGTTTTTAGTGGTTGATCTTCATCATTGTCGGACCAAGATCTGTGTACCGATTTCTCGGGTTAAAATGCACTGTCGTGTGCTGCTTGAAAAATCTCTTTGCTGCTTTAGCTGGCCTGTGTTGAAATTCAAATTGCTGATTGTCTTTCCATGTTTTGTGATGGTGTCTCTCGGAAATCTTCTGGTTCCAGGTCTCCGGGGACTGAACCAGTGGTCAACCCCAAGTTTTCGGGGAAAGTTTTTGAGAAATTTGGACCATTTGAATACTTGCCGAACACTTCATGTAATCATCTTCCGTGCAGTGATTTGAAGGCTTACTGGTTGGAATCCGCCTGTTGTCCAGTGGACAGGCATCGCTGCTGGTCTCTTGGGCACAATTACCACTTATCTCCTGGCCCTCATGTCCAAAGGACTTTCAACATGCTGTTCAATCTACACTGAGTTGTTTGAATACCAATCTATGGGCCCGGTAGTTCCATGAATGAATAGAGGTGGGCATGGATGGACCGATTGAAGAAGGTTTGCAAGTTTGTGGGAGGTGAAGGACTTTGGACTATGAAGGTCAGGAGATTGCTTGTGTGTGGGAGCCCTGCTGCGATGCCTGACCACTTGACCACGGATGCCTCTTAGAAAGGAGCTGCTCATCGCCTGTCAATCCTGCAGTCCACGGAAGTGAGTTCAATTCAAAATTTTGACGGACATCCTCAAGAACTCAACTTTTTACCTCCCGGACCGCTATTTAATCGAAAAGCTCCTGAGTCGCATTCGCTCTTATTTTTCTGGACATTGGCCTGACAGCCCAGCACTCCTGCCTAGAACTTCTCACATGTCGGACTCCAGGGTTGATTGGAACGCAACTAGACGCATCCACCAAACGGTAGAGACTGTGTAACTCAATCGGGAAACGACATCTGTGCTGCGAAATTCAGGGTGCCCCAGCTGGAAATCCAGGGGTGAAGATTTCACTGCCCAAGAGTAAGTTGGGGAAGGTTTGGGAGGGAAGGAAAAGAAGCTAGGGTGGGGCACTGCATGACTAGGACAGGTGTAGAAAGTGACTACTTCTGTCATCCTCATGCACTGCCTCTTCCCTGGCTTCTCTCCCCTCCCCCCACCAATCACTGTCCAAGAGGTGAGTTGGGCCTCGATTTGGGAGGGCAGAAGCTATAGCTAGGGTGCCAGGGCACTGCATGACTATTAGTCCTGACAGGTGTAGAAAGTGACTAAGTTCTGTCATCCTCCCTCATGCACTGCCTCTTCCCGGGCTTCTCCCCCCCCTCCCTCCAAAATGGAGCCACATGTCCATTTGAGTTTCTTTTTTGGAATATTCAAGAGAACTAACAAAAATTATGCTGAAGCTTGTGAAAGCTCTGACTTCATGTGGGTAGGTTAAATGATGCGGTGATGCTGCGTATCGAGAGAGTGAAATTGCAGATTATTGTCCAGACCAACTCACAGCTTAGATGCTATACAAAATGAATCTGCAGCAGCTGAGTTCAATGTCTCTCATCGAAGTGCCTCCAGGCTCCAAACTCTTTCCGCTCTTATTCACTTCCCAAGTATATGCGTCTAACTGACACTCTCTGATCATACACTGTCTCTTAATCTTGATCAAAACTTGCAGCCTGGATTCATCAGCCTGCCAAGGCTTTTGCCTGAGCTAATTAGTTGACAGATATCTCAAACTATACCCAGGTATGTCACCTGTTTTCTTTCAACTTTTGCTCTCTCTCTCTCTCTCTCTCTCTCTCTCTCTCTCTCTCACAATCACAACACTTGCCTCCACATCTGCGCATTGGGAGTGATGCTCTTTATGTACAGGTGACAGGCTTCTCAAGCAGACCACGAAAATACGAGTACAAACCTGGATGCACGGTATAATACATGAAATCATGGATGAATGAGTGAATGAATGATATTAACGTCCACGGAGGCAGAGCCCTAATGGATGGATGGCCTTCTCTGTGGACGTCAATTGATTTCATTCGATCATTCATCCATCATATGCAAGAGCCGCGGAGGAGCGCATCTTGTTCGCTTAACCTCGACTGCTTCAATCTGTGAGATACCTCAGCAATTGATAATCTAGAGAGAGAGAGAGAGGCTGAGCAGCGATGGTACGAGGATTGTATATGATAGTCTTCCAACAGAGGATATTCAATGGGGCAGACGTAGGTGGAGATTGACGGCATCACTTGCAGACTTGGTGACCAGTCTTTGATAATTGCCTTCTTCTACAATTGCTGGAACTGCGAAGTTACAGGGATAATACTGTGGTGTGACGACTTTGAGATACAGGCCTTCATGAATGTACAACACCTTTGAGGAATTACAAAGGAAATTCATCTGTACACTCTCATGTAGATTCATGTCAATCTCTGGCTCGGTGCAAGACGCGCAAATCTAATCTAATCGTGCACCTGACTTTCCGTTGTCAAAAAGACGAACGATCGCAGAAATTACCATCATGTGGACTGAGACTTGCAAGGAAGTTACCCCGGCGGTGAGACGGTACGGCCTCATCTTCCCCCCTCCCTAGAATTGCAAGGAAGTTACACAAACATCCACAGTGATATTATGCACAACGAATTACTGTGATGCACACTCGTCAATATTGTATCAAATCGATATGGTGTCTCCGAGCCTGTGTTGGAGTGTAGTCCACACTAAGTTGTAACGTATTTTGTGAATGAGTGTCGGTACGCGCAAATAGCATGCCCCACATGAGATACCCCAAAGAGTGTAGTGCACGTACTTGTCTGGTCTACCGACTTCCGGAGAGAGAGAGGTTGACTTTAGCCCTCCACACTCCCTGTTCCTCCGTGTTCCATCCGTCCCTTCCTTTACTCTCCTAAACCCACGGAACACAAAAGAAAGGAAAGGAACCAAGAGAAAAAACGACGAGGGGTGATACTGGGAGAGACTGGAATATCCTGAGCAGGACAATCGTCTCGTGCCAAATATATGGTAGGCCGCTCCACACAGAGCTGAGATTTCCGCAGATTGAACGGATAGCGTTTTACACTTGCATAAACTGATTCATTCGAGTTGTTTCTTTGAGTTCTCTGACATTCCTTGGCACCTGTTTCAGAAAACTTGCGGCTCCCTTGCGGTACTGCACCACTTGAAGAAACGAACGAGTTCAAACTTCAACGCTTTATCAAAGCGACAAATTCTGATATAACACCACAGAGAAGTGGGTTGTCAAGCACAAGCTCCTTCACATAGTCTACAACACCGAGAACAAATTTCGACATCGAGTATCCCCCAACATGGTGGTTGTTCCCGCAACTTGCATCTCTCTCCACGAGAAGGATAAGATCCGCGTCATGAATCTGCCACAGAACATGATTGATTCCATACGGGCCGTCATCCAATCCTCCTGGAAGGGAGGAATCCAATCCGAGAAAACTTATTCCGTCTCCCATCAGTTCAAACTTCACGGCAACCCATGGACTGGTAATAGCGAGGAAGCCAACGAGTCCCGTCACCTCATTGCGCGCATCCTGCGCTTCATGCTGCAAGAAGGCTGGGCTCTCCTCATTACAACCGATATCAGCAAGCATGAAACCCAAAAGGACTCGATGTATTTCAAGCGCCAGATTCCGGAGCCGAACGTGGTCATGTCCGTAATCTCGTTTAATAGAAGTGATACGATCCGGGTGATAGACGGCACTGTTGAAATGGCTCAGGTGGTACGATCCACCATCCAGAATTTCTGGAAACAGGGATTGCAAGATGAGAGATCTTACTACGGGGTGCCCGAGTTCAAGATGCTCGGACAGCCGTGGTCAGCGTCTGGGACTGACACCATGTACGCTCGCATGTTTCTAGCGCGGTTGATTGACGCGCTGGATGCCGCAGGTTGGGATATTTACACTTCAGTTTGTATCGTGTCAGCTGACACAAAGGGCGACCTCGACACTTGGGTGCTCAGATCAAAACCACAGTCCAGTCGCACTTCCGAAGGTAGACACAACTGACACTCTCTGCTACTCAACGCTTTCTACAACACACCTCCTCAGGGCTCGCTGTGCAAATACATTAGCTGTTCTTGGCGTATACTCCTCAGCTGTCCTCTCACAACAACTTACAACCGCTAAACATTAGATTAACTGACCCCCACTTAGTACTAACTCGGTTAGTAGATCTCTTGCAGAAGACCGTGGATGTACAGCAGGCCAAGAAATTGTAAAGTTCTTCACTTGGAAATAAAATGCATGTCTATGTATCTCCTGCTTAGCTTGAATGTATGTGTGTGGATCTTGTTGTTTATTTCTTGGGCAAGATGACCCTCACCCGCTTGCCGGAGTTGCTCAAGTTGCTTCTATTTTAAGTTGCTGAATATGCTGCCATAGCACCATCATATGATGCACACTTATCTCCTCTACTCTGGTTTAAGGAAGATAATAGGAATAATGTAAGAACTTAATGCAAGCGCGTCAGGACGGTCCAGCCCTGACACCCGTACCGCCGGTTCTTCGCCTCCGGCAGACATCGAAAGGCAGCCGGCTGGGCTCGGTCAATCCCTCCCCACCCCCGCCCTCATCCCATCGGCGTCGTCGCCCCTTGCGTCGTCGTTCTGCGACACCAGTCCGCCGCTTCCAGCAGTCCGCCAGTTCCCTGTAACCCCCGCCCCGGGTTCAACCATCACCCCCATGTAACCCTTTGTAACTCCGCCGAGTGTAACCCACACTACCATGTAACCCTCTGTAACCCATGTAACCCTCTATAACACCGCAGAGTGTCACCCCCACCCCTATGTAACCCTCACTACATGTAACCCTCTGTAACACTTTGCAACCCATGTAACCCTCTGTAACACCGCAGAGTGTCGCCCTCACCCCTTATGTAACCCTCACTCCATGTAACCCTCTGTAACCCATGTAACCCTCTGTGACCCTTTGTAACCCTCACCACCATGTAACCCTCTGTAACACCGCAGAGTGTCACCCTCACCCGTATGTAACCCTCATTCCATGTAACCCTCTCTGACCCTCTGTAACCCTCACCACCATGTAACCCTCCCTCCATGTAACCCTCTGTGACCCTCTATATCCCTCACCAGGTGTAACCCTTACCTCCATGTAACCCTCTGTAACACCGCAGAGTGTCACTCTCGCCACCATGTAACCCTCACAAACCCTCTGTGGCTCTGTAACCTACGTAACCCTCTGTAAATTGTTTAAGGCTATCGCACCTGAGTTTGTCATCTGTGCTCCTTTTCAATGGCATGTCATGCGTACCAATGGTAACGATCTGCAGACGCTATTCGGGTTGGTGCAAGAATGGTACACTCAGGTTGCCCGAGGGATGGTGTTCACAAAGAATCGAGATCTTGTGGACGTGGTTGTCATCCCTATTGTCTTCGAGTAAGTAATTTCAGCGTTGACTGAGCATGTTGGGTTACACTCCTCTATTCTAGACTGAGTTGCACTAGTGACTGCTGACTAGTTGTGTAACACCGTTTAGAGTTACAGTACAAAGGGTTACACTACTGGGTTACACCATAGCCGGGTTACACCACAATGGATTTCATTGGAGATGTTTTTTTCTATTATGACGTAACGGCTTTGTTTGTGTTGCAGTGATCACTGGAGTGTTGTTATTTTAGAGCGCCGAGGTCGGATAGTACATTTGGACTCCCATAAAACCATTGCCCGACCCAAACTCATTGAAGGAATTTTGCGAAATTTTGCCATAGCGTTCTTTGATTTCATGCCTGGATCTGATGACTTCAGTTACGTCATGGAGAGGATGGAATGGTTTGAGGCCAGTGTCCCCCAGCAACGGAGCTTTTGGGAGTGCGGCTATTATGCACTTTGTTTTGTGCAATTTTACTTGGAGTGGAAGTTCAATGTGAAAACCACAGAAGATCGAACCCGTCATAGGCGGGCGTTTACTGCAAGTTGGTTCAACGAGTCAACCATGATAGCTTCCCGTACTCATATGATTAGTTGGCTATGTGACGAGATGGACAAAGACTTGGTCAGATGGCCAAAGAAATAAATAGCGTCTCTTGATGCATTTTTGCTTCTATGTGGTTTGTTCGTAACACTTCACAGTTTGGGTTTCATGCAATGGGCTTACATGGGGTTACACCTTATAAGGTTACATGAAGTGGAATCATAGACAAGTACTTGGGTACACCTTTGGGCCCTGGGGCAATGGGCTTACACTCTGTGGGTTCACACATAAGTGATGGGTTACACCATGCCGGGTCTCACAACGTGGGGTTACACTTATGGGTTACATACAATGGGCCTAGGGTTACATGGTTGGGCCTTCCTGGCTATGTCAGGGTCACGTTGCTGAAACAGTATACTTTCGTGGCATGTAACCCCACCTCGACTATGCGCATTTGTTTTATTTTTTATTTTTTTCGCACTGAAGTGTTTGTGCACTGAAGTTCTCAGATTTATACTACATGGGGTTACATACATGAGGGCTATGTACAATGGGTTACATACGATGGGGTCACAATAGTGTGGGGGTAACATCTGGTCGGGCTACATACTTCTTGGAGTTACAACACTCTGGGTTACACTCACTCAAGAGGGTTACACAGTTCTAAGTTACACTGTGCACAATGAAAGTGGGCAGGGTTACCTATACAAGGGCTACGTGTCGTGGGGATACATAAGATGGGGTGATGTAGCATCGGGGTTTATAGCGTGCACCCCAAATTGTACAATGGGTTACATGCGATAGGGTGACATCAATGGGGGTTACATGTGGTCGGGATACATACTTCTTGGGGTTACACAACAACAAGTTACACTCCAGAGGGCTACACTGGTCCATAACATAGGTTGAACGGAATGATTATCTATCTCATGGATTACACGTCCATGGGTTACACACAAATTGGGTTACACATACAGGGGCTAGTGTTGGTGACTAAAGGTGCTCGACTTCAACATCTTCCCACTCTGTATTGAAGGGTCATGTAACCCCGGCAGACTAACCCAGACCCTGTAGTCACATTGTAGTCATCGACTTATAATTCTCAGAGTTACACCACTGACAGCAATATTCTATGGGGTTACATACTGGGTTACACTGTTGATAGTTACACTTGGAGTTACACCACAATGAGTTACACTGAAGAGGTTCACACTCATCTGTGTTACACTGTGTGGAGTACCACAGATGCAAGTTACACTAAGTAGAGCTATGTTACGTTATGAAACCCCAGACAGTGTAACCCTGCGGTGTGTCACCCCGGCCCATGGGTGTCCCATTGAGTGGGTTACATAGGTTGAATGTGGATGGAATGGCAAAGTGAATAACAACCCATGAACAGACATGTACTTCATGTTAAACTTGGTAATCACAAAATAAGTGTCATTGCCAATGGACTCAATGGTCACTTACTACGGAAGCGGTCTACAAAATCTACTTTCCTGGCAAGGGACATGTTGTTTCCATCATCATTTTTTATGAATGGAACTGCTTGAAGAGGGTGCAACAGACCTTTGTCGATTCTAACTTGTAAAGTGGACAGCCTCCCACGAACACAACGAAGCTCGGCAAACAAATGTTTGCGCATTGTTTCACTCTCATTGCCAAGAAGCGACAGGGACTTCATCTCAGATTCAATTGATGAAACATCCGATGGCTCCTGCCGACCACGCCGGGATGATGCTGAGCACTCCGTAGGCTCTGCTAGATTCACAACTTCCTCCTCTGCATCAATATCTGGAAGTTCCAATTTCATCAACATGTGAAGACCTCCATGAATGATCCCGAGCTTTGTGCCACATAGCTTCACAATAAGCCCTTCCTTCAGATTTGGCTTCATCAATTGAAGAACGCGGATTTGATGTTTGCACAAGTTACCCTTCAAAGCCCATGGACAATCGCAACAAGCCCAGGTGGTCGCAGGTGCATAGATTGTGTAGCTTCGACCGGCCGTTTGAACACTATCCACAATCGCCGGATGACCAGGAACAGTGGGCAAATGAACATTGACATCAGGGATCTCCCTTGCAGTCCAAACAACATTACTGATAAATTCCTCCTGTCGTACATTCCTTTTGAAGCCTTTCGATTTCAAGTTATCTCTATACCAATAGTGGGTTAGAACAAGACCCACGAGTTCGCTGATCAGCCAATCGATTCTCCTGCCATCAAGCCTTTGCTTTCCCGAGCGTAAACGAGCCTTCAAATTTCCGTGCCAAGATTCAATTGCGGCATTAGTATCCTGACTTGCGTGGGGAATATAACGAGCCCCCGTGATCCACATGCTCAGTTTTGGGACCCATTCCATTCTGATGTAACGTAGGAAGTCACGCGCAGGCGGATAGGAATAATTCAAATCTTCCAGTCGCTCCAGCGCCCACTCTTCTGGGGTGACTCCCACACAGGCGTTAATGCCGTACATTACGTCGCCAAGCTGTTTCAAAACAGCATTGCGAGTGTATGGATCGGGCATCTTACGCCACGAATGTTTCAGCCAAGCGCGGCGAACATGCCAAAGGCATAGAAATATTGCTACGTCCCCAAACGATTCCCTGCACGCACACACATCAAATGCCACCCAATCCATCAGTGTAACTCTTGTCAGTGTAACTCTTATCAGAGGAACTCTTCGCAGTGTAACTTGTAGAAGTGTAACTCTTCAAAGTGTCACTCTTAGTAGTGTGACTCATGTAACCCCTCGTGCATCTGGTCATGTAACTATCAGTGAAACTCACAGCAGTGTAACCCAACACATATAACCCATCGCAGCGCTGTAACGCAATCCATGTTACACCGTGTAACTCTCAGAGCGACCCAACCCATACAACCCTCTGCGATGCTCCCAGTGTAACTCACATGCTATAGCAGTGCAACCTAATCCATGCAGGACTGCGGATGACACGCCGTGTAACTCCCAGTGTAACTCGCAGTGTAACCCTCTGTCTACCTCATAGCAGTGTAACCCTCGGTCTAACTCACAGTAGTGTAACCCTCGGTCTAACTCACAGCAGTGTAACCCTCCGTCCAACTCAAGGCAGTATAACCATCTGTCTAACCGATAGTGTAACCCTCAGTGTAATAGACAGCATTGCAACCCAATCCATGTAACCCCTCAAGCAACTGACAGTGTAACTCCAAGTGTTACAGGCAGCAATGCACCCCCTCGTGTAACTGGCAGTTTAACTCTTACTGTGATTCTCAGTGTAACTAGCAGCAGTGTAGCCCGATCCATGAAACCCCTCGTGCATGCAACTTGTAGTGTGACTCAAAACATTGTAACTTCTAGCCGTGTACCTGATAGCATTGATTTCTGCGTCTGCATCGTCGACAACAAAAGCATTTGGCCTCCAATCTGGTTTGCTTTGAAGAAGTCGGTCGCGAAGACGTTTCATCCAGGGGCTCAGGTCAGTCGTTTTGTTTCTCGCTGATATAATATAAGCAACAGGTATGCCGTTGAGCCATTCGTCGAACACCATCATGGTATACATTGGGAACTGCAATGTCGCAATGGTACAAAAATGAATAAGGTGAGCGTTATAATATTGGCAACAGTTGCATGGCACTCACATTTCAGAATGCAATGAAAGGTAAAGCGTGACACGAATACCTTATTTTCGTTGGTCCCAAATGTTGCAGGTCGATCATTTTCTGTTTTTGCCACTCCGTTTGTATTCCAATTACGAACTTCAAATCACCCGCCACTGGCGCTGTCTCTTCATGGTAGAAGAAGACGCTTTCAGGATTGCTATCGACCCACATACGTACACTTTGTGCATCATCTGGATGTTTTTTTGTAACTCTCAATCGCAAGCTTGTCGGCAATGTTTCTCACGTTGTACTCGAACAAGAAACAATCGCGACTCCACTCCATGCTTCGCTGAGACGCACAAGCTTCCTGGAGTTGTTGAGTGTGTTGTGTCATAATCATAGCTGGAGATAGGCCACTGCGAAGACTATCGACGATCCACTGTTTCATATCATGGCTGAGACGAGGGGCATGCACGAATCGCGAGAAATGGGAAGAGGGGTCAGCTGAACCATGACATGGCTTTCCTTTTGCATCCACATGCTGTTTCTGGAAGTATGTGATGATTGCCAACCTCTGAATCTAGAAACACTGGCCAACTTTGAAGCTACACGTACACCCACGTTTGTAATGACTCTCCGAAATCCGCTGCCTTACGTCTGATTCGCTTGACTGCTGTTTGATTATCGGAGCCTGCTATCGGTTTTTCTTTCTTCTTCACAATCGGCGGGTCCGTGCGCCTATCTATCGGGCCGTAGCACAGTGGTACCTGCAAAAAAGCATATAAAGCGAGGAGGGTTATCGCCATATACGACTTTGCTAGACTAGCAGAAGAGTGGGGCCTGGAATGTTATACAACCCTCATAACTGACTTACTTATTGCACTGACGATAACTATTTGCACGCGGTGTTTGTCAAATTTGGCAACTCACGGTACCTTCGATCTTGAACATAAAATTGGGTCTTCCCATCCACTCTACTCCTTTTTCTCCCTCCAGAAAGTCAGGAATGCGAACCATGGAACGACAACTACTTCGATGGATATCCGTTTCCCTTTCCCTGGGAACCACCTGGCGTATCCAACGTAGGTTTGTGTGATTGAAAATCCCGTCTATGGGCAGCTGTAGGATGCATTTCAAATGAGATACCAAATGCTGCAAATGACAGAGTTCTCCCGCCTCATCTTTCAAACCATTTGATTCCAATGCTGCTTTGCGTTCCTCGTCTAGCACCTTCGCGGCAGCATGCCATTAGCAGCAACAGTACCACCAGTACAGTACAAATCGCATAACACACGCGGGCAACGCAGCGGAGCCCTCGGGACTGCACGTCGTCTACGCACCTGGTGAAAATGACGAGCGATGATGGAGTTACACGTGGGTTTTGATGTCACCGAATCGTGTAACCCAGGTTTGAATTCAAAATATCTGACACCTCTTGGAGCCCGCCAATTTTTGCCGGGCACTAAGGGGCTACACGAACAGGGGTGACATGCGTTGGGGATAAAGGATCCGGGGTGACACGAGCTATGAGTGACACAATCGGGGGTTACACGGGGGGGATTGATACAGTATCGGGGTTACATGGTGGGGTGGAGTTGCACAATGAGGGTTACACGAGGGAGCTAAAGCGCTGACGTGCAGAGGGTTACAGGGATGATGGGTTACGAGGAACTGGAGTTACACGAGAGGGGTATATGGGATAACATGATACAAGCTTACATTGGGGTTACACGATGCAGGATAACATGGAGTGAGGGTTACACCCGCGGAGTAACAGAGGGTTACATGGGTTACAAAGGGTTACAGAGGGTCATGGGGTTACATGGGGAGGGTGACAAGGGTGGGAGGGTTACATGGAGTGAGGGGACACTCAGCGGTGTTACAGAGGGAGGGTTACAGAGGGTTACATGGTGGTGAGGGTTACAGGAGTCACAGAGGGTCACAGAGGGTTACATGGAGTGAGGTTACACAGGGGTGAGGGTGACACTCTACGGTGTTACAGAGGGTTACTGAGGGTTACATGGTGGTGAAGGTTACACCTGGTGAGGGTTATAGAGGGTCACAGAGGGTTACATGGAGTGAGGGTTACATGGGGTTACATGGGTTACACAGGGTCACAGAGGGTTACACGGGTTACGCAGGGTCACAGAGGATTACATGGGTTACAAGGAGTGAGGGATGCATAGGGATGGGGGTGACACTCTGCGGTGTTACAGAGGGTTACATGGTGGTAAGGGTTACACCTAGTGAGGGATATAGAGGGTCACAGAGGGTTACATGGGTTACAGAGAGTTACAGAGGGTCAGAGAGGGTTACATGGAGTGAGGATTACATAGGGGTGAGGGTGACATTCTGCGGTGTTACAGAGGGTTACATGGTGGTGAGGGTTACAAAGGGTCACAGAGGGTTACATGGGTTACAGAGGGTTACATGGAGTGAGGGTTACATAAGGGGTGAGGGTGACACTCTACGGTGTTACAGAGGATTACATGGGTTACAGAGCCACGGAGGGTCACAGAGGGTTACATGGAGTGAGGGTTACATGGGGATGAGGGTGACACTCTGCGGTGTCACAGAGGGTTTGTGTGGGTTACGGAGGGTTACATGGTGCGAGGTGACACTCTGCGGTGTTACAGAGGGTTACATGGTGGTAAGGGTTACACCTGGTGAGGGATATAGAGGGTCAAGAGGGTTACATGGGTTACAGAGGGTTACAGAGGGTTACAGAGGGTTACATAGGGGTGAGGGTGACATTCTGCGGTGTTACAGAGGGTTACATGGTGGTGAGGGTTACAAAGGGTCACAGAGGGTTACATGGGTTAGGGTTACATGGAGTGAGGGTTACATAAGGGGTGAGGGGACACTCCGCGGTGTTACAGAGGGTTACATGGGTTACAAAGCCACAGAGGGTTTGTGACATGGGGATGAGGGTGACACTCTGCGGTGTCACAAAGGGTTTGTGAGGGTTACGGAGGGTTACATGGTGGCGAGGGTGACACTCTGCGGTGTTACAGAGGGTTACATGGTGGTAAGGGTTACCTGGTGAGGGAGGGATATAGAGGGTCACAGGGTTACATGGGAGAGGGTTACATGGTGGTGAGGGTTACAGAGGGTCAGAGAGGGTTACATGGAATGAGGGTTACATAGGGGTGAGGGTGACACTCTGCGGTGTTACAGAGGGTTACATGGTGGTGAGGGTTACAAAGGGTTACAGAGGGTTACATGGGTTACAGAGGGTTACATGGAGGGTACATAAGGGTGAGGGACACTCTGCGGTGTTACAGAGGGTTACATAGGGTTACATAGGGGGTTGCAAAGTGTTACAGAGGGTTACATGTAGTGAGGGTTACATAGGGGGGGGTGACACTCTGCGGTGTTATAGAGGGTTACATGGGTTACAGAGGGTTACATGTAGTGAGGGTTATAGGGGTGGGGGTGACACAGGGTTACAGGGTTACATGGTGGTTACAGAGGGTCATGGGGTTATATGGGTTACAGAGGGTTACATGGTAGTGTGGGTTACACTCGGCGGAGTTACAGAGGGTTACATGGGGGTGATGGTTGAACCCGGGGGGGGTTACAGGGAACTGGCGGACTGCTGGAAGCGGCGGACTGGTGTCGCAGAACGACGACGCATGGGGCGACGACGCCGATGGGATGAGGGCGGGGGTGGGGGGGATTGACCGAGCCCAGCCGGCTGCCTTTCGATGTCTGCCGGAGGCGAAGAACCGGCGGTACGGGTGTCAGGGCTGGACCGTCCTGACGCGCTTGCATTAAGTTCTTACATTATTCCTATTATCTTCCCATTACATATAGGCTAGGTAATATGTCATGTAATCAATATATGAAGCGAGAAGTTTGTTTTGTTTTGTTTTGTAGCGTCGTTGAGATCTCCCAAACCGCGGGGCCCCGGCGCGGGTGCTTGGTACCTTTGGAAAGCCCTCGGTGAGGAGGGGTGCACCGGCTTGGTCTCACGATTTTTGGACAAGCGGTGAGGGAGATGTGGAATTCCAAGTACTTTTGGTCACTGGAAATTCACAAAAAATAGCAAAAATGGCAAAGTGGGCATTCGCAATTTTTGGACCAGTGGTGTGGGAGATGTGGAATTCCAAGTACTTTGGTCGCTGGAAATTCACAAAAAATAGCAAAAATGGCAAAGTGGGCTTTCCTAGGACAATGGTTGGAGCCTCGACGGGAGATATATCAAGGGAAAGGTCTCCGGTTCAAATCTGGTCGTAGGCTCTCTGAAAAAAGAAATGATTAGATATGGGATTGCACTTGGACTTAGATGACATTGGACACTTGGGCCTCTACATGGGAGATGCACTTCATGAATAGAAGATTGCACTTGGGCTAAGATTTCAATTCTTCACACTTGGGCCGTGACATAGGAGATGCAATTGCACTTGGACTTAGATTTCAATTCTTAACACATGGGCCAATGGCACAGGCTACCCTAGGCCTAGATCTCCCAAAGAGGAGGGTCTCTAGATACATAGAGGATACATAGGGTACAGGCTATCCTAGAGGTTGCACTTGGGCCTCGACATAGGAGACGCACTAGGATACATAAAAGATCTTACAGGTGGACTTAGATGACACTTGACACTTGGGCCCACGGCACATGCTACCCTAGAGGTCGCATTTGGGCCTCGACATAGGAGATGCACTTGGATACATAGGGGATTGCACGTGGACTTAGACGATACTTGACACTTGGGCCAATGGCACAGGCTACCCTAGTCAATATATGCAGCGAGACGTTTGTTTTGTTTTGTTTGTAGCGTCGTTGAGATCTCCCAAACCGCGGGCCCAGCCCCGGTGCTTAGTGCCGTTGGAAAGCCCTCCATGAGGAGAGGTGCACCGGCTTGGTCTCATGATTTTTGGACCTGCGGTGTGGGAGATGTGGAATTTTGAGTACTTTGGGTCGCTGGAAATTCGAGAAAAATAGCAAAGCGGGCTTTCCTGGAGCAATGATTGGCCCTTCACATGGGAGATTTGGAACCTCAACGGGAGAGATATCAAGGGGAAGGTCTCCGGTTCAAAACTGGTCGTAGGCTCTGTGGAAAAAAAACTTTACTTAGATGACACTGGACACTTGGGCCAACGGCAAAGGCTACCCTAGAGGTTGCATTTGGGCCTCAACAAAAGTAAAAAAAAGTATGATGCCTCCTGAAGGGAGCGTAACTTATGGTGTCACTTTATCACAAGGGCTACTGGCTTCCAGCTGAAAGGTGGACACCTTCATGACACACCAGACCGTGGTTTGAACCCACAACCACATCCAACGTGGTATGTGCCCATTACCACTTGGCTACATTCTGGTTGTCATGGCTCGACATAGGAGACGCACTTTGATACATAGGGGATTGCCTTTGGACTTTGGCCCTTCACGTGGGAGATTTGGAATTTCAAGTACTTTTGGTCACTGGAAATTCGCGAAAAATAGCAAAGTAGGCTTTGGGATTGCACTTGCTAATTGCTTAGGAGACGCACATAGATACATAGGAGATTGCACTTGGGCTTAGATGAAACTTGGGACACTTGGGCCAATGGCACATGCTACCCTAGAGGTCTCATTTGGGCCTCAACATAAGAGACGCACTAGGATACATAGGAAATTGCACTTGGTCTTAGATTTCAATTCTTCACACATAGGCCGAAGGCACAGGCCACCCTAGAGGTTGCACTTGGGCCTCGAAATAGGAGACACACTGGGATACGTAAGGAAATTGCACTTGGACATAGATGACACTTGGGCCAACGGCACAGGCTACCCTTATCAAGGGAAAAGTCTCCGGTTCAAATCTCATCGAAGGCTCTGTGGTAAAAAAAACTTACTTAGATGACATTGGGCCGTTGGAAATTCAGGAAAAATAGCAACTTGGGCATTCATGGGAGAATGGTTGGAGCCTTGACGGGAGAGACAACAAGGGAGAGGTCTCCGGTTCAAATCTGGTCATAGGCTATGTGGAAAAAAAAAATGATCAGATATGGCTAAATCATTAGACTTAGATGACAATGGACACTTGGGCCAACGGCACAAGCTACCCTAGAGGTCGTACTTGGGTCTCACTTAGGAGACGCACTAGGATACTTATGAGATCTTGCACTTGGGCTTAGATGACACTGGGCATTTGGACCAACCGCACAAGCTACCCTAGAGGTCGCATTTGAGCCTCAACATAGGAGACACACTTGGATATATAGGGGATAGCACTTGCAGATATCAAGGGAAAGATCTCCGGTTCAAATCTGGTCATAGGCTCTGTGGAAAAAAAATGCATTTGGACTTAGATGACATTGGACACTTGGGCCATCGGCATATGCTACCCTAGTACATATGAGTATCAACTAATAAATATATGAAGCTAGACGATTGTTTTGTTTTGTAGCGTCCTTGAGATCTCCTAAACCGCGGGCCCAGCACGGGTGTTTGGTGTCGTTGGAAAGCCCTTGGTGAGGAGGGGTGCCCCTTGGTGAGGAGGGGTGCACCGGCTTCGTCTCATGATTTTTGGACCAGCGGTGTGGGAGATCTGGAATTTCAAGTGCTTTGGGTCGTTGGAAATTCGAGAAAAATAGCAAAGTGGGGTTTCTTGGAGCAATGATTGGCCTTTCATGTGGGAGATTTGGAATTTCAAGTACTTTTGGTAGTTGGCAATTCACAAAAAATAGCAAAGTGGATATATCGATATATGAAGCCTCGAGAGGGGAGATTGCAAAAATAGCTAAGTGGACACATTGGGGATTGTCTACTACACGGGAGATGCACTTGGATACATGAATAGAAGATTGCACTTGGGCTTAGATTTCAATGGGACAACGGCATAGGCTACACTAGAGGTCGCACTTGGGCCTCAACGTAGGAGACACACTGGGATACATAAGAGATTGCACTTGGTCTTAAATGACAGTGGACACTTGGGCATCAACACGAGAGATGCACTTGGATACATAAAAGATTGCACACTGCGCTTAGATGGGCCTCGACATAGGAGACACACATGGGAGATGTCATTGGATACATAGGATATGCACTTGGATACATAGGTGCACTTGGGCTTAGATAGGCCTCGACATAGGAGACGCACTAGGACACATAGGAAATTGCACTTGGTCTTAGATTTCAATTATTCACACATGGGCCAAGGGCACAAGCTACGACTTGGGGCTCGACATAGGAGTCGCACTTGGATACATAGGAGTTTGCTCATACCGTACTGGCCTAGCTTATTAGGCACTTCCGCACCTAATAATTTAAAAAAATGGAATATTATTAGGCAGATTCGTTTTTATTATTTAGGCACCTCACCTAGGTAATTTCCGAACATTAAGCATGTATTACAGTCGACCCTGGATAATAATGAACATTTTTTACCTCCCTCAAAAACTATTGTTGAGGTAATTCTCTCTTATGAAAAACATAATGGTCTTGTAAATGGATATTACCTCAACAATTGTTTTTGACCTCCCTTCCTTACCTTACCATTCTCAGATTTAGAAGATTGACATGAGATAGGTGATGAGACTTATGAAGATGTTGCATCAAAGTAGGGCCCTTTGGAAGTTGTGTGACTTGAAATTATAAATTGCAGGCATTTTTGCCAATTTTTTGGACTTTAAATAATACAATTTAGGCTTTTTTTCCACATATTTGGACATTTGGACACTTTTCAAGCAATTAGGCACTTCTCAGGAAAAATTTCCAAGTTTTAGGCACATTTTCCAAAAATGTTCTAAATTTAATTAGGCACTTGATTTTGATTTAATTATTGCCTAATAAGCTAGGTCAGTACGGTAGGCTTAGATGACACTGGACACTTGGGCCAACGGCACAGGCTACCCTAGTGATGTCTATTGAGAACCTCAACTATCTAGCAAACAAGTATTGGATCGATATGGAAAGTGAACTAGTAACTCCTCTAATCGCGTCTCAATTGACGCTCGGGAAAGACGGAAGCATCAGCTCGATGGAACTCCTTGACATTCCCAACATCGGCGCAGAGCTCTAAGGAAAAATCCCAAGGGTGAGCACGGGAATTTTGATTCGATTTGAGTTTGACGTGAATGTCTGGTTGCTCTACCGAGGAACATTGAATTTCCTCACTCTTGACAGACCCACTACACACACCGAGCCACAGCACGCAGGTCTACAACCTCCTGTTTGTCTGGCATACATTTTCACATATACGGAACCTCATCCTGAGCAACAAGATCTAGCTTTGAACATTACATTCTCCCGCATAGAAGTATTCATCACTTTAGTCTTCCAAGCCATGTGTGACGACCGTAGCACATCCTCGGAATATATTCATGAAGTCTCAGCTGGGGTGTTGGGACTGCAGCACGCGGGTGTAATATCATGTCTCCGGCATGTTAATGTCAGCTGCAAGCGTGAGAATGACAGTGGCCAAGTTATTCACAGCGCTAATCAGACCGACCATCCCTTGCCGACTGATTTCGCTCTTGGCTTCCTCTATATGCAGCTTGCGTTCTTCTATCCCTAGGAGAGCGCGGTGCCGCCGGTCCTCGTTGTCCTCGCAGGCCAAGAGCGTTTGTGTCAATTCGACAGTGCTCTTGTACATAGCTGGCGCTAAGCCCTCGCTACTCTCGGAAAATTTGCGCTTCTTTGCAACAGAAGGACTCGAATCGTCACTTTGAGATTCATCCTCGCTCTGATCTGCTCACATCACACAAGGTGGGTTGATCACTGACAGTAAACACGAATAATGTAATACAATCCCGCACTGGACATTCTTCGTGACACTTTACCAGGGTTGCTTGGCTACATTTATAGCAATGACCATGCAATTATACATCGTGAGGGCATTGTGCACACTTATTGGACATGTTCAGTTTGTCAAAACACCTTCAGATGGGCTTGAATCGACAACTCCATGCAGTACTGCTCGAC
Source organism: Takakia lepidozioides (assembly GCA_030704615.1). Lineage (NCBI taxonomy): Eukaryota > Viridiplantae > Streptophyta > Takakiopsida > Takakiales > Takakiaceae > Takakia > Takakia lepidozioides. The sequence goes on along the minus strand of CM060731.1, from coordinate 88,750,980 downwards.
ATAATCAGTTGACGGCAAATGGAGGGTTCAACAAGCTTCGGGCCTTGAAACCCACTCAATCTGAATACAGTCATGTGCATGTAATCGTCTTCTGCCTACCTGCCCACTAAACCAGTCGACATAAAATTTAAGTGCACGCAATGAAGGACGCAACGAAGGACCTGAACTGTGGCAGCCCTCAACATCTGTTCCCACATTCAATCCTATGAAAGCTCTAGATACAAGGCTGGAATGATTACCAGAGGACATGGGGAAAGCTGTAGGTGGGTGCATGCAGAGCGGGAGTGGTCCCGACAAAGGAGGAGGATTGGAGTCAGGGGCAGGCTGCCCAAGCGGCACAACTTTAGGAGGGAAGCGGCGATCAATCGTATCGTAAAGAGCGTCATACACTTGAATCAACAATCCAGACGGTAGCCCCTTGTCCTTCCGCTCGTGCTTCTCCATCTGCCAGTAAGACACCAGCTCCTGCTGATCACGAATCTCATGGTCGCGCACTTTCTTGTAATCACGCAGCAGATTGTCCCACTTGTCATTGCACTGATTCTGACTGCGGTGACAGCCATTCTTCCAACAGTAATTTTCTACCCACTTCCACCGGAAATCTGTAGTTTTGGACTTCTCATTGTCACCACCTTTCAAGCGTCGCTCATCATCAAGCTTCTTGGCAGCAATCAAAACTATTGTCTCCTGCAGTGTCCAATTGCCCTTACGATACACCCGCTCCTCAGGTCTCGCTGCAACCGGTCCCGCAATGATTGACAGCACGTGAGCCGGATACGCGTTAGCCATCCCCCACATTGAGCACCAACAGCATTTCTGCCACAGATCAGCTTCCTTCGACGCCCGCTCAGCGCCCACTCTTGGCTATCTACTGGTTGTCAGGTTTTCCCGGAGCTCTGAGCTTCGCCAGCAGATCTCGCAGTGAGGCCCAAAGGGTGTAAAGAAAAAACAATCGCTAGCTGGAAGACCACCGAGAAATTCTGGAGGTCGAGATTCGGATTCAGGGAACTACCCGGCATTGAGACTGTAAGTATATACCTATACGTATGCAGTCCGCAAGAGGAGACAGTACTCCAAGATGACGGAGACAGGTGAAGGCCACAAGACTTCGGTGAACTGGGTTGCAAATTATCATACAGGTCCAGCTGCATCACCTCAAAATGCAGGAACCCTTTAATGCTTTTTTTGGATTAGCACAGTGTCCAAGACAAATGCGCGGGGAAGGGATTTGATGTAGCGATGCCATTAATGGTTACGGAGCAAGATGGTGCAGCACAAGTGATTGATGAGAGACGCTGATGAGATTCTTTATTCTAACGCGTAGCTGCAGCGAGTATAAAGGCAGCAGCGCCGACACCGACCATTAAGGTATGGTGACGGCTGCAGTCACATGCCAGCACGATGCTTCCGATTTACATATATGTTGCAGAGGAGGCGGTAACTTATAAACTGCCACATCCTCATTAGGAGAGGCCTCATCGTGCTATAATCCTCATTAAGAGCTAATAACATTGAGCTAGTAGTTCTCCCCCTCCCAGTCAAGCATGCCAGACACAGAACTTGAAGGTGCTAAAGGAACCCTAATAACCTGTTATGGGTCCTCACATGAATGATTCCAAAAGAAAGGTGACTTTAGGGGCGTGATGATTGACCTGTGAGCTCTGCACTTATAACTTAATTTGGTGCATTTTGCATGTACAGAGGGTTTTTTGTCGAGCTGTGACCCTTGCTATGTACTAGCCTCTAGGCACCCAGAGCTCAGCCAGAGGATGGGATTGTTTGATTTAGGATGAGGATCCCTGGAAGCATACAATGTTTGCAAAATCGCGCTAGCTCCTTCAATACGCTCACCCTTCATAAATTCTTGAAAGGCTACCTTGATAGTCTCAGCGGACGGGCGCAGCAGCATGGTTACTGCGTTGGCGCAGCCCGCTACATGAACAATTCCGGTTTTCAAGGTGTCTCGAAATTCTCCGGTCAGCAGAAACATCGCAGGAGATACAGGACTCAGATTAGGTACTAGCGAGCTTTTCGCATTTCAGGCCAGTTATTCTTAGTACATGATCTATAGGATGAGCTGGAAATTCTACATTCGTTTAGCATACCTACTTACCTAGAGGAGATCTAGACTTCAGATTCCAAATGTAATGACAGTTGAAGCTGTGCTGGTCCCAGGTGTTTGGGCCATGAGCTTGCTATGTAAGTTAGCTAATCCAGCTCTAGCCCGGAGCTATTTGGTGCTGCAACACAAGTACTTCTCTACTGAATTGATGTGGCGACTGGATTATAGGCCTTTAGTGGTTCACTTCTAAACTTACAGAGAACTAGACAATCGAGCTCATGTATGAGTTTTGACATGTGCTAGCTGGGAAAGTAGTTTTGGTGGAGATTTGTGAGGTTTGGGGGGCTGGAGAAGCCGAGAGAGAGACTCGCTAGGGTGACCTGCTCTACATTGTTAACCTACTCCAACCTCCCTATATCTTGTTTGAGCTGTTAAGTTGCCATGAAGATAGCTCATATAACACCTCCCTTTTGGAAAAATGGATGCTTATAATGCACCCCCCTCCTACTGGATTGTTGGGAACGAGTGCTCACTCATGAATGTGGCGTGGCTTCTTTGTAGTGGGTATAACTTCTTCATGTATGCTTGCACGTTCCTAAGACAGAGTGTAGGAACTTCACTTTCAATTTCCCTGTGGGTTCCCAGTGCATGCAGGGCATTGGCGGTCCTCATGTTGCAGGTTTTCCCACCTACCCATGAGTCTCTATCCGCAGACTGTGGGAGCCCACCCTGAACCTTCTCAATGCCCTCAGCATAGAGCTGCAGACAGGTAATCGGGCCATAAGATTCTATCGGACGTCACGGAGGACCAACCAATAGAACTGCAATTTTGTTGTTAGATTGGCTGGTTTCCATGTCCGCCTGACGTGGAGTTCCATGAGTTCTCGTCTGTTGCAACTATTGCAGTCCTGTGGACGCGATTTCCACCCCGAATTTTGTGGCAGTAGGGAAGCAACGGAGAGTCCATTGCGCTCAAAAAGTTGGCCACCCGAGCATACCAGGAGAGCTTGACACCAGCCGTTTGGAGCCTGTGAGGGCCCAGGCTGCCAGCCCTTTGGGTGGGAGGGCCTGTAACCTTGTAAGAAACATTGTAAGCCGGAAGATGGCCTCGGTTTGAAGTGGGACGCATGCAAATTCTGCATATGGAATTTGTGATGGTGTTGTACCTCTAGCTCCAAGCATTCCTTGGAGGAAAATGATTGCAGCAGTTCCAGGTTTTTCTCCCACAGGGAAACTGGGACATCAGGTGCCCAGAACTCACAGCCATAAGCGGCGGCAAGGGTGATCGCCGAGTCGGGAGAAAGAAAGAGAGGAACTTCAGCAATGGTACAGCAAAAGAGACTACAGAACAGGAAAGTGGGGCAGCCACCATAGACCGGCAGCACCATACTTATGAGACCATCCCCACCGGTGGCTCGGTAGAAGAATACATCAAGTTCCTTTTAGGGAGGCATGTGCAGAGCGCGCAAGACGATGGGGTGCTTGGAGGCGGATTGCTCCCCACAAGTGGCACGGCAAACCTCACGCCACCCTCCCGCTCAACCTCTCGCTCACCAGATTCTCACTCGTGGGATGCTCACTTGACTCCATATCTCGTCTGACGTTGACTTGCGTGAGACATAACGGGCACGGCAAGGTTCCGGGTCCGTAGCCAATTTGGAGCGCATGGACATGATGGGGCCCCCTATCAGCCACGGAAGCGGCAAAGTTCCGTGTCGGAGAGAAAATACACAAAAACCATGCCCCACTGGATCTTGGACATGATAGCTCAGTGTTTTGCAGCTATCGTTTGGACCAGTGTTAGACTGGTATACCTGGTTGAACCTAGGTATGGAATACAGGTATGAATATATATTTTGAAGAACATACCAGTAGGGTATGAAAGAACCAGTGTACCCATGTGATACACGTACTGGGGGGAGTATGTCTTTAGGATTCCCCCCACACATACCATACCGGTCTGGGTATATGGAGGAATAGCATGGTCCCGATACCAGTATTGCGGTGAGATCATGGCGAATGGAGGTAGGTATGAGTATATGTTAGTGCAGCTAGTTATACCCTGTACTACAATTTGGTTAATTCAAGGCTCCATGTTGCAATTTAGACTTCATTTGCTGTTTCGTGCTACTTTGGGTTACCTTTGCCTAGTGTTTCACGGCTTGGATTAAAATTAGCTATGTGCTAAATGACATTTATTTCTATGTATGGTGAGCTGTAGAAATACCATACCAGTATCACTACAGAGAAAGGGCAATACCAGTACCATACTCATATACAGCCCAAAGTACAACTCGTACCAGATTCATACCCAAGTTGCTCATACCTGTATAGATACCTATACCAGCCTGGTATGAAAAAGGGGTGGGGACCCTTCATACCAGGACCAGTCTGGTATTAAAAAATGGACATACCAGTCCAACACTGGTTTGGACTCTGGACGTTCAAAACTTGTGAGCTATGTAGAGTTTTTCGGTGAGTTTGTGAGTTCCTCGAGCAATACCATCAATTTTGGGAAGATCACTTCTGCGACATCAGTATTTCATCATTTTACTTAATTTCTCAACTGTAATATTCATTCACTGCTCTGAAATATGTGAATTCTTCATTTACCTTTCTTGTATCATTCATTCAGTGATTCACATAACTTGTCTTCCACTTCCGTATCTTCTTCCACTTGGTTTAAGTTTTAGTATTGCTTTTTAGTACTGAACTCTAACTTGTGACATCAGTTGTAGTTGAAAAGTATTGTTTTGAGAGTAATAACCATTGCAGGCAATGTGACCCCACTGGTATCTCTGTTTGGTTGGCAGGCTGGCCACTGGAAGGTATTCTCATTACTAAACACTGCATCCATCAGTCCATGCAAAAGATCCTCCTACTCATGTGACAAATCCAAAAGCCTTCAATTCCAAACCTCTACAGTAGGCTTAAGGAATCGCAGGATATGCCATCTGTCATAGCCTAACTGTAGCTTACAAGTGCATAGACAAATTAGATCAAGAAGCATGAACAGGGTTGTCAATTTGTGCAGCTGGGTACCTGAACATGGGTAGCTACAGACTTGTCAGCAGTAGCATGCAAAGGTGGTGGGAAACTATTAATGGACAACCTCCTTGGTCAATCTTGCTCCCGAATTGCAGTAATTTGGAATCTAGTTCTGATCAGTCAGATCAAGCTACATCATCCATCCATCCAGGCTTCAATTATGCAGGGACCAACTGCCACCATTCAAGGAACACAGCTAGGATACAGAAGCATCTTCCACAGCGAGCAATGGGAGCCTACCGACACGTCATTCCTGGTCGGAGATCATTGATGAATAGACTATCCTACCTAATATTGTCCAAATGAAGAATCACTGAAAATGCACAGCAGTAGCACTAGAGGGAGAACAACCCCACTCCCGGAGAGCCATGAACTGATGATGACTTGTCAGAGCATGTGCACAAGGACGTCACTGTATAATGAAGGTTGAGAAGCCAGCTCCAGATATCACCACAACATTTGCAGCACCCCAGTTGAAAACTCTACTCCCAGAAGTGCTAATCAGACTTCGCTTGCCACAGCCTTGTGGCCATAGCCTAAGCACAACTCATAAAGATAATGGAAAGGCACTGCCGAATTGAGCAAATAAAACGCCCACTATTGCGTATGACCACCACGCCACCACGCCAAGTTCTCCTAACTCAGTTTCTCTATCTGAGAATTTTGATTCAGACAGGAATGCCATAACCTGCAATCCGTGAGACACGTTTGTCCAAGACTGATCTCTGTTGCTTTGCTTCTGCTGCCATGGAGGCGACCTACAACAACATGAAATCAGATTGAGGAATGAAGGAGGTTTCGTTGCTTCTATCCTTCATATACCAGACCCTTTGACAGCACCTAATTGTCAACTGGTTCCGCCACAGCAAAGCTACCAAAATACACATTTAAATACCCCTCACAGATCGACACAACAGTATACAGAAGAAACAGCACATGATAATGGTGAACTAGGAAGTAATGTACACAATGAAATACCACTGTGAAGTAAATTAGACCTCTCACCTCTGCGCGCAGACGCAAAGCTTCCCGGCCGGGTAATTCTCGCAAGTTGTCCGTAAGGCCTGCACAAGCAAATGACACAATTGCTACAACACTGTCAACTACAGGCTCTCTCACTAGGCCTTTCCTGTGTTTGTCAGAAGTGGCAAATAAATAATGCTGTCCCCTCAAGGGACTACAGGGGGAAAGCCCTCTTGACACGCAAGTAGCAACTGAAAATAACAGGTATGGACAAGCTTCATGAATGAGACTGCTAGATTCTTCCCTGTGTAATTAATTCTTAGTAATCAGGCCTAATATAGGCCACTCAAGTAATCAGGTCACTAAAGACATAGCAAGTTACAAAATGCATGACATGTGACTGACGAAGTGGTCGTTTTCCTTTAGTGCAGTACCCCATAAACAATCATGGACTGTAATGACATGAAATGTACTGTATAAAGGAAATCGCGATCTGAACAAACCTCTAGCATGCGATTCGGTCTTGTAAATGCTCTTAACAAGACTGCTCAATTGACCTCCTGCATTTCTGCCACAGCACATCCATGTATCATCTCCAGGATCAATATGAGGTGATGAAGGAAAAGACCTGACAGAAGATCGCCAAGCACACTCCACTATATTGTGCCAACACAAATTGCCCGATTGCTGCATGCACAAACTCTACGTGGATGTGACATTATGCTGCTAGAGAACCACCTTGAACGTGGACACAGGCACTGTTCACAAGTCTATCCATTGCTCCTATTCGGGGGACACCGGAGGAGAGAGACAAAGCACATGCCACATGATGCAGCTTGAAGCTAGATGATGGTCTCTTCAAGCAGTCACTCAAGCCTGGTCTGTCAAGCGTGAACCTTCTGCAAGATGTTTCTGGCAGAGCAAGAGATGGAGAAATCATGGCTGTCATGGGACCAAGTGGCTCAGGAAAGTAAACTCTGATCGATGCACCTGCTCAGACAATCTCACGAGAAAGTCTCCAAGGCAGCATCACTCTTAACGACAGGAAGTGGACAGCCATCAGCTGCGGAATAGCTCAGGTTATGTCATGCAGGAGGATCTCTTGTTTCCCATGCTTACTGTGCAGGAAACACTCATGTTCTCTGTTGATGTGCGGCTACCTCCCAGCCATAGTAAAGAAGCAAAGAAAGCTAGAGTCAGCAGTCTGATTCGGCAACTCGGTCTTGAGAGGGTGGCAAAAGCAGTCATTGGCGATGAAGGTCACAGGGGAGTGTCAGGAGGCGAGCGCCGCAGAATTTCCATCGGAGTCAACATCATTCATGGACCTCTTCTGTTGGATTTGGATGAGCCAACCTCAGGGCTCTATTCAACAAGTGCATACATGGTTGTCAAGACTCTTAAACACATTGCAGAGATGGGAAGCATTGTCATGATGTCTGTCCATCAACCGAGCGATCGCATTCTGGGATTTGTTGCAACCAGACAGATGATATACATGGGGCACCCTAAGGATCTTACTGCCTACTTTACAGAGTCCAATCAGGGTTCTCCCAATGCTACCGGGAATGCTAGAGTCTGCTCTTGATCTGATACAGGTGCTCAACTCCATTATCAAGCCTCTTGTAGACCGTTTGAAGTTATGAGCAATCTCCAATTGTCTGTCTTTCATCTTTGCAGCACACCGTCCAGTAAGACCATCCTTCATTCCTCCATACCAACAGGAGTCGCAGGTGCAATAGCAGCCAGCATTGCCAAAGGCAGGTTCATGGTAACACCTGGTTACATTGAGCATTGCAACAATAATGCGACGCTTATCTTGAAGTTTCCTAACTCAAGGTGGCATGAGATACGTGTCTTGACTTGGCAGTGCATTACAAACATCTACAGAACCCCCGAGGTTTTCAAAACAAGATTGGCCAAAGTGACTGTGTCTGTTTTCCTATTGGCTACAATCTTCAGGCACCTCGATCACAGCCCCAAGGGCTTGCAGGAGTGTCTTGGTTTGTTTGCCTTCGCCACGACCTGCACCTACTACTTTTGTGTGGATACTCTCCCAATCTTCCAATCTTCACTTACGGCTTGTGATGGCCTTCCATGGGCTGGTCCACTACAACCCAGACGCAAAACATAACGATCCAACCTCCCAACAGCAAATACGATGGCACCACCCCAAAGGTTGGGATGGCAGGTTCCATGTGACTGCTGCTTCTAAAACAGAAAAAGGGAAGACCGCTCAAGCTTTCACTAAGAGGATAAGTGCGGCTCCAATTACAACCACAGCAGTACATCTTCTCTCAAAAAGTATATGGACTCACTTTAGCTTGGTCTTCCCCCGCTGAAGCTCCTCTTCTGCAAGCCTTGCCCGCTCCTGCACAGGAGGATTATAAATGAGCTCATTTTGTCAAAAAAGAGGATCACCCATTATATATTACCCATTATGAACAAAAGTACAACCCCTGCTTCATAGTACATCTTCAGGTGTCTTAGTTCCAATAGAAATAGAGCCCCGCAAAGATGTGCAAGACATTATGGGCCACCAACCTCAAGCTTTTTAGTCTCATTTTTTAATAAGTCTACTGATTGACGCATCTCCTTCACCTTCGTCTCTGCCCGTGCCACCATTGCCTGCAACGCATGAAATGGTTGGTTCAGTTTCATCTCTGATTGAAAAATGGTGAATGAGCTACATGTGAGTTCCAAAGCACATTCATGGGAAAATTACCGGTGAGAGCATATGACATCAGGGCAATACTGTTTCACTTGTGAGTTCCAACCATTTGTTCAGTTGGGTGTTAAAGAAAACAAACTGGGTCACAATTGGTAACGCACTTAGACAGCCCCATTACGAACATAAGACTGGACTTGAACATGGTTAAAGTTTCAAAAGCCCTTCTCCTTGGCCAACTAGTACCTCTTCACTTTGGAAGCGCCCAAAAGTGTGCCTCCACAACATCCTCCTTGGTCCTGCAGAAAGTCAAGAAAAAAAGCCCAAATTACTGCACCAAACTCACAGATTAGCCCTTGATCATCCTTCTCTGTGAGGTTGCACAGCAGAGAGCTTATAGCTGAATGACCATCTTCGTGAAACTCTGAAGTTGTGCATGCTGAGAATGATGTGAAAGCGGTGTAGTCCCTTCTCTAAAAATGCATACAAATTTCATTACCCACCTAGTGACATGACAGCAAATCTAAGAGCAACCTTGATGCCTAACGCCAAACATGCTTCTGTGATAAATTCATTGGAACCCCTATCCCCATTCTCTCTTCCTGCCGAGTATGCCAGTGACCTGCTTCCTTAAGGGTCCCTCTTCTTGTTCATTTAAAAAATGGTTACCCCCATGCTGCCTTGACCTCAATGTGAACTTGCTGAGCTCATAGCAAGCCCCTTTCCCTCCAATTATCCTTTTAACCCTGATTTTCAGTGCTATTGTGCCTATTCCAAGTTGGGTTAACTCTAGCCAAAAGGTTATACCAAGCCCATTTTAATAATTGAAAAATATCTCTCAACCACTCTAAACATTCCTGTTTATTGTCAGTCTGTCTGTCCATGTATTGCCCTCATTATGTCCCTCTACATACTTCGCAAAATGCCAGCTTGTGAAATAAATGTAAATTCCGGTGCTATTAAGACTCAATCAGCTGTAAATTAGGGTGAGCTTCATACCCTGGTTTCTGCAGGGGCCATGCCCTGAAGGGTTGGCAAACATACACAGGAACAGTCAATCAGTACATCAATACAATTGGCAGCTCAGCCATCTACTCATTTTCCAAGACACTGGGCATGGATCCCTCTGCCAATTCAAACTCCATGATAAGGTGAAGGTTACTTACTTCTGAAAGCGAAAATAGCTGTGATCCCAGCTACCCCATACACCAGATTAGGGTACCTGTTGATTGCATGCACACCCTCTGCACTTCATGCCCAACAATAGCAATTAAGTCAAAATAGGAATGTTAGGTCTTCAACAACTGCTTTACGGTTATCTCACACTTGATTACCAGTCTTTCACCCCCTCCCTAAATTGTTCTTTGCAACCACCTTGTTGTCGACAATCAAGGCACCCAGAAGGGTATCTGTTAGCACAAAAGACCAATTCTGAGGCCTGGCTCAAGGTGTCTTTGTCGTGAGGACAAAGAAGCTGCTGTAGTCCATGTCACTTTCCAGCCTCCCTGCATCCTATGGTTTGCAGAAAGCACAACCATATCTACTGTCACAATCATAGGGGCCTTTGTCGAAAAACCCCCAAAAGAGAAAGAGAGAGAGACAGAGAGATTCTCAGATAGTACCCTTAAGCTTGTGAAAGAATAGATCTTCATGTTGTTTATATTGCTGTCCAAGGGTGTGCGCGAGTTTCTGCACATACAAAAGTCCACCGAGTCTTCTCAGACCACCGCCTTCACCGTCTCATCCCTAATCTTAGAAGCTTTGAATGGTTGACCTGACCTAGGCGCAAGAGAAAACATGAAAAATGCCTAATGTGTCAAAGGCAGGTGTGCACTTTCCTTTAAAGTGAAGTTCAAAAAAAGGTAAACATGAACATGGTGTCAACTGTGGTGGTTATAAGGTATGACCTAGAAATATGGCAATTGGAAAAACCCACCCAATCCATCCTGAAGAGTCACACTACTAATCAGCTTTGAATTGGATAGTACTTTCCTAAAAAGTGCTAACTAGACACCAGATCTTCCCAAAGACGATATGACATTGACGCACCCAGGATTCACAAACTCAGGCTCCTAACAGGGGGACATCAACCATCCACGCAACCATCTCATCACGAGAAAATGAGACATCACGGTCACTTGATTCCTAAGAAGCCCCAGAGGGAAGACCATGAACCACCTACATTACGCAAGGGAGACAACTAGTGCATTCGGCAACGGAGTTCAGTGTCCCAACACATGGAGAAAAGAACTTCTCTACACGGCTCGCTCAACCTCCGCTTCGACATTTTCATTCAAAACGCCGAGGCTACCCAATGCCCAGCAAAAGCACCGCACAAAAGGAAAAAGGTTACCCAACCCATCCTCCTCATTCCCGTCCATACAGCTAAGATTAATAAATTCTGCTCTACAACCACCTGAGCGGAAGACAGATGATGCGACGATGCATCCTGCAATTCCTCGAGGTGCGACCGCGCTGATCGGAGGGCTTGGTCCTTCGATTCCAGAGCCTTCCGCCCCAGCTCCTGCGCCTGCGCCGTGTACTGGCTCCATGATTTGTCTGCTTTGCCTGCCCACTCCCCAACTAGCGCCACCGCCTCCTCCTCCCCCTCGCCATCCCCGCCCTGCCCCATGCTCCTCCCCTCCCTGCCCTGCCCTCGCTGCACCTCCGCAGCCTGTACACTCTCCCCCCTTCCTTGAATGTGCACCATCACTGCGCCCATGCCCATCATCATGGCCCCCACCATTCTTCCATCGTACCATGCCATGAGTGTAGAACAGAATATCCTTTAGAATATGGAAAAGGGATTCCATTTGTTCTGGATCAATTTAAATTTTCATTTTTATTTTGAAAAGGAAACGTTACATATGTCCCCTTCAATGGGCTGGGACCATGGGACAAACGGACGGAGAGAAGACGTTCCCAATAAAATAAACGGGACACGGGGAAAGTTTGAATATTCAAATGAGGACAGCGACAGGTGAGCTAAGATCTGCCACCCGTTGAAGATAAATTTTGTTTCGCTCCATTCTCTCTCGTCTCCGCTCGCTGTGGGATTGTGGAGATTTGGAGCTATGGTGGCGCTGCTCCCTGCTGCCAGCCTTTCTGCTGGGGATGTGTACCGGAGGTTGCAAATACAGCAGTCTTTTCCCTCATGGAGGCACTGTGGTTGTGCTCGGGAGGTGGGAGGCTGGAGAGGCCCGGTTGCGGCTGGGCCTGGACGGAGCGGTTTCCAAGTGAGGGCTGCAGTGGCATCTCCAACGAAGGAAGCCACGTTGCAGTACCGGAAGCTGGGAGACTCTGACCTTGTCATCAGTGAAATCACTCTGGGGACGGTATGTGTGCCTATGCATACCCTGTCGTCTGGAGTCTCAGGCTCTGTTTTCTGCTTATCTCAATGTGTGGTATCGAATCTGAACTCTAGGCATTCGAGAAAGCTTGGGACTAGTGATGGACATTGAATATACTCTGCATACTGGTGATACTCTACCACTGAGTCATATCCCTACCTGGCGTGCCGGGCAACAACGTTGTGCACTGCCTTTCTCTGTGATTTGTCGAATGTATATGGCTGAGTATGGCGTTTCCAGTTAATCCAGTCACATAGGATGTGCATAAACCTAATTCTACAAAGTAAGCAGGGAATCTGACATCCATATCTTGTGAGAGGGCTACGGCGACAAAGCGATGCAATTCTGATTTGATACGGGTTCTCCAGCATCACTTACACTTCTTCATGCACCAATTAGTTAAGGCCACTTCTCACTGCCAGTGCTGCTTCTTCTGCCACTTTGTTGTCGGAGATGATGTCATGCTCTTTCGGTCTTTTGTGCCGTAGTGCCAACCTTTAATGCTTTTCAATTTCTCTGGGAAATACATTATCCAACTCTTTCCAGTTGTGAGGTCCACCATAGTTACCTCATTTTTTGCAACCTGTACGTGTTGAAGCCAGGGCTTCATTACTTGTTCAATTGGCAGAAAGAGAGATATGAGTAGGTTTAAAGGGGCGGAGAGGGAAAGAGGGGCTAACAACCTGACATATGTCCGGTAGCACCAAGTTTACTGGTAATTAAGGTGTTATTCTTATCAGTGAATTTGCTGTGAAAATACAGATGACATGGGGCAATCAGAATACAGAGAAGGAGGCACATGAGCAGCTCAGTTATGCCTTCGATTCTGGCATCAATATTCTTGACACTGCAGAAGCTGTATGCGGTGACCTACCTTCTTTCTCCTCGCTGCATTTACTCTCTATCTTTTAAGGCACGATGGGCACTTGGTTTTGTCCAACCTTTCCATGCAGCTGCAACAAAGAAGAATGATTCCAGCTCTGGTGTGAGTAAGAGTGTGTCCCTGACAGCCAGGGCTAGCTCCTCATGTGGGAAATAGACTGAGGAGATGGATCGGACAAGATAATACAGACAGACACAGGTTTGGTCAGAGGAGCGCATGCCGTGTGGCTGAATGTCATAACCTGCATGGTACCTAGGGAAACTTTCTAGAGGAAAGATGAGTAGGAGTTGTTTGAGCAGAATAAATGCTGTCTATGTTCATCAGATTGATTAATTTGGCAAACTTAATAATGAAGTGCAATTGAGCTAGAGTACACCGTATGTTGGGCAATGCAGTACCCTGTACCAATGAGCAAAGAGACCCAGGGGACCACTGATCGCTATATAAGCACCTGGCTTAAGTCAAGGCCCCGCGACAAGGTAGGCTTTTATGTTTTCTCAGCACTCTTAAATGCCTGTATGCTTTCTCCTTTTGTTGACTTGTCTTATACCTTCTCTCCTCTCTGGGAACATTTATCCGCATACAAGATGATGTTGCTAAAGGTTTTGCAAACGATCTAGCATATAGCCTCTCTCGCTCTAGTTGCTTAGAGGAAGACTTCTATCAGCGAAATTGCTACATTTACTTGATGTCTTTTACATCACTCTTCTAACGTTTTGATTATGAAATTATGATGAAGGTGATAGTGGCAACCAAGGTCGCAGGATATTCAGAGAGATCTTCCTATCTTCGTGATACCGGGACGACTGTACGTGTGAATAAAGAGAACATCACGGAAAGTGTGGAAAAGAGTTTGAAGCGTCTTGGCACCGATTATATTGACCTCCTTCAAATTCACTGGTTTGACTTCAACCCATAGTCACATTTGCTCCCAAAGTTGGTTTCCTAATCTTCTATAGCTGCTGTTTGCATATTCCCATGTTGAAGCTCATGAAGCATCTCTGACATTCTGTTACCCCCCTCTTCTTCTTTAACCAAGGGAAGTCCCACTAGCGGAGTGAGCCCCTCACAAAGGTAGTGTTTGTTGCCTTTTGTTCCACCCAAACTGGGCGCGGGGTACCCCCTCTTTTCTCCATCCAAGTTTGAAATGCTCTAAACAGCTCTGAATTCTGTCATTCTGCCTACTGCAATGCAAGTAGCTGACCTCTGGAGAGAGCAATAATTGGAACCATTGAACACAATGAATGCCTGGACAGTTATGGGAAGATGACTTATTGAATGATGCCGATTGCTCACCTCTTATATTTGTGCCATTCGATAGTACAGAATGTACTTGTGATATTTGCCTGTCAAAATTGGCTATGACACACTCTTGAGGGAGAAGTCCCCCGAGGGATGTCAACCCTCTGGCTAAGAGACGATATATTCATAAGATGTCATTTTCGTAGCCTTGTGGCCTTAGATCCTGACTAAGAGAGAGAAAGGGAAAGATAGTGGCAAAGAGAGATATCTTGTATCAATGTCTGATCTAGGGACTAACCCCTACTCCATATAGATCACGACATCATCCAACAGATGGCCCAATGGTTAGGGCACAAGGCCGCCTTACAATTGGTCGTGGGGTCAAAGCCACATAGGTGTGTGCTGCATGTAACCCATAGCCAACCCAGCTGTGAAAGAGGGTTGTCGGGTGAACAGGACACTTAATGTGTGAGTATTGGGGACAAGTCCTTGGGGGAGGTTCCCAGTTACGGCCATTAGAAGGTGTCCACCTTCCAAACGGAAGGCAGTAGGCCCTCGGGGTGCAGTGACACCATAAGTTACGCTTGCTTTGTCAGGTGTCAACCTTTTCAGATCATGACAATGGACAAAAAGACAACAGTACTCATTGACCATTCCCTGGCCATAACTTTACCCTGAGAGCCTGGTCCCTTCTGGATATTATCCCTCCCAGATGTTGGGTTTCAGCCCACCAGGTTATATGAGACTCTCATCTGGTATCTCCATCAAACTCGCATGCAGCCAACACAATCAGAGTCAAGGAACTGGGGGTTGATTGTGAGCTGCATTGACAGAATACCGGTAAGCTTAAGGTAGGTTTTCCAGCTAGCCCTATAGCTTGAACAGATGTGACAAAGGCATTGTTGATGAAATGGGGGAAGAATTTGAATGTGACTTCTGGGGTGTTGTCCAGGCCAGATCGATATGTGCCGCTCTTTGGGGAGCGCCTTTTCAATCCATCATCGATACGGGAGTCAGTTCCTTTTGTAGATCAGCTACAAGCCTTGGAAAAGGTCATTAGTGAAGGCAAGGTATGGATGAGCCTGCAGTGCAGGATACAACTTCCTGGAATGGTGTATCACTTACTTCCATTATGATATCAGTGTTCCGTGTGCTTCATGGAGAAAGATGATCCCAAAATCTATGTCCTTGTGTCAGTCCAATGTAGATAGCCGGGATCATACAGATCAAATGAGTAGTAGTCATGCAGTGTCAACATTGAAGAGCAGAGGGGAGAGGGTACATCCTTGAGCTACACCTTGGTCTATGTCAAAGAAGTTAGACTTCCTGGCTACCTTCAAAGTTGTTTATGTTTTCTTGACAGACATTAATGAACAATGCCCTGGTACAATACCGTCTCTTTGACAAGATGGATCTTGACCATTGCTATTTCAAAATGGCAAATATGGGGTTGCACAACCAAATTTAACTTTACATGACGTATCTTCAAATATGTTAAAAGTGTTTGATTGACTGGTGAATTAGGTGCGATATGTGGGTGTGTCAAATGAAACTTCATATGGAGTGATGGAATTCGTTCACACAGCCAAGAAGCTAGGCCTCCCAAAGATTGTCAGCATCCAAAACAATTACAGCTTGCTTGTACGCACAGCTTTCGAAGGTAATTACTTGGCTGTGATATTGCTGCTGAAGATAATCTTTGAAGGTTTTATCAATTTGTCCTGAGCGAGTTGGACGGAAGATACTGACACCTTACTGTTGTCAGTGGACTTGCTGGAGGTCTGCTTACCACAACATTGCAATGTTGGCTTGCTGGTGTACTCTCCACTAGCTGGAGGTTCACTCTCCGGAAAGTATTTGGAGCCTGACAGCCCAGGAGCTAAATCTGGACGATTTAATTTGTTTCCTGGTTACATGGGCCGCTACAACAAGTCTCTTGCTCGGGTATGTGCCCCTTCCTATCCACCCTATTCCTGTCTAAGTGATCCCTTGGCAGGTGAGAGATGTGAGTTGTTACACCTGATGGCATGCACACAATGCTTGGAAGCGATTGATCCATAGATTGACTTAATTGAGTGATGGACGTGGAGGGATGCAGGAGGCAGTGAGAGAATATGTGGAGGTAGCGAAGCGCCATAAGCTGACCCCTGTTCAACTTGCACTTGGATTTGTCCGGGATCGCTCATTTGTCACAAGCACTATCATTGGTGCAACAACAAAGGAGCAACTGAAGGAAAACATTGATGCTTTCACCGCCACCAGACCTTTGCCAGCTGAAGTTACTGCAGATATTGAGAAAGTGTTTGGACGCTTCAGAGATCCAGCTTTTACTAGTTGATGTTACTAGTTGGACCAGCAGCCAATTTGCTGGTACTTGGAAGCTCAAGATCATCTACATTGGCCTCCTGAAAGCCACAAATGAGGAACCATCCAGCAGAGTAAAGTGAGGCTTCCTACAATACTAGGAACCAATTTCTTCTATTTCAAGGTGCTGCTGGGTCCTGAGAAGTGTAGTGCTCTCAGATGGATATTAGCTGGATCTGAAGGAGTCTTAGTTAGTCGGGTGAAGTGAAGGGATTTGCAAATTAAAGCTGGATCTTACTCACAAATCTCATAATGGTCTGAACTGTCATTGAGTCCAGTGGATAGGTTTGAACGGACATCTAGTCTACATCTCCAGGCCACTGGTGGTCCGCTTCCAGAGTGCTTGGTACAGTAAGTTAACCAGGCAACAAGCAAGTTGATAAGATGCTTTCGAAGGAGTCAACCTAGCAGGTTTGGAAGGAAGAGGCAGTGTGCCTAGTTTTGGTCTGCAGAATTCAAAACCCTTTATTCAGGCAAGCTGTGTAAACCATGGGGCATGCTTGATGATTTTTCAGACTACATTGAGCAGATATCAGCATACTGTCAAATGTCAAGCTAACAGGAAGGAGCATGATACTCCATAGTCCGACAAAACCCTCGCTGCATCTCTTTCCACCCTTGTTCCACGAGTGTGCATTTTTTGCTTTGATTCTTTGGCTATCACACCCTCTAATTCAGTAAACAGTTCCTGAAGCTTCCCTGTTTCGCAATCAACTCTGGTCCTAAAAGTGGTAGGAAACTGGAAATTCAGAAGGCCAAGTTCACCATTTATCCTCTACAGCGAAAAATGTGGCATATACCATATACACAGCAGGAATCTAGAGACCCTTTATTCTTACGTATCTATTTGTAAAGCAAGAGGTGAAACAACCAAAGTGAGGACAGCCGAGGCGCCAAGCTTGGTGCAGATTCGTTGTTGCATAGCTTGAAACCAATAGACATTCCTCATCACCAGGAAAATAAAAAATGAATCTACTATTCTGAAATAAGCTGGATTCAAAAAAGAAGCTGGATAATGCTAAGAATGTTTTGCCAATGAGTTATAAAAGCTTTGGAGGGATTGGAACATTTACAGCTGCATAGGGTACACACTAGATGTAAGGATGCATCCTTTACTTGATGCCATGGTCATTGATTGGTGGCGTCAGAGCCTGGATAGGAGTCCCTGCCCCGCACGGTTGACCATGAAAGCTCAACTCGCCCAAGTTTCTGGTGCCAAAGTTTCAGCTGCAAACTTATCAGTCATAGCTGCTTGCCCAACACTCATGCATTGCAGTTCCATTGCTGCCAGAGCTCTCCACATGAGCTGCAACAGGCTCACACCCCTCCCCAGCCCTCAGCACCCAATAATTTGGTCAATCTGCGCCAAGCCCAGTAAGAAAACAAACTGACAGACAATCTCTGCTAACCTCGCTTAGGCCTCTCTGTACGAATCTCTTGCTCCCAGGGTGTGATGGCACAGAGAAGTCCTACAATAGCCAAGAGCCGTTGAAGCACAAATTAAGAAAGAAGCAAAAAAAAACATACTAGAAACAAGCTAGATGTGACACAAGTGCCTGTGGTTGCAATGCAATGGTGAAAGAGGGAGGGCAACCAATCCCCATCAGCTGCAGGTGTCAGTACATACCAGAAAACCAACAAACAAGGGAAAAGTTCAGGTCGTCACATTTGTTTCATAAAACCTCCAGTACAGCAAATGAGGTAGGAGTAACTTATAATGCTGACTCCACCCATGAGAACCAATTATTTCTACTAATTTAATTTGTTAAAATTAATCCCTAGCTTGCTTACCAGTACAAACCAAAAGCTGCCCACAGGATCACAAATAGCCAAGTGCCTCATGCATATGCATGGCACCTGCAGTCCCTAGCACATGCCCGGATTCACTAGCAGAGGAGATTATGAATCCTCCCCAGTCGCTACAACATAGACACATGATAACCAACCCTGGCACCCCAGGGCTTTCTTTTCCAAGCTCCTACCCAAACACTGGAATCATAGTATGAGTAGTCCTGCTTTGTGTCTGGCATTCGTTGCAGGCTACACCATGATCAATGCTCAGAGATCCCCAGACCTAAACGCCGAGAAGATAGCCTACTAGCATGCCCAGAAGGCCAACAAGAATTACAAATAAAAACGAAAATCCAGCCTGCAACTTTGGATCAGTCTTTAAGGCTTGCCCCATGCCTGCTCCACCATTTCTTTTGTCGGTTCCTGCCATCTTGCTCGTCTGCACATGCCATGCCGATCAGAAGTTACTCCCCTTTGCCACTAACTTTGTGTTAATCCTCTCAAGAGGCTGTTAATTCCCTCGATACCTCCAGAAAGGTGAGCCGGTCGGGACTCACCTTCCTCCTGTATGCACACACAACTCGACCAATTGTGGATGTATTTCTACAAGGGTTGATAGCTGAACATGCTATCTGCATCAAAAGGTGTCTTACATACTGCTACCTGTGACATGTCCAGACCATTGAAACGCTTAGATTTCCTAATATTTCAGCAGGTAGCCTTTTCAAGGACCAACCAAGAGCTTGACAACAACTCTGACATACATAATCCATCTGGTACTTTAGAATAGCCGCTGCTATTTATATCTTTTCCTGACTCATTTGATGCTTCAGTGAAAGAGCAGGGCTGACCAATTCTTGCTCTAGGCGATTACTTTGTTGCACAGCCAACTTGTGCTCCTCGGTCAACGCAATCAAGGCTGCCCTTGCCTGGCACAGATTTAGACACAAGGGATCTTATGATTAGAGGCCACCACTTGCACTGGAAGAGGAACCAGAAATGAAGAGTATAGCTACCATAATCCTGCCTCCAAGGAAAACATAAATATTCCAAGTGCTCTTCGACTTTTTGTTGGCATTGAGGGATCCAAATATTCCCAACATGGATAACAACAGAACTTCGCAAGGTGACGATGCCATAACCTTCGTTGCGATAATGTAAACAACTCCCTCATGTATATATGACAAAGACCATAACAACCGCCTATGTGATGTACATTTCCTGGATCCTTGAAAATTATTTAGAGCTCCAACGGATGCAGTTACATCCACTGTAATTACAGCAATAGGGTAGAAAGACATTAGTCCCTCATAATGAGACAAGCCTAGAGAGTGATCTTTGCAATAAGACACCTGACCACACAGGGGAGAGTCCTACCCAGCTGCGAGTAGGTCCAACAAATCAACAGCACTCCAAGTACCTCAATCGCAATAGAACTATAATACTACACTAAACCTTGGTTCTTCCAATCACCAGCTGTTGCTGGTCATGAACTCCACATGAATCTCAATTAGATCAATTCAAGAAAAAAAAAAAAGTCCAAACTGAGAAAACACGAACCTCGGTTAGCTTTGCTTTCAACTCACTGACATCTTTAGTCTGTCACCACACAAACAAGAAATCAGTAATTCAAGCCAATAGAAACCATGGAGATCGTACATCCTATTGATTGTAGAGGAATCAAACAACATCACCCCCAAACTCAATCAGAATGAAAAGGACACTGGTAAAAGGCAGAAGACTACCGCATCTTGAGGTTGGAAGGGGCGATCGCCATTATCCATTGCAGAGGAGGCCCTTGGTGATAGGCCCTCCTCTGCTGACTCAGCAACTGGCGAAGGTGGTTGTGGTGGAGATACGTACAACACCCTCAGCTTTGCCTCGTGTACAACTTTTTCCATGTCTTCTTTGTTGAACTGTCACCATAGGAATCAACACGGTCATGAAGAAGACATGACCACAAAGAGTAGAAAAAGAGTAGCAGAAGATGATGCTCTAATAAAAAAAAGCCACTTTGAGCAAAGGACTAAACCATTCACGCCAGAAACTAAAAGGGTTATACAACATGGAGTCCACTTGCTTCAACTTGAAACCTTGCCAAGGTTCCCTACCAGTTCCTGAGAGACATCCCTAGCAGTTGATCCAAAGGGAGCTATCACACTTTGCACTAGGAACTTGTCCTTGCACTGCATATCTGGAGGTGCCTCCCTCTGCGCTTGCATGGTGACTGCCAGTAATACCACCAATTATCAGCCTTGCTCATTAAGTAACAGTGCAGGTACAATAAGTTCATTGAGAAGTCATGGTAAGGATTCAGTTGGAACATACCAGTGACATCTGCACTGCTCTGAGGTAGCACGATACCCGTGTTTGGGCGCACACAGTATTTTTTTGGCGATGTGGTTTTGACCTGCCACATGCAAAATTTGATAGTTTTCAACTACTATACAGAGAGCCATATCACAAACAAGCCAAGAATCACACTCCACAGTTGTAGGTTGATCACAGAATAGCATCAATCACAACCATGTCTCCTTACATTTCCTACAGACAATTGGCACATGATAAATGGACTAATGCAGCCAAAGTAAAATAGACTTCTAAAAATTCCCTGAAGCAAATTCCCTGAAGCTGATCAAACGGAATGTTAATTGCACCAGGACCCAACTGATGATGGCTTCCTAACTCTGACTCCCCACCAACACTCTCTTGGTTCAAACAGCTTGTGTTCAGCCGTCTCTGTTGAACAGTCTCCTAATGAAGAGTTCAAATTACAACTCCTTACTGAATGCCTAAAATGCAGATTTTCACCTACACAGAGAAGCTTCATTTTCCTACCAAACACACTCCAACTGACAACCAACTGAATACATTATGCAGATGCAGTGTGCACAGGGTGAATCCCAGTTCCGTTTAGTTACACTCATGTTCTAGCATACAAACTCTTCCTCTTGGGAGAACATTGAGAATAGTACTTTCTCTCACGGGAGAAAAGACTCACCTTGAAGGCAACATAATTGTCAGAAGCGTTGACTAGCCTTAATGAACAAGATATCTGCTTCTTCAACTCAACTGTTCACCAAACAGTTCCACAGAGTTTACATATTAGCAGAAATAGGTCTGCAGACTGGCATTACAGGGTAGTAAGAAACCTGAAAACAAGGCCCGCACATATGAAGCTTGGCACAAACTACAATGTATGTTGGGCGAAGTAATCACAACGTTTGGAAATGAAAACCCACCAAGGTTCCTAGGCTGCACATTCCATGCAGAGGCTACCAACTCAACCTGCCAATTCGCCACAGACCTACTCTCGAATGAAAGCACACGTACACAACTCGATTCTGACATAAAACTGTGGCATGTGCAATGAACATGTCCACCGTTCCCATCGGGAAACAATATCCTTGCTCCAGGCGGGATCACTGAAGGTTATGGCAAGAACTGAACCAACCCTAAATAAATATATCTCACCCTCTCCACTGCGCATAAATCAGAAGGGCGAATAACTTCGACCATCCGCAACCCTACCGTCACACGAGCAGACAGAAGCTGATCACATTTTTGTGATGCAAACGATACAAGAAGACACTCACATGGAAACTTCAGCTCGCCAGGCTGGATACTGAGGAGTTCGCTGGGCATGGCTACAGTTCTTCCCCTTAACTAATCCTCTTATTTTCTGAATTACACCCCTTCTCCCACAAAGTCCACAACAGCATCAACAGCGGTGACTCCGCCTATTCTGACTCCTCCACCACCAGTCTGCAATAAGCACAGCAGGAATTAACTCCTGCTTAACAGAATCCTGAGACCGACTTAATGAATGAATGTTGACGTATTTTGCAATCTGCAAGACTGATCAAAACCTCTTAGCATGAAACAAGAGACTGCCACCTGCTTGACGCAGGCAAGTGCTCCTACCCTCAAATGGACAACCGTCCTGCAAACTGCACCCGCATGATACTTTCAAGGCCGCAAGGCCTGCCAGATCAACACTACAATACAATGCTCTGTACTGATAACTATTCCAGGTTGTCGTTTCCTCCAAACAAATGGCGGCTATGTCTAATCCAACAAGTTCCTCTCTTCATTTTCTTCTCTGCTGCATACTGCTGAGCCTGCTCGTCGCAGAAAACAGCAGGCGATCGTCGAATTACTTCGCGAAAATTTCAAGCAACTAGGGTACACGCATGCACCAAGAAGAAACCCTCACACGACCCAACACCCAGTCTCAACCCTTCCGAACCCTGCGATCTGCCATACCTGACGGTACACCGGCAAAGTAGACGAAGATAAACCGACAGGCCTCGCAAGAGAAGCGCCCTCGCGAACGATAGTGAAGACAGAGAGAGAGAGAGAGAGATCGCAGAGAGACGGACAGAGGCAGGCAGGGCGCAAGCCCGACGTCGGCCTCCACCCCACCCTGCCCAGCTGCCCGGTCCGTATCTTTAACCCCCAGACAATAAATCCACACGCGCGGGAATATTTATCCTCTGGTCGCTATCCATCAGTCTCACCCTGTCATCCAAAATACACAGTTCATCCATCCCCAAACCTCAGATTGCTGCAAAGCCATGGTATCAACAGTGTCGACCTGCTGTGGTGGCTGTGCGGCTACAGCAAAGGCGCCACGTGATTTAGCCAACTCTCAAGCTCCAGTAACTTCCTGGCTAAACCCGTCTATCACTGCCGCTCGCCGACCCAGTCAACCCACCCGCTGGCGCAGCCCCTCGACCCCACCCGGCCCATCTATCTCCAATACTGTTAATGAATTGTAATACTTTTTCTGTCTTTACTATTAGTATTTGTAAACAAGGCGAAGTAGGTCCGTAGGTAGGTAGGTAGTAGGTAGCAGCAGAGCAAAAGCATGAACCTAACTAAACCGCGGCTGACTGCGTCGCTAACCGCGGTCGCGGTCGTTGTCCCCACAACGAACGAAAAGATTCTGGGGTACAGTGGGACCATACGATGGCATGGGGTGGCATGGAGGCATGGGGCAGCATGCATGGCATTGAAGCAGGCGTGCGTGATGGAGGAGGAGGCTGCGCACACGGCCGCGCATGCGCACAAGAGCGATCGAGGTGCTACGGGCGAAGGCTGTCGATGAGGCCGTGCAGCGGTGGGAACAAGGCATCCAGCTTGCGCCTGCACGGACTCAGGTGCTTTCCCTCACATTTTCTGCTGCTTGCCGCGCTCTAGGTTTTGGTGCTGGTGCCGCACTTGTCGAGGCTGCCAGTTGAGGATGGTAGGGGGACAGGCGGTAGAGATCGCGCTCCGGGAGCGCCTTTGAGCCTGTGATTGTTAAATTGGATGCCTGACATGAATACTTCGTCTAGTTTATGGTGGGAATGCGTCTTGTACCTTCTAGGACTTGGTCAGGAATTGGATTTGTTTCCGCCTTCAAAAAACCATTTTTCTGGTGATGTTGTGCTAGGTTTTTGTGATGCTGCTGATGAATTTCTTCTCAATTTGAAAACATGATCTGATTCCGTGCTCCCTGAGGATATGGGCTATCAAGCTATACTGTCTGCATGAGCACCAGCATACATTTCCTTCGTTGATACTTGTTGCGGTGTCGGTGTTGGTGTTGATGCTATGTTGTATTTAATTTGCTTCAGGATCATGAATCTGTATTGGTGCAAAGGATGATGGTCCCATTGGCTTTTCGTGTGCACAATGTGAGTAAGTTTTAAGAAAGTTTTCCTCTGGGGTTTGTAGACGTAGGTGGTGACTGGAAGCATTGCTAGGGAGTGTTCGTCAGAATTTCACGGTGCTTTCGGTCGCTTAGGACGTTATGCATGGGAATGTCCGTGGTCTCATGTTGAAGCAGGTGAGTATTGTTGGATTGTAAAGCAAACTGCTGATATTCTGACTCGGTCATTACAAACATTGTTGCAGCGGGAATCTTGCTCGGTAAGATGGGAGTGAAGCCTTCGCCTCATTCTACTGGGGCGTCAGTTGATGCGTCTGATGCTACATCCTATCACCACGAACTCACATCCGGATCCAATGCAACCACGGCTAGCAAAGTCTTGGAGAAGCAGTTGTTATCACGGAGGAAAGGCATGGAAAAGAGTGTGCTTGATGATATAATGGGGGATCCTGACGATTTCAGGGACCTTGCTGAATCAGACGTGGGGTCAGAAAGTGACGGGGGAAGATGGGAAGACGCAGTTAGAGCGGCGTAAGTTAAAGAGGGGCCTCTGCCATTGCCGCTGATCCTACTCTTACATGAGTGTTTATATTGAATCATTTGCTTTGGCATGGTGGTCCTTTGACATCAGACTACTGCTTGTGTGCCTGGCACTGGATCTTCCTTAGGTTATGATCTTGTTTGCTGAGCTTCTGTACTTCTCCTTTAATCTCTGAGAAGGCTTTGCTATCATAGATAGATTTGGGGGGTCAGTAATTTGCAATTGGCCCCTGTAAAATTTGGAACTTTCAGGCTTTTCTATGGGACCATGTGGTCGGTCTGCACATTTGCCTTATGTAATTCACTGATGTGATGATGTGGAGAGTCTCATAAGGCTGGGAATACATCAGTGAAGATTGCAGAGAACCAGGGATCCTCCTGTACTTAGAGCTTGTGATGGCAGTGACGATAAGCTGCACACTCAAGAGACCCTTCAATTGTGATTTGTAATTGTATGGCTTTAGGTCTTTATGTTGTCAAATGCTGGTGGGACCATTTGTTGGTCTACAGGGCAAATTGTAGCTATAGTTTTCCTTTTGGCAGGGTGGCGTACCTCTTTGTAACACGGAATTCTTATCTGTTTGCTATGGTTCCTATCCTCTGATATTGTCACTACTCCGGTGGTAAATGCTAGTATGGTGATCGTATTTTGAAGATTTGAGTCATCAAGATCTCAGGCAACAAACTTAAACCACTAACCTGGACGATCAGTCTGTATGGACATCGTTGAGCCAATAGATTTTGTCACTTAGGTCTCAAATTGTGAGATTGGAAAAATGGGAATAGCCTTATGCACACACTTTTCATTCTGTGACATGAAGCAATTGTATCTTTTCCAGGGTTGTGTGTCGCAGCTGCCACTAGGGCAGCATGACATTCAGCCTGAAGTGATCACCAGCTTCTGTAGTTTCCGTGGCATGTCCTCTGTTGCCACTTGCGGGGGGGAGGCTCCTGTGCTGACATGATACTGTTCTTCCATTAATAATCATCCTTGCAGTCACTAGTGAGCTCTGTGGTGGTTGGTTGACCTAATTGACTTGTCCTGATGCTGTCGATTCACTGTTGGCATTGTTCTGCTGAGGACCACTCCTGTGATGTTCCAAACATGCAAGCAAGAGTTTGTTCAACTCCTGAATCTGCTATGAAACAGTGTGGCAGTTGTACACTTAGTAGTGTTGGGAGGGATATTGTGCTGAAGGAGCACTGTCTGTAGGAAGTAGGATCAACAGAGATCAACAACAGTAACATTTCTCTAGTTGATGATGATTTCCAGTTATACATTGCAAGCTTATGCTTTAGCCTAGTTCAATGATTACTTGCAACTGTTTAGTGTCCTCCTCCTAGGTTTGATACAACTCAGTGTCTGAGCATTATCAAGTCTCTCGTTTTATCTAACCAAGCTCTCTTCTCTAGCTCTTTGAAGGGTTTGGAGGTCACTCCAGCTCCCTATACACATGCACTTACACACACACATAGGGGTAACTTGCATTTGGAATGGAGGTAAAAAAATTGATGGTGCAGATATCTCTTTGCAGAAAGCCACTGAAATCCATTTGGGGTGGTACTCAGATTGATAAGAGAGTCAGTGGTAGCGACAAAGTTAAGCATGTGTACACACAATATAGATGATGCTTTTGATTGGCCTCCTTTTGTTGCAATGTTTTCATGTGACCTCCTTTCCAACAATCATTTGGGGCTCGGCAGTCTTGAGGATGAAGTTGCAGCTGGAGCAGTGCACCAGAACATAGATGAATCTGAGGTATGTAACTTACCGCCTGGTTAGAACTTGTTTTGGATTTATTTCTCCTGATGCTGCTCAGCCCCTGCCTTTGCAAAGATACCACAAGGACCCTCTCTTGCAGAAGAAGCAATGTGCAGATAGACTTGCCCTCCCTTCCGTGTCTAGCTTTACTCCTTACCTAACCCCTCAGAGCAATGAGTCTTTGCCTCGTATAGACTACTGCCCTCATATGATGAGCTTGTTCATAGATTGCCCCAATTTCCTCCCGCCAACTTTCGTAAATTGTAAACCTTGGAATGGTGGGGGCTTACGGTGGGGTTATCTTCTGAGACAGGAGGCTTTGCCAAGGACATCAAACCACAATGTGGTGAAGACTGGGGATGGACAGATAGATCAAGCTGTGTCTGACATGTCTCCGGGTCCAAGCCCCTCTAGTGGTGCAGGTAAGAGCCCCCATATGTCAGTCCGATTCTGGCTTGCTGTGCTTGCTGTGCTTGCTGTGCTTGCTGTGCTTGACTCCCATCGGTACAGGCAATGAATAGTCTGTGCAGGCACTAGGGAAAGTCCAAAAATACTGTGGTCTGACTCTTTATCATTGTGGAGGCTCCTTTTCTTGGATCTCGGAAAAGTGAGTCCCCTTGTTTTAAACAAAGGTGAACCTGGAAAGGTGCTGTCGGTATGAAAGCTGTGCTAATATTGTTTTCAAGGTTAAAAAAGATGGTTTGTACAAATGCAAATTGTAGGTCTGATCTGCTGTTAAGTTATTGTCAGGAGGAGAGAGTAGGCGTTGTTTATGGATGTAAATTTGACAAGGGGGCAACAGGCCTGTGTTGGGTCTGTAGTCATTAGGCAGCGACACGGAAGAGGTGGCTTGAGTTATACGTTCCTTAGCAACATCTTTAAGGATGGTCCACTAATGATTGTTTACATCTTAGGAGCTTTTATAAAGTGTGAAACTCGGGTTTGGCAGGAGGCATGCTTAACCTAAGGAAAGGTCAACAACGCCTTGCAGACAAAGTCACAGAGGGCAGAGACCTGGCAAATGGTGGTACAAGCAGCGGAGCTTTAAAGCAACGGAAAATGTACAATACCAGATATTTCATCATAAAAAGCTTAAATCACCACAATATAGCCAAGTCAATCGAGAAAGGGATTTGGGCTACACAAGCTATGAATGAGCCTGTCCTCAATGAGGCATTTGAGGTGGGTATTTTACGGACACAGCCTTTTGATGCAAATAGATGGTTATGTCTTTGTCGTTTGCTGTTTTGCTGGGCTATGTGACAACCTCCCAATCAACTTTGTGGGATGCTGTGGTGTAGACCTCGGAGAGAGTTTTGTTAGTGTTCAGTGTGAACATGAGCAGCCACTTCCAAGGATATGCACGAATGACAACTCCAATAGGGCGACGTAGGGCCAACATATGGAGTGAAGCGAATGAAGGTGCCAACCCTTGGGGTGGAACTTTTCGGGTGGAATGGTTGCGCCTCTATGATCTACCCTTCCAGAAGACTGTTCATTTGAAGAATCCATTGAATTCCTACAAGCCTGTCAAGATCAGCCGAGATTGTCAGGTATGGGCTCAGCTGCCAGTGGTTGAGATGTGTTTCATATTTCCCCCAAACCCTGCACTCACAAACAAGTTGTTTGTTACACAGGAGCTCACGCAAGAGATTGGTGATGCGTTGTGTGCCCTCATTGATGAGGGTGCTGATAGAGAGGGTCGGCCGAAACGGTAAGCTCTTCACAGACATTGCTTTCACTCCTCCTACCAGTTGAACTTCAAGTTGGGCTGTCCTCATGTCATTTTGCAAGAGAATTGAGCATTGTATGTGGCTTGTGAACAGAAAGTTGGGGTCTGGCATGGTGGTTGCCCAAGTGACAAAGAGACCACGTGGAGAGGGGGTGGGGGAAGTTGCATATAGGCCACGCTTGCCTGCTGCACCCACATCAGGCCCTGTACTGCCTTTGATGTACCCTCCTCATATGGCCCCTCCCGAAGCCTTTGCATCTTCGAGGCCAATGGTGAGGTCTAGTGGCTTCACAAGCAAGAGCCTTCATGTGGGGGAAGCTCCTAGACCTCCCTCAAGGTCAAGGTCACCACATTCTCTCGCTCCTGAGAAAAGTGACACAGAGCGGCTGAGAGACATGGACAGGGTGTTGCACAAGGATCGTACTCGCAGCAGCAGTAGCAGCAGAAGTGCAGATTTAGCACCTGAAGAGGACCTACTCAATATGGTCCGTACTTGCTTCCACTTTGGTCTTATACCAGAAGTTGTATCCCCAGGCAATGTTTTGACATGTGGGGTAGTATTTCCATCAGTTTTTGGGTTAACGCCTTCTTGAGGGAAGCGACCCCAAAGATGCATGGTAATGTGTTTGTAGCATGTGCTCTTCATATCCCACTTTGGTCAATGAGGAAGGCTTAGTCCAGGCTAATTTCTCTTGGTAAGCAGAAATGACTTTTTTGTGTGGTCTCCTCTCATACTTTTAAGACCACAGCTTTCCTTGCATTGCCTCAAACCAAGTGTGCACTCATGGGGATGCAATTGTGAAGCAGACCTATGAGGAATATTTACAGCGGCATGGCCATGGCCATATGAGGGAGTACAATGGCTACCACCAGGTTAGTTATTCCTCGATTGTATTGAGCTCTATCTTGAACTGGCAATTGTAATCGTCATTGGAGTGATGACTTTATTTTGACACACTGGACAGGGTGGAGGCCAGATGGGTTACAACAGTACAGGGCCCTTATATGGAGGATGGGTGGCGGGTGGGGCTGGCACGGCCTACTCTGATGATCAGTACGTCCCATGTTTCCCTGTTTCCCACATGACCTGTTAGTGGTCAGACATTGGTGCCTGATTCAGTTGTGTGTTGGTAGGCCAGTTTTGCAAAGGAGGCTTTTAGGTGCTGTGGAGAATGGCTGTGGTTGAGGGAGTGGGGTGTGGTGTTTTGGCAGGTATGCTAAATACATTGCCAATTGGTATGGCCAGCAAGCCTCCAGCGATGGGTTGCATACAATGGACCACATGCATCGGGGACCTGACCCCTGCTGGCCTGGCCAACCTGATGATGCTGGCCTGCGACCCTCCTTCAGGAATGGGGACGGGAATGGAAGTGTGGGCTTTTGGAAACAGAATGGTCGGTTATCTCAGATGCACTAGAATGTAAGTAACCAGGTGGTTAGTCATTCAACAGGAGAGGATGTAAAGAAGGCTTTAGCATAGCTGTATAAACCCCTTACTGGTTATATACTTCCACCAACATTGTTTACTCCAAGAATGCAGCAGATATAGTCTGCTAAGGGGGGGCCTGATTTTGGTGATGTACTTTACCCAGCTTGTAAGTTTTGTAATTGCCATCTGGATCTTGGTGGTCATTCAGTCAAATTTGTCATTTGTTGAGCCCCGATCAAAAGAATGGGCTACACGTTGGTATAAAAACTGCCCCTGGAGTGTCCAATTTCCAGCATTGTGCTTGGTTGAGTGAATTCGCAGATCATCTCAGGTACACAAATGTTGTCTACTGTGCTGTTCCTTTTTGTTTGGATGGGAGTTGGGCCACTTGTTTGTCTTCATATGCATACACCTAGAGTTGTCTTGTGAAAATTAAAGAAGATTCGCAGTCATGTAGACAATGATATCATCACTCCAGCTTGTAACTTGCCGTCAATTTCATTGTCTTGAAACTTGAGACCCCTGCAATTTTTGAGTCAACCACAATCACATTTTGTAATCTTTATATTTTTATAAAAGGGAAATCTGGGAGCAACTACCCTACTCATGCTCTACACTAAAACAAGTCTCCCACTTTTCAGTTGTCACTAGAACTATATTGAAAGGGTACAAAGGCCCTGAATTCAAGTAACAAAAAGGCTCAGGCTGTGGTACCACCCTGAGAGACCACCCCATCTGAATTGTTTTCCTCTTCCTCAAGAAAGGGGCCTTTCAAGTGTCTCGTCATCGTCAACATTTTTCTCAAACTGCTCAAATTGCCCTGAAAAAAACCAAAGAAAAGAAAATCGTATCACATCGAAAAAATTAATTTGTCGTGCACCTAAGCATCGTGCCACAACATACATCGTTGTCCACCATACATTCTAAGCACACAATCCTAGAAAGCTATGCCACAATGATAATGAAAGTGAATATAATGGAAACACTCCAATCATGATCCACTCAATCACATAAACTAAGTCAAGCCAAGGGCACCCTTGCTAAGGGCACCCTACAAAGCCCTCAACACACTCCCTCTCAATACCTAGAGCTATAGAGGTGAGAGAGGCTCATGGAGGCTCAACTACAAGAAGATGAACTTTCCTCCACACTCACAAAGGGGAAACCCATCCCCATGTCCCAAGTGAGGCTTGATACCTCACTTGGCATGAGACCAAATGAAGTCCCAACACACAAAATACAAATATAAATATCCAAAATGTCCTAATTAACTAGAAGTAGGTAATTCTAGTTAACCATGACTAAAACCATGACAGCTGCCGTGCACCTAGGCATCGTGCCACAACATACATCGTTGTCCACCATACATTCTAAGCACACAATCCTAGAAAGCTATGCCAATCACCCCCCTAGCTGGTGATTAGGTCCCTCTAACACCGGTAGCTGACAAGTATCCACCCTAATAAGATCATTGCTTGGTCTTCAATCGCACAAGTCCCCAGTATCCGAAGTTGATAGATCAAGAGGCCGGGTGCAAAAGTAGCCCCATCGTTAGTCGCCTTCCTACAATCCATGGCTTTCACTGGGGGATCTATGGCGTTGAACCCCCACTAGCTAGACCTTTGTCAACCTCACCATTGTCATGTCCACTATCTCTGTCCAAGACATCGTGGACACAACCATTCTCCGCTAGGAACCTCTTCAAGTGGCGGTGTCAAGCATCACATGTGCCACCCCCTTGAGCATTTGTCAAACACCAACATGGTTGCGGCACCACCAGCATGCCCACATAGCATGCAACGCAAACCTGCAGGTACCACTGCAAAGTTGGGATCTATCCTCCCATCCACATGTGGAAGATGACATGGCGCACAATTGCACACATGGTCCTTCCTTACAATGCCATCTCAACCCTCCAGAATCAACACTCATGAAGGCAACACCTCCCTGACCTTTAGAATCACACGTCCTGCTGTGACATCCAAGGTTGTAGGCGCTATCTGCTGCAGATACACATGCATGGATTACGACTCAACCCATCTGCATCCCGATTGACTATACCGGCTCGATGCACCACCTGGAAGTCGTACTCTTGAAGCATAAGTGCCCACCGTGCAAGCTTCCCTGTAAGCTTGTCTGACTCCATCAACCACTTCAATGGTTGGTGATCCGTGACAAGGGTGAAGTGGTTGTCATAGAGGTAGTATCTAAAATGAGTCACTGCCCATACTGCAGCTAGACACTCCCTTTCATATGAACTATACTTCACCTCAGCATCATTGTTCGAGCGACTAGCATATGCCACTACGAACTCTCTTCCCTCATCATCCACCTATGTGAGCACTGCTCCAATCCCCAGCATACTCCAATCCGTATGTAGCTGGAAAGGCCGCCCCCGAATAGGCCGCCTCAGAATAGGCGCAAAAGTCAATCGAGCCTTGAGTTCCTCAAAGGCTTCCTCCTGCTCCTCTTGCTCCTCCTCCCACTGCCACTCCTGACCCACCTTGGTTAACTTGGTAAGAGCCTTCGCAATGCTGCTAAATCCCTTAACAAACGTTTGCCAACCCCATGAAAGCACGAACTCTGTTTACATCTATGGAGCGTAGAATGCGTGCAATGGCCTCCACCTTTGTCTGTTGAACACCCAATCCTCCAGGGTATATCATGTAGCCCAGATACTCAATCTGATCGTGGAGAACTTGCATTTTCCAGGGTGCAGTTTCAATCCATGCGCCCTCAAGCGCTCAAACACCACCTGAAGGTATCTCTCATGCTCCTCAACCGTGGCACTAAAGATGATGATGTAATCAATGTAGCATCGGGTGAAGTCTAGCCCTGCAAAAATCCTATCCATGACCCTCTGAAACTCTGCAGGAGCATTCTTCAACCCAAATGGTAGGAAGCGTCATTGGTACAAACAATCCTTCCCATGCTGGTCAATCCCCCAGAATGTCGTCTTTTGTTTGTCAGCCTCTTTGATTGACAACTGGTGGTAACCGGATCGCAAGTCCAATGTGCTAAACACTTCGCATGCCCAATGGCATCAAAGATCTCCTCTGGAGTTGGCATGACATATCTATCGGACTTAGTCTGACGGTTCACAGGATGATAGTCCCCACACATCCTTCTTTCTGTCCAATTGCCATAGATATCATTCTTAGCTGGCATCACCGTTGTCGAGGCATACTCCCCGCCTGACAACTCCACCAATCCAGCCTCGAACAACTCCATAGTCCGTGACTGGATCAAAGACCTCTCCATGTCACTATACATGTAGGGCTTTCGAAGAATTGGCGTGTCACTTGCTAAATCAATACGAATCTCCTGGCCCTTCAAGCTCCCCAAATCCTTCAAACCGAAGGCAAAGCAATTTCTATAAGCCCTTAGAAATCGTTGGATCCTTTGTCTCTCTCCTCCGGTGACTGTAGCTCCAACATCTGGTTCCCAATTGTCCTTAGTGACTGCAACCTTGGGTGTACACCAGGCTTGGAGGTAGGAGACGCATCTTTTGGTTGCTAGATAGCAACCTCTTGGGCCTTGTCCGCCCATCCTGACTGTGGCGTAACCTCCACTTGCTCCGCCGTAGCCACCTTGAGAACATCCTTTGATTCTCAACCTCTTCAAAAACATTGGTCACCTTGGCCTCCAACTGATCCTCCATGTATGGCTCTCCTCACTCCTCGTATTGATCCTTGAGAGATCCAATGACTCTCTCTTTCTCTTCGCAACTCATCCCACATCTGCCATGGGTGTTTGCACCCCCACGATCCTGTGTTCGTCCCCACTCACTGCCTCAACCATCTCGATTGGCAGGGAGGATGCACTATCCAATGAGAGTGCCGAAGTAGCCACCACTGCTTGCAATCTCCGTTGCTCAGCCATGCACAAGCCAATGACCCATGTCAAGCAATTGAGATCCATTGTCTGACCCAACACCTGGCGTCGTGATGCCTCTGACAGAACTGGCACAGCTATAGTGCCCGTGGCAAACCTCATTGCCCGCTCTCGCTCATCCGCACTAGGCTCCACCAATTGATGTAGCACATTGTCCCAAATCAACCCTGGACCATTGTCTCGAAAAACATGCCTATCCAAAGGCCACAATCGATTGATGTGGTACCATTTCACGAATTTTTTGCATCTCGCCATCGGCCATCGGAACTCTTCCGAAACATCCTCCCAGCCCTCTTCTGCTAGTATGCTAGGGTCACCATATACTTCCCAATTTAAGTCTTGCCTTGACCATTTGATTTTCTTAGAGGGCGGTCCATGTTCATTGGGGTCATCTCTTCCATGACGGTCATCGTCCTGGCCCTCTGCCATTCTGCAACAATCGGAGCAACACTAAACGAGGTTTTCTAATAAGACGTAACTCTAAACTCTTCCCCCATTAAGTAGGTTTGAGTAGGTGTCAAAATAGTTTCTAAAAGCTAATTTTGTAGAATAAAATGATCCTGGAAGTCAGAGGAGGACCTATGGGAGCAATCTGCAACGACCTCACAAAAATCGCGGCAAAAAATACCCCTCACCCAACCAATGGCCTCCTTCTCCACATGACTACGTGTCGTGGAATAATGAAATGTCATACACACAGAAGTTGTGTGGAGAGGAAATGATGGGAGAATGAGCCTCCCTTGGCTTATATCCCCCCCCCCATTCCTCGAGCCACGTGTAGAGCGAATCTTCTAGAAGGGGACCGCCAACTTGGCGGTCGCTCCATTTTCCGGAAAATAAAAAATAAGCGACCGCCAGAAATGGCGGTCGCTCCATTTTCCGAATAAATAAATAAAACTGCGACCGCCATAAATGGCAGTCGCTCCATTTTCCGGAAATATTAAAAATAAAAATAAAAATAAAAACGACCACCAGAACAGGCGGCCGCTCCATTTTCCGGATTAAAAAAAAACTGCGACCGCCACACTCCATTTTCCGAAAATAAAATAACTAATCGACCGCCAACATAGGCGGTCGCTTCAAATAAAAGCGACCGCCAGTCATGGCGGTCGTTCCATTTCCAACAAAATTTTAATAAAAGCGACCGCCAGTAGTGGCGGTCGCTGGATTTACAAAAAACAAAACAATTGTGGCGACCGCCCGTAATGGCGGTCGCTCGATTTTCCTCCAAAATATAGAGAAGCGACCGCCTGTAATGGCGGTCGCTTCATTTTCAAAAACATTTAAATAGAAGCGACCGCCAGTAATGGCAATCGCCCCATTTCTAAAAATAAAAAAATAAACTGGCGGTCGCTGCATTTTTAAAAATAACCATTACAGCGATCGTCAGAAATGGCGGTCGCTGCATTTTGTAAAAACAAAAACTGCAAGTAATGGAAGTGAGGGGAGAATGACTGGGGTCTTATATGCCCCCCCACCCCCTCATTCCTCGCTCCACGCGCAGGGCGGACCTCGTAGAAGCGACCGCCACCTTGGCGATCGCTCCATTTAAAAACAAGTAAAAACGACCGCCACAAATGGCGGTCGCTCCATTTCGCCAAAAAATAAAAATAAAACGACCGCCAGTAATGGCGGTCGCTGCATTTATAAAAACAGACCTCGTAGAAGCGACCGCCAGCTTGGCGGTCGCTCCATTTAAATAAAAATGAATGCACAGTTGGAAGTATGGCACAATTGTTCTCCATTCCACAAGCAAATCACCAAACACAAACATGAGCAAGTGACGGTGCATTTGGCCGACATTTTGGCTGATATACACATGGACAACATCTTTTATTTTCCAACACATACACAACAACAATACAAATACTCATAGTGACAATGATCACATTGGTATTACTTCACTATAGAAATATAATCATGTCCACTAAAATGTGCTGATGCATGCCTACCGCTGTTTTGATTCAATTCCTTCTACTGCTTCGACGGCGGGACGAAGAAGCCTAATGCTCCGATGGGTTGAAAATCCGGGTCACCCTCGATTTCACCACCGTTGCCATGATCAGTGCTGGAATCGTCCTCCCTATCCGACCTCATATGTCCAGGCTTTTGAATCTGCAAGCGACCTCGAACCACATTTAGTTCTCTCTGAGGTCGACTCCCACTCCGGTCTTGAATACCATCCACGGTATCTGGCCTGTTTGTGGGCCGATCGCCTACAAAAGGTTGGACTGTTCTCTGTCGTTTATGGACTTGGGACGCAATCGAAGGTAGTCTCGAAGGAGGTACCGGAGGGGGGTCTGCCCGAGATGGACCGACATTAGATGGTCCGGCATGTGAGGAACCACGGGTCTGCTGCGCAACACGTCGATTAAGGTGGAATTGTAGTGGCAGATTGTCATCATCCGAGGCTTCAACTTCCACTCGGTCCAATGCAGCAGAATGATGCGTGCGTGTGGAAAATAGATCAACCCTGTTGCTCTTTAATGCCCGCTGTGTTGATGGGGAACTGATCGGTTTTGACATTGTGGTGGAGCTGGTCGTATCGGTGAGGCATGATCGTCCCGTCAACTGTACAATGGGTTCGACACCATCGTTTGTATGAACATGGTTGCGTACGTCGATCGGTCCTGGCAGTACATCACCCCTAAGCTCCATTGGGGCACCACCGGTGGCTTCAACATGTAGTGGGGGGCGAGGGTCGACCCCAACTTCATTTTGAGGACCATGTTCTGGGGATGATTCAATTGCAGCTTCACTTTGATCTGCGATACGCACTTCTTCAAGAAGGTCATCAAAGGTCGGCTGGATATAAGCATCATCATCTGTGAATGTAAACGGGTCATACGCATTTTCGGGAGCATCATCAGATCCATCTTTACTATCGAAGGCAGATGATTCCCTCTAAGATGATTCCCTCTGAGATGATTCTCTCTAAGACTCAGTATCGTCACTCATCGAATCAGCCTCAGAAGCAGAGTCTTCGGAATGCAAATTTCTCTCATATCATGCTACAGCATCATCCGCTGCCCTATCACGTAGCAGTCGGCAATTGGTATACACATACACCAATTTGTCAGCCCTCGCGGGATTCAACCTGTTGCGAATCTTGTTGTGAACAAATGAGTAACTGCTCCAATTGCGTTCACAAGATGAGGCTGAGCACACTTGAGCAAGAATACGCTTCGCAATGGGAGCCAATGTTCTTGCTCCAGCTCCAATCAGATCCCACCATTCATGTGGCAACATATTGAGCTTTTTTGGATCCGGCATGTCCTCAAAAAGGTCGCGGCGATCTGAGAATCATTAGTACTCGGATATAGCTCTCTCTACATGGTTTGGCGGAGCCAGTCGCATGAGTCCTCGCACGAGGTTGGCCTTGGCATCAGCGTCGTCTCGGAGCATGGTATTGTCGAGCAAGAATGGATTGAGCAAAGCCCCCGCATAATGCAAGTCTGTTCGAACCATCGAACGACGGTCGTAAAATGCATCCTCAGCACTGCCGCAAGTTCAGGTTCCAAGGAGAAGGGAGGATGCCTCAAAGATTGGACGTGCTTCTTAAGATTTTGCATTAGTAACCATGCCTTGCCCATTACTGGTTGTTTTCCATCAAACTCCCGCAAGACGATTAACACCGGTACCAACCGATCCACCATCAAGAAGTTAGTGACAAAACGAGTTTTGCCTGGATTGCGGAGGCTGTATTTGGGTTCGTGCCTCCTATATATTGTCAAAGGGATGTGGTGTGAGTGGATGAACGACACAACAGTCTTCGCTCGCTTGACAAGTTGTTTCACCCACTATTCTTTTCCCGAGCTGTAACCTTAAAACCTACACATATTCCAGGTAGCAATACACATCGATTTCACAACTCCAATAAACCAAGCTGCAAGTACTACGCCCACGCCGCCCATCTAAGTATGTGTTACTCCAACATATTCATTGCCTCTGCCTTCTTTCTTAAAAGACTACCAGCCACAGCCATATTTGATCAATCATAGAAATAAAGTACAATATGCATGTACATGTACAATCAATCGAAGGGATGGGTCCAGTTTGGTGCGAGAATTGTTATGTAGTTTTGATTTTGTGTCTAATCAACTTGAACATCATCATCCGGAGCTTCTTCATCCTCATCAAGCTGCAAGTCTTCTTGGTCATTGGAGTCATCGTCATAAATGGCCTGGCCCTCAAAAGGCACCTCCGAATCATCCTCCACCTCGTTGTCAATGGCCGTGTCTTCGTCTCCTTCTCCAACATCCGTATCTTCTAGAGCTTCATCATATAGGGTTCAGGATGCATTGT
Source organism: Takakia lepidozioides (assembly GCA_030704615.1). Classification (NCBI taxonomy): domain Eukaryota; kingdom Viridiplantae; phylum Streptophyta; class Takakiopsida; order Takakiales; family Takakiaceae; genus Takakia; species Takakia lepidozioides. The sequence continues at coordinate 88,713,294 of CM060731.1, read as the reverse complement.
CCGGGGCGTCATCATCCTCTTCCACCCCCTCTACCCAACCTCCATCATCAGCATCATTATGTCCAGTCTCTCCGTCCACCGCAATTGCCTCACCCCATGGAGATCCGAGACCATGATAGATACGTCTTCCTCTTGGCTGAGCATGCACAACCACCTTCCAATTCCCCCCTCTTGTTTTGTCATCGGAGAAGAAAACTTGCTCCATGTCTGAAGGCCGTGAAAAAGACTCATCGGAGGGACGATTAGTAGGGTTGAGCCTATCTGCATTGACACGCATGAAACCACAATCATCTTGCACTAGTGTTGCGGTGGGCCCCACAAGATGTGGCTGGAACCACCTTCCCTTGAAGAGAAGAGGCCGGTACCGTATACTGAAGTTGGAGTATGCTCTCAAGCTCTCCAATGTACTCAAGTTTGCTCATAGGAGGTTATGTATCTCCCTTGCCCCACACGGAGTCTTGTCAATATGTGGTACACAAGCCTGAATCAAAGGTTGTTTTGTGCTTCATGTCAAGAGCACGAATGCGGAAATGACGACCGTGAACCCAAACCGCCGTGTATGAGGTCGCGAATTGAGAGGGGCCCCTTGCAATGTCTTGCACCAAATCTGAAACCACCTCTCCTTGAACAACGGCGTCATAAACTGAAGTCCAAAGCCATTGTTGGAATGAACTTAGAGGCTGCAATTCCATGATCAAATTTTGTGAAGGAACATTCCGGCGGCCCGCTCCTCGTCGTGGACGTTTAGTAACCGGCCTTGGATGGTTCCGCCTCTATGCAAGCGTCTCCTCCTCTTGTTGCTGAACAAGATTATTGTATCTTGCCTCCCACTCATGTATGGATGGGGTGTTCTTCAGTATGAAGTCATGCGCTTGCTCAATCACCAAGGTCGGCAATTTTACCCTCTTTGATTTTTTGGGCAAAATGATGTCTTTGGTTCGTGCATCCTCCTCTTCCTTTGACATCCGAGGGGCTTCCTAATCCACCCTTGCCATGTACTCCGTGCAATAGAACATAGCTTCTTGCAACGTATACCCCTCCGCCATGCTACCCTCTGGGTGCGCCATTTGTCTTACAAATCCTTTCAAAGTCTTCATATAACGCTCAAGGAAGTACATCCACCGAGAATGAACGGGGCCGGCAATCGAAGCCTCTTCCACTAAGTGGGAGTCAATGTCCCACGTACTGCAATGAGCAAGATGTCTTGCAATAGATTGTGGTAGTCATGAGACTTCAAACCATGGACCCCGTCTTCCTTGCTGAACTTCGTACGGAGGGATGACCCATAACCAGTTGGTGTTCGGACAACATTTATGGTGGCTATCACTTTTTTGTATTCCTCCTTTGTCCATTGCCAAGGTGCGCGCCTATACTTCCACCGTACAACACCCTTTGGGTCCACACCATTTTGTTCGGCCCATAGATGGCGCATGCGACCCTATTCCTCAAGCTCCTTTCTAACACCGAGAGAATCTCCTTTTGCAGCCACTCCCTTTTTTGCCGGCGTGCCATGAAGAACCCGAAAAAGGGACGAGCAGACATTCTTCTCAATATGCATGGGATCTAGAAGATGGTGAATCTTCAGGTCCTACATATATCCCCACCCACAAAGAACTTTTCTGACCCCAGTCAATGGTGGGACAATCAAGGCAAAAAGGTGAATGCCTGTTGGATTACAGAGAGTAGAAGATCCTGACCACTATGAACAGGATGTCTGAACTTGAGTGTGCCCCTGGAATACCAATCGGACTACTCTTACCCCAGTTCAGATTCAGATCATCGTTGTCATCGCCTGAAGAATTAGCTTGTCCTTCCCCTTCATCCTCCTCACTTGTCATTGCATCAAAGTAAAAACAATTTTGACTTGCTGCCCGTGTATCATAGGATAGGGAGCGCCCAACCTCATCATGTCCATCTCCCTGACCTCATCAACCTCACTTCTGCATCTCCTAGTGTCCAAATGCGCGCTGGTCTCTTGACATATCCCTACACCTTCCACTCCCTTGCTCTGACTGAGTGCTCCATCTATTACAACCTCAGCAATGTCAAGGAATGCCAAATGCATTTTATTCTTTGGAGGACCTCCTTGTTTATCGCCTTCCTCTGCAACATCCTCTTTCTTCAATTCACGCTTCTCTTCACCATACAACCCTTCAGAAATACCATCTTTGTCAGGACTTGTTGCTAAGGTGGTCGATCGTACCAGGGCACACTCTGTTTTTTTAGCACAACTCGTCTTCAGCATCCATGGGAGATATCACAACACGACCTACCCATGCAGGTTTCTTGTAGCTATTGATCCATAGGGAGTCATACATAATCTGGAGCTTGAAATCTGGCCCTCTTGAATGAATCTGGACCCACACTCTATCCCTGCTCCTTCAGCTATCCCATGCAGATCCACCCAACGAGCTAAATTACAGAATTCAACATGCAAATCCAGGGACGAGTCTGATGAGAGGGCAAAACAGGCTGAAATAGGTTGAAGAAGAAGGTGCCCTCACCACATTGTCCTCGACCTTGTGTCATGACCCACGGGGGACTCCTCGATGCACCCACATTTTGCATACATGTCCACCAGGGTATTGTTCAGAATGACATTTATTCCAGCTCTGAAGATGTCGCCATGGACCTCTTTGCCCCTTTCCAGAGCTGCCAGGGCAGTGTTTATAATGACATTTGGTACAATTCCAGCTTTGATGATATCCCCATGCACCTCTTTGCCCTTGTCCAGGGCTCGATGCACCCACATTTTGCATACATGTCCACCAGGGTATTGTTCCGAATGACATTTGGTACAATTCCAGCTCTGAAGATGTCGCCATGGACCTCTTTCCCCTTTTCAAGAGCTGCCAGGGCAATGTTCAGAATGACATTTGGTACCATTTCAGCTTTGATGATATCCCCATGCAGCTCTTTGCCCTTGTCCAGGGCTCGATGCACTCACATTTTGCATACAAGTCCACCTTGGTATTGTTCAGAATGACAACCATCCCGCAACCCTGCTGTGCATGTCCTACGATCATCGCGTTCCACAACACCACATCACATTCAGCCATAATGTCAAACATCCCCTTTGCATCTTCAACACTCCCACATTTGGCATACATATCCAGCAAGGCAGTGTTCAGAATGACATTTGGTACAATTCCAGCTTTGACAATGTCACCATGGACCAAGACATTTTCCAAGGCTGCCAGACTTGCACATGCATTGCGAACGCCAGCAAGGTGATCTAGTTGGGCTTCACCCCTTCTAGCATCATTTTCTCATAGGTCTCCAAAGCCTCCATCCCACGACCCTGCTGTGCATATCCTGCGATCATCGCGCTCCACGACACCACATCACGTTCAGCCATTTTGTCGAACATTGCCTTTGCATCTTCAATGCACCCAAATTTGACATACATGTCCACCAGGGTAGTGTTCAGAATGACATCTGGTACAATTCCAGCTTGACGATGTCAACATGGACCTCTTTGCCCTTTTCCAAGGCTGCCAGGCTCGCGCACGCATTGCAAACGCAAACAAATGTGATGTGGTCGGGCTTACCCCTTCCAGCCTCATTTGCTTGTAGGTCTCCAAAGCATTTGTACCACACCCATGCTTGGTAAATCCTGCCAACATTATAATATTCCACGTGACCAAAGATCGTTGAGGCATTCTGTTGAACAGTTGGTGAGCATCCATGATGCTCCCGCACTCAACATACATGTTGACAAGGGTGTTGTGTAAAAAACGTTTGGCTTGAATCCACTTTGGATGATGTGAGCGTGCACCTGTTTTCCAGCTTCCAGGCCTTTCATCTTGATGCACTTATGCAAGAGACAGACATACGTATCTGAATCTGCTGAAATGCCTCCTCCTTGGTTTAAAGTCTGTAGAGCCACTGTCAGTCAGTCTGCTTCACAAAGCATCTTCACATGCCTAGAAGTCCCAGAAGAGTCATTGTGGACTCCCTCTCTTGGTCCTCTTTTAGAAGCGCTTGTGGTTAGGATCGAGGTGCCTGACTTTATCAACTGTGTCGGTGTGACCGCTGTTGCTTCCAGTTGACCATCTACCCATGCAGGTTTTGTGTAGCTACTGATCCACAGGGAATCATAGGTAATCTTGTGCTTGAAATCCGGCCCTCTTGGATGAATCTGGACCCACACTCTATCCTTGCTCCTTCAGCTATTTGCCCCTCTGCACAAATCATGCAAAGATCCTCGCCTTGCTTCCAGCAATTGACAATGATTTGTTCTAACAAATAACCCAACCCTACTTATCACACTAGTTCCTATGCTAATTGCATCTGCTTCTCTTTGTAATCTAACAACATTCACCTTCTTGCCTCGCTTGTCCCACCATTGACTGGGGTCGGAGAAGTATTCATTCCATAGCTTCTCCTCATCTCTGTTTTCTGTTTTTGGATACTTTCCAGTTGCTACATTGGCAGTAACATGTCAAAGCACTTGTGATCGCGGTTGTCCCACCATCGTGAAGGATTTGTAAAAAACTCATGCCAGCTCTCCTCCGCCGAGCAATTCAGGGCCGAGTCTGATGAGAGGGCAAAACAGGCTGAAACAGGTCGAAGAAGAATCAAGCTCGCACACGCATTGCATCTACAAACGAACGTGACCAAGTCTGTCTGCCTTTGCCCCTTCCCTCATCATTTGCTCATAGGTCTCCAATGCCTCCATCCCGCATCCGTGCTGGGGCATATCCCGCGATCATTGCACTCTAGGACACGACATTTCGTTCAGCCATATTCTCAAACACTCCCTTTGTATCCTCAATACTGCCACATCTGTCTCTGTTACCTGTTTCTGGATACCCTAAATTTGACAATGTCACCATGGACCTTTTACCTTTTCCAGAGCTGCCAGGCTCGCACACGCATTGCAAACACAAACGACCGTGACCCAGTCCGGCTTCACCCTTTCCCGCATTATTTGCTCATACGTCTCCGAAGCCTCTATACCACCTCCACGTTGTGCATATCCTCGCCATTCCTGCATCATTTGCTCAAGAATAGCTCTGCAAAGCCTCCATCCCACGCCCCTGCATATCCTGCGATCATCGCGTTTCATGCTCTCAGCTCTTTACTAAGAAAACGCACAGGAGACCAAAAGCAAAAAAACCAAAATGAGGCTAAGTCCCAGCCCTCTAATGGGCAACCCTACAAACAACTTTTTGAATTTTTTAACGTTTTGGCTACCAAGCTTGCACTAGAAGTCATTCCGGCGACTGTTGGTGGCAAGCTGGCGCTGGTCAATCATCGTTGACCACCCTTCTGTCTCCTGCGGAGCCATGCAGTCATGACGACGTCTACCAACGTAGTCGCTCAGAGGACTACATAGTCACGAAGTCATTTCAACGACTACGTGAAGCCCCATTTGGTCCAAAAATACAAGGAAGTCATGGTCAAAGTCAGGAAAACCATGACTACCGCGGCCTGGCAGTCAGATATACCGCGTTCTGTTGTAGTGCAAGGAAGGGGAAGGTGAAGCTCATGTATTCATTCTCTTCTTGCTTAAGTTTTGTGGTGGATGGTTGATCAAGCAAGTGATGCTTATGTGGAACATGCTCTTTAGGGCTTATGACTTCAAGTTTGAGAAGATGAGCTCTTGAATAGAGGTGTGGATACACATTATTGTGAATGAAGACAACACCTAGGTCAAGAGGTGGAAGTGTGTGTGACTAGCCCATGCAAGGGAAAACACATAGAAGATGGCATACAAAAGTCAAATTGAAGCAAGGCTTGGCGCCTGTCATTGGGCACATTAGCTTGCTATGAGTTCCAAGGAGATCATGAGGAACTTGTCAATTTGTGATGAATTCATTGCAAGATAAGACAATGCAATCTTGCATGCATGTTAGGGGGGAAGATACCATGAAGAAGGTGTTTCTCACCATCGCATAAACTCCTTAAGACTTGGGGTAGAAGCATGGATCAGGAGCAATAATGTGTATGGTGTTTCTTACTATACTCTACAAACCCTACTCTCCATCCACTTCAAAAACAGGGTATGGCTCATTCTGCCCACCATACAGTTTTGTGATAAGAGTATGGCTCATACTGCCCAACATACACTTTTTTGAACAGTGTATGGATACAAGTGGAGAGACTTTTCCTGCCATACGTTTTCATTAAAAGTGTATGACATATATGGTGTATCTGGAGGAGTATTTCCTTTGGAGGATCCTTGGGGGGTCTTTGGAGGACACGTTGAAGAGCCTTTGGAGGGCTATTTCGGGTCCTTGAGGGCCGAGATTTGGCAGGCTCTTGGGCCTTGGTGTACTGTTTTGGAGTCCCATTGTGTAAGGATTGGGAGCCTTAGTGAGATTGTTTGATAGACATCTTGAGGGCTCTTGGAGAGTTATTTGAGAGACCCTTGAAAGGTAGTATTGTCTATTGCTCCACCAAGAGAGTGTGGAGATAGGCTAGTGGGATGAGAGCATGCTGGATTAGGAGTTGTTTTAGTCTCTCTTCCATGTAGTCTTTCACCCTCTCTGTAGGCCAAAACATTTCCGTAGGTGGAGGCAAGAATCAGTCCGGGTTTGGGCTGGGGGTGTCTTGCAGGAGCGACACTGTGGAATGTTTGTGGTGTGGGGGAGTTACTGTTTGATTTTCTTCCGTTTGGATCCCCTCCACACTTGCATGCTTGACTGTGCGCCATGTTAGCTTTGTGTGGGCGCTTGTTTTCATAGGAGGTTGGTCCGGATTTGATCACCGGCCAATCCTAGAGCATGCTGTCGGTGGTGAGGCTGGGGTGATGACCAGTCAGACCATCATTGTTTCTCCTGTGGTGAGGTTCGGGTGACGACCATCCAACCATAGGAGTGTTTGCGGTGGATGCAGGTGCAGGTACAGGTTTATATTAAGAACCTAGTAGTCTAAGCCATAAGCGGCAACAGGTTCTCTATCCGATTACCTTATGGAAAGGGGGATTAGAGACAGGTTTACAACAGGTGTGGTTGTGAGTTTTCATCACGGAGGTGCCACCAGTTGCTGAGGGGAGTGCCGATACGAGCAGTGCCAGCAATACTAGTGGTACACAAGACGAGGTGTGCGGTTTATGCCAGGGTGATTGCAGCCTACAGTGTCCATTTTTTGCTGTCACAACACTATTTTTTTCAGACATAGAATAGTGATAAATTATCATACTCCTACATGACAATGCCATCAATATGTTGGGGAGAGCAGCAGTTGCAGGCTTGGGCCTTACAGAGGCGGATTTGGAGCCTTGCCCTTTCCAGATTCAAACGTCTTTAGGTGGTTCAGAGAAGACGCGAGGGATCATACGCCATGAGCTCTTCATTTGACTACAGCCAGATTATCCTACGGATGGCTCAGTCATGAGAGCCAAAACCATTGTTACGGACACAATGTCCTATGATGTGCTTGTTGGTGGGGCCGTGTTATACCCAATGGGATTTACTCTGGACTTTTGGGAGGAAACGACGTCCTATAGGCCGGAATGGCAGTCAGGGGATGGCCGACGTGCACTGCTCCCAGTGCGGTTTATTGGGAATGTAGCGGTGGATCATAGGAACATGATGCCAACATTGGCTACATTCTCAGGTGTGGTGGCTTGGGGTGGTGAGCTCTTGGAGGGCAATAGCCATGCAGATGATATGCCACCATCTGATGAGGACAAACAATTGACATACAAGGCTGAGTTGCTTCCTCATGTGCCTATGCATATTCCACTATGGGGTACAGTTGGGAATTTGAATCGAGTAGCAGGCGAGCGTGTGGTAGGAGGCCTTTCCATTGGTGAGCGAGGGGAGTTCAGTGACATCACATGGACCTCCTGAGTTAGGACACAGTGCCCATTACCTGGCAACCACCTGACTCAGGGATTTGTTTACTAGACCTGTTTGGAGGCATGAGCACTGGGTTTGCAGGAGTGTTGTAAGCAGGAATCAAAGTACGCAAGTACTTATATGTGGAGAAGGATCTCGGGGAGGTCACTCCCTATCTAGTTTCTTAGACATGTGATGCAAATTATAGGCATTTTCTATGGGGGTATTAATTTTATTTTCTGAATTTTTTGCCACTCTTTATTACATAATTTTGTAATATGACATATTTTCTTGTAGGCTATATTATTTATATTTTATAGCAGGTAACAAATATTGGACACCCTATATTAACCTGAAAATTTAAAAAAAATTAAGGGGTAATAATTTTTTATTTGCTGGAAACAGATTTATCCAAAGTAGATGCATCAGCATCATTTAAAGTATAAAGGTTCTGAGCAAAATCAAATCTCATAGTAACTGAACTAATAATCGAATTTATGTCTATCCACTTGCTGTCAGTTACATCATATTTGAATTTCAGATGCCCTCTAGATTTGAGAAGTAGTTGAAAAGCACCATGATTGTTGTGGCTGGCTTGTTAAAGAGATCAACTAGTTGTCGAGAGACCTCCCACCTGTTCCCTACCTTTCTTCTCATTTTTTGTATTCTGTCTATCCACCATGTCCCTCAAAACCTATGGGCCGCCATGCTTGTGTTGCCATCCTTCCCCCTCAATCTACGCTTTTCCATTGTCACGCCCTGCAAGCTTCAAAACCTGTGGGCCACAATGCTTGCACCACTGAGTGCACAACCCTTTCTCTCTGTCTGTCTAGCACAATGTCACCACGAATTGCAGCCGACAGGAGAGAGGGAAGCCTAGGGTTGTTGTGCACATGCGCCTACGCCCTCTCCGCTGCGTGTCACTGATCGACACGTGTCCCTTTAATTTATCTCCACCCTATATTAGTTTTATTTTTTTGAAGAATCCGTCTTTATTTTGGACCCTATTTTAATTTAAATGTGGTGGCGCCAATATATTAGTATCCTATAGTATTTCTAAATATATTCTAAATTTTATTTTCTCAGAATTTTTGGCACCCTATATTTTTTTGCACGTCAAATGGTAATATTTGGAAGTGACCTCTCCTTGAGAAGGATGAGATTGCTCGGCGTGTTTCCATGCGCCATGTTGCCTTACTCACATATCAGTATCCTGAGTTGTTGCCTCTCTCAGCAATTCAAGGGTACCAAAAGGCTTTGCCAGCAGACATTACCATGCTGGGGGCGGATGATTTGGATCGGCATGGTCCCATTGACTTGGTGATATGAGGGTGGCCTTGCCAAGGACATTCTCCCGCAAGTCATGGTAATGGTTTGCATGATGCACGATCGCATCTATTTTGATGTTGCAAGTGTTGCGTGACTTGCAGGTGAGGCAAGTGCAGTCTCCAGCTTACATCGTGGAGAATGTTCATCTCATGGGGGATTCTTGGGCCAGGATTATGGCCAGTGTACATCAGATCCGATCATGGATTGGACCAGCTGTATTGTTGGATGCAGCTGCAGTAGGTTCACTCTGTCCAGTCATGTAGTCATTCCACTTGGCCGGTGACCATGGTGAATTACAACATCCCTCCGTATCTTTCAATTAAAAAATGCCATATCATGTTGGCTGCCATTGTGCCAGGTGAGTGTACTCATTTCATGTTTATTATTGCCTTAGACTTTACATTAAACTTCTGATCTCTGACGCAATTCGGATGCAAGATTGATTAGTGACATAATCATGGAGTAAGACGTGTAATTCATTTTGTAGTATAATTTGCATATTGGTGGAGCATTGAAACAATGATGTGAATGTCTCATAGGGAAAAAACAAGTGGCAAACATGGACACGTATTTGCGACCTCTTGTTGATGAACTTAAGGAGCTATGGAGGGGGGTCCCGGCATTGGATGCTTCACTTGACCCTATGGCCGGACAATCTTTTCATATGAGAGGCATATTGCTTTGGACAATGCATGATTATCCAGGTATATTATGTTCCCCATGAACAACCCGCGCACATTCACTTGTCAATGCCGGATAATATCGATGAGGATTGGGATTGATTGAAGTAGCGGCGACAGTCTTGTGCACCGTAGTGGGGTAGATGGCATTATGGATCATGCACATGACAACTTTTTGTTTTTGCTAATGTGGCGGGATGTGTAGTACAGGACTAACTGTTTGCTCGGGGCTAAGCACCAAAGGGTAACATGCATGCTTGCATTGTGGCGATGATCTTTGCACATAGCTCCCGCCATCTTCACAAGATGGTGTATCCCAACTACCGTAAATTTCTTCCTAATGGCCATTGAGCATATGAACTAGTGTGATAAGTTGAGTTGGGTGTTTCCTAGAACAATTCGAGCCTTTCATTGTCAGCTGTTAACAGCAAGGCAAGGGTGAATGCATGATGGGCAGAGGCATGGATAGCTGTGTCTTTGAGGTTTTGTGGATGTGCGCCATATGGTGTCTCCCGAAACTGCCACGTGGCATATCCATGAGGAGGATCTGCGTGTCATATGAGGGGTTGTTTTGAACTTTCAAATGTATTGGACAGACAAAACCACGACTATGCTTATCTCGTTAGGGTTAGTAGATATTAGGGTTAGTATTATTCAATACTAAACAAAGAGAAGAACAAATGGAAGAACAAAGAGACAAAAAATGACTCTGCAAATGAATGCTTTATACCCAGGCAAGAATCACAGGAAAGAACAAAGTCGGCAAGTGCAAAGGACAAAACATAGGCACTTAAAGACAGCAGTAGATGTAAGAGCTTCTCTTAAACTGCTGCCAGTCAAATTTACGATATAGCACTGGAGTCCCAAAATCTGACTCCTCAAACAATAGTCTGACAAAGTGCAAATGACACTACATATGCACTGAAGATAACAACAGATGTAAAATGCGTATGTCTTTCTACGTTTGCTACTGTTCCAGCACAACAACAAATCAGCAGGATAGGGTGCAACCACATTTTGCATGTACATGTCCACGAGGATATTGTTCAGAATGACATTTGGTACAATTCCAGCTCTGACAATGTTGCCATGGACTTTTGTGCCTTTTTCCAGAGCTGCCAGGCTTGCACATGCATTGCAAATGCACAAAAACGTGATGTGGTCAGGCTTCACCCCTTCCCCCATCATTTGATCATAGGTCTCCAAAGCCTCCATACCACGTCCTTGCTGTGCATACTGCAAGCATCGCGTTCCACGACACCACATCTCGTTCAGCCATAGTGTTGGAAACTCCCTTCGCATCCTTAATGCACCTACATTTGGCATACATGTCCACCAGGGTAGTGTTCATAATGACATCCGGTACAATTCCAGCTTTGACGATGTCACCATGGACCTCTTTCTGGCCCTCTTGGATGAATCTGGACCCACACTCTATCTCTGCTCCTTCAGCTATCCATGGCTATGCACAAATCATGCATACATCCTTGCTTTGCTGCTAGCAGCTGACGATGACAGCCTAGATTTGTTCTAGGAAACACCCAACTCAACTTATCACACTTGTTCCTATGCTCAATTGAATCTGCTACTCTCTATAATCAAACAGACATTCACCTTCTTGCCTCGATTGTCCCACCATTGAATGGGTAAGAAAAGTATGCATTCCACAGCTTCACCCCATCTCTGTTACCTGTTTCAGGATACTTTCATATTGTCACATTGACAGTATCATGTCAAAGTCACTCCAACTATCAAAGGTTCACTCAACCAGCTAACTTGCAGAATTCAACATGGAATCTTAGGGTCGATTCTGATAAGAAAGAAAAACAAGGTGAAAATGTGTTGAAGAAGGTGCCTTCATTAGCAGTGCCTGATTTTATCAATTCCGTCGCTGCTGCTGCAGCTTCCAGTTGACCATCTACCCATGCAGGTTGCTAGTAGCTATTGATGATCCACATGGAATTGTAGGTAATGTCGAGCTTGAAGTCTGGCCCTCTTCGATGAATCTGAACCCACACTCTATCCCTGCTTTGTAGCAGCATACTAAGTAGAAGTACATATTACTGCCACACGACAGTGAGATGTATCACTTGGTTCATCTGACTGCAGTCATCCATGACTGACCATACTGTACTCATTGTATTCACTTGGTTTGCACGACTTAAAGTCATTGCAGTCATATGTACCGTTTATGACTACGGGATAGTCATATATACAGTCATATATACCACGATCTGTTGTAGTGTTGACTTGTCCATCCTAATGTATGGTTGAAGTTGCTATGCATGCCTTGAGCCACAATCTCATTTCTTCATGAAGACCACCTCCAATGATCTCCCACATGTGCTCCAAGCTCTTCAATGCTTTAGGCTTCACATCATCATGTATAGAATTTTCACCCACATGCTTCCCTTTAGGGTCATCTTGAGCTTCTTGATGCTCTCCAAGTGTTTGTTTTTGTTGTCTTCAAGCCCTAGCCTATGTAGCTCCTTGGCTTCTCTTCCACAACATGCACCCCCTCCTTTAGCAAGCCACCAAGCCTTGCCTCCTCTCAAACCTTGGTCATTCAAGCTCCCTTCACTTGCTAGCTCAAGAGCCACTCCTCTCAAGCTTCAAAAAGCAAAGCTTAAGCCAAAAACATGCTCCACACATGCACCACCTCATACACAAAGGAATGAACTTGCTCACTTCACCTTCTAGCTCTCATCAAGCTTCAAGTTGGAAGCCACATTTGGAAAGCTTACTCCACACATGCGCCACTTGCTTGGTCAACCACTTGCTTCACCAAGAGCAATCCAAGAACTCATAGAACTAGCAAAAACACTCCCTTCTAGCGCCTTAGCTTGCTTGTTTGTCAACCAAATGAAACCCCACTTGGCTTCATTTCACCATGGATAAAACAACCACTTCTTAGCTTCTCTTGAGCTACTCAATGCTCCTCAAGCTACCCTTGTTGTACTCCTTCAATGGTGTTTCCAACCCAAGCATGTGCCACTCTTTGGCTTCTCTCTCACACCATGAACAACTAAAGCTTGCTCTTGAAACCCTAGTGTCTATCTTCTCCACACACAAGACACTTCTCTTGTGATGCAAGAGCTCTTTTCCAAGCTCTCAAACCCTTGGTGCACAATAATGCTTCTACAAACCCTCAATGCATTCTTTTCACCATAGAAGCCACTTCCTTGGCAAATGGTTATCACAACATTTGAGATACAAGAGATGACGCTCCTTCTTCTCAAACTTTCAAACATTTTTGCTTCCACACACACAAGACTTTCTCTTTGCAATACTTGCAAAGCCTTGTAACTCAAGAGTTCTCTCCTTGAGCTCTCCACCTCTTTGATGCAATGCAAACACACTCTCCCTTACAACACCTTGCAAGCACAAGAGCTCTCTCCTTGAGCTCTCCAACCCCTTGGATTCCTTAGCAAAGGTGCCCTTGGCTTGACTTAGTTTATGTGATTGAGTGGATTCATGAATGGAGTGTTTCCATTATGTTCACTTTCATTATCACTACAAGAAGATGACCTTATGCTTGTGAGTGCAAAGTGTAAGGATTAGTATTGCACTTGTATGTAAGGAGGTAGAGAGCTAGGAGAGCTCTTGTGCTTGCAAGGTATTTGCAAGGAAGGGTGCATGTCAGTTCTATCAACAAAGCCCTCAACACATTCCCTCTCAATACCTAGAGCTATGGAGGTGAGAGAGGCTCATGGAGGCTCAACTACAAGAAAATGAGCTCTCCTCCACACTCACAAGGGGAAAACCCATCCCCATGTCCCAAGTGAGGCTTGACACCTCACTTGGCATATGAGACCAAATGAAGTCCCAACACACAAAATACAAATATAAATATCCAAAATGTCCTAATTAACTAGAAGTGGGTAATTCTAGTTAACCATGACTAAAACCATGACAAATTTCGTCAATAATGGGCAACGTCCATCCTTACTAAAGCTGCCCGAACTACCCAGGAGAAACAAAAACAAAACCATAAATCTTTTTTGTCAAATCTGCTCTAATACAGTGCTCTAAATATTACTTTATTTATTCATATCTATGTATTAGAGTTATCCGTTAAGTCGAGGGGATGGAGGGTGAGTTAGGCCAATTTGGCAAGCTGAAGTGCAATAAATGTCAAAAGAGCATGCGAACAAAGTACAAGAGAGAAAAAGAGAGGACCAGACTCAAATTAACACCTATATGAGCGTAAAACGCGTTTAATCTTGTATTTGGTTTTTAGCATTCTGCTCCGGGACATGAGCCTAACAGGTGCGCACCTTAGACATGGGCCCGCTGCTGCAGGCTCACCCTCTCCTTAGTTCCTCTTTTGGTAGTGCGTATGCTCGACTTAACGGATACGTGCAAAGTGCCCACCAGAGGCATTGTGGGGATTATTAAGGGGCGGAAGGCAGGGTGACTTAACGGATAACTCTATTAAGTTTGGTAGTTTGTTTTGTTTTGTTTGTTGTAGCATCGTTGAGATCTCCCGCAAGCCCTCTGCCCAGGTTCTTGATATCGCTGGAAAGCCCTTGATGAGTAGGGGTGCATCGAGGCGGGTTCATAATTTTTGGACCTATGGTGTGAGAGATATTGAATTTCAACTATTTTTCTCTTTCTAATAGAAAACAGGGGACAGAGGCCCTTTATTTGGGATTATTTTGGGGAAAATTTGTTTTGTTTTCTAATTTAGGAAAAGAGGAGGTAGCTCCTTAGAGCTTTATTAATATTATTGAAGGGAAAAAAAAAAAAATCCTTACATGCGCAGAGGCTGCCATGAGGCCTGATCGAGCAAACACCAGGAGACCAAGGTCTCACTAAACTAAGTTATAGCGAAAGGTAGCTATAGAATGGAGACTGTTTTCTCTGAAAGTTTGGGCGTGAAGGAACCCTAGATCAGGTAGCTTGAGCAAGAGCTCCATTGCAAAGCGGAATCAAAAGTACCAAAGGAAAGGGACAACAACCTATCTAGGAAAATGAAGCCTAGATGTGGCTACAGTCCTGATGTGCTTCCAATTTATTTATGATCTATCAAACTCAGGGGATGTTGAAGATGGGGGCTCGATGATGTTGCCAGAGGAGGGGAATAGTCCCTGGCCAGGAAATGGAGTCAGCATCAGCGCAAAGCAGATGATTTCATGTCTTCCCCATGAAGAAGCGAAAATGGCGAGGAGGGCCGTCCTGCGCTCAGATCTCCTGTCAATCTTTGCACAAATCTTAGCCCAGGCAAGTTTAGCAGCGACCGTGAGGTCATAGAAAGCTCCACAATCACTCCGCCGGGTAAACTTGCAGATCCTACAATGGAAGGCCCCCAATCCAGGCAAAAGAGGTCATGGTGAGCCACGTCAGGATAGGCATACCCTGAGAGGGGTAGGGATTGAAGTCTTTGGAAGGCTCAGACCACTGACAGATTGATGGGTTAAGCATTGCTGCAAGGATATGGACATTATGTGTGGAGACTAGTTTGAGGGTTCCCGAGAAGGGATCCGCTTGAAAACCATAGCCTGAGATAGAGGAGTTAATGGCCTCCGTCACAAAAATCACCTGGAAGGGTTGAGAAGGGACAGTTACCCACTATTGAGGTGGGGTGGTTGCACACCGTGCCTTAAAATGGAGGCTTCAGGAGTTTGGGATAGACTATAGGATGGTTGGAATGCCAGCTCTCAAACGAGCATAACCCAGAGCATTCTGAAGTGAAATGGGGTGCGGTTCCAGAGGTGAGAGACTTGTGAGAATCCCTTAGGTTCCCCCATCTTCTGACCTGACTCCTTTCCAATGGAGAAGGTGGAAGGCTGTTGAGGAAGAGGTGTTGCCTCAGGGTTTCATGGAAAGAAGAAGGATCTTGCTTTCGGAGGAAGGGCCTGAACTTGCCCCAAGCCCACCAAATCGATTTCTACAGAGAAGAGCTGAGGGCTTTATGCTTGAAACCTTGAGTGATCCATCTGAACGAGGGAGCCCAGTCCAAGTTTGCAAGAGGGGAGCTGATGGTGATGTTATCTGCCACCAAGAGTTTCCACCAACCTCCTTCCGGTCCAAGGAATCTGGATATCCATTTATCCAATAAGGCTTGAATCTGATTTTCTGGGTCAAGAACCCCTAAACCCCCTTTTTTCTTTGGAAGGCAAATTTGCTACCGGGAGACTTGTGGGCGCTTATACTGGAAAGATGACTGGCCCCCCATATGAGTTCCTGATACAGATTCTCTTAACCTCTTGAATGATTTTGGAGTTCGAACCCCAGGTAGAAGCAAATTACCAGATCCTAGCTATGAGGATTTGGTTAGCAACCAGGGCTCTTCCTGTTATGGAGAGAAAACGGCCGCCTTTTGGAGAAGGAGTTTCCTTCTTCCTTGTTCGATGTGATGACACACCTTTGTCATTCATCTCGTGGACAAGATAGACAATTTGTGGGCCTGTAGGCGCTAGGTGGTGTTACCCCATGGAACGGTACCTTAAAGACCTGAAGGGTTACGTTCGAAACAAGGCTAGACCATAAGGTAGTATGGCTTAAGGGTACGCAATAGATGAAGCACTGGGGTTTTGCACGAAGTGCATTGCAGAATTCAAGCATACCCAACGTCCGGTGTGGGATCAAATGAGGATGATCAATGGTTGGGCAATGCCCTCAAAAAGTCCATGTCACCAACCGTGCGAGATGCAGCCCACATTTATGTGCTTCACAACTTGGTTGCTTATACTGCCCAATTTCTCAGGTATGTTCTTTTTTTGTTTGTTTTCTTCATCACTGATGGCTGGGTTTTATTGCAAGAGCAGCATGGTGAAATTTGCAGGCTGCCCATTTATTCCCTTGATGCCAATTTTATGTGCAGAGTATACGAAACTGAGAGAGAAGGAGTGGATGCTGGTAGGGAAGCCTTCGTAGCAGAGCAGCATGGTCTTCGTCGTCATGGAAGACAGCCTCGTGTGGATTACCCTCCACACCTCCAATTACCATCCCCTTTCCAGGAATGGCTCCCCTGTGCTATAGCAAGTGCACAATCAACATGGGAGGATGTGGATATGGATGTGGTGAGATTGAGTGTACCGCCCTCTTTCACAGTGAAGTCATATCCTAGTATGAGGGCCTATGGAAACCATTATAGGGTGAGAATGACTGATGGACGAGCCCATGTGACTTTCGATAGTGGGGTATGTTCTGTCTTTGAATAAGACAGTCATCTGATTCCAATCTTGTGAGGGCTTCTCTTCAATACGTTGGAGTCAATATCAATCAAATATTACAGTTAGACTATGACACATTGCAGCCTATTCTATTTCTATTCAGGTGCACTTGGGTGAAGGCCAACATGGTGGGTCGAAATGCCAACATGAAGAACGACGAGTATGGTTTCACACTGGTGGACTTTACTAGTCGTACGCTTCCTGAAAATGACCAGCCCTTTATCTTTCCCTCACAAGTGGAGCAAGTTTAAAGCAAGGATAAATTGTTCAAGGTGGCGAGGTTGAACCTACAGGGGACAGCGGAAAACTGGTACCTGAGACAAGAACTGAGACCTGCAAGTTGGATCGATTTTCGAGTTGCAATCGTTGGAAAGTTTGATCGAATGGACTCCACCGAGCACGACCTGAAATTAAAGGAGACACACCGTGGACTTGTATGTCAAATGTAGGTGCAGCTGCAAGGATACGAAGGGAGTGCTTAACCGTATGTTATGCAGGTGTGCGGCAGGGGACATGGAGGCATTGCAGACCTGCATTGCATTCATTTTCTCTCTCTCACTAGCATTTCATTGCATCCATATGCATGCAAAGGGGGGGCAAGTACTCTGGCCTGTCTGAGCAGCATGCCAGAATACTTGCAGTTTGCCCCATGCCACATCTTTGGCCCACATACAAGCCACACGTGGTTGGGCATGTCAGTGGGTTCAAGTCCCACTTGGGGCTTTGCCATTTCTCTCGGATGTTGCCCATGTGTTTGAGGAAGAGGGCTGCCGTGAGCTCTGCAACGAGTGCAGGAGCTCCAAAAGCAGGTAGTTGCACCATTTCCTCAAGGAGTTGTGTGACAAATGCTCAGATCGTATCCTTGAGGGCAAGGGCAACTCATTTTTGGTGCTCATTTTGAGGGTGAAATCCTGTATAGTGGTTTGTCTTATGTCTTGCTTTGTTTGATAACTACACTACTTTTCGACGGTCCAGCATCCCACATGTAAAAACTTAGCAAATTGTATATAGACTCTACAAGTGTCAAAAAGCTGCTGGAGATTTCTACATGCAGGACAAGTTTTGGGTTGAATTCTTTTGATGATCATTGCTCAGAGCTGAACTTGCATACCAGTAGATTAAATAGTAGTGCAAATTGAGACCAGATAACACCTAGCCTGCCTAAAACACTTAGCCATATATGCATCATGCCTTGTCCAAGACTCAATGTCGTTAGTGATATATATATTAAAAAATTAGATATGTACAATAGATATACGTGTCATTGTTTGCAAGATCAAAAAAACTAAGTAGACAAACATTTAATAGTGATAGTGAGATAGCATAGTGGCCTTGTCCTAGCTGTGTCATAGGTTATAGTAGACTATTTCACTACTAGTGGTCCAAAATTTTCATAGGTACAGCTGTCAATGACAGCGTGTCCTACATTTACCAAGTACACAAACATTTGACAATGATAGTGAAATACCATACCATTGTCTTGGTTGTGATGGTCAGTGGTTATAGTCAAACATTTCACTATTAGTTAAAGACTGATAAGTATGAATAAAAATTAATATCATTTATAATTACATATGTCAGAATTTGAATTAGGGTGTTAGACGACCTAACTATGTAATGAAAAGTTTTCTAGTGATAATGAAATGCATTGCTACTCACATGCCATGGTGGCACTTTTCAACTAAGTAGTGACAGTACAGTGAGAGATGCCAATAGTGAGACCTATAGTGAAGGTATGGTAGTCGTGAAAACCATGGTATATTGTAGTGATTGATGAGGAAATGATGAGGCCTTACAGAATGGACAGAGAATGAGGGGTTGCGGGTCGATCAAGTTGAGGTTTTGAGGGGAGAATCATCCGGAGGCGGCTAGGAGTTAAGGTGACGTGCTTGGGGACACGAGTAGCGATGATGCTCGTGGGTGGGGCTGCTGGGATGAAGGTGACTTTCATCAACAGATAAAGGCATTAGGAATTTCGTTAGAAGGCTTCAGGAGGGCTGACTTAGCAGAAAAAAGCATAAAAACCATTTCGATGGAGAGGAAGGGGTATCCAGTTAGATGAAGCCTCGAAGAGAAAGAACCAGAACGCGATCCTCTTGCTTCTCTCCGAAATCGCGAGGTCGATAGCTATCCACAGCCTGCAGGGAGACCGTGGGGCCTTCTCTATCACCACTAAACGCGGAGCTCTCCTGCTCCGCCATCCAAAAGTCTTTGTTTTTTGTCACTGGAAATTCATGATAAATAGCAGATTGGGAACTTTCTCTGGAATATAAAATGACAGTACAATGTGTGCTCAACGGCACAGGCCACACTAGTGCTGATAAAATAAGATAGTAGAGCAGGTTTGAGTGTTCAACTTTAATTTTACTATTTTGTTTCTTTTTCTTTCTGTTTTTTATTAACAGGAGAAATACATCATGTTTCTGACATATTCAATTAAAATTCGTTGCAGAGACTTGTTACAAAGGTATTATGGGGGATAAAAATCCAAAAATTCGCCAGAAAGCACGAGTAGTTAAGTATGAAGAGCATGGACAACCAAGTTGTAGCTCAAGTGGTGAGCACATACCACCTCGTAAGTGGTTGTGAATTCAATGCACCAATTGGTGTCACAAAGGTGTCCACGTGTCCACCTTCCTACATGAAGGCTGTAGTAGCCCTTCAAGGTCAAGAGCCGGCCATAATTTCCACTACCTTCGGGAGGCGACATATATATTATTATTGTTATCAGAGCATGATTGTGCCTACGTGGACCTGCCATCTGTGTCCTCTATCTCTCTCCCTCTGCATGTTTGGTGCATTTTTGTCCATATCACCTTGTGTTGCTTCTGGCTTAGGATACTTCAACAGTCTAACTACATCAAGCCATATAATGTAATGCTCATTTTCACTGGCAAAAGCCTTATTCACAGACTTCCATGCTTTATGATTGTGAGACATGATCCAAAGCAACCAATAACCCTCACCCGACTTTTGACACCAATTGTAAAGCAGGAAATAAAGAATTGTGCATCCCACAAATCTGGACCTAATGGAAGTGGCCAATGAACACTATACTACACAGTAATATCAAGAATAGACCTTGCGTTCTAGCATTCCAAGGATTAGAGCTGCTGGAGGTATATACTGATAGGGGGTCCACAGAAGCACTGGAATTTCCAGTACCTTGCGAGACTGAGACACTCTGCGTACCTGGAACAAACCAACAGCAACTTCCAAATCAGATTGCTTTCAGAGATTAGTCTACCCTGTACTGTCAAGATAGTTCACTTTTACATTACTGATCTTTTTTCCATGCGGAAAAGAGCATCCACCCTTATGCTAGTCCTCTGGAAATGTAAGGAAATCTCAGCATGTGGTAATCCTAAGAAGTTGTATAAGGAAAAGAATACACACAATCATAATCAACCCAGCCAATTTGTTGATTTGCTACGTCATACTCCACCAGCTTGTCCTTCAGAACAATGTCTGCAACCCTCCAGCCCACGTTACTCTACACCTTTCAACACTGTCCACTCCTTAAAACTGAAATTGACCTCACCATAGAACTCACTCACAACAACAATTTTCCACTTGCAACAACTTCAGTGTTAATATTAGATGGATTCACATTTTCCTGAACCTCGTGTTGTTACTGAAGTAGCACTGCTTCCTGTGTCCTTAACAAGAATGTATTACACTGGAAGAATGGCACTGTCAGTTGCTTGCTGGAAGTCAAAGGGGAAAATAGTCCTCTGGGTATCACGGATTGTGCTTTTGGACAGAAAAGAAAAGAGACTCTCACTGGACACCATCTCATAGCCTTGTCACTGGACTACCCCTTACCACTGAGATCCACAACTCAAAGATGGAACACCAAAATTGTAAGAAAAGGGTTCAAATACTCTGTACTTTTGCAACGCTAATTTGGATGCCACTCCTCAACCCGTGGAATAGAATGAGCAAAGCGCACCTGTGAGTCTAATGCTCGTTATCTTAGTACATGTGGACCCACTTTCATTCATTGTAAGCTCAATTTCAAGGAATGCGTTGGACACAATCCGTTGCATAGACAGAGGTGATGCACAAAGTAACACACCAACCTATGGCATGTCATTGCACCAGCAAGCTGTCTTTGACAGTCTGCTCACCAAATCACCAGATGGACTTATGAGAACAAGGAGATAGAGGGAGAGATGAGAAAGCAAGTGCACACCTCCAAATATTGAGTATGCGAGATCATTTCCACCTGCACTTCCACCACTATACCAGGCTATACACCAAGCTGTTTGAGAATTCTATTTTCCACCACCCAGCCCCAAAAGTACATCAGATATGCTGCAACAAATTTCAAGGAAGAAGAACACTAAGAGGCAAGTCTAAGCAAGACAGTTCATCTTACCATCACTAAAAACCCTCAGTGTAGTCATGCTCCAAGAAGGGAAGTGAGGACCAATGCCTTCTACATAGATCACCCAGGTTGGAAGACCAATTGGAACTTAGCTGTTTCCTTGCACCAAAAAGTACAAGGTGCTTTCTCGTACTATTTTCTATTCGCTCCTCAGATGTGCCTAAACACAACCTTGCAGCTGCGGACTAAGCTCCTTGGGTCAATTGTAGGAGATAACACCCAAAAAAACTTGATGAGTAAACCCAATTGAACCCCAATCCCTGATCTAAGTAGGAATGTGGGTACCATAGGCAGTGATGCTACACTCAAGCTGCTTCATTCCTAGTTCATCTCACCTGGAGACGAAGCACAAAGGTTATAGAGCGAGGGATGTTCCTGTGAATGACATACCCTTGAGGGTACAGTCCCTGCAGGATCACTAACAAATTGATATGGGATTTCTGTCTACCAAGGTCTGGGAAACCTATTCACCAATCCCCATACTGCTTGCACACAGACAACACAAACTGAACACAGGGGTGTTTGATGTGAGGCTGGTGTAGACAACATGTTCCACTGTTGATTCCAGCCACACTTGGTCTAGAATGGGACGAGAGAGAGACAGAGAGAGACACATACAAGTGGCTCTTTTATAAGGTAATTCTCTGGCTTCAGCTGCATTGTTGCACCTTCAAAGTAAAGAATGACTTCAGGAAAACTCCCATCCACACTGCCGAAGCCCACGAGCCAAACACAACAGTCAGGCAATTTGTGCCGAGCATTACATCATTGACCACAACCACAATCTTGCAGGAGTCCACGACAGAGAGCTGGCATAAACATATGAATCTGTGTTCTTCCATCTTCTGGTGTAGTATCCTTAACATTGATATAAAACTTAACGTAGGTAATGATTGGTAGACAAAGAAACAGAATGCAGACTGCATGGAAGCTACAGTGAAGTACGTTGCCTTCCAAAGAAGTTCGAAGCCAAAGACAGAGGCCACAACCGCAACATGTACAGTATCCATGAATGAACATTAACAGATACCTGTCACCATAAAAGAAGCAGGTTTGTTCATCGCCTGCTGCATCTTTTTCAATATGTGATGAAACCGGTGCATATCTCTTAATCTGCCATAATCAGGTAATCAGATCATTAAAGCAAAATAACCAGATGATGGAACTTGCCAAAAACAAGCAACCTGAATCAGAAACAAATGTAATGTCATACCTACCTATATATATATATATATATATATATATCTGTATATAAGGGCCTAGTAAACTCTGAACTCATTTTTGAATGGTAACCAAGGATGAAGCCATAAAAAATGTTGTCTCATAACTTAGAGAGTCAATCTAAGAGTATGAGAGAATTGATTACATCCCATATAACAGTGACCAGCTGTTATAACTACCCACTCCATCAGTTCCTGACAAGGGGTGTAGAAGCACTGGTGTCAACACGAAAAAGCGCAGCCAAGACATAGTTTAGCCATTTTAAAAATAATTAAAGAGGGAGCGAACCTAATTAAGACTTAAGCAGTCTGTCCTTAATCACTTTGCGTGGACCAAAGGCTCAAATCCCAAAGACATACTTATGAGTACAGAGAACAGTTCTTCTCTTCAAAAGGAGATGCAAAGCATACCCTTTGTCTTGAAGCAGCTTTAATAACATGAACAATTGACAGACAAACAACTCCTTAGAGCTGCAAGTTCTTGAAAACCTGTAGAACTGGCTTGTGATACTACCATACTTAGCCATAGCCAAAATGTTGGATTCAATATGAGGCATTCTTATTCTTGAATACCAGCATAGTCTGCTAGTGAGAGTTCATCAGAATTTCCCACTTCAAAACGTGCCGAGGACTGAAGGATTGCAAGTCAAGAAATTATAAACCTTCCCTGTAGAAGTACATTTCATCTCACAAGCTATTTTGAAATTAATACCACCACCAAAGGAGTTCATACTCTTAACGTGAACTCCAAAAACTAAAGATATCTTGATCATCTACAAACCTTCTTACAATAGACAATTCTTAGAGGTACAGGGCAGGTGCCAAGGTTGATTAAGCATTCTATAGGCTCAAACTGATATGTGAAGAGACAGAAATCAGCTAAGAAAACAGCACCCTTGGTACCCATAGGAATCCCAATAGATTGATTGAAGCTTGATTGACCAAAAACTAGGAATAGACTGTCAGCCAAGAAGTCTAACCAAGGAAGTCAATCCAAGGGGAACTTCTTTCTCTTTAGTCTTTAGCCAATCTAGAATGGTTGAAGTAGTGTAATATGTCAACCACTTCAGAAGAGTCCCTTAAAACCCAGCTATTTTCTGTAAAACCGTCAACTTTGAAGACTTCCGGAGGTAATTCAAGACAGGAAGAAGAAATAACAGCCACTTGGAAACTCTGTCTAGGAACTATCGCATGAAGCCTTGATAAATCTCAGGTTTTTAGATGATTTTATGAAACTTCCAGGCTGCAAAGAAAGGAAGCTTTGTTACCGAGTTTCTGAGGGTTGAAACCGATAGACTGCGCAATCTTTGCATGGATCTGCAAGATGCTACTGTCTGTGAGGTTTAGTTTTAAGTACGTACCTGCAGGAAAATAAAGTTCATCCGTGATAGAAGCGACATAATGATTCTTGCAAATGAAGACAAAGTTATTACTGCATTTATTGATGCAATAATAACAAATTCTTTCAGACATTCACCCAAAAACCTCATGTCTAAACAAGAAAGCGAACAAAGACGAAGTTATTACTACATTTATCCACACAGCAATGACTAGATTTTTGGGCAATCCTATTAAACCTTCCTATCTTAACAAGAAACCAAACAAGGAACTTAAAGGAGAAGAGTTAAAGGAGACAACACCTTTGGAATAGCAAAGACTCCACACAACACATTCAAGAAACTACATTTCCTCACTCAAAGTGAATTGAACCCCAAAAAGAGCTCTTCTTGTTTAAGAACAATCGAGACAAACCTCTCTCTTCAGAATTGAACTTCTGGGTTTCCTACCTCTTGAAAAGAGTTCAACCAACATTTGACGGGATTTGAGGGATCGGCTGTAATAACATGTCCCAAGCTTTTGTCTATGACAAATTCAATTGATTACATGCACGATCTGGTTTTAAATTAGTTTAGAAGAATGGTTTGCCGAGGTCAGCTCGATTCGAACTTTTGAAGAAACACACGTCTCTGTAGCCAAACTGTTGTTCTTGGGTGAGTTGAACCCCATACTTCCAAGCTGCTAAGGGACACACTTTTCTCCAAGGGAGGGGGAAGCTAAAACAACAGGAAGCCTTAGGATAGAAGTGAGATCAATCTTGTGCATGGGAAAAGAGACAAACACGGAGACAAGCAGATCTCTACCTATACCAGCTGAAAGTTTGCAAGATGCTCAGTCAACCTTAGTGTCAAGAATGTCTAGTGACACCTAGAACATACATGTCTAACAAAAACCAGGGTGCAGAACCATACTGCATCCACAAAATTTGTGAAAGCGGGATCCACAATATACGCCAGCGTTGTGCCACTGTCAAAGATGGTTCCTCCACCACCACTTGAAATATCAAACACTGAAGGGCTTGATATATTGCTTCCACTTACAGCTATGTTCTGCAAATTTACATTGTAATGTGCCCTGCATCGCTCCATACCTTCCCAATCGTCAGATACTGTGCCTTACTTATCAACACCACCTTTCAACAACAGCCATTCAATATCTTCAGCCTAACTTTGTGTAAAGCACACTACGTTTTGTTCCACTTTCCCAACCCTCGCAATGCATTCCCATTTACTCTGGAATAAAGACATGGCTGGGTTGTGACTCTCAGAATACAGAAGTCTACTCAGTCAACATCCCTCAGGCTTGAATCTATGTCCTACCACAATGCATTTGGTAACAGAAACCCAGGAGGACAAGACTTTACCACATTGCATGGGCACCAAGAAGCCCATGCATACAAAGGCACCTCTGCCAGAATAAATTGCTTCAACAAGTGATTTGACTTTTCCTCTCTACCTCTTAGCCCTCTACTCCATCAAGTCACATGCTCTACCCTTCTGCCCTGTCTCAGACAAACCTCTTGTGCTACACTGGCCACAATGTCCTGTGCAGCTCCCCATTTAAAGACTCTTGACTAGCTGAGCTTCTAGAAACATGAGTAGCAAGGCATAGAGACTCACTGCTTAGAAACCAAGGGGGTATAGGCAAGACTTGGCTGTGTCACAGCACCAATTACTAGAATGCCACCACCCTTGTTCTCGCCTTGCAGACAATGCGTAAACACGTGAGGGGCTTTCCCTTGAGCAGCGAGCTGGGACACGACTGAGCTAGCTGCCTGTCCAAACCCTATGATTCCATCCACCGCCCGTGCTGATGATGTCAAACCATCCCCTGTTTGGTTGTACCCACACCTGCTTTCCCCTTCCCAGTCCATCCTGTTTAAATAGCTGCATTTCTATCCATCTAGCAAACAAATAGTGAGCAAGCCAGCAGTGGAAATACTTGCAAGAGGAAACATCATGACCATCTTGTGACTCATATTGGATGAGCTTCATTGTAAAAACCTGGTCACTTATGATATACCAAGTTCAGTGGAGTTATAGCATTCCAACATATAGAAAACACCAGTGCCAACAATGCTTCTATAGTGAACAGAGATATCCTTATAAGTATCGAGTTATTGATCATCATCATCATCATCATCATCATATTCATGATATTCATGACATATTTTGGATAAAAGAAGAATGCCAACCCCAGAAAGACTGATGCAGGGGCCTTTTTGGTGGAGTTGCTGTCAACAAGCTGCTCATACACTAACACATCTGAGACACATCATTCATGAATATCATATCATGATATTCATGATATTCATTCCACTTT
Source organism: Takakia lepidozioides (assembly GCA_030704615.1). Taxonomy (NCBI): domain Eukaryota; kingdom Viridiplantae; phylum Streptophyta; class Takakiopsida; order Takakiales; family Takakiaceae; genus Takakia; species Takakia lepidozioides. The sequence continues at coordinate 88,687,047 of CM060731.1, read as the reverse complement.
TTGGATAAAAGAAGAATGCCAACCCAAAAAAGACTGATGCAGAGGCATTTCTGGTGGAGTTGCCGTCAACAAGCTGCTCATATACTAGCACATCTGAGACTAAGTATCCGTCCGAAATGCTGCCATCCCCATATTGCAGCTCATATAAACACTTCTGCTCCAGGGAGCATGAGGGGTTGAGTTGGGAGGCTTCGCAATCATAGTCACTGCAGCCCACATCCTTGCTGCTTGATGATGCTGATGGGTCATATATGGTAAGTTGGATCTGCTCACCCCAACAGCCCCAATCACATCACAGCCAGGGACGACCACTTGGAACCCTACCAATACCTGTGCCTCTGCATTCAAGGTTAAAAGGATTCATATGCCTTTGACCGTGATTTTTTATATGCAAAGCCGGCTACAACAATGACTGGTAAATGGAGACTGCCTACCCCTTGAAGGTCAGTTGAAGTAGGGCAATTGTAGCAAGGATTGCATTGCACCCACATTACATCGCTGCCAGTGTCCACCTGCAGATAATAGTTGCGCATGGGTGTGCCCAGCCCCACCTGCGTGTAGTATAGCCTACGCCCCCCAACCCCTGTTACAGTCCCTATCCAAATGTTCTGACACTCATTATAACTGGCCCCACCTGCTATCCATGACAGGAAAAAAAAAAAAAATCTGGCAGGGGGATTGTCCTCCGCCCCACCAGAACCCCTAGAGGATCCCAACCTCACCATCACGGACAATGAGAGCTTATATAGCTTTGCCACATGACCTAAAGTTTTATTTGGATGCAGATATCTGTAGTCCACTGCCCAAGCCTGTCAATCTCTCTTATTACTGAAGCTGGGATATATGATGGCATTCAATGCAAATCCTCGGGTCTGTCCTTTTCACCATCTCCTTCCCTGCCATGAGAATCATTTCCATGCAAACCAATGAACCCACCTCAAGAAAGGCGGAGGGCAGGGAGAAGGCAGGGAGAAGGTACTGGAAGACAAACAGAAAAACGACTACTGCCGAGTTGTCGGGAGAAGAGAGGAGAAGGGGACCAAATTCCTTGTACCCTGATTAAAGCTACAAGAGGGAGAAGGAAAGTACCCAACAGTGAGGGGATCGTCACTTCCGGCCAGAGGAAAATCCACAATGGAGAGCAAGCGGCGCATCCGTCCCCGGTCGTGAGCTTTCAATCTCTGGAAGTGTTCAATACTCATTCCCTGCCCTCTTCGCTGGACACTCGACCCTTCCAAATGTGCGTAGCTGTGGGTCAATCGAAATATCCCATGATCGGCCTCTGTCACAGATGCCCTCTGCAGTACGAGCAAACATAACAACGACAACCAGACCAACATGTGGTGTCTCTTGTGGCACAAATCAACGTCTTGAGAGGGCTGCGGCAGCACAAATTCTAACTCCTCTACTGTGCTCAAGTGACTGTCCCTAGCAACATCGTGTCGGGACTCTTGCAATTCCGATCCCCTCTTACTCCTTATCATAACTCTGACGAACGCCTTTCCGACCCAGCAGGCCAATCCCCTCTGATGTTGCAGAGAGATTCACCAACAGAAAACGACTTCACCATTCCCCGTGGAACCCACACACAGTACGTGGATCTGAGCAAACCCACAAGCTTCCTTCACCAGATCAACCCCAGAGCAGCATATGACATGGACCCAACGCCACCTAGAACAATACTTGACCCGGTGCCCGGCCCCACCACATGGCAGGCGCTCCATAGTCCATAGCCCTCAACAGGGACGCTCCCTTTGACTTGCCTACATCATCACCTGACCGCTGTGGCTTGTCTTGATCCTATTATTAGCTTGCTTGCTCCAATGTAAATACCACCATGAAGGTACTTTGATACAACTGATTTATGTGAATTGGAAGTGGTTATGGGTTCAATCCACCGATTGGTGTCACAAAGGTGTCCACCTTCCTGCTGGAAGGCAATAGCCCTTCAGGGTCAAAATATGCTTCCTTCCGGAGGCGTCATATATTATTATTATGGACTACACTCTATTTAAAACTCTTGGAGTTGCTATTTTAGAATTTGAGGTGTGTTGACAGTCAACATGCTTCATGCGTCATAACTTAATTCATTGCAAGTCTGGGATACTTACACGTGGCCTACAGCGAGGGTGGGAGTTGGGTTCGCAGCTCTGCACTGTGCAGCTTCTCAATGAGTCCTAAGTTAGTCCTCGAGACTGCCCTGAGGTATGAGGCTAGATGATTCAACCATCTGCTTTCTTCCTGCATCACTTGTTGCCACTCACGTTACATATGCTGTAGCGAGGCAACTGAAGCTGGCGATGGATGACTAGGTGCAGTGTTGTCTATCTCTGTGTTCTCCTCTTGTCTGAGTCTGCTGACTACGAGAATTTCCTGCTGTGTGAGAGTGTGATGCATAACCCGAGGCCAACCCCCGCTGCCATTCTCGTCTGACAAACCCTTCGCGATCGGGTCCGCTGTGGCCCCAGCAATCGGCATTTTGACATTTGTGTGCCTTTGATACCTGCTGCAAACTATGGTGCATGTACGTCTGACTGCTTTCCGATTCAGTCTATTGCATGCTTAATCTGTACCTGTAGATCCTTTTTGGTGGTTGAAATTAGATGTTAATTATCCATGGAGCTGGTGTCAATGCAGCTGTAGCTAGCTACTCATGGAATTCCAGCTTGTCTAGCTTGTCTAGTCATGTAACTTCCAATCCGAGGCCACTTTATAGATTGAAGGCAGAGCTAGTTCGGCAGTGATCTCCAGGCACAGTTCCCCTCGGTGGAAGAAGAAGAGAGAACCATTTGGGAGACGACCTGATAAATGGATTAATCGTTTCTTCATCCAAAAGCATCCATCCAGAATAGGGAATATTCCCACAGATTTAGTTAGCGTTCGCCTACTAGTATTGCGGCACGTGGTGGATAACTTGCCCCCTTGAAAAGAGCTGAAATTGCCCCGTCGGCTTTTTACAATTTTAAAATGTTAACGGCGAAACTGTCTAGTGTATATGGCGAAACCTTCCATCTGGTATACGGAAAAGTCGACTCAAGTTTAGCCAATTTGGCGAGTGAATGAAAAAGAATGACGGATAAAGGGGATATTGTGAGTGTAGAAGCAGGAAGGGGGCGGGCTATGGCGGGCAGGTCGCAGTAGCAGAGCTGGGTGCCGACAGCGAGTGCATGCCTGCCCTTCAGAGCGCCCTGCATCCGTGTGTTGCAGCAGGAAGCGGCCATGGCTGTGGGATCCGTCCTCGCCTACGGCCCTCCCTGTCAATTTTTTCAGCCTGGTTTGTGCATTGTTCCTTTCTTGCTTTTGTTCTCGAGCTGTGTGTGAATGGTGATTGCACTTGGGATTACTCGTGAATTGGCGTGATTTTTCCTTCAATTGGGTTTGTGTTGTGTCGGAATTGTGCTCGGGTTCGGAAGCATCAGGCCTGGGCTGTGGCTGGATGGATCGTGCATAACTGTGTGATTTAAAACGTGGAGCATGGACTCCAAATCTGGTTTGCTACATGCAATTAGCCCGCTGGATGTCTAAGCATCTTTCGTGTGGGAGTGAAGACTGTCTTGTATAGCTCGGATTCAGTTGCTGTCATCTTCTATGAATCGTTTGTGTCACAGAAGGAGGCCTTGATGGCATGATGCAATTTTTTCACTTGGACAGCCTCAGTTGAGATTTTTATGGCTTGGTTTGATGTTGTAATTACTTCGGTCCTCTCCGTAGGGTTTTTGCATTTTCTTATCCTGAAATCTCTCACACTACGGGGTGTGTGTTGTCTGTGATAGACACAGGATGGCGGAAGGACAGGACCATGGCAGTGGGGCAAGGCATGCTGCACATGTGGGCGCAGTCGGTAGGCTTGGGTAGTGATGACATCAGAAGAGGAAGGGGACAAATTGTTCTCAAGCTGGCTTCATGGTCGGGTAAATGCGGCTGGGAGAATAGGAATGCTGGAAAGGGAGTATTGGAGAGGGCCCTCTGGTCACAGTTTTGTAGCAGTAGGAGCAAAGTTGGACATACATTAAGCAATGCAACTCAGTTGAGACACAGGTGTGAGTACGGCTCTATGAAGAGCTTGTTCTGTGCACAACCACGCAGTAGCTGGAGAAGAGGCAACGCAGAATTGCGGTGTAGGAGTCAGCCTAAGCGTGCTGACAACCTGGGGGTAGGGGACATGAAGCGGGAGGATGTGTTGGGTGAAGATAACCTCTCACTTGAGCAGAAAAAGTTGGCTGAGCTGGCACTCAGCCTGGTGGCCGACGGTAACGGTGCCAGCGTGCAGGCTGACAATAAAGAAGCTACAGCCCCCACAGGTGCATGGTGGCAGCAGGTGCCGAAGCGCTGGACTATTGTGATGCTCTGCTTCTTTGCCTTCCTTCTTTGCAACATGGATCGGGTAAGCTTTCCTTTCCCCAGCATAACTGCAGAAAGATTGCATGAATGTTGTGTTTCCAATTTTCCTGAAGTGGTCATTGGCTTGGCCATTTTACTGATATTTAACAAGGTGCTGGGAATGCAGACCATGAATTGTGCTGCATCAATAGTGGGCAAGTATTGTGCAGGGCAAGGGAGAAGGCAATAATTGAGAGAGGAATGGTTGGGGCACAGGTAAACATGAGCATTGCCATCTTGCCCATGTCAGCCGAGTTTCACTGGAGTCCCACAACAGTGGGCTTGGTGCAGTCCTCCTTTTTCTGGGGTTATCTTCTCACCCAGGTTTTGTACCTCTCTCAAACTTATGTAAGGGAAGGGAGGTCAATGTTCTTCTTGGAGAGGAAGTGATGGTGAAAAGCACTTAGGATTATCCAGAACTAACTGATCTGATGTTTATGAGTTTTTTTGTCTGCAATTGCGAATATTTGGTGGTAGGGTTTTTTGCTTTAAGGACTTTCTGAGGAATCGCTGTTGCTGTATTGATGTGCCAAATATTTTTGGAGAGTAGCAGATAGTCAAGTTTCCTCTTTGTGTTACCACTTCAGATATAAGCTGGCCAAACGATGAAGATGTCCTCATCTTAGAGTGCAACACTTTATCCAGTCATCTTCTCTCTGACATGAATTTCTTAATTTAGACCCTACTGGAAAACCACCCAAACCTGAGCAAGGGCATCTGTAAGTTGTTAGTGAAGTTAAGGGAGAACACCAGCCACAGACCAAAAGAAAGCTATAAACAGAGGGTCATATGCTGGAATGTAAGCTGCTAAGAAGAAAGGGTCGCAGATTGCAGGAGGAATATGGGCGGATAGCATTGGCGGAAAGCAGGTGCTGGGATTTGGCGTGATATGGTGGTCCATTGCCACCATGGCTACCCCAATTGCTGCCAAACTTGGGCTGCCTGCTCTTCTCCTTGTGCGTGCCTGCATGGGTGTTGGCGAGGTGAGTTATTTATATGATCATGAGTGTTTTTCTCGCCTAAATACAGTCCCTAAGGTTCAGTTCATGTGGTTCCATTTTCATATGTTAACCATAAGATGTGCATGAACATTGTTGTTTTCTAAATTTGAGTGTGGTTGTGAGCTCACGATTGTGACTAATGGGAGCCAACTGCAGCCTCTTCCTTATGCGGCTGTGCAATATAGCCTTTCTCGAGATGTTCACCCTAGTTTGTACCAGTGTTGGACTGGTATCAAGTTTTTTACATACCAGTCTGGTCCTGGTACCAGGCGTATCACAAAGTTTTCATACCAGTCTGGTCTATATAATGGTGGATGTATATTTGTCCAAATACTGGTATGAGTATGAGTATCATGACCACAATACCAGCTGGTATGAGGTATCAACTCTAGTATCATCCTTTATGTGTATTGTATTTATTTTCACTTGATATTTGCTATTTGATAAACTTGTAATTCAAGATGGCTTTAGAAGTAAATATACATAAATACAAATGTATAGGCAAATGTACACATAAATTAATATGGTACACATACCAGAGTAAATGAGGTAGACTGCGGGGGAGTACTGGTATTGTGGCTGGTATGAAAAAACTGTTACCAGCCTGGTCTGGTACATGACCAAGTATTCTCCCAAACGATACCAGACTGGTCTGGTATCTAATACCAGTGCATATACCAGTACTTTATACCAGTCCTTCACCTATATACCAGTCCAACACTGGTTTGTACGAAGCCTTTGACCTCTGTTCTTAAAATATCCACCGTGAGTTCACACTATCGTCATTTCAACTTAAACTAGTGTGTTTCTCAAGAGGATGGGCGTAACTGCCGGGGGGGTTGGGGAAATGCAAGGGTGTTGCAATGCCAGCAATGAATAACCTGCTATCACGCTGGGTGCCAGTTGGGGAGCGGAGCAGATCACTGGCCTTGGTTTATAGTGGGATGTACCTCGGGTCAGTGATAGGACTGGCCTTTTCCCCGGGTCTTATTCACAAATTCAACTGGCCATCTGTCTTCTTCTCGTTTGGTTCAGTCGGTGCTCTTTGGTTTGCTGCCTGGCAACGATATGTAAGCCTGCATGCCTTATCCATTCTTCCCTGGTTAGCCCGCTTCTCCTTTCCAGTTGCCCTCTCTAGGTGATTCTTCTTCCATGAGAGCTTTGAATTCTCAATACTGCTCACTCTTTGTTCAATTTTTTTTGCTGTGCTTAACTGGGTACATGAACTAGATATGCTGCACTGCAGCCAGGATCTGGGCAAAAGATAGCTGTGGGGATTCTATGGTGTACAACTTGTATCTCAGTGTTGTGATGATGCATCTGCAAGTCAGTGATTTAACAGCAGAGTTGTTGTTCTCTCTCCTGTTAGTTTAGGATTGCAACAGACAGACCTCTACACAGGGGAGAGGAGGTTTTGGTATGAACTGAAATGAGAGAAGTTTGGAGGCTGAAGGGATATCGATCTGGGGTTGAAGGGTAGGCATATAGCTCGCCTGCAGAAGACCCTGAGATCACAGAAGAGGAAAAGAAACTGATTTTGGGAGATAGTGAGCCCAAGGCACCTGTTGAAAACATCCCTTGGGGATTGCTCTTGTCAAAAGCACCTGTCTGGGCTTTAATTGTCTGCCACTTCTGCCACAATTGGGGAACGTTCATCCTTCTTACTTGGATGCCCACATATTATAATCAGGTAATCCTCGTTGCACCTCTGGACTCGATGTCTTGTGTCTCTATCTCCATATCTGTCCCTCCTTTCATCTCTCTCCTCATCATCCCTCCCCCTCGCCATCCCATTCTGTTCCGCTCAAACTAGGCGCAGGGTATTATCAAACAGCTATGTCCCTGTTTCCCTCTGTGACTGAGACAATGAACCCCAGAATTGAAGTGAAATGGCAGCGGATAGCAGGGAGAATGACATAAGGTTACGGCAGAGTGCATCATGGCCACCAACGTTTTGATCACTGGGAGGGGAGTAAGGTGGTAGTCTACACATACAACGATCTCTACCATTAAAGACTGCATCAATTCTTGAACAAATGGACATCTCTGGTAAGAAGAGTACGCCAAATAAAGATTGGCAGACTTTGTACAGCTATGGTGGTTAAGGACAGGGTTACTCATACTTTGTGAGAAACTTCTGAGTCGACAGCAGCCAACAAGTTGACTTTCTGAGTATACCCCCAAAGGAAATGGCACTGATACATTTGACATCCCCTTATAGCTTGATCATCTCTATAGGTGGTTGTGGGTAGGTGGGACTTAAGCATTGGGCTTTTGCTCTGAGTCAAAAGATACTGTGAAACTATTTTTCCAACCAGATTGTCCTAGCCAAGACCAGCTTGTACAACAGCCCTATCATAATCCACATATCAGAATAGCTTACTTGATTGCAACAGAATGACATTATCTGCCAAACGGAATCAAAACCCGTTCCACGGCACAGAAGGTTGTTTACTACTTGAAAGAACATTTTAAAGGTGTGGCGATCCCTTTGGGTATATGGACAGGCCATTGTCAACCTGGAAAACCATAAAAGCAGTGCCAGTAATAATCTTGTCAATTGTTAATTGATATGTCACTGGCTTTGAGATACGTATGGCAGTTCTATCCAATGGCAAGTCATTGCACATATGAGTTTAATTATACGTGTGCTGACAGGGAGGGGGGATATTGAATGGGCAGGTGTTGGGGTTTAATTTGACAGAGTCGGGCCTATTTTCAGTACTTCCTTGGCTCACAATGGCTTTCTCAGCCAACTTGGGAGGTTGGATCGCCGACACTATGGTTAGCCGTGGTGTCTCCGTCACTACTGTGCGAAAGGTTTGTCTTCTTCTGCCTGCTAATCAATGTCTACTGGGGTCCCTATGCTTTCCTTCACCTGAAGAAGGGTTCAAGAAAATTGTATGTTGCACTCGTGATCACGTGATCGCTTGGTTTAGTGGAGAAATTGATCATAGGTTTACAAGCAAATTTCAGCTCGGTGTGGAAACCACCTCTAAGTCATGGTAATACCCCTGATTGGGGTCGCCTGGCTAGCTGTGAACTGTGAACATATAGCTCAATGTTAGGGCATCAACCATAAGGAGGTGACTGGGTTCAAATAAAATGGTAGCATATTTTGGAGGTCAAATGACATAATGAAGTCTCATATAGGGCTTGATCTTGTCAAATAGGGTACTTAGGACATTGCAAGGAGGGAAATGGGAACACAATGATGCTGTGATTGCTTTATAAGTGGCTGTGTTAGAAGGTGTGCACATCCTAACTCAGTAGTTCTAACATGTTCAGGAGCCCTAGCTCTGACCAGTATCATTTGCAGTGTGCAGTGCAGGGTACCTGCCATTATGTTCATTTTCTCTTCATTTTATAAGATTGCATTCTTTTGTCTCTATTCAATACATTCAATTTTTTGCTGTCATATGGGCTCCCAGAAACCAGAGACCTTCACTTGTGGCCCTTCATGCCTTTGAAGACAGGCTAACTTTGTGAGTTCCAAGTTAACTTCGGAGTGTGTCTGACACAGTTTGAATGCAGGTCATGCAAAGCATTGGATTTTTGGGCCCTGCATTTTTCCTTACGCAACTCAGCCACATCAACTCACCTCCTCTTGCTGTCTTGTGCATGATGTGCTCCCAGGTACACACACGCTCACTCTGTCTTCTCTCCTTTACTCTGGAATTGAGGCTGTAGACCATCAAATGGTAATTGTGTTTTGAAGCTTTGAGGCGCATAATCTTGACTGGAAATTGGCTTGTTGCAGGGAAGCGATGCCTTCTCACAGTCAGGCCTGTATTCTAACCATCAGGATATTGGACCCCGTTATTCGGTACGATCATCAGTTCTTTTTGTACCCAGCTTCTGTTTGCTGGTTTGCAGTCAAATCTGTAGCTGTGGTTACTTCATAATCTTTCTGTAGTCTGTACTGAATGAGATGCATCATAACTTTGCCTGCTCAACAAGTGTGAGTAAACAAACACGGCAGGTGTTTCTGCAGTGATAATTGTTGGAGTCACAAGTTGTGCTACTTTCTCACTTGGAATACTGCACAATTAGCACATACACTGGAGATCACTGTTCTAACACAACTTTACTTGTCCCACTAAGAGTTGTAAGCACTCTGGTGCTGTCAACTGTTTAAGCTGTGGTAGGAAGTCATCGAGGAAATGGAACACACTGACTGAAAGTGGGCATTGAACACAGGGTGTGTTGCTCGGGCTGTCCAACACAGCAGGAGTCCTTGCCGGGGTGTTCGGAACTGCAGCTACCGGCTATATTTTACAGCATGGTTGGTTGCCTTTTGGCTTTGCTCTACCAATGCTGTGGTTCTGGGTTCCATTCAATGCGGGTGAAGGCTGAATTCTTTTGAGAATCACACTTACTTGAGATGTCCTCCTCCTTTTTCTCGCGGTTATTTTGAAGATGTATCACTATGTGTTCTGATGTAGTGTTTATGTGTATCTCACTGCAGGGTCATGGGATGATGTTTTTAAAGTAGCCGTCGGTCTTTACATTTTCGGCACTGTTGTCTGGAACATCTTCTCTTCCGGTGAAAGGATTTTTGATTGACTTATGTATTACCAAGATGCAACGTTTAGACATTCGCCCAACACAATCGGTATATTGAACAGTTTAGACGACAGCACCTGCTGGCTCACTTGCGATTATAATCTCCCTGTGGCTTCACAGGATACTGCGTGGAGGAAGTCAGGAAAGTATGTTTCTTGCATTGCTTCCCTTCTTCAAGCATGTAGCATGAGTTTACATCAGAGCACAAGGTTACGTTGTTCTACGACTCTTAGGCAGATGCATTGAACAGTGCATTGGCACTTGACATTTATACTTTGGGTGACAACTCTGTCTCTCTCTCCCTGTCTAGCTTTCTAAGCAAGACACACTAAGTGGGTAGATTGTTCCACAAGTCCCAATTATGTACCATGAGCTATGAAATTGCAGAATCTTCGTGTAAATAGGTGTATGCAGGCTGCAATCAGGACTCATTACCTGCACAATAGTTACAGTTTGTAATTTTCTCTTTCTCAGACTTTTCGCAAATCTATCTACTTGAGCTGATTTTTTGGGGCCAGGGATTCGCCTCTCCCCCATTCCCTGGCCTTCGCCCATTGATAAATGTGAATATTAAGGATGCATAATCTGAAAAACATGAACGGGTGGGCGATTGAGTTACTTTTTTCACATGTGAAGGTGGATTGAACCCAATACAGGTAGTCGTGTCCTTGGACCTCCCTGAGTGAATGCATAGTTGGACATAAGGGAGCCGGGGACCCTACTTGGAAGTTGAAATTAGGGAATAACAAACTTATCCACCCTTTTTGCTGAACGGAAATGGGTGGGATTGGAACAATATGGAAATATGTTGGCTTATACATGTCTCACCCAAAAACTCACTGATTGTTGTCTTCTTGCTATTTTTTTTCACTTCGGTTAGAGATTGTAATGTTTTCATGAGACCCTTGCCTTAGCCTATGGAAAGCTACTCTGGAAAGCTAGATAGCCTGATTTACCGAGGCATAATTTAATGGTCTGATGGTGTGCTTGGGAAGCCAAATGCCGACATTTGTATTTCAATCAATTGTGCCTCACTTCCAACAAGCAGATGCTTTGGTGAGACACGATCTAATCTAATGACCGCACGCCTGGAATCCAATTGTCCACTTCAAACGCCTCGTAGGGTAATGGCTCCTCCTAGGTGATGAGATATGTTGGATGTAATCAGGTAATTTCATAGCAATAAATATAGGTTAATTGTTTGTGAAAATATGCTTATGTAATACCATATACGCAATGTTGGGGAGGTCCATTTGTCCCAATCTATGTGGGAGCCATAAGAGCATAGTACTTATGATTGTGAATTGGAGTTGCATGTAAAAAGAAGCCATGAATATTTATAGTTGTTTTGTTGATATGTAATTATTCTGTACAATATCTACATTAAAATAAGGATAAAAAATACTTTTTCTTTTTCTTTTTCTTTTTTCTTCGTGCAGAAACTCGAAAGAAGAAAAGACTCGGTGTCTTGCGCGGTTCCGTCTTTTTTGGAGTTTCTCTGGCACCGTCCGATTGCCTCTCGCGTGTCCGTTACGTCAATGAACGACTTAAGTGCAAATGGCGTAACGCAATTGGGACAGCTATTCTTTTTGCGCGGCTGTTTTGGGTTGTTGGCATGTGCAAACATAAAATAAACATGTCTTTTTGGGACGGCTTTGTTGATTTCATCGTACATCATCGTCATAGATGAGGATTCTTAAAGTACTTAGGATGAGGTCTACCTATGGTTTCAGGGGATATGCGTGCGTGGAGAGTTCTGGGCCATTTCATGCATAATTGTTAAAGCTTCAAGATGATAAGGCGAAGTGAATCTAGTCATGGTCGGATAAACAATGTATGTACATCACTTATATTGCCTTCATCCCTGGATCAGATCCACTGGCAGGCTTCAAGGAAGGCGGCGGGTTTTTATAGTTTTGGGCCGACTCTTTGAAATTGGGTTGATCATCTGTCAAATTTGCTCAGAAAACAATGCGGATTGCAGATTTGACACGTTAATTTGGCGGCGGATTGTCAGGAACCATACCCGCGCAACTTGACAGGTAACTATATGGAATAACATAATATGCACAATCTTCATGGAACGGGTGTTTTCGCCGCATTTGTTGTGCGCATGCTTGCCAGTGTGGTGCAGACCTGAGTTCGCAAAGGAGCAGCTCAGGAAAGAGAACACCCCGCGGAAGGAGGTCACATGGCTTTCTCCGAAGCAGAGTTCTTTTCTGACGACAAACCAGTGTCTTTCTCCAAAGAAGCCCTTGACAATGGATTCGCAATTGTTCTGGAACATGTCTTGGCTACCCGGTTTGAGCTTCAAAATGGCTCCATCTTCTTGGAGAAAGAGGTATACGATTTGGATGGGAAATTGTTGAAATACTCGTTCCAAAATCGTGATAAGACAGCTCATGTCAGCCAGTGGAGAGTGCGCCCTGGGAGATACAGAGTACTTGGAGAGCCTCGGCGAAAGTCCCTTGGATCATATGTGACGCCGGGGACTGCTGCTTCGGTCGTTGAAGACAAAAAGGAGGTGGTGGTGAAAAAGAACAAACGTCCTCCACTCCAATCGTTGAGCTTTCGGATTCGTCCGATGAAGACATAAGTGAAATTCCAACTCCAGTGCTTACTACGCTAGTTGTGGAAACGGATGAAGAAGAGATTTATAGTGTCATTCCAAAACTACGGGCAATGGGAAGAATGGCCGGTTTCAAAAGTGAGTTGCGGGGAATTGATTGGGAATCTTTCAGGCAGGTGCCAGTGAAGTTTCTACCGGAGACTTTTGATGGGGATATCCTATTCGAGCTGCCTCCTCCTCCACGAGTTGGAGGTATAACAAGCATGATGCACGGGATGGACAAGAAACACGATGGGCACCCATGGTGCAGAACAAAAACATCCAATACTCAAAATGAAGACAAGCTTGTTTTCAGGAGAACAGTTTGCAATGGACACCTTAGGTGTGACAATTTGAATTGCAGGCACTTTCTTCAGTCTGGGGTTCATAATCAAAGCGAGTGGGAGGGTCTCGCGGAAAATCCATTTAAGCCTGGGCTGCTCCTCCACCGGCAAACACTTTCGTTTGCAATTTCTGCAGACTTGTCCCATCCTGCTTGGCAGTGTGTGGAGCAAGAATGTACTATATCGTCCACCGTTTGAAAACAATGACAAGAGCTTGTGTGCATTTCGGTTTTCATAACCATCCTGTCTCGAAGGGGGATATAGGGAGAGTGTTGAGACAGTTTCGAGGTTGATTAAACAAGAGTACGAGAGCAACCCATCTGCAACAACATCTGCAATTGTTCTTGCCGCAAGGAAGTCCTTCTTGGAGAGCCATATTTTGAGTGAAGGGGATTCTGTGGGCACTAAACTTGACGGTTCAACATTGGAGTGTCATGGACATTTCTCCACTTTGAGTTCACCAAACATTCGGCATCAGATCAATGCATTGAGAATGGGCTCTGGGATCAGAGGCTACATAGACAACATTTTGGAATTGAAACGACGGAGCAAGTACGACTACATCCAGGACAATGTTTTTCCAGGTCAAGGTGCCACCAAAGTATTTCTTTTCAAAATGTCGACTGCTGGGGAGGGCAGCGGGGTTAGCCTCGTGAAGTGGATGCAGAAGATTGGGGACCTGCATAATTGTTTTCTTATGTTTGATCATGTAAAACGAGTAAAAGATTGGACGACAATGGCTTGTCATGTGTACAATCCAGTGTACCAACGAGTTATGACAATTGCAGTTTGTGACATGCAATCTGAGGATACGGAATCCCAGAAGCTAATGTGGAATTCCCTGATACGTGTTATAGGCTGCCATGGGGTGCCATCTCCAAATTTTGCTGGTTTCATGACAGATATTACTCAGACGAATTTCAATGTTGTTCGAATTGTCTTCGGATCAGGCAACCCAAAATAGGCAATGGAGGGAAGAGAGCGTACATGTCTGTTTCATTGGACACAATCTCTGGGGAAACATACAAAGTCGAACATCAAACCAGAGATGCAGACACAACATCGTAAATTGTGCAAAGAGTACAAAGATGCTAGAACAATAAAGGAGACGAACACTTTGTTCAAGACAATTCGTGCCTGGTGGTTCTCTTCTGGAGCTGCATCGCTTGAGAGTATGAGAGCATTGAAAGATTGGTTGGCATTTTGACACTTCCGGTACAAACAGTGGGGAGCAGCCATGACAATGGTGCGTGGCTTCTATTGCTTGCTTTATTCATATCTTTACTTTCCAAATTTTGCTTTGCTTGCTTTCGTTCTGTTGTTCCCTGTCCGCTGTTCTGAAGTGTGGTTTTCCACTTTGCAGAACATGTCCATTGAGGAAAAGGCAGACATGTCATCTTGCAATTTGGCAGAGACAGTGCACAACGCATGTTTGCAATAGTCTGGGAAACGAGGTCAGGATTTGTATGTGGCAACAATAGATGATCTGATACGTGCCTTGCAACAACAAAACCAGATACCGTGATATCTTGCGAGGTGGGGTTGGTGGCAAGGGTCCGGACAAACTAGAGTTGATGTTGCGTGCTGCAAGCAGATCTGGGGATCCAAGCAAGATAGCACGGGCAGTGAGCATGTATGCCCAGGGAATACCACTTGTGTCTAGAGTTCCACAACTGGAAGGGGAGGAGAGATTCGGCTCCTGTAAGAGGAAATTGAACACCCCATCTGGTTCGGATTCCGATTCGCACAGGGCAGACCGTGATAACTTCTCGAAGCCTCGTGTTCCCCTGCATGACAAATCCATGTCCGGAACCTCCATTCTGGAGGAACCTCCGTCACGACGGCAGGCTCCAGCATCAAACACTATCACTGAAATGGTGCAGGAGACAGACTTCCTCCCTGATGTGCTCGAGTCCGCGTGCCTTGACCATGTTTGACACATAGAACGCACAAGTGCAGGGTCTCGTGTAAAATGTACAGCGATCAGGACAACTAATTTCGAAAAATGCACTTCATCTATATCCAGAGGCGGTGCCCGGATTCCTGCTCCAACTTTCACGGGTTTGATGCGTCCATACGGCCAACCAGAAGCCAAGAATCACAACTTCTGGTTCTTCGCAGACAATTGTGGTAGATGTGTGCATAGAACTGTGCGATATTCCGTGGTGATGAAGCCAGCTCCTCCAACCGTTTGGCCCGTCAAGGTGAGAACACATCTCACAAGTTAGGAGATTGCAATGCTGGAGGAGGCAGGCTTTTCCCTTGCAAGACAACCCCCTCTGCATGCATCTGCTTCTAGTTTCGCGTCTTGTCGGGTCCCTCCGGTAAATCCTCACTTGTGGCCAACCAAACGAGATGGAAAGCTGGTTCGGCGTTTCCTTCCAACCGCAGAACACTTCAGCAAGGTGAAGTCCGCAAGAATGCTCCAAGCTCGTGTTGCAAGCACCACGGAAGTGCCCGATCCAGGGTATGGTCGAGTGTACACAATAATCACTTCAACATCTGTTGTTCATGACAGGACGTACGACATCACAGTTTCCAATTTCCCCAATTGCACCTGGCCTGATTTTGTGAATATGCTATCAACCAGTTTGGGTAAGAGAGATAAATTTATACCCTGCAAATATTTGTATTTCATATTTTTGAAGATGATGGTTTGCGATCCCAAACGTGACAACTTCGTTCACCAGGCCACTCTGAGTTTCAACGAGGTCGATACTCTATTGCAGCGGGATACAACACATAGGTAGCATCCACTATCACTTCGTGTATCTGGAATGTGATGAATGTGCAATCTGGAATCTGCAATCTGAAATCTAGTTTTTATGGATTGTGAATATGCAATCTGGTATGTGGACGACCATGCTGTGAAATGTGCAATTTGCAACATTGTCATTGAAATTCAATTCAATTGAATTCATTTGCAACATCGTCGGCGGTGCAATGATATGACATCCCTTATCTCTCCATTATACTATACCCAGTGAGCTCTCAGTGGTAACTTTTAAAAGCACCCGCATCATTGTACCTTTCGAAGTCTACATGTTCTCCTGTTGCTATGCACTGTAATCATCTTTTGAAGATGATCCCAACTCTCATTGTTATTTGGGGAGGGAGCAGGGTCTTTCCATGGCAGCCTCTATGGCATACACGTTGTGAGAATATTTTGTCGTCATTGTAATTGTAATAGTGAAACAAACAATTGTAATTGCACAATGTTGGATGCTACAGTTGTAGGCTTCGTGGTAGTCTTAATTGTATTCAACCAACGATTCTCTGCATTAATCCCACGGTCATAGGACCATCCTCGGTTATAGGCGCCGCATGTTCATGCTGACGTGAGAGAGCTCCTATTCTGTCAGTTACCAACGCAATTCTATCAAGTGACGAAGGTCAACGAAGGTGAACAAGAACATTTCAATCTGCCCAACGAACCTGCCCGGAAAAAAATAAATTTTAGAGTTTGAAATTGAATATAAGATCATATTCCAAAAAGCGAATTGTACCTTATACAGGATAGAAGAGCCACCTTCGTTCAACTTAGGTCCAACAAATATATATATATTTCCCCAGTATCCCTGGACATTTTCGTAGCATACGATAATCCAAGCGAGAGATTAAAATGGCTAAAAAACATGCAAAATTCTTCCACGTTCGTATAGAATTCTTCCATGTTAGAAGTCAATATCTTTTTCTTTTTCTTTTTTTCTTTTTTTTGTTTTTCGACATCCAATTATTTCGTTTTTACCTTTATGTTCTCCGCTCAGCCTCCACCTTCGGCAGCCAATGGTGGCGTGTCAGTACAATCCCGTGTCATTTTTCATTATTGTTTCTTACAAATCCAAGCATACAATTACGGGCAGCCCGAGAAAAATATATTATATTGCCACGTGGCCGCCGTTTCCGCATCCACGTCACACTGATGGCTGATGACTGATGGCTGATAGCTGATAGAATAGCCAGGCAGATGACGACGCAATGCCACATCAGCATTTGTCGTCATGTCAGCTTGATGACATCACGCTCACGTCACGTCAGCATAGGTGCACGCTTACGCCACGTCAGCTGGCGTGAGCGTACACGTCACTCCTGCGTAAGCGTGAGCTCACGCCGTTGCGTCGTTGGAGGAAATGCAGGACTAGAGGCAGGAGAAAGACGGGGGCCCAGCAAAATCCAAGAGGGGGGCGCGGAGAGAGAGAGTGTCAGTTGACCAAATGTTTGTCACTAAGTTTAAACCTGCAAATTCCCAACAGGCCCAGGGTAGGGAGCAATTGGCCAGAGCCTCATCATCAAGCTGTAGATTCCCAAGTAAAGGTTGTCTCATTACCTCTTCCTAGCAGCCAGGAGGGCGGTGGTACAGAAACTCTCTGACTTTTACCCAGGCACCCCATATAGAATGCTAAGTCGATGAGCCATTGACAGGTTTACGGTTGAGAGTACACCTTGTGAGAGCCAACGCAAAAAGTTACTCCATAGGGGATTAGCATTTAGTGTTGCAGCGGCCAAATGATTCCAAATAAGAAATATCTAAGGACCTGCATCTGGCGAAAAAGACCGAGGAATCCACTTACTGTCACGCACATAGCCCAGAGGAACTTATGAGGAGTAAATACCAGAAATTACCAAGTTATCATGATTTACCATAAGTTACCATAAGTTACCAAGTTACCGGGAGTTTACCAAATTACCGAGAGTAACTTGGAAAACTGCTCAGGAAGCTTCCTTTGGAGGAAACTTCTCCATCGAGATACCTCATTTGGTTAAGGAAACTTCTCCACCAATAAACCTTTGTTTAATGAAACTTCTCCATCAAGAAACCTCCATTGGAAAAGCTTCTTAGGGAACTTCCTATTAACCAATATATATAGGAGGCGAGACTGGACACTATTCAGTCTCGCCAACACAAGTTCAAGCTACTCTTGTTCCCAGTCCCAGTACTCTAGTCCAGCTTCCAGTACTCTAGCCCAGTTTCCAGTATCTGGTACCCCAGTCCAATTTCCAGCATTCCAGTATTCGAGTCGAGTTCCAGTATCTTGTACTCTTGTCCATTGTTACAAAGATCATCTTGATTCATGTTTACCCATCATGCATTTGGCCACGCCGACCTTGACTTCTTGTCTAGTCTTGTACCTCTAGTCTGATATCTTGTTTTTGTTCAGTCATGTTCTCGTCTTTGACAGTTTGGTGAGACTAAAGTTTGTTCCTTAGTTCATTAAGATGGAAGACACATTTGCGGAAATGGTCGCCACATTGCAGAGTCTTCAGCTCCAGATGCAAGAATTTCGTACCTCTACCGCCCAATTACAAGCTGATCAGTCTCAACATCTTGGCAACGCTCTCCACAATTTGCAACAACAAATTTCAAAGTTAAAGGAGTCGAACAATGGATCTTCAACCATACGAGTCCCTACTGCAACAGCTCCTACTGCAACGGTTCCTCTTCAACAGATTACGAGAGAACCAAAGATCAGCATGCCCAAAAAATTTGATGGGACGAGATCAAGATTTCGCGATTTTGTTCAACAAGTATGACTGTTCCTACGACTACATCCACAATGCTACTCCGATGAAGGTATTCAAGTGGGATTCGTGGGCATTCTTCTATCAGGCACTGCCCTATCTTAGTTTGCACCGCTATTAGAAAAAAAATCGCATTTACTATACAATTTTGAAGCGTTCATGTCCGAGTTCACTGCAACGTTTGGAGAGAATGATAGAGAGAGAGTTGCAGAGACAAAGATGTGAAATCTTCGACAATGAGCACGTCCTGCTTCCGTTTATGCTGCCGAATTTCGACAACTTGCGTGCGACCTCGATTGGAATGAGAAGAGCCTCATTAGTCAGTTTTAATGTGGGTTAAAAGAGGATGTAAAAGATTTGTCGCTAACAATGCCAAACGTGAGCACCCTGAGTAAATTCATCATCCAAGTCATTGCATGCGATAATCGTTTGTTTGAAAAACGTCAAGAGAAGCGATCTGGATGGTCGACGACGCATCATGCCGCTGCTACTATGGCACCAAACACAACGATCTATCAGACATCCGGTAGTGATCCTATGTAGATTGATGTTGTCCGATTCAAGCCATTGACACCACAAGAAAAATAAAGACGGCGCTCGAATGGATTATGCCTCTATTGCGGAGAAGAAGATCACATAGCATTAAACTGCCCCAACAAGAGAAGATTCAAAGTTCGGGGCGCAACTCAAGTGCTCGATACGAGGAGGTTGAAAAACGAAGATGTCCAGTCTCAGTAGGAACCATGCGGCTGGACACCACAAATTCCTCACCGAATAAAGGTCTATTTCTACCTCCCAGACCCTACACCTTGCTTCACAGTTCCGGTAAAAATCAGAGTTTAAAACTGAGATATCTCTGTAGAAACACTTTTGGACTCAGGGGCTTCAGCATGTTTTATTGACAAAAACTTTGCGAAGCAACACAATTTAACGCTCGTAAAGAAGAAACTATCGGCCCCCGTTGAAGTCATCGATGGACGACCGTTAGCATCGGGAGATGTTAACCATGAAACTCGACCACTTGAAGTGAAGCTTAAAGATCAAGCATCACACATCATTTTCAACGTCATCCAGTCTACAACGAATCTTGTGATCCTTGGACTTCCTTGGTTCGTACTTCACAATCCTGATATCGACTGGCGATCGCGAAAATTTTTTGCAAGACAAAAATGTAGAAATATCAAAGGTATTCAACCCCTGTTCCTTGAAGCTAGAACTTTCATGAGATCTACCAAAAATGATGCGACATTTGCACTTTATGCGACTCCGATCAAGACCACAAAGACAAAAGTACTTCAACATTACCCACTCAATATCAAGATTTCAAGGATGTCTTCGAGAAGAAAAATGCAGACATATTGCCAGAACATCGACCGAATACATTGATGAAAATTTGTCGAAGCACTTCATCCGACATTCAAAATCACCTGCGGTGGCGCCTATCTTGTTTGTGAAAAAGAATGACGGATCATTACGCATGTGTG
Source organism: Takakia lepidozioides (assembly GCA_030704615.1). Taxonomy (NCBI): domain Eukaryota; kingdom Viridiplantae; phylum Streptophyta; class Takakiopsida; order Takakiales; family Takakiaceae; genus Takakia; species Takakia lepidozioides. The sequence continues at coordinate 88,667,144 of CM060731.1, read as the reverse complement.
TAGACTATCACGGTCTCAACAAAGTCACAATTATGAATCGCTATCCGTTGCCGCTGATTTCTGGGTTTCTCGACCAGCTGGGACGAGTGAAGATTTTCACCAAAATTGACTTGAGATGAGCTTATAACTTTGTACGGATAAAAGAAGAAGACGAATGGAAAACAGTTTTTCGAACAAGGTATGGACATTTAGAATATAGTGTTATGCCTTTCGGTCTAACAAATGCTCCAGCAATTTTTCAGCATATGATGAATAACATCTTTTGAGAATTTTTAGATGACTTTGTAGTTATATATTTGGACGACATTTTGATATTTTCAAATAATGAAGAAAAACATGGCCACCATGTACGCCTTGTCCTTGATAAATTAAGAGAAAGAGGATTATATGCCAAGTTTGAAAAATGTCTTTTCCATCAATCTGAGGTTGAATTTCAATGATATCCAGCTAAGCCCCGAGTTACACGTTAATAAGACGCCACAACGATGATGTTAGCCAAGATAGCTTCAAGATGAAGACTTCATATTCAGTGTATCTGATACACGTTAAGGAGGGAGGAGCACCACACATCAGTATATATAGTTATACTTCCAGCACTCTTGCATGTTGTATTGACAACATGAAGTCACATGAACCAGATACATTGGAGTTGTCGCTTACCCAACTACCAGATCAGCCGTTCCGACTTTCACGATCTTCAACATCACGCCGACGCTCTCGAGACGATGAGCCACCAATGCGACGCGTACTTCCTCGTCTGGACCCCATACGACGGCAAGTAGAGCCTACTCGAAGTCTGATAATCTTGTTGGAGGTTGAGGCTTTGAACCCAGAGGACAACGAAATCATGTTTGAAGGCAGCTTCGAAAATCAGAATGCTCCAATCACTGCGTGGTCCCAAGTTCAAGGTGTTGGACACTATCGATGGTTGCAGGGACCTATAAATCATTTGAGTCAAGAACGAAGAGTCGAATACTTGGCAAGCACCATTCGCCGGATTTAGGATTTTCTCCAACTCTAAGTAAATCCAAGATTTTACCGCTCCTCGAGGAACTCGGCGCTAGAGGAGGGGTGATGTCACGGACATTGTCTAGAGGAACTTACTAAGAGTAAATACCAGAAGTTACCAAGTTACCATGTTATCAAAAGTTACCATGATTTTAATCATAAGTTACCATTAGTTACAATTAGTTACCAAGTTACCGGGAGTTTACCAAATTACCGAGAGTAACTTGGGAAACTGCTCAAGAAGCTTCCTTTGGAGGAAACTTCTCCATCAATATACCTCATTTGGTTAAGGAAACTTCTCCATCAAGAAACCTCCATTGGAAAAGCTTCTTAGGGAACTTCCTAGTAGCCAATATATATAGGAGGCGAGACTGGACACTCTTCAGTCTCGCCAACACAAGTTCGAGCTACTCTTGTTCCCAGTCCCAGTACTCCAGTCCAGCTTCCAGTACTCTAGCCCAGTTTTCAGTATCTGGTACCCGAGTCCAGTTTCCAGCATTCCAGTATTCGAGTCGAGTTCCAGTATCTTGTACTCTTGTTCATTGTTATAAAAATCATCTTGATTCATGTTTACCCATCATGCATTCAGCCACGCCGGCCTTGACTTCTTGTCTAGTCTTGTATCTCTAGTCTGATATCTTGTTTGTGTTCAGTCATGTTCTCATCTTTGACACTTACCAAGAAGGGCCATTATCTGATAGTCAAGATCAAGGATACCCAGCCCCCCAAGTTTTTTTTTCCTGGCAGAGCTAAGACCAAGAGACCAAGGCCCTGAGAGATACAACAACATCAGTTGCTCCCCAACGAAAGTTCCAAATTAAAGACATCCAGAAATGGACGCAATCCGAGGTACTGTAACACCATAAACTATCTAATCACTTCTGGCACACTAATCTCGTCACAGATGCCCAAATAAGACAGACCCTCAAATTCAGACAATACATGGGCCACCAATGTAAGCACATCTTTTGGCACCGCCTTTTTCCCTCCCCAAATTGTCCATTTTATGCTAGTACCCACTCGGCTCGCGACACTTGGCCCCACCTGCTCAGCTAATGCACACATCCCGTCATGGCCTTTGTGTCACTCGACAAAACCATGTCGTCTGGCACATCCATAAGCTACTCTTACGCCGATCTGAAACACGCTGGTTTTCACTCATCAATGCAGGGACCTACCAGGGCAAACCCCCTGACTACACTATACCCTCATGGCTTCTACCATGCTCTTGCCAGTCACCCCCACCCTGCACATGTCCTGCCAAACTATGTCCATACATACTTCTAATACACGGGCTGCCCATAAACGCCCCATCTCCAAACCTCACCATACATTTTATTGAATTCACATACTATAATGACCGTTACCCCTCCTCCTCCACACTGGAAAAACGTCAAAAATACGTCCCACTCATCCTAGCCATCCGTCGACATGGCTGGTTCACCGGCCCCCTAACGGTCATTACCGTTGGCACCAGAGGCGGTATCCACAATGCTAGTATCTCTACTCTTCACAAAAACTTCAAAATTCCTATCTCCCCTATACACAAATGCTTCAAAGCTATCCACCTGACTGCGTTACGCTCCCTCACTGCTATTATCACCAACAAAATGCAGCTTGAGGCCATATTTCTTTGGCCCTTTAATACCCCGGATACCCCTGGGGTACCCCCCAATACATGTTCCCTTGGTTACAGGGTGCCCTCCGGGCACCCACTATTTTATATAGGGCCCACCCCCGAAAGGGGGCAGTAACCGCAAGACCAAGTGGCTCTTAGTTACGCCGGCCCCGGCCGGAGTCATCTCTCTCCAAATTAAAGCTTTGATTTTTTTGAGATAGAGGCCCGGGGGAACCACATAGAAGCAATAAACGAAATGGAGGCTTCCAGAACTTGATTGACCACAAGAGCCCGACCAGCCAAGGTTAGTCTAGATGAACACCAGAAAGAGAGTTTAGACTTGAGACGAGCTAGGATTGGCTGCTCCAGGGAAAGACAATGACCCATCAGGTGGCCGAACAACGAATGGGATTCACCAATCCGTAACCATGACAAGCCCCAATCAATGCCCAAATATGGAAGATGGGTGGGGCCAGAAGCCGATGGAAGAGATAATAAACCTTTGGACTTACGCCAGTTGACCTCAAAACCAGAGGCCAGGCAGAAAGAATTCAAAGTAGAGAAAACATTGTCAATGTTAGACTAGTGTTGATCATTCTTGAGGAAGAGGGTGGTGTCGTCGGCATAACATGTGTTGCGGCCCTGTGCCTTGAGGGCAGGGGGTCGCGACGCAAGAGGGGCTGCCCCTATGGTGGGGGCAGTGGCAGCAATAGGTACGGGGGGCTGAAGCACCCTTGAGTGCCCAAGGCACTTGAGAAGGCGGAGGCGCTCACTAGGTGGAGCCCCGCACACCGGGTTGCGGTGGGGGTGGCTCCACAAGGGGTGGTGGTAGCTTAGCGGGACGTAGTGGGGGTGGCATAGGACTCACCATGGGGCGGAGACCTTGTGGTGGGAGTCGTGGGGAGTCTTGGGACTCATCACGGTCCAATGGGGCCGTGGTGGGTGGGCCAAGACTCACCGCGACTCATCACCGGGAGTCGAGGGTCTTCGTGGTGGTTCGCCATAAAATGGCAGGGTTGTTTGTGAAACCCCCGCGGACAGTCACAGAAGTATATATAGGGAGTAGTAACCCCGAGAACGGTGCAAGCCCGTTGGTGACCAAAAACTAGTGAGTAAGCGAGCGAGCCGGAAAGCGACCAAGGAGTGGGGAGCTATTCTGGACTGCCATCTACCAAAGGGAATTTCCATTAGGCCCAAATTGGTGGAGGGTCTTTTGGAAGAGTAAAGGGGAACCGTTATGTCCCGGTGAGCAGCCGAAGCTCTAAGTTGGCTCGGCGGCCAGGTTGGGAGTTAGGCGCGCGCATCAAAGCGAGTAACTATGACTTGAAGGGGAACTTACCGAAGTGAGGTACGCGACACTTGGTATCAGAGCTTAGAGTTCAGTACGCAATCGTCCTTGGGAATGGCCTCATCATGGGGTCGGGCAAGCCAAAGCGAAAGCGGAACGACCCGAAAGATGATGATCCTGGTGAGCCTGATGGGGGCGACGTGTCACCAAAGCGGCCATTTGAGGAAGCGATGCATGCTTTTGAAAATGAGGCCGCTCAAGAATGGGAGGAATCTGTGAATTCTTGAGAGCTCCGACAAACCAATAGATGTCTCCCATGCCAGCAGCCTTTTGGGAAGGGTTGTTGGCGCAGTTTGGCGGGACGTTGAAAGACGTGTTGAAGGCGGCTAATGCAACTTCCACTAAGGCAAAGTTTAAGATGAAGCCTAAGGAACCCGGCTCCTTTGAGGGCGTCCGAAATCAGAAGTCTGCCAAAGGAGAACCACAATTGGCGACGAGGTTGGCGTTCGATGTTCCTCTTCAACTGGGGAGTTGGGAGGGACATGAGAACTTCACCATTTGCGAGATCGATGGCGTGGATCTCATTTTGGGGATGACCTTTTTGAGCAAATCCGGAGCGGTCATAGATGGCCGCAAGAGAGTAGTCACGCTACCGTGTGGGAATGGTGGCGAAGTTTTACGAGTGTCGGAAACGCCCAAACCCGTGGGAGGGCGAATAAACCTTCTGTCAGCAAGGGACTGGGCCGTGGAGGAGCCACATGAGCCCCAGTTTTTGCTTTACGTAAGACAAGTGAAGGGAGAAGGTGATAGGGAGCCGAGCCCAGATTGGATCAAGGGGATCTTGGAGAAATACCAGGATGTGATGCCGGAGGATTTACCAAGCGGCTTGCCACCGCGAAGAGGAATTGACCACAAGATTGAGGTGATACCGGGAGCGGAGCCGCCTGCCAAGGTGCCCTACAAGTTGAGCCACAGAGAGTTGGTCAAGCTGAAGACTCAGCTCAAGGACCTAATGTCAAAAGGGTACATCCGGCCGAGTAAGTCACCTTACGGAGCCCCGGTGCTATTCGCAGACAAGAAGGATGGGACCCTGCGAATGTGTGTCGATTACAGGGCTCTGAATAAGGCGACTATCAAAAACCGGTACCCTTTGTCAAGGATCGATGACCTTTTTGATCGGTTGGCAGGAGCGAAGTATTTTAGCCGGATCGATTTGCGCTCCGGCTATCATCAAATTCGAGTGGCGGAAGGAGATGAGGAAAAAACTGCGTGCATGACAAGATATGGTTCATATGAGTTCTTGGTGATGCCTTTTGGGCTCGCCAACGCACTCGCGACCTTTAGCATGCTAATGAACAACCTATTCCAGGAGTGGTTGGATGACTTTGTGATCGTGTACATCGACGACATCTTGGTGTACTCGAAAACAAAGGAGGAGCACTTGGAGCACCTCAAAAGGGTGTTGCAGAAATTGCGGGAATAGTAGCTGTATGCCAAAGCTTCAAAGTGCGAATTCGGGGTCACAAAAGTGGAGTTCCTGGGGCATGTGATTACACAGGATGGGATCAAAATGGATGACAGAAAGGTGAGGGCGATCTTGGACTGGGAGCCTCCGACTTCGGTCCCGGGAGTGCGATCCTTCTTGGGACTCGCCTCCTATTACCGGAAGTATGTGAGAAATTTCGTCAAGATCGCGGGGTCGCTGTCAGACCTCCTGTGTAAGTGCAAAGTCTGGGTATGGAACACCTTCTGTGGCCAAGCTTTTGCCGAGTTGAAGCAGCGGATGGCGGAAGCTCCAGTTCTTAAAATCTCGGAGTTCGACCGTCCATTTGATATTCATACGGATGCGTCGGACTTCGCAATTGGGGGTGTGCTTATGCAGAATGGACGTCCAGTGGCTTACGAAAGTAAGAAACTGAATGAAGTGGAGCGAAGGTGGCCTACGCACGAGAAAGAAATAAAGGCGGTAGTGCATTGCCTTGAGCTTTGGCGCCACTATGTTGGTTCCATCCCGGTGAAGGTATTCACAGACAATGTTACGGTGAAGTATTTTGCCACGCAGCCTAAGTTGTCCCCAAAACAACTTAGGTGACAAGACACTTTGGCGGTGTGCGACGTGGATATCCAGTACAAACCGAGAAGGGACAATGTGGTGGCCGATGCTTTAAGTAGAAAGCAGCAGCTCATGTTGGTGTACAGGAGCGAGACGGCGCTCCAAAGGAAGATCCGGAAGGCTTACCGGAAGGATGAGATGACGAGGTCCGTGATGCGGGACTTAAGGATGGGGGTTAAATCGTAGTTCTACGTGCAAAAGGGACTACTCTGATACAAGCAAAAGCATCTCTACGTGTCGAAGGGAGGGATCAGAGATAGTCTCTTGAGAGAATGCCATGATGGCCCACTTGTGGGCCACGGCGGAGCCAAGCGCACCGCGACACTCTTAAAGAAAGAGTATTTCTGGCCCAAACTGAGGGAGGAGGCCAAGGAGTATGTCAAGACATGCACCACATGCCAACAAAACCGGAGCGAGTACAAAAAGCAAGCGGGGCTGTTACAACCCTTGCCGATTCCAGAGGGGTCTTGGGAAAGTGTCTCGATGGATTTCATGACTGCTATGCCGCTGTCAAAATGATTCGATGCAATCATGGTGGTGGTGGATAGGTTCAGTAAAATGGGCAATTTTATTCCCACCAAGGAGACGCTAATGGCACAGGAGATGGGGCGACTTTACTTCGCCCACGTCTTCAAGCATCATGGACTCCCGAAGGATATTGTCTCGAACTGCGATCCAAAGTTTACAAGTAAATTTTGGAGGGCACTTTGGAAGAAAATGGGAGATGAGCACCACCTTCCGACCTACGACGGACAGCCAAACGGAAAGGGTGAACTCGTGGTGAAGCAGATCTTACGGAATTACGTGTCGGCAGACCAATCGGACTGGGTGGAGCACTTGGACGCGGCAGAGTTCTGTTATAATAACACAAAACACTCCGCAACGGGAGTTTCCTTTTTCGTATTGGTCTATGGAAAAACACCTCTGGTGTCGACAAATTGGGCCGCCCAAGACGTTGAGGAACCGGCAACAGTAGCCACTATAGGAAAAGGGGGGGGGGGTTTCGACGCCGCGGCCACGCCGCGACGTCGTAAAACAACCCTTTTCGGGCGGGGAAAAAAACCAAATTTACGACGTCCGGGCTTCGCAAGCCCGTCCCCAAAAAAATGTCGCAAATTTGCGACCAATGGGGGTCGCAAATATGCGAAACCGCGATATGCGATGCAAGGGTGTCAGACAAAAAAAATAAAAATATTAAAAAAAAATCATATTCTGCAATGCAGAATTAGCACCGTCCGGGGGTCGCAAAGTGCGACGCCCGGATGTCACAATTTAAGGGGGTACATTTGAATTTAGGCGGGAAAATTTGAATTTCAAAAACTTGTTGACCATTGACTCCGGTTCTGTCTAATGGCGATATGTTCATGGTTCTACATATATCAGGCAATGCATACTTGAACCTAAGACCTCCACATTATAACATTTCTAAGACACTACAAACTAACCAACACACCTACGCTACATCTATGTATCACAAAAGCAATTTAAATATATATATATATATATATACATATAAAGAGTTCCTTCAAGTTCCTTCAAGTTCCTTCTAAGGGGATATCTCTTGTGACGCTGGGGAGTTGTAACCTCCACAGCCTTAGTGCCCAGCCCCAGCTCCAGCATCGTCGCCGTTGTTGTACCCCCCCACCGCCAGGCGCCCCAAACAACGTCCTTGTGTGGACCTAAGCTGACCACAACACCATTGCGACCCCCTGTGGCGATGCCGTTGCGACCCCTTGACGTCGCAACGTTGGGCGTCCCAGCACAGGGCGCCCCCAGCGACGCTTTTGTGAAGTTAAGGACCACAAAGCCCAAAAAAAAAAAAAAAAAAAAAACTCCCACTGTGGTGATGCTGTTGCGACGTCGTGGCGTCGCAGAGGCGTTGGGGCGTCCTTAGTGACGCTTTTGCGAGGGCCCTCTTTCCCCCTTCATGCCACCTTACGACGGCTGGGCGTAGTAATGGTGTCGCAGCGGGGGATTTCGATGCCAGGACGTCGCAAAAAAATGTCGTGGGCTCGGCGTCGCGGGCTCAGCGCCGCGCGGGGCATGGGGGCGCGGCTGGCGTCGCAACCCCCCCCCCCCCCCATTTGCTGTAGTGAGCGGTGCTGGAAGAACGCGAGCGTTTGTTGAAGCTCGCAAAGTACAACATTGCCAAAGCTAGGAAACGGTATGAACGGCAAGCAAATCGGAAGCGGAGGGAAGTTAAGTTTGAGACAGGCACGGAGGTCTGGTTGAACATCAAGAATTTCCGACTACCTCCGGAAGTGAGTCCGAAGTTTGTACCTCCGTATGCGGAACCCTTTCGCATCTGGAAGGTTATGAATGAGGATGTGTATGAATTGGAGCTGCCGGCAAACAACAATGTGCATCCGATATTCCACGTCTCCCTTTTGAAGCCTTACTTCAAAGATGAAGCGCGTCTGAATCGGCATCAAGTGTTGCATCCGCCACCTGTGCTATTGGATCATGAAAATGAACCCGAGTACAAGGTGGAGGCAGTGCTTTAGTCGAGGAGATTCAAGAATCAAGAAACGGAGTATCTCGTGAAATGGAAGGGCTATCATCATGTGGAGGCATCTTGGGTGCGTGCCTCAGAAATGGAAAACGCATCCGAGGCGGTTGTAGCTTTCGAAGGGCGACCTCAAAAGCGGAAGAAGCGTTGATAGGGACATCAACCTTGGATTGTGGGGGAGGAAATGCATGCTTAGCCCGGCTTAGCTAGCTCATGAATCCGATTGCAAAAACTTGTATTGTACAAATTTTATTATAAATGAAATGGTTTCTAAATGTTGTGCGTCCTATTTTGTTTGGAATGATGATGCATGGTATGGTTGGCTAGTGTGTAAAATGCCTGCTAGCTTACAAAAGTGAGAGAGGTAAAGTGGATTAATCGTGTGTTTGCGTAGTGCCGAAATCGGGTGACTCCCATCCAAGGGGCAAAGAAACTTGCGCCTTCTTTGGGAGTTCACGTGCTAGTGCGCGTACTATAACTGCGCTACCGAGGGGGTTGCCTTGTAGTGCGGGCTAACGCGGAAGCTACGTGCTACCGTTCACGTACTATAATCGTATAGCCTCGGGACGAAGTCGTAGTGCGGCTTCGGCGTGTTCCCGTACCTCAGGCCAGCATTCCAAGGCGAACCCAATTGTAGTGATTGGGGCGCACGGTTGGTTCAAGGTTATCTTCCTAGTCAAAAAGGGGTTCAAGGTGAACCCTTGCTCAAGGTGATGCCAAAAGCGGCATCATGAGCGGTCGCAAGCAATGTTGTTGCAGTAAGGCGATTCGATCCTCGGGGAGGATCGTTCCTTAGCCTTGAAGTGGGCCAAGAAGAGTGCACTGGAGGAGCTTGAGAAGCTCCACCCTTGGTCGGGACTTGGAGGAAGTTGGCTGAACTAGCTAGTGGAGAGTAGAGTCAAGTGGGGGTTTGGTTCTTTGCCATGGGACGCCATGGTATGGAAACAAACTCCTTGATGTGGGACGCCACAACTTGGATGTTCGTTTCTACAAAATGGACAAGTCGATGAGGACATCGACTCCCTGTTGGTAGGGGTGTGTGTCGTGGCCCTGTGCCTTGAGGGCAGGGGGTCGGGACGCAAGAGGGGCTGCCCCTATGGTGGGGGCAGTGGCAGCGATAGGTACGGGGGGCTGAAGCACCCTTGAGTGCCCAAGGCACTCAAGGAGGCGGAGGCGCTCACTAGGTGGAGCCCCGCACACCGGGTTGCTGTGGGGGTGGCTCCACAAGGGGTGGTGGTAGCTTAGCGGGACGTAGTGGGGGTGGCATAGGACTCACCATGGGGCGGAGACCTTGTGGTGGGAGTCGTGTGGAGTCTTGGGACTCATCACGGTCCAATGGGGCCGTGGTGGGTGGACCAAGACTCGCTGCGACTCATCACCGGGAGTCGAGGGTCTTCGTGGTGGTTCGCCATAAAATGGCAGGGTTGTTTGTGAAACCCCCGCGGACAGTCACAGAAGTATATATAGGGAGTAGTAACCCCGAGAACGGTGCAAGCCCGTTGGTGACCAAAAACTAGTGAGTAAGCGAGTGAGCCGGAAAGCGACCAAGGAGTGGGGAGCTATTCCGGACTGCCATCTACCAAAGGGAATTTCCATTAGGCCCAAATTGGTGGAGGGTCTTTTGGAAGAGTAAAGGGGGACCGTTATGTCCCGGTGAGCAGCTGAAGCTCTAAGTTGGCCCAGTGGCCAGGTTGGGAGTTAAGGAGCGCGCATCAAAGCGAGTAACTATGACTTGAAGGGGAACTTACCGAAGTGAGGTGCGCGACAACATGAGATGTTAAAATTGAATATAGCACCCAGGCGAGGGATGGCTAGTCCCTGAATCATCGGATAACCATCAAAAATATAGCCAAGGCAATTTACAACAACATTGAGAAAATTAAGAAAATGGGACAGATGACAGCCTTGGCGAACAGATCTTTCAAGAGGGAAGGGTTTAGAAAGATGACCATTGGTAACAACACGGCTGGAGGCAGAAGAGAGGAGGAGACAGACCCAGGAGGTAAAGAAATGAGGGAGACCGATCGTTTGAAGAGCCCCCATTAAAAACGGCCAGTTGATTCTGTCAAAAGCCTTTTCAAGCATGACTACCGCGAGAGGTTGACCAGAGGATGGGCATTAAAGTGTAAGGCCTCGATGGCTAAGATGATATTGTCCAAACACAAAGTCAGGCAGTATGAGAACAAGACCTCACTTTGTTTCATCTATAAGCAACCTTATTATGCAACACAAATATGTCTTGCATTACTTGACATGATCAAATCCTATTAGAAATGAAAGGCCACTTAAACAAGTAAGGATTGACGAGATAAGAGAAATCTGAGTTTTTGTTTTCATTACAAATTTGAGCCTAAATAAGCACATGTTTTGAGCTAATGCATTAATGTGAGCGTAGCAAGAGATTGAGAGTTCTTGCATCCTTTAGTGACAATGTCAAATTGATCACCTCAACTTTTTGTGTATGGTGGACATGGACTCTACGGTGTCAATAGGGCCGCTTAGTGGTCGTGAGCGCAGAGTGGTGCGGTATTAGAAAGAGGGCCTATACCCGAGGACAAAGACAGACCTATTCCCGCAAATTTTTGTTTTTTATTGTGTCATTGGAGGACTTGCGGGATGTCCACAAATTATGTGGGCGTCAACACCCACATAAGTCCTCACATTTTTAAAAAAAAAATGAAATTTTAGTTATTATTATTATTATTATTTTGTGTCATTGGAGGACTTGCGGGAGAGGTCCAGGAATTATGTGGGCGTCAACACCCACATAAGAGGCAATAAAGAAAAAATAATAGGACATCCAAAATAAAATATTTAAAATATTTAAAATATCATCAAATGAAAAAAAAAACGGAAATTATACATGAAGAAAACATGAAATTTGAAATAAAATATCTTTTGGTTTTCCATCATACTTCCACTCAATTGGAAAAGAAAACGGTGTGAGTGCCCCCGCAAGTACATGAAATCGAAGTTCAGTATCTACTCAGACCCCATGTGCAGTGTCTCGTTGTTCGATAGTGTAAACTCATCGTAGCTAAGGGTGTCCAAAGTTGAACTCACGTGAGAGAGTTTCGTCAGCGAAATTGGTTTTTGCGGTTACATTTTTTTTCGCTTGAAAAACGTGGGCCACAATTTATACATGATAGTAGGGGATAACACGAAAGTAAACTCTGTAAATGTCATCAAAGCCAGGCTTATCCCAGGGGGGACGCTCATGATACCATTGTGCATAATGGTTTCCATGCCAATCGTGCGGCCTGCTCCCACCCACGACATCACTAAATTGTAGGGTGACTTTGTCCATGGATATCGTATTGGGTCACAAGTGTTTTATGTTGGAGAACAGGCTTCTGTGACCGATGTTGTCATTCAGTCATGGGATAAGTATTGGCAAGAGGCGAATGGACGGAAATACACGGAAATAGGTGAAATATCCGCGGATATGGGGCCCCTTTCCCAGGCTCATGTGAGCTCATGAGCGGGCTCACGAATAAGCATTCCTCATTTTAAGTGATGATTGCATAAGTGCTATTACTGGAGACTGAGCAGGTGTGGGTATTTGTCACTGGTTGGTCTGGCCAATGGCCAAATTACTGGATAGACATGATGTATTGGAACTTCAAATTGAGCGGCTGGCTTTCCAAACATGTCGTTAAACATTTAAATCATGCTTAATTAAACCATCTGTTTATTAGAAGTAACACACAGTTTATTGGCTCTGTCCTAGAGGAGACTACGTAGAAGTGTGAAATATATAAGTCTATGTTACAACTTCCCCGGATAAAACATGCACTAAATGCACCGCCCTTGGAAAAGTTTGTGTCGATTTTCCTCAATTTTTTCTTTTTTCTTTTTCTTTTTCTTTTTTTTGTTGATATCATGTATTGTTGTTGTTGTTTCGGGGATCCCAAGACCAATTTCTTTGCTCACCAAAACACTAATATGGGTTGATGCATTAGTATCCATGTTTTTCTCACTTTAAAATCTCAAAATTGACAAGGGACAATGTGCCTCCAAATGAAGTACTTTTTTTTTCTACAAATTTTCTTAAAGCCAGCGGTGGATATGTGTACGTAGCTCACACACCATAAGGTGAAGTGTTTTTTACAATTTTATTAATTTTACTAACCGTACTAATTTTACAATTTGGGCATGTTTACCTGCCACATCTGTAGTCAACAAGCCTTTTTCAGGCCCAAAATGTGACGTAGTTATCTTAGATATTTTCTGTAGGTTGTAGCTTTTGTTTTTTTCCTTAATTTTTCTTTTTGCATCATATGCCAAACAAATTCATTGTCCATAAAGCTTCAGGAGTGGCCCCATCAGAGTAGATATGTTGAAATTAGGTGGAAGGGAAAATTCACCGAGACCTGATTCAGGTCGCTTGGGAAATCAAGGGTTAATATTAGAATTTAGTTTGAATAAAAAAACAGATTAATTATTGCAGTCTATAAAGTTAAACCTCCTCCACAAAGTAAAATAAAAATATGAGGAAGAGAGGTAGTCAAGCTAGAGAGGGTTCCTTGTTCGGTTCGGAAGATAAGGAAGTCATTGTACTTTACTTCCCTTAGAGAGAGGCTCAGATCAAGAGAGCAAATAACGAGGCGTCGCTTGCAAGATGGTGTTGGGCTTCGGCTGCATGTGAACGTGGACACAGGTCCAGAAGAAGAGCATTTAGGAAGTGAGAGTGAGGTTGTCGCTGTTATAGCAACAGAGGGAGCAGTGAGCGTAGGTAACCAGACAATGCCAGCCGAGTTCTTGCATGAAGAAAAGATAACCGTGGGAGGAGCAGAGGACATCATACAGGGTGGAAGTCTGCGAACCCTACATCAGACAGAAATGGTGAGCACTCCATATCCACATACTACTGTTTTCATTAGCTGTGGATGCTTTCCCTTTGATGTGCAACTCAAGAACATGGTGTATCATGTTTTCAGACCGATGGAAAAGGGAAGAGGAAAGCAGAAGAGGGCGATCCAAGCGATGCCGCCACGAAGCCGAAGAAGGCGAAGGGATTTGTAAGTGGTCTCACCCGCTCTTCTTCCTCTTTACTGATATTCGGATGATGTGGGATAAGCGATCATCGGTGGCGATCATCGGTTTACAAAGTAATCTCCTTAGTGCTGTAGTTCAGCACATTGAGGAAAGGCAGGTAGGCAGGCAATGATGCGTTTCACGACAAAAGAGATGATCGGTGCCGACCATCACCATTGTCAGTGCTTGGTGTAGGCCAAATTGATAGTGATGGAACAGGGGCAGGAAACTTAATTCGTAGAAGACATAAAAGGGATGATCGCTGCCGATCATCGCTGTCATGTCCTTTCCCTTGTTGTTCAGCTCAGACTAGCAATGGCGTGGTTCTGCAGGAAAGTGATGATCGGTGCCGACCATCACATTTAGACTTGGGCAGTTGTGCATCCCAGGGCAGTCTGAATGTGATGATCGGTACCGATCATCACTTTCTGAAATGATTTGGTCTTACCCCATAATCTAAAAGAGCAAACCAACACTTTCTAAACTGAAAAGTTTTATGATGTGCAAGGTCCATTCCATTTAATTGGAGGAATTGCGTTGATAGAAAAGTGATGATCGGTGGCGATCATCGCTTCCAAGTCCATTCCTTTTCACAAAAGCTTATACAGTGAATGGCCTACTTCTGCAAGGAAAGTGATGATCGCTGCCGACAATCACATTCAGACCTCATGGGTGTGTATCCCAGGGCAGTCTGATTGTGATGATCGGTACTGATCATCACTTTCTGAACTGATCACAGAATCCAAACGAGGAAACCAACCCTTTGCTAAGTGAAAAGTTGTAGGTTGTAAAAGGTCCATGGAACCTAATTGGTGGAATAGCAGTCTTAGAAAAGCGATGATCGGTGGCGATGATCGCTTCCATGTCCATTTTTTTTTGCTAAAAAGCCCATACAGATAAAGACGGGATTCTGCAAAAAACTGATGATCGGTGCCGACCATCACATCTAGACCTCCTGGGTGTTTGAATCCCAGGGCAGGTCCGGTTGTGATGATCGTTACCGATCATCACTTTCTGAAAGCTCGGGAATCTGTATAGCATGCAAGTGAAGAACAAATTTTGATAACAACTGAATCCTGAAGGGAAGAAACAGGGCTAGGAAACCTTGCATGCTCGCACCATCACTGTTATCCTGAATCAGATTGGGAGCTTTAGGGTTTGTCATTTTGAAAGGCAGATAGTGCTGATCGTCTGTTCAAATGTTCAAAGGAAAACCGGATGTCTGAAGTCTTCAAATTAACAGGCAGAAAGTGATGATCGGTACTGATCATCACTATTCATTGACTTTCGTTTGTCATTTGAGTTTGGCAAACGTGTTTTGTGCATGATTTTCAATTGTTGATTGCGATGGTCGGCACCGATCATCGCAGTGTATTGTCAATTGTGTGAACCTGCATTGGGAGACCACCTGCATTTCCAATTCATTTGTTATAAGACAAAGTGATGATCGGTACCGATCATCACTGTTTAAAAATGTTTGTTTCCTGAACACCAGTTGATTGTTGCTCTTGTGGGTTTTGGGCATGCAGAAAAATGTTAAGTCTAAGCAGGGATGAACAGAAGCAAAGGGCTCTGTAGAAGAGGACGACTCCACGAAGAGTTCTGAGAACAACGAAGACACAGACGAGCCTAAATTGCACTACCTTGACAAGGTGAAAGAACTTATGTCATATCAGAAGGTAAATTCCCAGGAGGTTAGTAGGGACATGATCGTCTCCGGAGGACATCTTGAAATCCCTCTCTGCCGGATGATCTCAATGCCTGTTGTTCGTCCTCCACTTTCGCATGACATTACCAAGTTGGAAACAAATTTCGTGCACGGATACAGAATGGGTGCACAAGTTTTCTACGTCTCACTGAAGGATACAAATGGTAACAACACAAAAGTGAGTCCGGAGATAACGGACAACTGGGATGAGTGCTGGAAGGATGTCAATGACGAGTTCGAGGACTCCCTGCTATTGGGAAATAACACCCAACAGTTCTGCAACCACATGTTCTATGTCTGGGATGGAAACCATCGCCTGCTAGCTTGGATGGGGTACATTGCGAAACACCATTCAAAAGACAAGGACAAGCATTGTGTTGTGGAGGCAATGGTTCTGGATCCTGGGAACGACATCACGAGACTTCTGACAGCTATGCATGACGTGAACAAATAAGACATCCTAAAAACCCCATTGCCTTTCAAATTGCATGTTAAGCGCATTTCAAGTCCAAACGAAAAAAAGATCTTACCCATCAATGTGTATTGCCCATTTGCAGATCGACAGAAAAATCGCATGTTACTATGAGCTTGGTCCATACACATTTCCGTATTCACAGAATAGGTTTGATGAAGCTTGATGAGTTCCGCTCTGTGCTACATCCTGATGTAATCAAGAAGTGCGAAACTGGGAGAGCTGCAGGGACCTGGTACTCATTGACCCGAGATGCATTTCTGGAGTACATGTATGCGGTATGGACCAACCCACATCTTCCTATCTTCTTCAAAACACATTTGTAATCCTCTGTATTCTAATCCAGTCGTTGTTACATGCAGCAAGAACTGGCAGAGGCCGCTGAGAGGGGGAAATCTGAGTACTACCGCATTACAACAGAAGAGCTGAGGATTGCAAAAGGAGTTGGGGCAGCCATAAAGAAGGAGTACGAGATAATGAGGACAAAGCTGATGTTCGCCTTCATGAAGCAGTTGAGAATAGTGGATCCCGGCCTTGGGGAGGAGTTCCTTCTCCAAATCAAAGCCCACTATGACAAGCATGTACATCCAAAGATGCAACAGGAGAAATTGCACAGGCTGGCTCTCTCCATGGTCGACCCCCAGACAAAAGTTAAATGGCTTGAGATTTGGAACTCGGATCAGATAGTGAAGGATCTGAATCAGTTCCCGAAAAGCACAATCCAGCCTGGCACAAAGGTCGAGGGAATAAGTGACACTGTTTTTTAGAACTGGCTTCACAATGCCACATTTTGGAGTCAGGTATTTGTTGCTTGAAGTGCCTGTTGTATATCAATTATCCTATGACTTTGTCATGTGCAATTCTGATAGATGTTCCCTTTGCAGCTGGAGAAACGCGTCTGGAGCAAAATTTGAAGGACTTGAATATTTCGATGGTCTCCCCACCACATATGACCTTGGAGGCGTACATTAGAAGTGGAAAGGTCTCATGTGGCGATACTGTTTCTTCCGTGAGTTCTCCAATGATGGTAACATATTGAGGTCGAACAATTTCGATAGTTAGGTTGGAGGGGAGTGGGCTACGATGCGTGTTGTGTACAGGTGCACTACCTAAAGCCTATCCATCACATTCTTTCAAATTTTGTCATGCCTCAATTAAGAAAACCTTAAGATTTTTTTTTGCTACACAACAATTTGATGATGGTCGGTACCGATCATCACTTCCAGTGCTGTGAGCTTCTCCTGTCAAACAACTGAATACTGCAGAACATGTCCATGTTTCCATTCTTAATCCTTCCTCTGTTAACATAGGCAATTTGTTTCTGATAAGTGACCTGATGATCGGTAACAATCATCAAATTTTGCACTTGTGCAGTGTGGATTATCATAAGGATTTGCACACATATGTTGGATTCTCTCTGATAGGAAAGTGATGATCGCCACCGATCATCACTTTCCGCTGCTTTTTGATATCTGGTTTTGGGGGATGGTGTTTGTTTGAACGTCCGTAGATACACTAAATATGTGCTGATGGAAGGAAAACACCTGAGTGGAATCCCAGATTACTTGGACATGTGGTCGGACCCTGCCAACGATCCCACCATGTACACAGCTGATATCTTGAGGGACTGGAGTCCTGCCCACTTTAGGGACTGTGGATGGTATCTCGACTGCCCTCCTGAGCACATGACACTTCAAGAGCAGCAAATGAAGTATTTGGACAACCATGCGGAGATGCTGGCGCCTTTGAACGACGAAGAGTACCAGAGGAACATAGCTTCATTGGCCGCCAAGAAGCCAGACGAGCAGAGAACTCCCGAGAAAGGCAAGAAGGGGGGCCGCAAGGTGAAAGACAAGGATGCAAAGGCTTCGGAGGGAGTAGCCAAGTCACCTGCGAAGACAAAGGAGAAGGAGCAGTCGAAGGAGAAGGAGAGGGGGAAGGAGAATGACAAAGAGAAAGACTTCACCGCTGGGAGGTACACCCGCACTATTGAATGCGTGTTCAATGCCAAGCCACACCCTTCCCGTGCGGACTTGGCAGGGCACATCAAGATTGTCAATGAGGGATGGCTGGCGATGATGGAGACTCGGAGAAAAGGGTACTTGGGGATGCCATCACCGACTTGGGATAACATGATTTCTTTTCTGAATCTGGTAAGAATCTTCCTCTTCTATTGGGACCTTCGAAATTGTCGTTGCCAATGTAGATGTTGGTTTCTGTTGGGACCCTTTTTTTCCTTGGTTTTCTAATTGGACCTGTCTGTTGCAGGTGAGCACTGGTCCCTCATTCGTATGCGGTGTTCAAAAAACCTTTGCCGCTGACATGGTCATTTTTGACATCCCGGACAGCCAGCCTGTCCCGGACGTTCCTCCAAAGGGAAAGACTCCATCCTGGAACAGATTTGATGAGAACTACTGGAGTTGGGTATTCGGGTTCTGCAATAATTTTCTTTCAAATGTAGGAACGCTTCCGCTCTTTCAGTCATGTGACAAGGATAGTCGTCGGGGATTGGCATCATACCTGAAGTCGTCTGGGTTTGAAGTTCTGAGGACATGGAATTGTGTGAACATCCTCTACCTTCTGAAAGGTGGTTGCCCTGGACAGCTGGTATGGCACCGCCCTCCTCAGTACTGTTTCCCAATGTCTTCTCGTTATTTTTTGTTCCTTTCTGCGCCAGACTTCCTCTAATATTTTCATGTCTCACCCCAACCTTGCATCTTTGCCAGACGAGGACGTTTGAGGCGATCTGCGTGAGGAGGATTCGCACCTCAAAAACACCATCCTCCGTCCGCAGCTTTCCGACCAGGGGTGTTTCATCAACCCCCCCTATGAGCCACACGTGGATGACATGCTCTACAACTTCATGCACTCTAGTCAGACTATCAAAAGACCAGATGGGTTTCCATGGAGAGGTGCAAGGGAGAGAACCCCAACGTTCATGCAGACGCTTTTGGAGTCATGCAGCCACCATTCTGCAAGGGTGGTCGACCTCACACTATCCACATGTTCGTTGCTTCAATACTGTTCCCATTTTTGGTCTTCCAGTTTACATCCGCTTTTGCATCCTCTACAACCTTCTTGAGGTTTTCTGTCTTGGCAGGTGCGACTTATCATGCTTGCCAGGCAGGCGGGAGAAGCTTTTTTAGCATGGAGGGCGACACCGAACTATTCAAGAGTGTCCTCCTCCCTCTTGTGTCTGGCTCTACGTCAGACACAGAGACTGAACAGATTCAAATCCGAAATGATGAGGATCCCGAGGATAAGCAGGTCGACAACGACTTTTCATGTGAGTAAGTCTGCCATGGAATTGTCATTCCACTTTGGGTGCCATGTTCAATCGCAGACATCATATTTAGAGTAATAACTTTTTTCTTGCTGTGACTTGCAGGAAAGGCAGCGGTGGATCTTCAGGAGAGACCCAAATTTGTGGCGAGACTGTATTCGACAGCCCCCTTTCGACTTTTGTGCTTCCTGTGTATGCCGAAGCAATGGCACTTCAAATGGCCGAGGCTCTATCCCCTGACTTTTTATTGCCCGATCGCAGGTGTAGCCATCGTAGATCCGGAGTTCTTAAATTCTTGGACTTGGATGCAGAGGATGCGGGGATACATTGTACTGACTCTGAGTCATACTGAACTTCGCATTTTTAATGTTCTGTTGTCATCCTTTCAAGAAAAGATTGAATTCCCCTACTTGATTGCAATTGTTCCGGCAGAAAAAAAAAATGAAACAAACAATCCACTCAGATTGAAATGGAAATCTTCATGAATCCATCCACAAACCCCACACACTCATGTCATATCCATTGTGCATTCATCTACTGTGTATTCATGCATCCTCCATTCATGAATGTTTTGCATTATTCAACATCCATTGTACTCTCATCCATCCCACATTCATCCATTTGTATGCATTGTTCGCACTCATCCATCTATTTCTCATCCACTCTACATTCATCCATCCTGCATTCATCTGTTGCTTTCAGGTGGGAATGACCACATTCTTTTATTATGTCGTCCAACTTGTTTCCGCGGTTAAGGGTGCTCTTGTGTGGAAATACACTCTGCTTCTTCCTTGGCGAGCGGTGACGCGGCGTTTAAGCGCGATGACGTGGAGTGAGCCCGGTGACGCAGCGTGGGCGCAAGGTGACGTGGCGTGAGCGCAGCCAGGCTCACGCCGAGGCATCCCTGCATTTCCTCTAGTGTTGTCTCCTCACGTTGGAGTTCTTTGCAGCGATGGCCGGGATAATTGGCTGACTCCTTATTGGAGGGGCTGCTTGAGTGGTATCCCCCGTGAATATGTTATTTTCGTGTCTCATCTTAGGGACTCGGTTGCCTCAGGTCTTGGCTTATCTAATGCAAGGTCTGGAGCCCTTTCTCCTATTGCTCTCATGTCTGTTCATTCCAAATCCCTCTTCCTTATTAGGGTGGTGGACTAGTACAATATTACTCTTCAGGTAAATTGAACCCGTTAGTTCTGGGCTCTAGTTCTCTTGCTCAATGGGGTGTCGCGCTGCCCTTCTTAATTTGGCTCTTGAAATTGCCTGTTTCTCAACTTCCAAAGGACCTTGCTGACTGGGCTTGGCTTCACAAGGACAAATCCGCTCCTTTCTTCTCATATACTGCCAAGATGGGCTACACTCTACTCTTACCTCAATACTCCATGGAAGTTAAGATGTGTGTTAAATAGGCTCATTTGTCTCTCCCAAGGGGGCCTTGGCACTTTATTTGGTCTGATATGTGGCATATGCATAGAGCTGCAAAACTCAGTGCTTTTTTGTGGAGGCTCTCTCACCGCATTCTTCTTATAGTCAGTATCATGCAGGTTGCCCCTTTGGATTTATGTAGTACTATATGCCACTCCTAGCTGCCCGAGTTTCTCGAACATTGTCTTATGTTCTATAATTTTGCTCGGCAGGTCTAGAGAAAAATTCGTTCTTTCTTCATGCCCTGGAAATTATCCCTTGAGATATCACTGATCAATCTATTTTTTTTTTTAGCATCTCTAATGGGGTCCCCTGGCTGTCTTGTCAGCTCTAGCAATGTCTTAGGGCATTGGGTCTATGGCACATATGGAAATCAAGATGTGCATGGTTGTATGATGGTAAATACCCCTACCCCTTTGTCGCGGCGTCGCTAAAGCTCCCTTTTGGGGGAGGGGGGAGGGGCCATTTTTGCGACGCCCGGGCGTTGCAAGCCCGTCGCAACGTCGTCGCTAGAATGTCGTCGCTACTTAACGACGGATGGGGGTCGCTAGGAAACGCGGTTTTTTTTTTTTTTTTTTTTTTTTTTTTTTTTTTTTAAATTAAATTATTAAATAAATTATTATTATAATTATAATATATATATAAAAATTATAATTAATTTTAATAAATTTAATTTAATTTAATTTTTTTTTTTTTTTTTTTTTTTTGTGAAGCCGAATTAGCGACGTCCGGAGGTCGCATGTTGCGAAGTGCGACCTCCGGACGTCGTTGTTTAGGGGGATACATTTGAATTTAGGTGGGAAAATTTGAATTTGAATTTCAAAAATTTGTTGACCATTGAGTCCGATTCTATCCAAGGGCAATACATTAATTGTTCTACATATATTAGACAATGCATACTTGAACCTAGGACCTCCATGTTATAACATATCTAAGAAGCTACAATCTAACCAACACACCTACGATACATCTATATATCACAAAAGTAGTTCAAGTATATATATACAAATCAAGATTTCTTTCAAGTTTCTTCTAAGAGGGTCCCTCTTGTGACGCCGGGGAGTTGCAACCTCTACAGCCTTAGTGCCCAGCCCCAGCCCCAGCACCAGGCGTTGGGCGCCCCCAATGACGTCCGACCTTTTTTTTTTTTTTTTTTTTTTTTTTCGGCATTGCGACCCCAGCGTCGCGTGAAAAAAAACCCGTCGCCCAACCCCCCGCGGCGACGCACCTTGCGATGGCTGGGTCGTTAACCCCCCTTTTTCCTGTAGTGGATATATTTTCTCTTGTGAAGGTTTGATAGTCAATTTTCTTGCCTTAGGATTTTTTTTAGGATAATGGAGGCTGATGGACCTTATTTCTTGTTACTTCATAGTGCTGCACTATCACTAATCTGGTCCCGCTCAGGTAATCCCTGAGCTCTATGCTCCTAGTTACTTTTCTTATGCACTATCACTAATCTTGTCCCTGCTTAGGTAATCCCTGAGCTCTGTGCTCCTAGTTACTTTTCAGATGGCAGTCTTTCTTAGCTTGCTGCCCATGACAGTGAACATTGTTTTAGCTAGAGCTTCCCCCTAGGTGGATTGGTACTGGGTGCTACCCAATCACTCGCTGATGTAAGCCTTCATGGCCTCCTCTCATGGCTATTTTTCCATGATTTCTTAATATGATTTACAGGGCTTCCGGCCCTCCCCTTTCGTTCAAAAAACCCCCCAAATAAAAAAGGGCATTTGCTTTCCAACTTTAGTAGACCATCAAGTCACGCCTCACTAAAACAAGACTCAGTAGACCTTGCACCCAAATGTCATTTGGTTTCCATAGGCCATAGACCTTGTCGGAAAGAAAGAAAGGGAGAGAGAGAAGGTTGTCCTTGGACTTTTGTCGGTGTGTTTTGGGAAAACACAGTCCGGGAAAGATGTTTGCTTTTATTCCATGCAATCAACATGCAGCCCGGCACATTTCTGCATGACTGATGAGCGAAAGAGGTAAAGTTCATGCCAAAGTGTTTTCCGAGATTTGAGACTCCTAGACCGAGGGTCTGTATAAGGCAAATTCTGCCTAGTCGGTGGATTGAACCCGCAACCACTTCCGAGGTGGGGGAAAAGGAATATCCTATTCTTGGGACAAAAGTAATGGAATATGTGGAATGGGTTTTCTGGCCGACAGGAAGGTACTCAAATCTACAAAGGAATTTTCCAGCTAGGTTTAGGAAAATAATTACGAGGAAGTTGAGCACAAGATTTTAGGCTAATACTTGATCAGCTCATAATTAGGTCGGTTTGTGGGCTAGGGTTTAGTGGGTCGGGGGGTGAGAGAGACGATGCTGTGCTGCACATCCCTGCTACCTCGCCGCCGTGGCGGTCCCTCCTCTGAGCACCGAATTCCCTTCAACGAGTTGATTTTCTACCAAGAAGTGTCTTCTCGTTGTACGGTTTATTTTCTCTTGGGGGGGAGGGGTCGTCGTGTCTCTTTCTTTTTCTCCCTCCGCAGCGTCTTCTGAACCTTTTCTCAAGCATTTCTTCTTTCCTGCTTGCTTCCAGCTGTGCTCTTACTTCTATTGATCATTTTCTTCTGACTCCGTGTCCACAAAACCCTTGAAAAAGCACCATTGGTTCACGTTTTCTGTACTCTAGTTTATTTCTTGTTTGATTGGTAATGTTCTGCACTCAAGCAAGGAGATCATGGAGAACAAATCAGCAGCAGGTCCATGCTGTCAGCAGGTGCGCTGATTTGTGTGTCGAAAGCCTGTGACTAGAGAGAGAGAGAGAGAGAGAGAGAGAGAGAGAGAGAGAGAGAGAGAGAGAGAGAGAGAGAGAGAGAGAGAGAGAGAGAGAGGATTTAGCTTATTGTCAGTCACATTTTGTCACAATTTTGAGTAATTACGAACGGATGGAAAGGTGAAGCGTAGCACATGGCGTGACGGATTGCTAATTTTTCCGCAATGTATGGCAGCTGGCAGAGAAGCTGGAGAAAAGTGAAACAGGAAGAAAGAAGCTGCGACAGGCGATTGCAATGCTTAAAGAGAAAATGGAGGCCACTGATCAGGTGTTGCAATTCAATGACAAACTGCGGCAAGGTAATATAACGCTGAAAATTTTGTATCATTTTCATCTGTCTTTTCTCTCAAGGGTCCCGGCTCATGCTGGGAAATGGTCCCTTACACTATCTGGTGGAGCTTGCCATGAGCACCTATCAGAACCAGCCGCGGTAGCAGGTCATAAATGTTACTTGCCACAGCATCGACACGATGGGAAAGTGCTGCAAATGGTTGGCGTTCAGAAAACACATCGTTTCGTTGACAATACAAGGGACCATGAAAACCTAGTACAAGTCAGAAACCCAAGGCATCATTTGGGGAGACTGCTTGGGTTCCGGTGTGTCAGAGGGGTAGACCCCCTGCAGGTCATCTCAAACAGGCTTAATAATCATTCATGCAGATTATTAGCTGGATTGACTTTGTGAGAAGATCTGCATCTAATGATTAGGGATGGGGTAGTGGGGTTGCAAATGCCTCCTGTTTCAACAGCAGTAGGGGAAGATTTTCTGGAAAACAACAGTTGGTGGAGGATATCAGTGTTGCTTGCTTTCCCTTCAATTGATAATTCAGAATAATTGTGCTGTACTTGAGCATGATCATGGTGTCTCTCTATCTTATGATTTGTCTAGCAAGCTGGAAACTATGCATACTTTCAGGCATATTGAGAAATGCCTAATAGTGCAATGTTTGCTTGGGTCTGCATCAGAGTGTGAAAAAGAGCGTCAGCGCGCCGATACAGAAAGAAAAAAGGCAGAGACAGAGAAAATGTTGAGAGAAAAGGTTGAAAAGGAAGGGTTGACAACGAAGGAGCATTTGACCCGGGTATTACAGCGACTGGATCGCATGGAAGATTACCAAAAGGCTGATCGAAATGAACTCCAGCGCATGCGCCGCGAGGTATGCTGGATTCTGGTAGATACCAGGAGGTCTGTTATGTATGGTTCCTTGTGGGTTGCTTGCAGTGCTTATGTGTTGTTGTGTGAAGGTTGGACGTCAGAGCTTCCCATGCATGTCCCCAGCCAGTTATTGAAGGAGAAGGTATTTGATGTATCTCAATGGCATATTGCCCTCATGAAAGGAATCTGTGTCTTTAGCACCCTTTCCTCATGCAATGATGTGACCTCTTGTGTTTGTCAGGATGAAGCAGTTGAGAAGAATCTTCTTGTAAATTGCTTGTCTGTTGTGAGTTGGAGTAAGGAATGGCTGATCTAATGTGGATGTAAACGCAGGTGAAAGAGGTGGTGGGAGGGGTTGGTGCTGCCCTGCAAGCTGTTGAGGTTGCGCAGAGTTCATTTCAGACCTTAGAAAGGAATCTTCTTGCTAAGGTAATTTGCTTCATTGCTTTTGCAACAGAAGACCTTCTATGATGGGTAGGACCATCATGTTCAAGAGTCTTATGTTTTCTTGTTTCATTGTTGTTTAAGTTTTGTAGCAGGTTTTGAGGCTATCTGGCCAGGTTTAAGTTTTGAGGCCTGTACGGCCCCATTCACCTGGCCAGATAGTAAACCCCTTTTACTCGTCTAGAGTTAAATGTAGAAAACTGACTGAGGGAGGCTTGCAGGTGAATGGGGCCGTACAGGCCTCAACGAAAACATCATCTCTTGTGCAGAATGGGCAATCCACAGCATCAGCAGCACAGACAACAGCCCTAGCAGCGCAAGCAGTGGCCAAAGCTGTGCAGAAGGAAGTCCAAACATTGGCTGCAAGCATTGCTAACCTGCACAAGCAGAGTTCTAGCCTTATGCAGCATGTTTCCCCTGTGCAGCAGGATGTACAAAGTAAAGAGTCGCAGACCCCTTATTGCCGAAACCCAGTAGAGACCACCATCAGCATGGGAGGTATCACAGCCTCCATCGCTCGCGCGAATTCACCTCAAAGATGGGGAATGGTGTTGAGTAAGAACCAGCTAGAGGCTCGTGGGAGCCATAAGTTGCAAACATCCTCAGCGACTCGTGTTCAACCGTTGCCGAAGATTGCAAGGGAAGGCCCTGTAGAGATAATTACTGGACTTGAATCAATTTTAAAATCTCCTGCTAAGCATCACGCCCAGTCAAGGACTCCAAAAGCTTCAGTAGCATCTCCAGGTGCAGCTGCAGAAAGTTTGAGAGATGACTCAACAGACAAGCTGGCTAGAGTTCTTATCCGTGAACCCCTGGATGCTGTCAAAAGGAGACGTTGTCCTTCTAAGAGAAGTCGAGTGGATGCCAGGAGTTCTGGACAAAATCTTGACAAAGAAGTTTCTTTGTATGAAGATGAGGGGTTTTCCCGTGCCCAGCTGAATGGGAACAAAGACGTTCTTGCAGCCTCAAACAGTGAGCATGGTGCAGAAGGTGGCAGCAGGTATCAGGAGGGTCAAAAAAGCAAAAGTTTAAGTCCAGCTCCGTCTACTGTTGAGCATAACCCAAGGATTCTGGGTGGGCTAACTGTAAATAGAGATCTAGATTCACCTGCAACTCTGTTGAAATCCATAACACGTCTTTTTGAAAAGGAAAATAAAACACGCACCAAGATGGAAGGAAAGCTTAGAGCTCTAAAGGGGCTATTGAAACGGAGCAACGAACCCAAAGTGGAGCTTACCTCTGGAACAGGCAAAAGTGGTGTAAAACGGAAGAGGGGGGAAGTGAATGAAAGAGTTACAGAAGTGGTGGAGCTTTGTGAAAAGGAACAAGAGGAGGAGGATGCAAGGAAGGAAAGTACCAACGACAAAGAGAGATCCAGTGGCAATGAACCAGAAGAGAGTCTCACCGATGGTGCTTCTGATCTGATGGAAGTGACTCTCACAGTAGAGGAGAAGGATAACAGATTACAGAAAGGGGTTCATGATACTCGAACTATGACTGCCACAACATGGCAGATACAACAAAATCAGCATGTCCATCTGGAGAGTGCTAGTGCAGATCCAATGGGTGGAAAGAACTCTACTGGCATGGATGTGGAAGACAGGGAAGTTAAGGCCCCACAGAGAGAGGAGGGAATGGATAATAGTGCAGATGGAAGCTTGGTGCCCCTGAAAATTGTAGAAGGATGTGGGAGGGGCTGGGACTCCGATGTTGAGAGTAGTGAAGATGACTCGGGGGAGGAGTGGTGGGCAACCGAGAACGTCCTCCTGTCACCAACACTCCCGGACATTCTACCTCCCCCTTATCTACCTTCACCCCTTTTGCTGCTGTCAGCTCAGTTAGATGAAGCTGCCTCTCCTCTTCAGATTGGACCAGGAATCCAAATTGTTCAAACCTGTAATCCTGCACTCCAACCAGGGCAGGAAGTGGCAGAATCAGATGTAGGGATGAGTGTGTCGGATTTATTAAAAGTGCAATGTCCTTATGATGAACCTCTGCCATCTTGTAAGTTTGGGGTCTACAGTTTACCTTCCATAGGATTACAGAACATGGACCTTGAGAAAGACCTCGATGACAGACCATCATCCATAAATCCTTGCAGTATGAGTTTTCAAGATATGTCTCAGTTTCTGGATGAGCTCCCACCTGTTTATCAGGATGTTGGTGAGGAAGGTGGAGTAGATGACATGACTACAGAAAGTTTTCAGGCAGGGAGGGAAAAGGTGCTTCTACAAGAAAACGCGCTTCGACAAGAATGTCTTATGACAAATAACTGCCAGGCGTTAGTGGGAGAACCCTGTTTCGATAAGGCATCTTCTTATATCAATACTGCCAATCCATCTGAAGTTCAGATGACTGCAGATGCAACTGATGCTACTCGTGAGCCATCCTCTGCTTTAAACATGTCACATACACAAGTTGCCCATCCCCCTGGAGGTGCCAGTGATGCAGGAAATTGCATTCCAGCTACTGAGCTTAGCAATCAAACATTAGGAATTAAAGAGCATGTGACAGGTCCTCTGTACAAGAAACCGAAGGACAGTGCAGTTATTCTCACCTCAGCCATCCCTAGCAGTCAAGGAGAAGCCATCATAAATGAGATTATGTACAAATGTGCACAATCTGAGGCAAACGAGCAGCGTGAGATGAAGGGTACTGTCATGGAACTGAACAAGGCCTTGAAATCTATGATTCATCATCAAGACAAACAAGTGGAAGCATGCAGTAATGAAGAGAAGCCTCCACTTCCAACTGAGATGAATGAGAAGCTACATTCTACCTTGCCACTTAGGAATGTTGAGCTCTCTGAAAGGGAAAGTTTGGAGGCAACACCAAGTTCAGATTCTGCTCTGCATGTGCAAGCGAGTGGAAATGACATGAAGGCCAAAGTATCAGGCCCCAGTAAAACTGTGCCAGTAATGGTCCGAATGGCTTTTTCAAGAACAAGGCAATGCATGCATGATGCGTTGAAACAGGGGATCACCTGTGGAGCACAGTCGAGTATGGAGATAGGGAAAGAACTGGCTGCAGTTGTTGTGGACTGCAACCTATCGGGAGAGTGAGTACATCTGTCTTTTCTTCATCAAATTCCTTCATCTCTATCTCTTCTGTATTCTATCTTCCATGTTTCCCTGTAACTCTGTTCATCCGAACCTGTTTACTCCATGTGCTTGTTTTCGTCTGGTTCTTTTGTCACTGGTCTCTAACTGTACTCCCTTTTCAACCTTTAAAGGTATGGATGGTAATCTAAGAGACAACACCAGGACAAAGCAATTCAGGGAAAAAATTTACTTTGTTGGTTCTTTTCTTCCCAATTTCCTGGCCATGTCATGTGTAAGTCATGTCTTAAATGCTCCTGATCTGGATACCCAGCATAGTTGTGTATCCTGGCTATGGATATCCTGCTGAAGAGATCAAAATGTACAAGAAGTATGGCGGATCATGGCAGTGGAGGGGTGGGATATGGGGCTCCCTTCCAATTTCTGGATTCCATAAGGTGGCGAGGGAATTTTAATTAGAATCACATGCTTCTACAGTGATTGTTTTGCAGATATTCTGACAGGATAAATTAAGGTAAACCTATGAAAGACCGCTGTTTGATTGTTTGACTGCTGTCCGTCTCTGTTCTTCTGATTGTCTACAACATCTTCCCTTTTTGTTCTCTACTTTTCCAATGGCTGAGAGTGTTAGACCTGGGAATGACTCCACTGTAAATTATTTCTTTGTGCAGACCTGACCGAAATCAGCAGGCTATTTTAAGGGTGAGTCCCTTTCTTGAACTAGCACAACCACTAGGGTATTTTGGGACCAGAGCCAAGTGCAGAGAGAGAACTGGTGTAGGTTTAGGAGAGGATAAGCTGGAGCTTCTTTGATTATACCATTTTTTGTCTTGTAGGAGGGTGGCTGGGGTGGAGCCATTCTTTTCCCTTCACAAGTGTTGCTCCCATAGTCCCCTGTGCAGTTCAAAGCCCTTTCGATGTGAGAGATTTTAAACCGCAGGTGATGGCAGTTACCTCCTCATGAAAGACTGCTCTAGACAGTCAAGCTCTGGTTTCCTGCTGGTCCAGCATTCAATAACCACAACTGTCTTACGGCCTCTGCTCTTTCGCTAAAGGTTTACGTACAAGGGCATCCAAGATTAGTGGATCGAATCCATTTCATCTGGGTTCCCTGCTTGTTCTGCTTTAAACATTCAACCCCTGGGCTTTTCATTTTTAGAGGAATATTGATTGGGAACCTCAGAAGCAGTAGAGGAAGGGGCAGACGACTTACACAGGTTTGGGCCTATTGCATGCTGGATCCCTTAGTGAAAGTAAATGTGGTTTGAAGTTCAGGAATCATGATGGACGAGGGAAGTTTTTTAACCTCGTCAAATCCTAAACCATACACACGACACACAACTTTCTTGAGTAAGCTTGTTGTGAGGAGTGAAGATTCAAACTGGATTTGTAGAGGTTACACAACTCATGAGGAGTTTCCACACAAACTAGTGTTGGAGTGCTTGGGTATCCAACGATGAAATGGAGGAAGACTAAGAAGTTTTGGCTGCTCTTCTAATTTGATGATATGTGGGTTTTGTAGGGACTTGTTGGGCATGTTGGCTTTGGCATTAGCCGAGGTGTTGTTGCTGTGGCAGCATGAGTGTAGAATGGAACTCTTTCCCTCTCCACAGCTTTCTCTTCAAGATGTCCTGGGTCAACTGGTTGCATGTGTGAAGCAAGGTAGATTCCATTTTGTTAAGTGACTTTCAAATCAGAAGGTAGGAGAAAGAAGCTATGACGTGGAAAGAGTCTTGCAAGCCATCTTTTAATCCACTGTAAGATGTTTTTCTGTTTGTCTACTTGACTGGTTTGATTTCCAAGGATCCCAATCAGTAACTACAGATGCCGTCAAGTGCAAGGGTCTTTCTGAGCCTCTGAATTTGCTATTATGCAGTGATGACCTGCAAGGAACTGCTGGAGATGCTACCACCCGAGTGCCAGGCAATCGATTTTCTTGTGAGACAGCTACAGAGATTTGTGATCAAAGGCAACTTCCAACTTTGCGGAGTTGACAACCTCGAGGCACTTTCTACTTCAGGCATTCAGCAGGAATATTGCAGAGAACCTTGCTCACAATATTCAGGATGCATTTGTCAAGAAAGGACAATTGAGAAAGTGAAGGCAGGAGCCAAGATACTGGCAGCATTGTGTCAAGCATACGGCAAGTTGGGTGTCTTGCAAGGCGTAGTATATGCAGTACTTCGTAACTGTTTGCACGAAAGCAGCTGGCTGCTTGCAACAATATCCTCCTTTGCTTTTGTGTGTGGCAATGCTATTTTTGCTACTGCAGCCAATGATCTGGTAGACCAAGCTGTGCATGCAATCATTGCCGAACTCCTGATTGATGTGGACACAGGTAGAAGTCGAAAGGAAAAGATAAACCCACAACCTGAGTTCAAAGAAGGTGAAGGTTTGCTACTGAATGGGCAGGAGTTGCAGCTACTTCGTGATTGCCTTGGGGTAGAGAGTAAGCACGGGCTGCGGGGATTTCTGCCCATACTGCTGGAGGCACTCCAGCATGTCCTGTCATCTCCACAGGGTTCCATCTCTACAATTAATGTGCATCCAGCAAGTGTGGACTGCAGCTTTATGGTGAGGGCCTCCGGTGGTGCAGGTTCTGAAGAAATGAAGTGTCCAGCCCAGCCAGCCACTTGCTTGCTAGATGTAGGTGCAGGCAGCCTGAGGCCTTGCCACTCTGAAGTTGGCACAACTCAGTCCTTCAAGACAGGAGAAACAAAGGAGGTTATGAAGGCAAGAGTGGTACAGCATGGGTCTCGATCTGAACTGTTGCAAGTGGATTCTACAGGAGGCCATGACTTGCAAAGCAGTTTCTGTAGCACATCCCATGCTCTGGAACTTGTGGCACTTCATCTGGTATGCACCTCTTCGGTCCTTGTACAATTTACAGCAATGACATTGAAGACGTCAAATTGAGATGGTAGTGTCACCAGGGAGTAAAACTGTTATCTTTTCTGAGAAGTTCATTATTGGAATTACACCTTTAGTTGCTGTACCATGTGACTTTCCTTCTGTTCTTCAACTTAGCTTTCTGGATACACAACTGCACCATAGATGGTACATTGCCCAAATTTTGCCCACCAAATACTGCTGTTGAGGAATCTTAGCTCAGGGGGGTTTAGCTTGTAGGGGATTGCATTTTCTAAAATCTTCAAGGAATTGTCTCGCTACACTACGCCAAGGCTCTAGCATAAGAAGTCCGATTTCTCTGTAGTGATATGGTGGTAAGCACATGCACATGCACATTTTGTAGCATAAATACTGGTATGATGCAGGGGTGGAATTTTCGGAAACTCTTGGTGACTGATGGACTGCCTGGGATGGATGTTGCACAGGGCTGGGAGTGGACCTACAATGACCTCATTATAGGCCATTTATGGAGCATGGTGACCCCTGGAGCTGTGCAAGTTACTGTTGTCGTTGTTGCACATCTACTCGGCATCCTTGGAAGGTGTGTGTGTGTGTACACGTCTCTAAACTCTCAACCGGTATACAAACTTAAATCTGCTTACATCTGTTTTTAACTCCAGCTGTTGTCACATCAGCTTCTCAGTTTCTCCAGATCCTCGTTTGCAGTGTGCAGATCTTAGAAATCATATCCCGCCTAAACCATCTATGCATCATGTCTGGCTGCCATGTTTGTGCAATAGGATCTCTTGACAACTTCCTGCTGGCACATTTTTCCTGGTGTCAGTATGGCTAGTTCATGTGCTTTCAGCTGATTATCAGTTATGTTTTCACTCTGCAGATTGGGCATCATCAACGGAGTAAACGAGCTACCAGGTGTCGAGCTTCTGAGGGAGCGGCTGTGTGCAGTACTGCTGCATGATGGTTTTTCAGAGGCTGCACAGGCCGCAGCAGCTCAAGCGCTTTTGCAGCTTGCCTCGCCTATATCTGATGATGATCTGAAGGTAAAAGCACTAGCAGCAGAGACAGAGCAGAGCAAGTACATGGCCATTGTAAGGGGGTGGTATAATTCCTTGGACAACAGTCAACAAGATAGATTGTCATCCTCCTTAAGAATCAAATTCCTGTCCCTTTAGGATTTATCATACTTGGAGTAAGGATCCAAGGTCCCTTCTATCTGCACCTTTGTAGGTTTCTCAGCCTAACAATGTGTAAAGCCAAACTTGTCTGACTGGTTTGTAAACTTACTGAAGCCCCCTCAAACATTTTTTTCGAGCAACAGTAGGCAAAGTGATTAACTATATTGAGTCCTTCAATTTTGGACTTAATCACTAGGCCTCTGGTTGGCAGCCATTGATGCCATGAAATTTTGCAAGGTAACTGTGTAAGATTTGGAAATAAAACAAAAGTATTGTGTACTGTCTCAGTATTTTTTCGTCACACGATTTATTTTCTGCATATTTTGAGGTGTTCTGGTGGGTAGGTCGTAGTGTCCAGCTAACTTTGTATAATTTTTCTTTAGGATGCCAGCTAGTGCCAAGTTTTTGTTTCTTGGCAAGACAGAAGGCCACGTCGACAAGTTCTGGCTAAACCTTAATATATTTTAGCCAAAAAATCACATTATTTTTAGCCAAATAACTATATTTTTAATAGTTGAATTATTGAAGGGGAAGAAGATTTAAATCTCAAATGGTGCCATAGGGCCTCAACAGTCAACCATGACCAAGAAGAAAAACCCTAAACATATTTTTTACATTTATTCTAATGATTCCTTAGAGCCAATGTAAGGATCTCTTAAATTGGAAAAATAAAAAAAACTAAATTATTATTTACGTTTGTTGGTAAGGATCCCTTATAGCGTTCTAAGCCAATTTTATAGAGCGGGAAAACAAATCGGTAAGATAAACCTTAACATATTTTTTACATTTATTCTAACGATCCCTGAATATCCGCCAATGTAAGATTGGTTTTTGTTAGATTCGAAAAAATAAACAAGCTAAATTGCTATTTACGTTCGTTCTAAGGATCCCTTAGAACCGCTCTAAGCCACTCTAAGGATTTCATACAGCGGGAAAACAGAAAAAGCTAAATTGCTATTTATATTCGCTCTAAGAATCCTTTAGAGCCGCTCTAGGGGTTTTTTTAGAGTGGAAAAACAAAAAAAACTAATTTGCTACTTACATTCTATGTAAGTATTACTTAGAGTAAGAAAATAAAAAAAGATAAATTGCTATTTACATTCGCTCTAAGGGTCCCTTAGAGCCGCTCTAAGCCTCTCTAGGATTTTCTACAGCTGGGAAACAGAAAAAGCTACATTGCTATTTGTATTTGCTACAAGGATCCTTCAAAGCCGCTCTAAGGATTTATTAGAGCGGGAAAACAAAAAAAATCTAAATGGCTATTCACATTTGATCTAAGCATTACTTAGAGTAAGAAAACATAATAAACTATATTGCTATTTGCAATCGATCTAAGGATCCCTTAGAGCCGCTCTGAGCCGCTCTAAGGATTTTTTAGAGTGATTAAACAAAAACAAACCAAAAAAAAAAAAACCACCAAAAAAAAAAACAAAAAAAAAACTCCTATATCAGATTGGACTGGTTTCAGCCCTGGTTTTCACCAAAAAGAATTTTTTTTGTATAGGGATTCGAACCCTTACAGCTATCCATTATAGCATACAAAAATTATGGCCCAAAGGCCTTAAAGATTAACCATAAAGGTTAAAAAAAATGGAGATTTTGAAATATAATATGATAAACAATTTGATTGAATGGATCTTGAATTTATTGAAATGATGAAATCTGAGGTTGAAAACATGATATAATATAGTATTGTACATAACATATTATATATTGATTTATATTTAAAGTATTTAATACATATTATAATATATATATCTATTTTAAATTATTATTCGTTAATTAAATTCGTTAATTAAATAGTATATTTGAAATATTTGAAGTTTTTGAGATGTAATATGTTAGATAACTTGATTGATTTGATTTAAATTGGAATGATGAATCTGACATTGAAAGCATGGTATAAATTGACAATATATTTATTTTATGATATATAATATACATCATTATGTTTAAATAAATAAATAAATTATAATTTTGATTCTTGTAAATAAAGTTTTTAGTATGTTTATTTATATAAATTATAAAATATTTTAAATTTGAAATATAAAAATATAATGATAAGATATAAAGTGATATGAATAAATAATTATGTAGGAAATAAAAATAACACATGATTGTAACTGATAATGATTGATTTATGATAATTGACTGGTTGATGGAATGATAGTTGATTTGTGTAGCGTCGTTAGATTATAGGTAGATTTTAAAATACATTTAATTATTTTTAAATTTATTTATTTAATATAATATAAATATTCATTTTTCATATACTTACTTATACTATATATATAATTCTGATTATAATTAAATATTTATAATCTCTAACTTGTATATACTATATTGATATCATGCTTGAATATCATATACACTATAGATTATGATGTAACATTCAAGTGGCATAATCATAGTGTAATGAATTTTGATGATTTCTTGGAAATATAAGATAGTGTTTTTGGTAGTTATCTGATAGTGTGTCAAATATGTTAGAACAAAAAAAAACAAAACAAAACGAAAGAGAAAGAAAGAAGGGAAGGTTTTATTCCGCTGAGTAATTCACACAGAAGTACAAAGAACAGAGATTAAAAAATATATATAAACAAAGACAGAAAGTGAAAGAAAAAAACAAATGAAGGCTACTCAGAAGAACTAGGAGACATTATTTTGCCACAGAACCGAAAGAACAAAAAAACATAAACAAACAACAGAAGCAAAGAAGAAAGACAAACGAAGAGCAAAGAAACAAAACGAAAGAGAAATAACGAAGAGAAAGAAAGAATGGAAAGTTCTATTTTGCTGTACAATTCACACAGAAATACAAAGAATAGAGATCGGAAAGAAACATAAACAAAGAACAGAAAACGAAGGAAAAAAACAAATGAAGGCTATTCAGAACTAGAACTAGTAGACAGTTCATTTTGCCACAGAACCAAAAGAACAAAGCAACATAAACAAACAACAAAAGCAAAGAAGAAACAGGAAAGAAAACAAAGAACAGAAAGTGAAAGACAAATGAAGGCTACTAAGAAGAACTAAGAGACAGTTCTATTTTTTCACGGAACCGAAAGAACAAAGAAACATAAACAAACAATAGCAGCAAAGAAGAAAAACAAATGATGGCAAATGAGCAGAACTGAGAGACAATTCTATTCTATGCAAAAAGCTTGCTTGCAGAAGAAAGTGAAGAAAATGATCCTCATTCTGTATACTTATAGAGTTTTCAAAGAAAAAAAAGAGAACAGAATGAAAGAGAACAAGGAAGAGAAAGTTCTATAGTTCTATTGTCTGCAAACAACTTGCGGAAGAAAGAGAAGAAAATGATCCTCGTTTTCTATACTTATAGGGAAAAAAGTGAGGTACAGTCTAAAAAGAATGAATGAAAAATAAAATAATTGGATGAAAACAGAATGAAAAGTTGCTATTTATTACTTATCCCACACATTTTTTGAATATGTACTAACTCATGAAGGTTTATTTGAAAAAGGATGTCGGTGCATTACAAATAGCTGTATGAACGTTTATCGAAGATAAAATCTTGTTTTAATTGTAATAAATGGTGTCACATACATATTGTCGGTACATACCAATAAATAGTACAAGTGATTCTTAAAGTTGATATATTTATTATAGTATTTTATTTTATTTTCCCCTTAGGACTCTTTAGGGCCGCCCTAAGGAGTCCTAAGAGCAATAAAAAAGAACAATTTACATCTTTCTATTTTCCCCTCTTAGGACTCCTTAAGGCCGCCCTAAGGAGTCCTAATGGCAATTATAAATAACAAAATACATATTTCCATTTTCCCCCTCTTAGGAGGCTATTATAAATAATAATTTATGTCATTCTATTTTCCCACTCTTAGGACTCTTTAGGGGTGCCCTAAGGAGTCATAAAGGCAATTATAAATAATAATTTTACATCTTTCAGTTTTCCCCTCCTTAGGACTCCTTAGGACCCGCAATTATAGATAATCATTTATATGTTTCTAGTTTACCCCTCTTATAACCCTTTAGGTTGCCGAAACGGCTTAAGGGCGATTATTTATGTCTTTCCATTTTTTTTCCTCTTAGGACTATTCTAAGAAATCCTAAAGGTAATTATAAATAATAATTTATATGTTTTTATTTTCCTCCCTTAGGGCAATTATAAATAATAATTGACCTCTTTCAATTTTCCCCTTCTTAGGACTTCTTAGGGCGGCCCTACTAGGGCAATTATAAATAATAATTTACCTCTTTCAATTTTCCCCTTCTTAGGACTCCTTAGGGCGGCCCTAAGGAGTCCTAAGGGCAATTATAGATAATAATTTATATGTTTTTATTTTCCTCCTCTTATAAACTCTTAGGTTGCCTAAACGGGTCTTAAGAGCAATTATTTATGTCTTTCCATTTTTCTCATCTTAGGACTCCTTAGGACTGTCCTATGAAGTCCTAAAGGTAATTATAAATAATAATTTATATATTTTTATTTTCCCCTCTCTTAGGACTCCTTAGGCCGTCCTGAGGAGTCCTAAGGGCAATTATAAATAATAATTTATACGTTTCTATTTTCCCCCTCTTATAACCCCTTAGGCTGCCTAAACGGGTCTTAAGGGCAATTATTCCTAAGGTCTATGTTTTTATTTTTCCCTCTACTCCTTCGGACCATCCTAAGGAGTCATAACGGCAATTATAATAATAATTTATATATTTCTATTTTCCCCTCTTAGAACTCCTTAGGGCAATCCTAAGGAGTCCTAAGGGCAATTATAGATAATAATAATTATATGTTCCATTTTCCCCCTCTTCTAACTCATTAGGTTGCCTAAACGGGTCTTAAGGGCAATTATTTATGACTTTCCATTTTTCTCCTCTTAGGACTCCGTAGGACTATCCTAAGAAGTCCTAAGGGTAATTATAAATAATAATATATATGTTTTTATTTTCTTATAATCTATATATTTCTATTTTCCCCCTTACAACTCCTTAGGGCAATCCTAAGGAGTCCTAAGGGTAGTTATAAATAATATCCTAATTTTATTTTTATTTTTAACATAGGTACTAACCAGTGTTGGGCGGTTATTTATATATTTTTCTAACAGGCGGTTGTGGTTACATTGGAACTCAATATTGAAAGAACCTTGTAGGCTGGTTACTTCAATTTATTGACTTTCTAATAACCTGCCGGTTGCGGTTAAGAGTGACATGTTTTTTCCGGATATCCATAAATCCGGTTATCATTTTCGCTATAACTGAGGGTTATACAACCGGTTATGTATATTAATTAATTTATTTAAAAAAGAATATGAAATTATAGTTGAAACTTTTATCAATCATAAATATGTTTTCAAGCCTGCATCAGTACAATGGAGCTGGCCTGCAGATTGACGCATGCATATGGAATTACTAAATAAATTAGGCTCATCAATGGGGATTTCAAAAAATGTCATATCATAATGTTTCAATGTGCTTCAATATACTTTATTTTATAGGAACCAAAGAGTCCTTGGGCAAGCCTGTTGTTTATGATCTTTCATAGGTATGTATGAGTGTGTGGGAAAGTCAATGGGCACACTTGTATGGGCGTTGTTAACAACAGTTGTTTGGAAAAGTAGGTGTGAAACTCTAGATTCTCATCTGCCTATTATTACCCATTCATTCCTAACTTGGTGAGTGCTAAATTTGCATTATATTCAGTTCCCTTCAGATTTATCCCTTCAGGTCAATGTCAGTTCCTTTCAGATTTATCCCTTCAGTTCTATTATATTCAGTTCCCTTCAGATTTATCCCTTCAGTTCTATTATATTCAATTCCCTTCAGATTTATCCCTTCAGCTCTATGATATTCACTTTTCTCTCAATTTTATGATAGTGACTTCCATTACATTCACTTCTTTTTGGTTTTATCACATTTGAATTCCATTATAGTCAGTTCTTTTCAAATTTATCCCTCCTCATTCATTCAATTTTATCTTTTCGCATTTGTTCTTTGTAATTAATTTATTATTGTTATTTTCTATCGTGGTAAAAACATAAAATATTTCCATAATTTTTTTTAAATTTTTTTTCTCAGGGAATACTGTATGTGCTCGGACAGTTTTGATTTTATGTTTTCAATATTTATAATTTTTATTTCAATAAAATGAGGACGGACAATCCTAACCTTTCAATTAGGGTGGGGCCATTACGCAACTAGCCGCTTGTTTTGTTTCGTACCGTCGTTGAGATCTCCCAAACCACATGGTCTCCGTTCGGGGTCTTGATACCGCTGAAAGCCCTCAATAAGTAAGGGTGCATTGAGGCGGTTTCATAATTTTTGGACATGTGTTGTGGGATATATTGAATTTCAAGTATTTTTTGTCACTGGAAATTCATGAAAAAAGAGCAAATTGGGTTATTTTGGAATATGTGACAGACCACACTAGTATATATATATAAAGGAGATGGAAAGTAGCTACTCAAACTAAAAATGGTGCTATTTTTTATGATGTTTCATAGTTCTAACGTGTAATAATTGCGGTTCGTCAACATCCAACAGTTTTGTGGGCAAAACAAAATGCCTCTCATTTTTGAATAATTGGGTCTTTAAGTCTCAAGTGTGGGCCACGCAAGGGGCCCTACGCACGGACGAGGGGTGGTTTCGGGTGGCCCTACCGCAACCTATGACGTGGCTACGGTCCGCAAGGTAGGGTTCGCAGGCACTGACCCTGGGTCCACCCTCCTAGGCCACGTTGGGGCTGACTGCGGTTAAGAGATATATATATTTTTGTAGTAGCGTGGTGGTAGTGTGGTGGTCGGGTGAAATGATTGATATTTGAGAGGCTGTGGGTGACTCTGGATGGTGCTGCATGTGCATTAATGATGGTCCTTTTTACGGGTGAGTTTTCCCGGAAAATTTTCTAAGTCCCGAGCAGACCCGAGCAAACCCGGACCTGCGAGTAGACCCTACAGTTGGACCTGAGCAGAACCAGACCCACGAGTAGACCACCCGAGCAGACCCAGACCCATGGGTAGATCCGTCGGGTGGTCGCGGGGGAAGGCGGGGACGACCTTGCGTTTGTGCGTCCGTGCGCTGCCTGGCCCACACGTGAGACTTAAAGACCCAATTATTCTAAAATGAGAGCCAAACAAAATGAACTGTGACTATATATTATGGACGGTTATGAGTGACAATATCGAATGATGAAAAATACAACAATATTCAATTACCAGGCATGGTATAAGGAATTGGCCCTCAAAGAAAATTCCCTAAGCCCCATATATGTGGCTTGTGCTCACGTGAGCAAACATTTCGAAAAGTTTTACATTTATATTGTGTGTGAGCACATTTTAGTTTCGCCTAAGTATCTTCTAAGAATGTTCTTGGAATTTCTGATATATTCTCTTAGCACGCTCACTGAGGCATGAACTTGCGCACGTGCTACCCAAGACTCATGCTGAAATATATGTATGATGTCATGACTTCACGTCGAAGAACTACTGGCATTTGGAAGGTGGACACCTTCTGCTGGTTGTAAATGGGGCAACACAATTGTCTAAACCTACCTCCAAGACTCTAAAGTCCCTTCGTTTCTTTAAATATATAGTTGACCTAGCTATCTCATTTTTATAGGCGGGTTGATTATAATGGTTGACATCTTCCATACACCTATGTGGCTTTGAATCCATGACCACTTGTTTGTGCACATTTTCTCACGGAAAAGCTTTTCCAAACGTAAAGACCAATGTTGTACCACTACCGGAATTTTGACATACCATACAGGTATTGGTATTGAAGTATGGACTAAATTAGAGACATGATAGGTCCTGGTATTTCCTACAATTTTAGATATTGGACTGGTATAAATAAAAAGAAATGTTTTTTTTTAATCTGGTATAAATATATGCGTAGGTGTTTGGGTGATACCAGTGGTACATATATCCAGGTCTAGTATTAGATAAGACACAAGCAACCAGGTAATAAGAGCATGTTGTAACGAAACCCCGAAGCGATACTTCAAATCAAAGAAGTCTTTCTGTAGTAACAAAAAAATAAATTTGTAAGTGTCTCTAGAACAAAAGAGTGATTGCATAAATTGATTGAGTTTTAGATGGATTCAATCACATTAGCAGCCACTACACTGAACATTGAAGGAGCGCCCCCGCAACTATGATGTATGACAAATACAAACACTACCTGGGACCTTGCGGCATCGTTGACAAGGAAACACATGTATTTACAATATAGACCAAAAACGAATACCAAACTGGTCTGGTAGAAGTCAGGGTATTATTTTAGGATTTATTGGGGGCAACCTGTTCATAACTGGGGTATTTTTCCTGGTTGATATTAGGCCGGTAGGGTCTTTGA
The DNA here is from genome assembly GCA_030704615.1 of Takakia lepidozioides. NCBI lineage: Eukaryota > Viridiplantae > Streptophyta > Takakiopsida > Takakiales > Takakiaceae > Takakia > Takakia lepidozioides. The sequence goes on along the minus strand of CM060731.1, from coordinate 88,626,882 downwards.
TACCATTGCAGATACCTGTGCACATACAATATACAACATTGGTAAAGACCAGTGTTGGTCTGGTATATAGGTGAAGGACTGGCATAAAGTATTGGTATATGCACTGGTACTAGATACCAAACCAGTCTGGTATCATTTGGGAGAGCACTTGGTCATATACCAGACCAGGCTGGTATCAGTTTTTTCATACCAGCCACACGGCCCGCCGTCTTCCTTATGTACCCTGGTATGTGTACTATATTAATTTATGTGTACATATACCTACATACTTGTACTTAATAATATTTATTTCTTTATGTGTATTGTATTTGTTTTCACTTGATACTTGCTATTTGATAAACTTGTAATTCAAAGATGGCTTTGGAATGATACCAGAATTGATATCTTATACCAGCTGGTGTTGTGGTCATGGTGCCAGGACCAGTCTGGTATGTCCTAAACCTGATACCAGAGCAACACTGGTGAAGACCCGGTTGTTTCTCCTTTGTGTACTTTTAGGATGCTCCCTAAGCAGAAAATAGCTTCATCTATGCTGCAGAAGGGTTCTACCAAATTGGTGAGGACTGTGCCAATTTAACATGAACATGCCAGCCCATAAAGATTTTTGAGTCAGACTTTGGTATACCTCTTTTGTAACTATCCTGAGGGGTCCAAAGTATTTCGCACTTTGCCATCTTTTTGAGTTTAGTGGTCTGTTGTTTGGAAAACTGGACAGCCCTAATGTTGTGAAACGATCCTCCACGGAATTAAATCCATCCACGAAACCCCCTCACTGGTGAGATTGGGGTTTCCCACAAGACCTCTAATTCTGTACTGCCCCCCGGTTTCTTAACGGGCCACCCCTCGGAAGATGGGGTCACCCCCACCAGGCAGAGAGCGGGACCGGCCCTGGCAGCCTACCTTCAACGCGGGACCCCACACCTCATCCTCTCCGTCGGTACTCGGTAGCCGAGGAGCATAAGATTCGGGCAGCGGGCAAGGGTCGCATGTCACCATTTTGGCCGCGCCATAACTTTCTGGGCTCAGAATTTTGTGTGGCCTCGTCGTTATGAGGCTGGTCAGACGACCGTCAGGCCGTCTCATTAATATAGGAGCAAACTACCTTCATGCGTCAAGGACTTAGAATTTTTTTGGCATATGAATTTTACAACTACCTCCATTCAGGTAGTTTTAGGATTTTCTACATGAAGGTAGTTGCAAAACCAAGCTGAACTACCTGCATGAGAGTAGTTGCATACCACCTCCGTGGAGGTAGTTACAGTAATCGCCAACCACCGGAACTACGTTCAAGGAATGGAACCAGAGAATTGCATAGCCACATTGCCATCGACCTACCACCAGACCCCAACTTCCGCCGTATCAACGACTTGACGTTTTTTTTTGATATATAAGAGAAACAGGGGAATAGGGAGGGATCCTTTCAATGTAGCGGGCCCGCTGTCAGGTCCCTGTCCCCTCTGCACCGTGCGGCCTCATTACGAACGAGGCCACACAAAATTCTGAGGCAACTTTCTGCCATCTGCATGGGTCAATCTCGGGCAGATGGCATTGGAAAGCCCTCTTCACTGCAAGTCAATCACAGTTGAATCCAGAAAGATCTAAGTAGGGGGTTGAACAACAGGCACCGACCAGTAGGGTCGGGTTGGGTTATACCATCTACAGAGGAGGTGAACTTAAATACTTCATAACATAATCTGGAGCCCTAAGCTAGCCCTAATTCCTACCGGCTATCAAAGGTCGCTTGACCGCGGGCTTGAGGGTATAAAGCAAACCGCCCCACGGAGCATCACTGTGTGTGAGGAGCGAGGGAGTGGATTTGAGTGTGAGGTGTGCTGTCGGTGATGTGGGTTCAGAGCGTCTCCTCGTTTGTCTCTTGTCTAGAGTTGTTTTGGTGTCGTTCTTTCATCCTGCAATCGTGAGATGCTTGTCTGTTTTCCTTGTCATTTAGCCCAGGTTTTGAGGTCTGCTGTCCGTTCCTGCATCTTTTGTTGAGTTCTGCGTTATCTTGTTTAGCTCTACCTCATTATTGTGTGCCTTGGGCAGCTTTCTTTGCCTTTCATCGTCCGGTTTTGTAATGGGAGGTCTTACAGATCTTGTGCGTATTGAGAGGTTGTGTGATAGGATATGAAACGAGTTGTATCCCATTCACTGCATCTCCAGGCGTAGCCAGTGCCGCGTGGTCTGAATCGATCTCTTTTGGAAGCATGTGGCTAGTGCGGCATCTTTTATTTTTGCCCTTGCTTCAACTAGGTTATCAGTTTAGGTTCTAAGGGTTCCCTTACGACTGTCCTTATTCTCGCTTCTGATTCTTCTTGCTTGACTACTAGTCCTTCGCATGTCTGGCTTGTCGTTTCTTGGCCTTACCCAGCAGCAGTGCAAATGATGTGAAACCTAGATCCAACTCCTATTTCAAGGTGAGGATTGTCTAAAGAGCTTTTTAAATCTGATGCATCTGCTGCTTGTACGAACAACTCTGGTACTCACGGTACGAGGTAACTGCCATAGAGGGAGATGGGATTGGTGTGGCGGATGGAGTGTATTCTTGTGTCACATTACGAGCATACGAACAGTGTAGAGTGCACACATGCTACCGTTGCACGCTGTCTCGAGGGAATTTTGTGTGCCACAAACAATCAAAGGAAAAGAATGTTGCCAATTGCGTGTATTTAACCTTCAACCTGCTGTATGAACAGCCCCTTGAGAGATGGACTCGTTGTTGCGTTTGAGAGATGAACATAAGTCGAGAGATGGTAGTGGATAAAGATGGAAATATCAGCTGCAAGCAAAGTGGTTAAGAACGGAATCGCTAGAATGTGGTAATCTTAAAGCTAGTCGTCAATTGTCCACTTCAGGACTGAGGTAAGTAATTTTCGACTGTATATGCAAGATATGTCTGGGAAAGAACTGGAAAAGGTGCAACCAAGGAAATAAGTTTCTACACGAGGAAAGATACACAATTGAATTCCTCTAAAGGTGAGCAGGAGTTGAGGAGTAGACCATCCCGCGAATGTATCGGTACCTTAACATGACAAAAAGGCAGTTTGCACGAAAAAGTTAAACGAGGTCTCCACTTATCATGCCAATGTGAAACATGGTTAACCCCTAATGGACGAGGCGGCCCATTTCGGGTCGCGTCAGGGTGGGCTGCAGAATTCATCCACGATGTAACTTCGTCCGATGACATCAGATGAAAAGAGTTTCTGAACGAAAGTTGTGCGCCTTGATGTTATGCACCCGCCTGTCTTTATGGCACCCTAAAATAATAAAATCCCTGCCGTCAGTGATTTTTTAATGTGCAGGGGTACCCAAAATTGGGTGGTTCACGGCCCTCCAGCACCTTTGACCGTGTGACGTGGCAGGCTAAAGGGGTGAGGGGGCGACCAAAAGCCGGCGATGGGTTTAGGCATGGGGCTGCATGCACCCGAGATAATGATGATGACGGGCCCGGCAGGTGGCGGTAGCGGCTGGGTATCTTCTCGGGCACATTCTCCAGCCTTCCTTGCCACCTTGCTTACGGGCATTTCTCTCGATTGTCGCTGCTCTATGTTTTTGCTGCGCTTGTTTTTGCTTTCGTCGCATGCAGGTGATTTGCAGGGGGGTTTCTATGTGTGCTCATTATGAGAAAACCAGCGGGAGCTGTTCCGTTTTGCGAGATATGGCCTTGGAACTTGATCTTCCTGCATTTTGTGCATTGACGATGCTGTTAGGGTTCAACTTGGAGGCGTTGCTGCTTGTACCATCTGCCGTCACAGATGCTAATGCGCGCTGATTTTGTGTGTGTTCATGTGTGCTGCATTTCTGTATCTTCATCTCGCCTGTTTTCTACATAGGCTTGCATTCATTGGGGTGAGTGGGGTGATCTGTGTGGGGTTAGGGAATGGATGACACCTAAACGCAAAGCCTTGGATGCAGGTGAGTCACCACCAACTGGATGTTCTGAACTTGGCAGGCAGTCAGTATGAAGCCTATCGAGAAAATTATCAGACGAACAAGGCGGCCACAACCCCCATGTCAAGCTTCTTACAGTTTGTCAGGTCAAAATTGGAAATATTGGCACCAAGTATGAAGGAGAAGGGTCACATTCTGTGCACGGACTTGCCTAGTAAATATATTAGGAGGGACACGATTCAGAAATTGGAAGCCACAGGGAATCAGACAACAGAGCTCTTGAGGCTCGTGACTGATGCCACCTTGACGGATGCAGAGGTCCAGCTTTGGTTTTATTTGTAAGGTAGGTAACTGTATTCTTCTGATGTTTTAGATAGGGTTTTAGGTACCCTCAACTCACCTGAAGCTTGGAGTCCAAGTCCTTGTGAAAAGAAGGTTGTCCATGTATTGTTGGCATCAGACCCAGACTTCAAGGGGAATTGTTTTGGTTACTGACCTCCGCATAATACTTGAAGTTCAACCCAAATGGTTCTTTCCTGGTAATTTTCTGTGCTCTCTTGCAATGTATGTAGCTATCAGGATTAGATGCTTGAATAGGTCAGGTTTACTACAAGGAGGAGAGGGGTAGAGATTGCTGGTATGCACATATGCTACAGCGATAGAGGATTGAGCAAGCAGAGTAAAGATAGGAAACAGGAAGGACTGGGAGACTAGGGGATGGAAGACCAAAACTGGCAAATCAACTCATAATAAGAACAGTAATGGTACAGAGGGACATTACTGAGAGGTGACGACTGTGCAAGAGAAATGACAGACAAGCAGAGAGATGTGGATGTGCCATGTGGATTTGCACTTGTGGATTGTTAAAAAAGCATACAATAGTTAAGATTTGTAGTGCTGTGTTGGATTGGACAGACATGGAGCCAGACAAGTCCCACATTGGATGATCTATTTAAGAAGACTCGAATAAAATCGCATATTTATTATCTCCCTGTTACTGAACATGACATCGCAGAGAAGCTTTTGGCTAGGAGCCAGACACCCTTGGTGAAGCTGGCTCTCAAGGTTTAAGTAGTGGATGTTTAGTTGGAATCTCAGAGAGCATTCCACATCAGCTCATTAGGATGTTTGCATGTAAGTTGTAGCTTCATCCTTGCATCAATCTATGTTGTCTTCTGGATTAGAGAAATATCATCATAGGAGATGTGAATAAGATTGCCTCTTAGTTGGATCGGAAGATAGACATTCGGAAGAGAGTTAGTCTGTTGCTTGGAGTGAGCCTTACTGGGCAGGGCGGTAACCAGGGAAGCTCTGGATTCCATTTTCAGAATGTAAGACAGTCTCTTTGCCAGATGTTGACCTCACTAACGGAGCCTGGGCTGCACCCCAAAGATCTGCCAGTTCAGCAGCGTTGCTTGTAGGTGATGCTGCCATCACCCGTGACAACGCAGGGGATTTTGTTCTTCGGGGCTGTGTACTGAAGCTTCGAGAACGGCTGTGAAATGAGGAACAAGCTACTGGTTTGTGTTGGTGGCAATCTCCTGCAGCCCTCGTCTCTCACTACGACTCCACAGCGGATGTAGGTTACAGAAGGAAGCTGTGTGCCCACGCACGAATTTTTCTCTTACCTCGACCTGTGGAGGAGCTGCCGCAGGAGCTTTGTCCGGAAAATGCCTCCCTTGTATTCTGCACTGACATCTCAGACGGTTGGCAGTTGGTTACTTGCAGATTCGCACGATGAAAGAAAGGGCCTGCCTTCGCGTTCGTCGGGTGCTGCGTTTCGGGTGCCCGGCAATTCCCCATGTATCGATGACGTAGCCCGATTTTTAGGGCCGGAATCCTCTGTCGGCTTAGGCATCAGTTCCCCGGAATTTGGATTCAAGTAGAAGTAGGCCCAAATGGAAATCTATGCATGTAGAGTGGTTAGAATCCTTCCAAATTTTTTATGGTGGTGAGTTTCCACGCAAGATACAATATGACCAGAGGAATTGACATTGTGATGAAAATTTGGACACATTTGAGGCAGATTTGGGGTCAATGGTAATGGAGAGTATTTTTGACCCACCGATTTTCCCATACAAAGCAACCCCCTTGTGGTTTTGGAATTTGGTTCTGGAATCTTGGCTCAAGGTGCTGAACATGCCAGCCAATTAGAATCTGGGTATGCTGTATCAATGAAAAATCATTTTGCCGGGCCAATTGCTTGGTCAAACTATTTTTCCACTCCAAAACTAGAGGACAAAAAATATTTACAGCTTACATTTTTGTTATAATCTTCCTAATGACACGGTGAAATCACTTGAAAATTTTACAGTAGGTTCCTGAAGTAGGTAGGATTACTTTCATTCGGTTCATTTGGCATGGGCTTGCCAAATGTCAGATATGCCCTCAAACATGAGGGCATGTTCAGTTTTGGCATGGGCCTGCCAAATGTCAGATATGCCCTCAAACATGTGGGCACGTTCAGTTTTGGCATGGGCCCACCAAAAACGGGCTCGTCCATTAGGGGTTAAGGACAGATCGAATGTGGAGGTTCATAATGTCTGTTAAATCTGTCATTCAACAAAGCTACCTATGTATACCTACCTCAAAGATCTTGTGAAGGTGGCCTGCCACCTAACTCCACAGCCCAGAGACCCCTCACCTACAACTGATATGAGACATCCAACCAATTTACTGCTGGTAAGCTTCAACATCCTGAGTGTGTCTTGTGTGTTCTTATTTGGCAACAAGATGGATCCAATTTAAAACTCCATCGGTGCAGAGTTTGCAAAACTGAACCTTACCATAAAAGTAGACTTAAGTGGAAGAACGAGTTGCAAATAAAATATTTTAATAGTTTATCTTTATATTTTAATCATTTTTTAGTTATTTTTAGTATTCATCTTTTTAGTTATAACCTAAACTTATTAGAATCATTAAAAGTTATATTACTGTACGAATTAAATCAACACATATTTACTATTAAAAATAATAAAACATTATTCAAAATTTAACTTTTATACAACCAGTCACTTGTAACTACACAATGCTCTTAAACATGTAACAATCGTATATATATATATATTCATTCAAAGATCTATCACACAACATTCAGTCTCACTTTCATTTTCTAAATATCTAAAGATCGGACATGTAACAATCTGATTCTAAGTATTTCAATCTATTTTTTCTTTCTACTGTAATTAATTAAGAGAGTCGGACTATAGGCAACATTGTCAAAAACTGCGAAAGATGTACACGTATGTTGGAAGAGGCTAAGCAAGATCATGAGAGACTTGAAAACTCGAAAAGAAAAGAAAATTTCCTAAGGGAAATAGAAAAAATGTAAACTACTATAATAAATGTATCAACTTTGGTCATTATATTTATGAATCACATATATTATTTATTGGTATGTATTGACAAAATTGGTAGGTTGTCATCATTTATTATAATTAAAACAAAACTTTATTTTCGATAAACGTTCATACATCCATTTGTAATGCACCAACATCCTTTTATGAAATAAACCTTTACGTGTTAGTACCAATGTTGGGAGGTTATTTATTCTTGTCTCTAATAATAACAGTTGGTTATCTATCTGGTTATATATATATATATAATCGCAGGAGATGAAAAATTTAAATAATCGGTCCCGAAAGGAACCAGCAGACTGTAGGCATACAAGTAACCGGTCCCAATAGTAACCGGCGGAGGCCAAAACTTTAAAAATTGATGTAGACAATCGGTTGGGTGTTTTTTAAGTGGACGGTTATGAATATATATATTGGGTCTAATAACCTAAGGCTATGAGTGGCGGTTATGAGGTGTGAGTCCTTGGCTAGATTCATGAATGAGATTGCCAAGGCTTCACAAGTTGATAAACCAGCCCCGGCCAACATCCAATCGAGCAACTCCTCAATATAAATATTGGTCACAAACCTCCATCAATAAAAAATTGTCAAACCAAACACAACATAAAGCTTTCAATAGAAGGGTAAGGGCAAGTAAGAGAGGGAAGAGCTTTTGCACGCCTGAAATTTGTTTCCTTCAAGGCCCAAAATGTACTCCATCAACACATGTGAACGTGTTACTATTGCAATTGGCACTTGCAACTCTATTAAAAAATCTACTAAACAAATTTTAAGGATCACCTCTTTCACAACACTCGGGGGAGCCACTCCCTATATCTTTTATACATCATGTGCGAAAAAGGGGTAAATTGTATAGGGGTATTTATTTTATTTTGGTTTTTATTGGGCACCTTATACTTACATAATTTTGTAAAATGTTGGATTTTCTGAAAGGCTATGTTAATTATATTTTACTGCTGCTAACAAATTTCAAGCATGCTATAATAACAATGCAATAAAAGAACTTTTTTATAGTTCAAAAATTATTCATTATTTGATCGAAACAAACTCATCCAAAGTTTGGGCATTGATAGCATTCAAGCTATAAGCAATTTTGAACTTTGTCAAAAATCAGAGTACTTGAACTAATGATTGAATCTATGTCTATCCATTTACTGACTGTTACATCATACTTCAATTTAAGGTGTCCTCTGGATTTGCGAACGAAAATGTATTAACAGTTCAAGTCCCCAAATCCAAGTTCTGACATCTGATAAACACATCATACATCATACCTGATAAACCAGTAACTAGACGACACGCATCCCAGGTCTTTATCAGGACCCTATCGGTAGTTGTAAGAAGGAAAAAAAAAATAGTCTATATCCTTGACCCTCTATTCATTTAAATTCCGAAACCACGATGTATTGGTACCCATATTTAGCTGTAATTGTTTTCTAAATTTTATCTGCCAAGAATATATTGTACCCTATATTTTTTTGCACGTAGTCTCGGAATATTTGGAAGTGGCCTCCCCTAGTCACAACAAAGGCGGAACATAGTTACACAGAATGACGGTACCATGGGCCGAAAGCGCTTGCCCTCTACATGACCCAACTGGAAAAAGTACTCATATGCTTGCGCCAACATGGGCACCTGTGTAAGGCTCCACCAGTCTCCACTAACTCAGGCAAGGAAAGGAAATTATGTGGCCAAGAGTGTATGGAGGCTGCCTAGTAGTAGAATTTTAATTGTGCTATACACTAGCCTCCATGTAGCTTCTAGCATTCCTGCCACAAATAGGAGCCACAGGGCAAATAACAGTGGGAACAACAAGGCTTGACACTAGATAAAGGTGGTGAAGCAACTTGTCCAAAGCAAGGGACTATGAAGAGTGCACCAAGACCAACTGGACTAAGCACACGCCAACACTGCCAAAAAAAATATATGGACAAATACCTCTGACATAGCCATGGGACGCGGCCATGCGGTCTGGTACCAGATGCTCACGCATCTCCAGGTAGCACACCACAGAAACGGGCACGTGATAGCTCCAGATGATACTCTGCATTGCGCTGAGCAACCACTACTACATCCGCTGTTGCTTGGTGGCCCAAATTACTCTCTTTTGTCTCGCATTGACCCAAATTCATTAGGGTTCGAGATGCTATGCAGCCCAACTTGAGAATCGGGGGATGGAAAGGACAAAAAGGGCGACCCGTGATAGCTAGCATGCGCATGCTCATGGTGCAATCTCCTCCATGCGAGGATGAATCGCACCCATTTCTCCACGCCCACATCCCACAAAGGCCAGGAACAAGAGAGCAAGGAAGAAGAAGAAACAGCTACCGGCTTTCACCGGTCTCCAGCCATTTATTAGTGTTTAAAAATATATTTCACAAACATAGCAATGTTAACTAGTGAAGGTATATATATTATGTTTGGGTGTTTTTGGTGAAGGTATATCAGGATCATCCATCTTTTCAACATTGATGCGTGGTCTCCTCTTGAGGGAGGAGCCAACAAAACCCTTGTATGTGCGTGGTGACTGGTCGCTGGAATCCATATACAGGGATGGGCGCAACACCGCGTCTCATAATGAAATCGGTATGGCATTGAAAGGTTGTGATTAGATGCGGGCAGTTTGTTCATCTGAATTTTTACTCTGCATATCCCTAATGCTTATTGAATTCATACTCGCGATTGACGTATGCAGCAGGCTCCGGTGGTGCAGCCTGGGAGGCCAGTCAAAGGGTACTGGTTGTTGATATGATCACTACCCTCCAGGTTATACATGAATTCAGTGCCAACAGTCGTGATTTATTGTGGACTGGTCTGCACAACCGGGTTTTGATCCCAGAGTAGGCACAGGAATGGCAGTGTACGCTGCGCCGCCATCCTGGCCGCATCTAGGGAGGATATACCGAGGGCCCTATCTTCTCCTTGTGGTGAATGGTGGAAGGCCTCGTAGCATGGAACAGTGTCACGGGCCAGGTTGTGGAGCTGAAATTGGTATGGTCATTTTTAGAGTCTCCGTTCCCCTTTCTTCCTTACTGTAGACGGCTGATTACATAGATGTGACAAAAGTTGTTAAGGATGTTCTCAAGCATTGCAGACCGTCAGTTTTCAATCACACTGACAGATGGATGAGAGTGGCCCTGAGGCCATTAACTCGGTAGTTGAGGTTTTTGAAAACAAATTGTTGATTATGTCTAGCCTCTTGCAGGTTAGAACGTGGAGAAGGTTGGAAGAAGGTTGGCCGGCTTGAAGACAGTGTGCTCCATGGTTGCATCCCTGTTATCATTCAGGTACTTGCCATCTCTTACCTTGACCTCCATGGTGGATTTATTTGTGATCTGAAACGGTTGGAAATTCCAGGGAACAAAAACATTCGATCAGGAATGGCTACTGTTACTAGTTTGTTGAAGACCACCAGGTGGGCTGGGGTTTGAGCAGGACCTTTCTTCTAAGATGTTCGGTACTATCTTTAGGCCGGTTCAGCTCAACCTAATCTTATGTTTTTTAGCATCATGAAACTGCTGCTAAATCTTCATACTGAGTATGTTAGTGCAATCCCAACACTTAACTGAAGCTTCAAGTGAAAACAGAAGATGTTAGAACTGGCGGAATGCCTCCTACTTTCCATTGCGATAAGAATAAATATTACTGGATATGCATTTGACAAGACTATATGTACAGACCACTTCAATTGGACTACACTAGGATTGAGAACTAATCTGCTATCTGGATCTTCCATACATACATACTTGCATTAGTCATGGCTTGATTTGCTACTGTTTGGCCAGGCTTCTCGTATCTAGCATTCTCTACAACATGGGCTTTCATGCAGCATCTTGTCCTCTACTTCTGGCCGGTTTAAGGTACACACTCTATTCTGACTTTCTTCACATGGCTGCAACATAGGGCTTGAAATATAGCTTTGTGATATGCTCTTGGGGACAAGGGTTGAACTTCCACTTTTGTCTTATTAAATAGAAAGCATTCATATAGACAAAAAGAGGCTAGGGGTCTGTCACATGCAGCTCAAACAACAGGCAGGTAGGGATTGAAAGCCTTTCCCTTTGTAATATAGCTGTCAAACGCGATCGACTATCCATTTCAATTTCATTTGTGTAACAACTCCCTTGGTAGAGGTTTGACTTGACTAGCAGGCATCAGTTCCCAGCTGATGAAGTTAGTTTTGAGAGCTGTGAGACGACGTATGCCACACATAGTGGGCTTTCCATGTTGACCTGAAAGTAGCAAAACCCAGTGCTGAGAAGTGTTTATTTCTTGTTTTTCTGACCAGCCTTTTATCCATTATTTCAACATGTATCCGCCCTTTATACATGATCTTTTCTCTCTCGTGAATTAGCCTATGACTGGTGGGTATTGTGATGGGACCATAGTGGTAAAAGTCCTTGATACCATGGAACAGTTAGTGAATGTGACTCTTTGCACAAGGACTAGTCCTATGTTTTTTTATCTCTTTAGTATATTTCTTCCATGAATGATCTGAGCTGAAATGATCTGAGCTGAAAATAGATGCTTAGGATTTACCCTCACAAGAACATCCCAAGGGAGAGAAAGAAGGCTTTGTACTTATACTACCTTATGCTTGTGTGTCTCTCTCCAAATCATTGTGGGTATGATCCTTGAATGATACAAGTGGCTATGGTCTTAATTAGGTACCAGCACCTCAGAGCTTTCTGCGTTGAAGAGCACTATTGCAGCAACAGGGACTCCATCTCACATCCTCTACCATCTTCGCATCTACCACTAGTCTTCTAAGGGGCTCCCGAGGTCCGAGTGGTCATATGTCAGATGTCTTGGGACAGTACGGTTGATTCTAGTGCTGCCCAGGGTCCCGAGGGCTAGTGTCATCAATCGTACAGTATTAAGTAGCGGTCTTACTGGACGTGGTGTTGATGCCCAAATGGTAGGCCTCGGCATCCTAGTGCTGCATCACATCAATTGAAATGACATAGTCCTCTTTAGTGCTCTATAATCCCTGGGAATAGCCTTGTGGAAGTTCCATTGCCACTTCCGTTGAGTCTTACGGAGCCAAGGTCCCTAATACGTGGGATGTAAGATTTCTGTGGCATACGTTATTAGAAAAACACAGCCCAGAGAACATGTATGAAAACCCAAAGATTGCTTAGACCAAAAAGAAAAGAAATAAAAACTTTATGTAAAGTCCAAGGGCCTCCTAGAGCTTAGTCCATCAAATTTCAGTATTTCAATATCTCAATCAAGATTTTCAGCAATGCAGCGAGATTTCCAGCGAGTACCTCAGCAATTCAGCCAGATTTTCAGCGAGTAATTCAGTAATTCAGCCAGATTTGTAGCAAGTATTTTAATATCTCAGCTAATTCTTCTGACTTCTACAAAAATTTCAATATTTCGGTTAGTATTTCAACAAACATCTCAATATTTCAATAATTAATAAATCTGAAGATCATTCGTTTTTAATATTTGTTTTCAAATTTTTAATATCATACATCAGTATTTAATTCATATATCAATAAAGTTTTGCCAGGGCCAATTCCGTCCTCGCCTTTATAAATTAACAAATAAATTTTCCTCTTATGTTGAACATGTTTAAAATATAGTTTGAATATGTGATCACCTTATCTCAATATAACATTTTAGGGAAATTTTCTACTTAGACTTGTCGGTGGAGCCATTACGCGACTAGCCGCTTATTTAGTACCCCCTGCAAATTTAAAGACCAAGCTCACGCCCGTGAGCGTCATAGCATTCCGTGCCCTACTCTGGAGAGGACACTCACCAAGTTAGGAATGAATGGTAACAGTAGGCGGATGAGAATCTAGCAAATGGCTATTTTATTGGGGAAGGTATTACCTTGATAGGTAGGTATTAACTGGGGAAGGTACATAAGGAGAAAACAATGGATGCGAGGTATGTCCTTAGGGAGGAGCCAACAAAACAAAATCAAACTACCATGCTTAATAGATAGATATAGCACTATGTACGCTGCCCAGTTTGGGAAGGTCAGGCAACCCGACACTGTGGGAAGAGCCAATAGAGTGGGGCCGCAGGAGGCTTAGAGAGGACTGAAGTGGGTCCATGGGAGGTAGACACGTGTACGGGTTTGATGGCTGCGGTGGCATAGAGGCGGGGGCCCAAGAACACCCTAGAACACTCGAGATGCGAGACAGTACCGTAGCAGGAGCTGAGAGGGACTTCAGACAAGAGAACTATGCACTGCCGTGGGCCCTAGTAGCAGGGGGGAGCGGGAGGCTCTTGAGACGGCGACAGGCTGCGGTGGGGCCAACTATCAGCAGCAGGGGGAGCCGGAGGCACTTCAGACGGGGCAGTGGTTGCGACAGGGCGTGTGCCGATTAGAACGAGGGCAACGTGTATATAGTCCGGCGATTAGAGGGCGATTATGTGCTCAGTATGATAACAAAGGCTGGTACACATTCTGTAAAAATCGATGCAAGTCCTGTAAAAATGGAGTCCATGAAGGCATTGGCTAGGGATAAAGCCATTGCAAATAGAGTTTAGGGAAAGAATTGCTTGAAGTAAGCGTCACTATAGCGGTAGCGGGAGCCGACATCGACGCAGGTTGCCTCTAAAAAATGGGATGCTTTCTACAAACATAATGCGTCTCAGGCATGTATTCGTTGGAGAGAGGAGGGACAAATGGTGTGTAGGGTTTACGTATCCAGTTTAATCATGCTCAACAAACAAATAAAAAACGCTTTAGGTTGGAGCAACCCAAAATCTGCACCAGCCGGACCGCATGTCCATTGCAAGCTATTACGAGGCAAAGGCGCGACGAAATGTAGGATGGAATGGACGAATACACAAAGTTCGGTGCCTGCTTCGGAAAAGCAAAGGATTGCCTGTCACACCAAAATGTTTTGGAACGAGCACGGATGTGGTGTGGTGCAAATGCAAGATGAGGCCAACTGAATGCAACACTACCTCGTGTTCTCCTCCACATGATGAAGTCTGGTCAGTATTTTCCTTTTGCCAACTGGGTTGTACTAGTTAAAAACAACGGAATGGATTTCGAAAGAGCAAGTTCGATCTGGAAATGTATGATGAGGCCTCATGAAGTGGAGATGCTAGATGTTGCTCGAGTATTTTTTGAAATCTTTACGCCATCTGCTAGATTGATAAATTTGGCATCTATTGAGATTGCAAAAAAACTGGAATCTGAGCCTTGTAGCACTGAATGGAATGATTCAACCACTGTGCGATCTGGCAAAAGAGATAAAAGCCTCATCGATCAGCAGGCGCCTTTTATTCCACTGCAATGCAAACGTTCGCCATGCCTTTTGATTTTTTTGTAATAAAGTGCCAATCCTGTAATAAAGTGGCAACTTGGCCAACTCACATTGCAATAGCACGTAATAAGGTGACAAAAAGTTCAGACCATCGTCTAATTAAAAAATTTCTTACTATGTAACTTGTAACTAGAAAAACAATAAGCCTGCGATTGCAGAGATTTAAAAAAATAAATCTTGAAACATTGTAATGATGATTGCAAATCAATACATTTACTATAGAAGTTAGTTTATTTTACTGTTGTATCTATATATCCCAAGAATAGATGTTGTTGTGATGGTGTGCTGGCCAATGAAGAACCCGAGGGTTCAAACTTTTGGATTTCTCATATCCGTCGTCGGACATCAGTAATAGCCAGATATCGGAAGGAAAAATTCCGGGTGTGGATCCATTGATATCAGGCAGCTGATATCCTGATGACCAGTGTTGTGGTCAGGGTGACCCAGACCCGGATCCAGATCCGCATCAGCACGAAATATCTGGATCCACCCCCTTGGTGCATTTCAGAAATGAACCGGGACCCTAGCCGGACACTCCTAGTGGATCAAGAACCCGCTATACCAGCTATGGGGGCTGGTGAAGCGGGTCTGGTCGAGTGTTGCCGCAAAGGTTTGACTTCTACCTCAGACCGCAGGCGGGCCGTCCCAACAAATGGATGTATATATGAGGATACGCCCCAGGTCAAAAGATTAAATATCTGCCTCAGTTAAAAACCGTCGGATATCCGGATCCGGGATCCGGTTGAGAACCGGTGTTTTTGTCCTTTTTATGTATTGTTTTGATCCGGATCTAGTGGCCCAAAAGAGGCAGGTTATGAACCTTTATATCCATCAGTTAGAACCGGAGGTTATAATCCGGATAATAGCCTATTCATAATAACCTATGATATCATAATCCAGATAACAACCTATATAATAACCTTTTTTTATACATTACGTTTTTAAATTTGGGTTATTTTTAATTCATTAAAACAAGCTTGGACTTGTTTGATAAGTGGATATAGTTGGAGGCCATCCACATACAAAACTCCATTTTTCCATAACCGCATAGGCTTAGAATTTTTCTTTGTTGTCAACCAACAGGATATTAGAACGAGAAAGCTCCAAAACCTCGCAACCGGAAGATGTGAACATAAAATTTGAAGTTAAACATTGGCTGATGTAAAAAAAAATCATATTCCGCCCAATACTATACCGGTCGGGTCCGGGTGCAGGTTTGGGTTTGAAGTTTAATAAATATATACATATATGGATATACAACAAGCGGCTCTGCCACAAGAGGCTTCCTTGTTCTTCCCTTGGGTGATTTTGGGGTTGTTGTTTTATACTTTTTCCACGGCTTCATGAATCATGCCCATCAATCCTCCCTAGACTAGGCTTAATGGATAAGCCTAGTTCTCTCCCTAGGCAGGATGTGCCTCTATCCCTTGCTGGTCCCATCTACCCTCCATAGTTCTCCGCCTAGGCAAGATGTCTCCATAATGCCTCTATCCCTTGCGGGTCAGAGCCAATAAAAATGTGGCACTTTACCTTACAGTTGGAGAGCTTGAGGGCCGTTCCTCACTTGAGCTCCTTGCAAAGGTGGATTAGGAGTGGCAGGAGGAGGGAGGAGCACAAGCAAGCCTTTGAGGAACTCCAGACTCAATTGATTTCTATGTCTATTTTGAGGTGGCCATCATATCTCGGAAGCAAAGCATTGTAACATTGGGAGAAGAAACAAGATGCGAGTGGGATCGAGGTCCTCCTGGCCTCTCTCATATTTGGTTTTTTATTTGTTGGCTCTGTCCTTTCAGGGCAAAGACTTTGCATCATGTTGAAGTCACAGGAGAAAATGTGGTGAACGGACCTTACACTGTGTCAAGAGTATGATTGGTCTAAAAAAGCTCTTAATATAAACCACGTGGCAACTTGTGAAAATTGTTGCTTCAGTGGACATAGCCTCTTGCGGTTTGTGGCTTGTTTATGGTGTGGTGTGTGGTTTTCTTGCTATAGTCATCTATGAGGCATATTACTTTTCTCAACATGTTTAAAATTTTAAATTGATGGGCGGATCTCAAATTGTATTCTAATTCTCATGCCATTTGTGAAAGAGCCACATATATTCATGGAACATTTTGAAGGAATATGTCCAGTGTTTTTTAATCTGGCGAAAAATCGCCAGATTTCGACCTGGAAAATGGGTCAGCTACTTTTACTAAGGAATTACGAGTAAAAATTAAAAAAATCGCCAGAAAGCGCCAATGGTCAAATATCAGGAGCCAGATTTGTCGTATGTGGACCTGTTAAAATATGCCACCTGTAATATAGCCACTTTTCTAACTATGTCACCTCGTTAGTCTCGCCATATAGGCACCGGGTAGAATCTACATGTCCTGCCTGCGATTTAGGAAAAGTGAAAAAAAAAACACTGAATATGTCCTAGAATAAAATTCGCCATTAGGATTTAGTTTTTTTCCCAGCCAAAAACCATTTTATTTCTATTTTTCTATTTTTAGTTAATTTAATCAATTAATCAGGACCCAGAACCGCTAATAATCTCTAGCAACTGACCTGGACCTGACCCCGTGTTCAAATACCCAAACCCGGATTTTCCCAATTTCAGATCCGAACGGACTTGGTTCCGAAATAATCCCGGAATGTGGACCCGGCGCAACACTACCTGCACAACCCTGGTATATACGCTTGCTCCCGCCGGACTCTTTGAGCTTCTTTCTCTTTGATGAGAGATACCCACACACATGTTTATAAAACAATGTTAACCTAGATCCCATTGGTTTCGCCCAAGCCATATGGAGACTAAGGAGATAACACTTTTTCTGATAACAATCGCTGTCTATTGAATTGCCAAAAATCACCGTACATGTCGTCCATAGCTACATAGAAGCCGGATCACCACGTTGTGATGGCAGTGCAGGGCAGGTGAGCAGTGCACTCTCTCGTTTGCTTGAGGGTGATGAGGAAGCTTGCAAGATTTCGCCACAAGTGAAGGCAGAGCTGAGAGTATGGTATTCATAGTACACACATAATAAGTGAAGAATTAGCGGCAGGACTTCATGTAAGAAATGACGCAAACACTAATTGGTCAGCGAGGAAACGGAGGAAGAAGACAGGACAGAAAAGTAGCCAGGAAGGAGTGTTTTGTCTCATTCAATTTAATGTAGGCAATCGCACTGCCAACTTAGACTTTCTAAATGACATCTTCTGGCCGGGTGACTTATCTCAAAGTTCTCTGGGGTCTGGGGAGCTCCGGGGCTGCAGTTTAGGTGCGTACTGTTGGTGCTCTTGCTACTATAGGATTAAAAAAGGGGCGTTAGGTACTTATTAGGTACTTAGTACTTACCTGACTATCGATCTAAATAACTTGCATCTGCCGTTCTTGTAATAAGCCCTGCAGATGAGAACCTATTCATGATTGTTCCAGACACATGAGACGGGGTTTAAAAAAGAGCTGATGCATGTCTAATGAGCAGTGAGCACAAGTTCGACCCGCCAACAGAATTTTGAGTTAGAGGCCATGATCAAGGGACGGACACGGTACATATTTGACAGGATCCTCCCACTTGTCATGAAGAGCTTCGAGTGCTTTGTGATTCAAATCGGAATATCTGCTCTCCAGTCCGCTCATAAATGGACTTATGATGCGCACTTCAAGTAAAGACTTCCAAATGATGAGTCTACTCCACAGTTTATGTTATGCTGCGGCGTCTTGATGTGGATAAGCAAGAGAAGCTGCTCGAGGATTGTAAATGCTGTCTGCCACACTGTTGTCGTTTTTGGGTGTTTCTGACGCAGTCCTCTTTTCATGTTGATGAGCATTTACTCAATCTGTGTAAAATTATGGCCGTGGTCATGCTAGTTTTCTGTTTGTACACAAGTGACCAGGACACATTGCAAACCGCAAAAATTATTATTAACTATCTTCATTTTGTTGACAAACTTCTGCTTGGGACGAGCGAAACCCATCCCAACCCTGAAAACTTGGACGACATCCGAGCTGCAAGTACTTCACAGAGGATGTGAAAATCAAGATGAAGAGTTGCAGCTCCTAACTTAGAGTAATTACTTCCGTTAGATAAGTATCCAATGAGTTAGGGTGATGTTTGCTGACGTTTCAGAGAACACTCGAAATTCCAAGCAAAAGGTTGAAACACGAGAAGATGTGGTAATGAGCAGTACTTAGTGCTTCTAAAACCGTTTTTTTTTTAAATTCTTAAAAAGGAGAGATGTTTTCACTCACACTAGGACTAGCCTATGCACCCCAGTTGACCTACAATTGTACTCGCAAGGAAGATTTCAGGTAGGCATCTATTTCAGGTAGCAATCTGAGCTTTGGAGAATGTGCGGTGGGGTCAAGATCCAAGAATGTTCCAAAAAGACAACGAGGAAAAGACGAGCAAACTTTTTCTGATATTGTGAACTGCATGGTGTTAATTCGCCCTCTCGACTGCGCAGGGTCGACAGGGGGAAAATATAACGGTGACTGTGGTGCACAACTTTTCCTTAGCCTGGCACCCATGTGGTAACGGGGTTTACATGGTTACTTTGTGGACCACCACGGATAACCGGACTCGTCGAATTCTTGAAACAAGCGCAAAAAGCCTCGGCTCTGTAAGCCAAGCTCGTGGAGGCAAGGTTGGTAGCAGAATATGTGCTGTGGACGAAGACAGATCATGCGCGACTTTGCGGACAGGCAGAAGCAGACGTTGACACACGCGTGCAAAGTGAAGCAGGCGACGCGGTTGAAGCACAGCAATACAAAAAGTAGAGGGAGCTGGCCTGGCCCGCACAGCACAAGTGGAGGCCATCGTGCAATCTGGTGTTGCTCTTGGGCAGCAGCCTTCTGCAATTTGACACCCACCTTCAATGCTTGTGGTCTGATCTCAACGCCTGACCGCGCAGTGGACTGCGCAGGCAGTGCTGTTCATGGGGCAACGCGTGAATATGTGAGGCTCTGCGCGTCATGTACTTACCTCTGTCCGCGCGGTTGCTCCCCATCTCCGGGTGGCGCCTCGCGAGGGCCATGAAGTCAGTGCATTGAAGACGTGACTGGCTCATAAGGAAAAATCAGTGCGGCGTGCGTCTTGGAGGGCCCTAAAAGCCCTTTCAAAGTATGCAAACTTGTCACATGGTAAATAGGAAGCGACTATCACGAGTCGACGTGGAGTAGATGCTTGTCTACAAGACTACAAACTCATCGTCAACAGGAGAGACTGGATCCCTGTTAGGTTATGGGTTATGGTGGAGATCCGAGTTGGCAGGTCGATTCTCATAATTGTTGTGTCACCAGCCGATAAGGAACTTGCATTTCACGTGCACCCTCCTTCCCCTCGTGCATGACTAGGCTTATGGCTACCGCTCCTCCATGTCGGCAGCCAGTCTGGGGATACTTGTGGGCGCTTGGGGTTCTTAGAGTGTGGGTGTGTAGAAACTGGCATTGCTATCCCCTCTCCTTTTTCTGCATGTGGGTCTGTGGGATTGGTTTCATCTCGAGCTGCAGTCTCTGGTGCCCAGCTAGAGCCGCGGCGTATCCATTCTTGCTGTCTCGTCCCGTTCAAGTGTATCTTGAGAGCTAAAATTTTCGTCCCGGTTTTGGGCTGCGTGGATTGCAAGCAGGAGGGTTGTATTATTGGCACGGGGCACAACCCAGCATTGTAGAAGTTCAAACACACTTGCAGTGGCAATTTTAATATATGTGTGGTCACTCACTCGTTGAAAGTTTTCGCACCGGAAGTAGTCGACGTTTAACACACTTACGTTTGCATCCATAATCAGCGGGAAAGGAAGCTTTTTTCCAACACCATTGCTACCTCTGAACTTGAAGCATTTTCTGGACAGTTACTGTACATCTGAATTGTGATTGCTTACAACCTTCAACAGCCCACTTGCAAGAAGATAACGGGAAACAATTTTGTAGGATTCTCATCTGAGCTCCGGCCTTTCCCTGTTTCCGTGGCTTTCACAGAAATGGGGGCGTCACCACACTTTGGCTAAATTCCTGCACGCTCTCTTCTGTCTGGAAAACGCTACCTCAGCTGATTTTCAGCTAGAAAATGACTTTCAAGGGGAAAGTTGCCCGCAAGCTTGAAGTGTTAACGTAGATGGGAGGGTTCACGTTAGGCTGCAATTTGCCGCCATAACCTTGAGGGGGTCGTGAGACTGAATTTGCACATAGGTTGCAAGTAGTGTACACCATTTTGTCTCAGTTGGAGACATGGATTATCTGTTGAGAGCTATCTCCGGTAGCGAGAGGTCCAAGGAAAGGACAAAGGAGGTGGATAATGCCAATAAAATCTTCCAAGCAGAACTGGTTTGTTTTTTTTCTCTTTCTTTCTGTCAGTGTCATGTCAGTGTCATCGACCTCGTTATATTCTTTTACCCTGCTTGCGTATCAGTCCTGTATTGTGCAAGTCTGTGCTCATCCATCTTTGAAGGAAGGGAAATTGTGTGTCGGAGTAGGCTCTTCTCAAGAAGGTTCCGAAGTAACTCATTTCTTTTCAACGTGCAAGGGTATGGCACGGCTGCTATTAGGTTTCCGACGCTTGTATTAGGTTGAAGCCGAAACGATTTATCCTTCTTAGTTACCAGAAAGTGCTTTACTGATGAGCAGGCGAATATACGGAGTAGGCTGGAAGTGGAGGACGATGAACTCCAGTCACTTTTGGAAATGATTTATGACTCCTCTTTTCCTGAATCCCAGGTAAACTTTACTGTTTTGAGCTGCCTCGTTTGTTGTTGCACTCTGGTTTGGATATGTAACTGGAGATGGGGTTAGAGGTTGGGACTTTGACTCGGTAATCGAGGTTTTGCTCAGAGTTTAGGTAGCTGAAGGCACTTAACCCACTGTGAAATCACGTCCTCTAATTCTCTCCCGAGAATCTCCGATGAATGCATTTCTCTTGCAAATCGTGTGGGTTCAAGTCCGCTTCAAGTTTAACTGCATAACCAATATGAGCAGTATATCACCAGAATTTAGTGCACTGTTTTGGTGCTTGTACTTTTCACCTATCTGCCAACACTTATAGGAATACTAGCAGTTTGGATTTCTATAAATGGATGTAACTTGAATTCGAAAGGCTTGGAAACTTTTGAATTTCAAACTGCAGATGTGGCCTTGCCACCAGCAGTATCTTTGCAAGGACATCGGACAGCTAGTAAATTTTACATTTGAAATAATAAGGGCAGTTTGATTCACGGCTTAGAAGGCAGGGAGTCATGAATCGCATCTTGCTTAGTGTGCATATTACAATCTTCTTATTGCAACGTTCCAACACTCAGGGGAATGGACCTCAATTATGTAAAGGCAATCGAGAATAGCAAATCGAACTCTCTTGATGTACATTTTGTGAGATCATTGTCAGAGGAAAATTTCATCACAGATTCAGTTCCATTGCCCTCTCAGGTCTTCCTGAAGGATCCTACAGGTGATCGACTAAAAGCAAACAAAGACACAATTTCTAGACTTCTGTCTGGTCTATCTGCCCGAGGTATTTTCTTGTATCTCTTAACCACTAGTTAAGAAAATTGCTAGTAGTAAGGATTTTTGTCACTTGAGGGAACTTCAATCTTGTAAGCAGTTGTGCACTTGACCAGTTGGCTAAGAGCTTCCAGAGAGCAATTCTTAAATGCAAATAGTTGTTTAAGTTCGTTTTTGTGAGGTGTCAGTCCTGGGAGTGTGCAGCAGTCTTTAGAGGCCCCTTCTTCTTTTCGGTAGTCTGTTTGAAAGAGTGAAACTAGTAAGATGCCCATGGGAACACATACCGGCAATGGTCTTGGTGGAGTCCATAACAGATGTGGAAAGTTTTAGGATTGCTGTGCAAAACTGAGCTCTCAGCTAGTTATCGATCCATTTCTTAGCCTTTAGTCTATTGGAGGAGACATGGTAAGGTAGCCGGATTTGATGAGTTGTGGTCATGTGCCTTGCAGGTGTGCCAGTGACAAGCATGCTTCTTCAGGTTGTAAACAAGCATGGGGTAGAGGCAGTGACTGGGCCCCTTCTTACTTTACTAGAGTTAGTACGGCCCCTCCTAGCTAGCAAGGACTTTCCCGAGTTCACAAGTGACGATCTACTGGATGCAATGGATTATCAATGGCACACAGTATCCAGGTCTGGCAGCCCTGGGTGGGCAGGCTCACGAACAGAGAGTCCCCGTGTAAGTGTTTCCAAAGCTGGCAGTCCTCGAAGCCCTGCATCGTTTGGCCGTGATCTGGCCACAAAGCTAGGCAATCTAGTGGACTCTTCAAGCCCTGCTTCTTACATCCATGCTGTATCTGGCAAGCACTCACCTTTGATTTTACCTGAAGGTAGATGGGAACGGTCTAATGGAGTTGTGAAGAAGACATCCTCAGGGCGAGCTCAGGTACAAGCTAATCCTGGACACTACAAAAGTAATGGTGAAACCTTGTCTGATGCATCTGCTCCCTCATCCTTTCCCATATACCCAGTAGACAAGGATGCTCCCAATGCAAAAAGATCTCTAGCGTGGGCACTGAATGATGAGGGAAGGCAGGCTACACTGGAGTCAAATGTGCACACTGGTCCTGTGCCAGGTAGCTCAAGAATTCGGGATAGACTACCTCTTCCTGAGGAGAAGCTTGAGGAACAAGAGCTCATCAACAGTCCTTTGTCATGTAACTTGATCACTGGGGGAAGTCTGCAGCCCCTTGAGGAAGAGGGTGAAGAATCGGAGGTGCTTCCGCAGAGCCCAGATGTTGCCATGGGTGTCGCAAGAGAGGATGGTTGTGATGAGTCAGCCTTGAGTCCATCACGCTCCCGGGCACAAAATGGTGGCGTCGACCATGCTGAGAGCTCTTCCTATGATCCAGCTAGGGATTCAAACCAAGATGATGCAAGTCAAAGGGCCAATATTTTAGTGCACAACAAAGCTTCTGAGCTTAAAGGCTCTCCTCCTATGCCACAGACTCTGGAAAGGCCTACTATGGCAGCAAGTGGAAACTTTTATGTTGATGAAAGGCTAACTGACTCTCCACAAATGGAGCTTACGACTGGTGCATTGCCTGAGGCTGAATCTCCAGAGCAACTGACACTGGTTTCTAAATCGAAGTCTGCAAATGAGCAACAGATTGCAGGGAGCAGTTTCGACTCTTCAAATACCCCGTCTTCTATGGAGTCTCAAGCTAGTCCAAAAGAAAGATTGAACAGTTTGGAATCTACTCTCTCCTTGAAGCATGAAAGAATGAAATCTATATCTTCAGTTGAGATGACTTCTCCTGGTGAAGAGGGGTGCCTGCAAAGAGCAGTGTCGGATGCTTCATCAACCACAACCACCTCAAGCGACCCTGTAACAGCTTCTGAGCCCTCAAGTGCCTTTCCTGTTAGTGCACATGGTTCTTCTTCCAATTTGAACCCGCCGCAACGCATGAGTGACAATGGTCATGGAAGACAAGCCAGTTTTGCTGGGAGTGAAGCCTTCTCTTACAGCCAATATACGACAGATTCAGATTTGGAGACTTCGTCGTCGGCAGATGATTTGAGTATGCATGTAGAAGTGTCTGAAAATGAAGGAAGTGTCACTGAAGCAGATGTAGTAGCAAGCTCTACTTTCATTTCACCAAGCTCTAAAGAACTTTCTGGGTTGCCAGAAATACCAGTAAACTTGGGCACATCTAATGTGTCAGAGGTCTGCAACACTGTCTACCCCTTTGGTAAGGACTCAAGTCGCACTTTAGAGAATGCTTACATTGTATCAAATGCTAGGAGTGACAATGAGAAGAGAAGTAGAGTGGATTTGTGTTACTTAGCAGGGCTGCAGAGTTGAGTAGAATGGATCGGGTGCACAGGAAACAACCTTCTGTCAGTCCTCCTTTCATTGTTTGACTCTCTTCAGTGCGTCTTCTTTTAATAGGCTGGCAGAAGACATTCATACAGATTTTCTGCTGAGACAAACAAGCTTAAGAGTTCCTATGTAAGCTCTCATGCTTCGGACATTACCCTGGGATCTTACATGCTGCGACCAGCCCCAGTTTAGAGAAGAACCTTGTCAAAGAACAACTATAGACACATGGAAAGTACTGATGGCAAAACTCATTTGACTCCGGTAGTCCTCCAATTTCAGAGAGGAACTGTTCCAATGAAGTTGAAAGACTCTAGCACTGAGCAGGGGACAAAGCCAGTATGCAGAGTCATGCGTTAGTGCACAAGGGATTGCTTGAAGACCTCAAGATGGGAAGAACATCGTCACTAACACGACTTTGTTCTGAGTATGTCTGTGCAGGTGAAGTACAGGACCCCTACCAGATGGATCTGCCTTCACAGGAAAGCTCTACAGGTGTTCACAAAAGTGAGCTTCTATCAACCGCAAGAGATGATGGTGGTCAACCATATTTGTCCTCTGTGCATACTGAACAACAGAAGGGAGTTCCTCCTGAAAGCATTAACAGTGCAGAAGAAACGGAGGAAATGGGTGTGAATCATGAAGCTCTAGACTTCAATGTAGATAGTGCCGGTACAGGTGAAAATGGCTTTACAGATCCACAAGCTAAGGAGTCCCTTGCCAGCACGCTTACTTCAGGAACCCCACATAAGGATGGTGATGGAGAAGGTCAAGTCCAGGACTCCTCAGTGATGGATCTGCCTGCAAAGGAAAGCGTCCCTGTAAGTGGGCCAAGCACACATGGTGGGGAGAGTGAGCTTCTGTTGACTGCCGTTGATCATTCCCAAGGTAAAGTGGCTTTGTCCTCTTTGCATACTGAAGTAGAAGGGGCAGATGATCATGAAAATGATGAGATTACACAAGAAGCAGTGCAATGCAGTGGCAAGAAACATGACAAACATGTGATCTCCAAACCAGTCAACGAGTCCCCTGTCATTACTTATGCTTTAGGAACCCCGAGTGCGTACAGTGCTGAAGCAGCCCCACGGCACAACTCCACACCAATGGAGGTGCCTCCAGAGGAAGGCACAGGTCCAGGAAGCTTCAATGATCTGCATACTGGTGAGATTGAGCCTGTACCAACTGTGGGAGAGGCCAATGTTCAATCATCTTCGTCCTTTTCGCATTGTAGCCAGCAGGAGGGCACTCGTCAAGAAGAGGATGAGATTGCTACGAAAGACGATGCAAATGCTGCTACCTGTGAATGTCCTAACAAAACTCACAGTTGGGGAACTGTGAGTGGGGACAGTGTCAAAAGAAGACAAGCCCAGGACTCCCAAGTAATGCAGCTGCCTTTAGAGGAAAGCGCTACTGTAGGTGTATTGAATGCAAGAGATGCTGAAGAGGAATCATCCCCACCTTTTCCGCATACTGAACAATGGAGGAGAGCTGATGATGCAGGGGTTCAGAATGCACAAGAAACAGTCAAGAGTAGTGTTGGTGAAGACGACAAAGATGTGATCTTCAAACCAGTCAATGAGTCCCCTGTCAGCACTCAGGCTTTAGGAACCTCGAGTGAGGACAGTGCTGAAGAAACCCAGGACTTCCCAGGGATGCATCTGCCTTCAGAGGAAAGCATAACAGTAGGTGGAGAGAGCTCCAATGGTGCTGGTGTTGACCACAGTGAGCCTGCATTAAATGCAAGGGATGCTGAAAAGGAAACATCTCTGCCTTCTTGGCATACTGAACAACAGGGGCGAGTTGCTCATGAAAACCGTGAGATGCCTCTAGAAACAGTGCAAAACAGTGTCAGTGAAGCAAGCAAAGATCTGATCTCTGAATCAGTGAATGAGTCCCCTGTCAGCACTCATGATTTACGTGTCCTGAGGGAGGACACTGCTGAAGATGCTCTACAGAAGGACCCCACACCAATGGAGGACAATGATGAAGAAGGACAAGCCCATGACTCCCCACTGATGCAGCTGCCTCAAGAGGAAAATGTTACAGTAGGTGCAGGAAGCCCAAATGGTGCATGTGATGGCCAGAGCGAGCCTGTATCAAGGGTAAGTGACGCTGAAGGTGAAACATCTTCTTCTTTGCATGCGGGACAACAGGGGGTAGCTGCTCAAGAAGTGGGGGGGATTTCTCAAGAAACAGTTGAACACAGTGCAAGCTGTGGAGCAGTAAACTCCGGTGCAGGGTTAGTCAGTGAAGATGATAGAGGTGTGACATGCCCACAAACCAGTGACTCTCCTATCAACACTCCTGGTTTAGAAGTTGTGCGTGAGGATAACAAGGAACAAGATCAAGTGCACCCACAGCTGCCTCCAGAGAATGGTGTAGCCAGTGCAGGAGGGACAAATGGTGCACCGGTTGGCCACAGTGACCCTGTACTAGCTGCAAAAGATGCCAAAGGTGGAGAAGCGTACTCCTCTTTGGACTCTGAGCAACATGAGGGAGCTGGTGAAGAAAGGGAGGAGACTGGTCAAGATGTATTAGAAAGGACTGAAAACTATGAAGGACATAATTGCAATAGAAAGAATGTGGGAGAAGATGACAGAGGAGCGATGGCTGCAGATGTCAATCAATTCCCTGGCAATGATGAGGAAGGCCAAGCCCAGGTCTGCCTACCCCTGCAGCTGTCTTCAGAAGGTGTTACAGCACAATCACAAAGTCCAAATGGTGCAGGGGAGGCTCTATGGACTGACAAAGATGCAGAAGGTGAGGCATCCTCGTCAGGTTTGCACACTGAACCTGAGAATGGAGCTGTTCACGAAAACGGAGAGATTGTTGACAAAACTCTTGAGAGTAGCGTCCATGAATCATGGAACTGCAGTGCAGAGGATATTGGTGAACATGACAAAGGCTTGACAGCTGCAACAAATAGGGGAAACATAGCATCATTGTCCTCTTTGTGTTCTGAGCGACAGGTGGGAGCTGCTGAAGAAGACAGTGAGATTGTTCAACAAAAATGCGAAGCACAGAATTATTGTAATCAAGATGAAGGTGTGACAGCTGCACACGCTAATGGGTCCTGTGTCAACTCTCCTGCTTTAGAAACTCAAAATGAGGAAAAATATGAAGACAATCTTCCGTCATTTCATATGAAGAGGCTTCGACGGCTTCCCGGTCAAGCACTTCTGAACAATGATGGTGTCTTATCAGATGACCCCATCGTCTTGAATGAAGTCACTGCGAGGCGATGTGAACAATTACGAGGCCAAACTCAAAGTCTTCATGACCCTGTCAAAATAAGGTCAGCGCAAGTGGGTGATGATGCTTTGCAAACTCAGACCTGTGTACCACCAAATAAGGATTTTGAGAAGAAGTCATCTCCAGCTCAAGGGGTTGAGGAGAAAGAAGAGGCAAAAAATGCAAGCTTACTGGAATCGAACAACATGCCTGCCAGTACAGCAGGAGAAGAGCTAAGTAGTACAGATTCACCTGATGGCCAGGTCAAGTCACGCACTACAATTTTCCCAGGAGACTTGAAAAGCAGTTGTGATTCATCAGGCAGCCATGGTTCAAGGCCTACCAGAAGCGTTGGAGATTCTCCCGACAGTCAAGGTATAATGTGCACTCAAATTGTTGTAGTTTAATTGCCAAGATAATTGCATAACAAGGATGAGTAACCTGACCATGATTCTATACCTTTGCAGGACCAATTGCTGCTTCAGGTCCCATCTATTGGCCTCATTCTTCAATCAACCATTCAGGCCCATCCTCTGGAAATGTTTCTTGCCTATCTGAGAGCAATAGTGCAAGCACTCCGTCCTTCGCCGTCCCTGTGTAAGTAGTATATCATCCCTTTATCTTGAGTCATATGTCTATGAGTTGTAATACTAGGATAGTCTACGGACTTCGTAAATGCTAGTGACGCTGAGACACCTGTCAGCCAGGTGCTAGCTGACTGATGGAGCGCCAGAGTTGATGCCCTGCAGTGATGTTCTCCCTTAAAATAAGGGTTACTGTTGACCTGTACTTCTAAGGAAAACTCTTATCAGCTGCTTGAACATCCTTATCTCACAAGTTGTTTTGAGAAAAGTAGTATGCACATATTTTGCAATGTAGGGATCGGACTGTCCAATTCATTCAAACTTTGTTTGGTAGGGAAAAAACCTCAGGCAGGGACCTTCCACTTCAGCAGCGGCATACAAGTGTCTGTGTCTCAAAAACACACATTAAAGATTGCTCTTGCGTGTTTGAGGCACAGGATGACTAAATTAGAGGTCCCCTGTCTGCTGGTCTAAGATGTCATGCAACCATCAGCCAACACTGTACAGAGAGTGGTATCTGAATTAATGGAAAGTTAGCACAATTGCCATAGAGAGTCTGGCAGCCTCTGGTTCAAAAAGGTTGAGACTTGAGACTGTCAGCTAAGTTTTGTAGACCTACTCTGCCTACATGACAGAATTCAGGTTTCATTCTCTGGTTTCATTGCTGTACCAGCAGGGCTGCTAAAATGGCCAAACATTACCCCGAGAAGCAGCGATGGAGATGGTGTTGTCTTTGCTGTTCAAGACCTTCAAGTTAATACTGAGGTATGAAAACTTTCGCCCAAATTTGTGCAAGTCAGGTTGACCTGCTGGTGCACCCATGAAGGTCAGGTATCAGGAGTTGGGAGTATATTTAACCTCACCAGTCATCATTATAGCACTCAATTTATAAATTAAAGACTCAGCTGAAATGGAGCAAAAGAACTTGCAAGTGGTACAACTGTGAAGATAATTTGCACACCCTGCTGTCCAGCTATTGACTCAGGCACTGTCAATTAGTGATGTCATTGTTTGAAAGTTGGAGGGTGCATATGTTCGCTGTTTTGCAAAAGTCCATTCATTTTGTTGGCTACTTAGTGGAAATGCCTTTCTTTCTGGTGTGTCAGTCTTTTTAAACATGCACCTTGGATTCGATCTGTTTTGTTGTGTCCATTGATTATGGGCGTGGCTCATGGAGCTTGGTGTGGTGCATGCAGGGGCACTTACTGCAGCTCTGTTATATTTGTGGAACTCCAAAATTATAGGGGCCTTGAAAAATGTCACAATGCGATTCTTATCTTCTCAAGTAAACCCCACGTCACTGTAAAGTACTGTATTGATAAACTTAGTTAGCCTTCACATCAATGTCTTTGTTACATATTTTGTATTTTGTTGTAAACTATGTCGCATCAGGTCTGAAAATTTGGTGTACACGTGCATAGGCCTAATGTAGATGTGGGTGGAAAATCTGGCTGGATACAGTGTTGAGAGGAGGTATTGTCCAGAGCCACTGTAAAACTTAGAGAAACTGTCTTTTGCAGAGACTTCTGTGCTCTCTGCTACATCATCTGTGGCATATTACTGCATTATTACTAGAATTAAGAGCAATAGGTTCCTTTCAAGTTGTAGAGGAAACCCAATTATGCATTCAGGCAGACATCATGTGGAAGCTGCATTATATTAAGAGATGTGAATCTGTTCCAGTTGACTGATGCAAAAATATCCTCAATACTTCCTCTCCATGGGTGATAGAAATAGCAGGGAATAGCCCACAACCTGGCCACTGCTGTACGTAAGCATGTGTTAAACTGCAGATTTTACAGACATGAAGCATCGTGACCTCACTGATAAACTCTTTAACAAAGTTGTGGTGGGGGGTGTACTTTCCCATGGCTGATATGGGCGAGGATTGCCTAACATATCAGACAATTATGAAGCCCATTGTAGCAGCCGTGAGCTCTTCAGCCGGAGTCTTCTCGCTCTCGACGTCCATAGTAATTCACAAGTCTTACGGCTTGCTGTTACTTGATGGTGAGGCGCTATACAGAAGCTTCAAGCTGGTTTTTGATTTGATGTTAGCTACTGTCTTTGGGTACCCTGCAGCTACGACTATTTGCCTCTTTCTGATATGATTTTCAGAGCCTCCGAAAAAATGAAAAAAAAACAGAAAAAAACAAAAAGATGCGGTATGGTTGAGATCTATACATTAAGATTGGTGGTTTGTTTTGTGTTGTTTTGTTTTATCTTGTCGTTGAGATCTCCCAAACAACAAAGCCTCTGCCAAGCGTCTTGATACCCCTGGAAAGCCCAGGGTGCATCGAGGCAGCGTGGATATTGAATTTTTTGTCTTTTTTGTCACTAGAAATTCATGAAAAATAGTAAACTGGGTTTTTCCTGGAATATAAACGACTATGTGCTCAACAGCATAGGCCACACTAGTACTATAATAATTACAATATATCAATCTCCCTTTATTTTGTACAAGCTAAATAGCGAGTTTTTTTGCTCTTTATACTGAATTTTAAATCCCAAAATTATGCGGAAGGAGACCTGCCCAAGGTGAATTGGAGGCATCGCCGTAGTTTTAGAAAAGGAAAATCAACGCCCACCTTTCCTATAAGAGGAAGAGAGGCAGCTTCTAGTACCCCTCTTCTTTCTTTTCGTCCTTTCTACTATTCGATTAATCTCTACGCTTTGATTAGCTGGTCATGAGGCGGTGACCTCTTCATCAGTCTCCAGTCTCTACAGCCTCTGCACACAAGGTTACTTGTTACTTCTTCCTTATACTTTTGCATTATTAATGTAGTTGGAGGGCCTCTGTCCCCCTCTTCTCTATTACTTCACCCTTAAGAGCCTGCCATTGGGCAAAATCCCCCACCCCCCCCCAAAAAAGTGACATCTGGCGAGTTACTTACACATCTGGCGAGACTACACACCTACCGTTACATCCAAAAAAAATGAACCTTACCAGATTCACCTTGGCTACAGCGTACATCAACTCACCATACTACTAGAGAGATTTTAATGTTTTAGTAGGGGTATTTTTTTGTTTTTGGATTTCACAAAGTATGAAATTTGCGCTTTGACCAAGCTATTTGAGTGGGGGGGTAATTCCACATTAAAATGTGAAATGGTATCCTAGCCAACTATTGTGAAAATTTCAAGCCAAAGAACATATGAAGCGAGACGTTTGTTTTGTTTTGTTTTGTAGCGTTGAGATGTCCCAAACCGCGAGGCCCCAGCCCTGGTGCTTGATACCATTGGAAAGCCCTCGACGAGGAGGAGTGCACGGGCTTGGTCTCATGATTTTGGGCCTGCGGTGTGGGAGATGTGGAATTTCAAGTACTTTGGGTCGCTGGAAATTCACGAAAAATTGGAAAGTGGGCATTCCTGGGACCTTGGTTGGAGCCTCGACAGGAGAGATATCAAGGGAAAGGTCTCCGGTTCAAATCTGGTCGTAGGCTCTGTGGAAAAAAAATGCATTTGGACTTAGATGACATTGGACCTTTGGGCAACGGCAGAGGCTACCCTAGAGGTTGCACTTGGGCCTCCACATAGGAGAGGCACTTGCATACATAGGAGATTGCACTTGGGCTTAGATGACACTTGACACTTGGGCCAACGGCATAGGCTACCCTAGTTTGTTTTCATTAGGGTCCTTTGTATGTGTTTGAGGGGGGGTCAAAATGACTCTCGGTAATTCAAAGCGTTCTAAAAATTGAGCCATTGATAATGAGATGTTTTACTTGATCCTCTTGCATGAAGTTGTGGAATGCACTACAATAGTGAGCCTGATCAAAACAAATTCTAGATCCAAGGGTTACCACCCAACTATGGACAAATTATGTCTGGCCACGTAGACACAGTCAACTCTACATGGCCCCTCTTGCATGCTCCATTTTCATGACCATGCGTTCTCTAACAAGTCTACTGGTTGGAGAATTCGATAAAATTTACTAGTTTCAAATGTGAGCACTGAGAAGGTAGACCATGTTTTTTTTTTTTGAGAAGGTAGACCATGTTGTCAGAAATGTAAACGCAAGTTGGAACCATTTAAAAAATAGTAAAATTTGCAAAAAGTACATAAGAAAATCTACTTCATCAAAACCCGAAACGGGTCTCATGGGCCTTAAGGGTCAAGTTACTTAGTTTATTCATCCATCTCTGGAGCTACCTTCTTGATTCACCTATTCAGTGTACAAACAACGGGAGGTCTTTACTCTTTACACTACACCAATGCTGGGCTCACTTGGAGGAGCCACCAAAGATGTCTGTGCCCTAGAGGTTGATGCAGCCACGCTGGATACAGCAGTATTTGTCTTCTTGAAGCAATTCTTGCTCACTTTGAAGGTACAACGTCATGAATTCGAGCGAACTTGAAAGAGAAAATAGACGAGATTGAAGAGAGTTTAATGAGATGCAGTAGAGATTACTCTCAATGCACCACACGACACTTGCTGCGGCGGCAAGATCTCGACTTGGATTGAGACTTCCAATGCAATCACTCACACAAAATACCATTACCTCCAACATCTGAATGAGATGCTGCCTTCAAGGCCAAATCTGCACAATCCCCTCCCACAAAGCGAAAGGATGCGACTGTGGAGGATGCTCTCACTTCCATTTTTGGGGGTTCTAATATCTAGTATCTACATACGTGGTAGTCTGACCACCATACCTGCAATTCAACAACACGTCCGCAACCATGGATGAACAAAAGTGATGATACAATGGGATCAGCATAAAATTGATGATACAACCGGATATTGATTGACGACGAAGTTGTGTCTGCGCATCGTTGTAGTAGGAGTCGCTACTGGCAATCTCAGCTGAAGAGCGATGGCAGCTCTGCGCTGTTTTGGTGCTTGTCAGGCCTTCTCTCCTTACCCGTCTAGGTCTCTGTACTGTCGCACCTGGCAATCTCATGCTGTGTGGAGGTCGTGCCGCTGCGGAGGAGAAAATGGGTCCGGTGCGTCTTGCCCAATCAACCTGGCCTGCTCAAGCGCAGCTCCCGAACAAGGTACCGAAGATCTTTAAAGTAATGGGTTTCTTTTACATGTCCCTTGTCAAAGATACGACCTCTTTTGTTCCCATTCCACGTTGTTGGTCAGGACTTGTGGAATGAGTCGATCCAACCTTTCCGAAGGATCCTGAATTGAACATACTTGTAGTTAAGTCTAAATCCGGTTGAGCATTTGTGGGGCTTCGTCTCTGCCATGGCATAGGCCAAAATTTTCCAGAGCCATGCCATTGTAGAAGCTGCGCGATTTTGTTATCAGGGGCGGGTTGGAATACACAGTAGCATCCTTGCATCTCCGCTTGTAGTCATGGCTGCACACTGTGGCAGCTTTCCCTCTAGTTAAGCGCTTAAACCGGGTAGGTTCATGCTTTACACATCTCAACCATTCGGGAGATACATATAGCCCACTAGAAAGGAGGAGGGCCTTTTTCATCCCAACTCCATGCTTTGCAAGGATGGTCAGAATTCTTGAGAAATTCGTCAGGTGAGTGCAGATAGGGGAGCAACTCTCAGTTAACTCTTGGAACTGCTTGATGATATGTCTCAAGTACTAATGTCATATAGTGCCATACTCTTGCACTACTAACCTTTTTTTTCCCTTCAATTTTTTGGAAAGTCCTAAACAATGTAACTGGTTGGCTTAATCACTTCATCAGATGAAGGATCGAATGTCTCCTTGCAAAGCATGGGTAGGAGAAGAGCGATGGTGACAGCAGCTATGATGCCCGTGGTTTCTTTCTTCCTTGGCTTCGGTCTTCCCCAGTCACTGCCAGGACTTGAAGCGATTGCTGCTGAGTAAGCTTGCCTCCACACTGTTCCTGTTCCTAAGTAAGATTGCCCTGCTTCTTCTGTGTCTTTTCCTGGGGCCTCTCCTATTGACGTTCCAAAGTCCATGCAATTCCAGTCCTTTGGCCTCTTGTTGTGATGTTTTTTGGAGCTCATAGCAGTTTCATGATGAACTTGTCATACATTTTCAGTTCTACTTTGAAGGTTTCCCATCCACAGTAACTCTACCTAGCAATGCAATGTATTGTTCTTGTTTCTCTTGCGCCTTAACTCGGTTTGATACTTCTCAAAGTGGACTAAGTTGCTGTCTCAATCACTTTTTAGGAATGACTACAAACTGGTCTAGTGTACTAATTAGCAACCCCTTGTGTGGTGGCTCACCACTAGGGATGAGATTTTGAGATTGGAAAGGATACGTGGTGAGCTGAGGAAGGTGATATCCAAGTCAAAAGCTGCAGGAATTCTGCGCCTTGCCTTTCACGATGCCGGCACTTTCAACAGTGCTAAGAAGTCAGGTTGTCACTGGGCGAGGTTTTATGATTGGATTGAGGGGTTAAGGACAACATTTAAATTTGTCCCCGACAATCACAGAACATTGAGTCCCAACAACTGGTCAGAATGCTCCTTAATTGAGTATCCATGATGGCCACTGCTGCCTGGCAAATTGATCACTGCCTTCCCGTGATCAAAGCTAGAATCTTTCTCCCAAAGGACTTACTCCTTCTCTGATTGGTGCCTCTTTTATCCAACCAGCCTGCAGGAAAGCTGTCCCAATCAAGGAAGTATGATTTTGCCTTGGGGCTCGCTTGCTTTTTACAATGGAAAGCGTGCATTGGTCTTTTGATATCTTTGTTGTAGGAATGTCCGACATCTTGCTGTGGCCACTTGGATGGAAATTTACTGAAGTTGGACTGGCTTGGGCACCAGGGGGCATGAATGGGTCTATTGTCTATGAGCTCGAGAGGCCTGAGAATATGGGCTTAAAACGCTCCATAAGGGTAAATTGACTGCAACTGTGTCACCTCTGTGATGCAACCTTTGCAAGTGTCAAACCTGACCAAATCAATCTAAATGTTTTGAACAACTCCATAGGAGAGATTCATTTGTGCTTTGTGAAATGGTCGTTGTGAATATGTACTCATTTTTCAAGGGGCTGTACATGTTTCGCTTCTCTTATTACAAAATTTCTGTGGACAGTCGCCTTAAGGTGGAGAATACTCTGCAAATGACTGTAGGTGCTGCAGAAAGTGAAGGATGAGCTGGATCCAACAGTTCCAGGTAGGTGTTGTGGTGCCCTGTCCTCTGGGTGTATATTTTGGATGGGTTTGCTAGAGAGCAGTGGTGTAGATGACTGGCTTTACTTATGTGGGATGCTCTGGGGACCAACCTGTAGAGGCCAGGGACGGCATACATGTGATGAGCTGGCGTCTGCTCTCTTTGCAGTGTCCTGGGCAGACCTCATTGCCGTGGCTGGGGCCGTGGCTGTGGCGGAGTGTGATGGACCTCAGATACCAGTTAAACTAGGCCGGGTTGACTCCTTGTAAGGGTCCTCAGTTGATTTCTGCTGCAAGTTATGAGATCAAAGGTTGTATCTGTGGAAAGTGTGTGCTTGGATTGACCACACTTGAGGGCAGTGTGCCAGATCCTGAAGGAGAAATGCCAGAGGAGACTCTGAGTGCAAGCGCACTCAAACAATGCTTTCAAAGCAAAGGATTTACGTATGGCACCACCCACACTATTGAGATTTTCTTTCTTTGCTGTTGCTGCCTTTCTCATTCCTAAAAGCCAGCCAGGAAAGGGAACCCATGTCTGATTTTAAAGAATCAAAGAGGCTGTCACTGCAGCTCATTTCAGTATGTTCGGCTAGAAGCTTGAGACGAGGCTGTTAGTTATTCCCCTCCTTCCGTTGGATAGTCACATGACATTGATTCCATGGGCAAAGAGCTCTCTTGAGACATTTGGAAGGTCAGAAACAACTGCATCTTTGAAGGCTCGCCACTAGTTCTTTTACTGTAGTGGGATCATTGTATTCTTCTCCCATTCCCTCCACCCCCTTCCCTTCTCCTTTCAGATCCATCCAAACCTTGGGGGGAGGCGGGCAGGGCCACAAGGCTACAGGGAGCTCTCATGAGTACATTCGCCTCTTTCTGGATCTCTGTTGTGTTGCCACTCTCCCTGTCCTCTAGGAAGCCTATTGCCATTGGGTGGACTTGATACGGGAGTACATTAATGTCTCTGTGACTAAATGCCGGCCTTGTGACCTCGTGTCCTTGTTTGTTTCGACCTGAAGCGCTTTGCTCCAGGTAAGGTAGTGCATTGGATTTAGTTGGAAAGCTTGGGGCCTTTCCCTCTTTAGAATATGCCTACACGGGCCATTCCCTGCAACTCCCTGGAGTGTGATCTCTGAATGGTAACAAGCGGACCCCTACCGCTTGGGGGCAGCCCCTCCGCCCAATTTGGGCAGTCGTATGCTCTGTATAGCATACTCGGCACTTGGGCTCGGGTTGGTTCCTGTGCTTAAACTTATAGCCTGCGAGATCAATCAATATTTTAGCTCCTATCAACATCAACACTCCCCAGGGTGATTCCTGGGAATTGGTTACTTATGCCAAATCTAGGGCTTCATGTGTAGTTTTTGGGGTGAATCCCAGGATGGACGATGTGTCCTTTAAAACTACATGCTCTAGCTTAGGCTTGGATTTCTTGGCTAATGGTTCCATCTCGAGACTTGATAACAGGGGTACGTTGAAGGTTGCAATGTCCAAAAGTGCTTCTAATAGAGTCCCACATCAATTCAATCTCAAAGAAGTTCGTCCCTTGACTGGCTGGAGAGCGGTCTTAGACATTGGTGATTCAATGGGGCGCTCTAGGAAGACAACCAAGGGCAAGGACTTCAACTTGAGAGTTTCTAATCGGTTTGATGCTCTGGATGAGGTTGAATCCAAACAGCCAGAAGGACAAGATGCCCCTAAGTGTACAGAACCTGAACGTCCTGAATCTGAAGGATTTGGTACTCTGAATGGTTTACCAATCCTCAAGGTTTACACAAGACGAACAAATTCTATACACGGGGTAATTGTCCCCAAGCCGTCAGATGGACAATCTGTCCCTAAGTGTGCAGAGCCTGAACGTCGTGTAACTGAAGGATTTGGTACTCTAAATGGTTTACCAATCCTCAAAGTCTACACAAGACGAGCAAAATCTATACACGGGGTAATTGTCCCCAAGCAGTCTGACGGACAATATGCCCCTAAGTGTGCAGAGCCTGAGCGTCATGTAACTGAAGGATTTGGTACCCTGAATGGTTTACCAATCCTCAAAGTCTACACAAGACGAGCAAAATCTACACATGGGGTAACTGTCCCCCCTTTGCAGAACGGTTCGCCGTCCAGGAGCAATCACAAGCTACCTAGACGACAAACAATTCACATGCAAAGGGCTGGCTTGCGGCTGGCCACTTTCAACTTCTCAGGGCTTACTAACCAAAGGAAACAACTCGAAGTGGGACAAGTCCTTCGGACTAATGATATTCATATCTGTGCAAGAAACATGGGAAACGTCGGATAAACTGGTTGGAGATGTCAATGGTTATAAATGGGCAGGTAGGATGTGTACTCTCAAGGCAGCCTCTGCCAAACGCGGTCAAAAAGGGGTTGGATTCTTTGTCCGTGATTTCTTGTTTGATAATTGTGAAATTATCAACAAGGGTTTGAGGTACGAGCATAGTATCTGGCTAAAACTGAATCTGAAGGGCGGCATGAGTACGAAGGACCTCTTTGTGGGTTGTGTTTACATGCCCACAGAGGGGACCCTTAGTGCTGACGCAGACAAAGCCTTCGAAGATGTAAAGCTGGACTGTGCTTCATTCCTTGCCAAAGGTCAGGTAGTGCTATTGGGTGACTTCAATGCCCGGGTGGGCAAAGGGCTCCATCAGGACGATATCATTGGGCCTTTTGGTGAGGACGAGCTGAATTCTAATGGCAGACGGTTAATTAACTGTCTGGAAGAGCTTCAGCTTTTGACCTTGAATAACAGGACAACAGGTGACCAAGTGCAGTGGACTCGTGAGAAATCCCAAACTGGGGAACGTTCAATTGTGGACTATATCATAATGGACAAAAATTTGTTTCCCCAGTGTGCCAATGTGTTGATCGACAGAACTGATATTGGTACCTCTGACCACTTCCTGGTTTGGACTGAGATCAAAAGGTGTTTTCCCAACACCAAGAGATCTGTGAAACGTTCGATTCGGAAGTGGCGCATAGAAAAATTCCATAATGAGGAGGTCAAGGCTGAGTACGTCCAGGCCTTGCAAGAGGCTCTCCCTCATTTTGTCCAATCGCTCCAAGAACTTCAGTCTCGCTCTGACAACGCAAGAAATGAAGTCGAAAGAGCAGTGGACTCTTGGGAAAGTTTCGTTTCCTCCGTGGCTGACAAGATCATTGGGAGAAATGTTAATTGGTGGACCAATGAGATCAAACTCAAGATAGCTGAGAGACGAGCCCTTTATAAAGAGTGCTGCAATTTGAAAACCAACAGAGAATTGTGGGCGAGGTACTACCAGCTCCGTAAAGATATCAATCAGCTTGTTAGGTCTCAGAAGAAATTATACTGGGACAAGTGAAATAAACTCAAACCACCATGGTGGTAATGACAAGAAATTCTGGTTGGCCCTTCAACGTTTGTACAAGCCTAAAAACGGTCAGCAAGTACAAGCGCTGAAGACTACTAAAGGTGCAGTGGTGACTTCATCGGTTGACATTGTCAAAACCTTTGAAAATCACTACAGTATCCTTGGCAGAACTTCTAGGTCTAACAGTGAGGGGTCTTCTGCTGAATGGAGGGACACAGTCGGAAAAACTGTTCCTATGATTCACAACAGCCCTGATGAACTGGAGTATATTTCAATGGCTTATAACGCTCCCATTAGTTCTTCTGAGATTGTGGAAGCAATTGAACATTTAAATGGATATAAAGCTGGTGGACCTGATGGTATTGTCAACGAGCCAATCAAGCACGGTGGTGATCCCATGATAGAGGCCCTAGTTCTCCTCTTTAACCTTATCTGGAAGACTGAAATGTTCCCCTTTCGCTGGCGACAGGGGGTCATTGTCAATCTATACAAGAAGGGTGACAGAGAAGAACCGGGGAACTACCGTGGCATCACGCTCCTCAATGCTGTTGGCAAGACATTCTGCAGAGTTATAAGTACTTGTCTCGAGGTTGATCTGGAGTCTAGAGGTTTGTTTCCACGAAGGCCAAGCTGGCTTTCGGCGAAACAGGGGCTGTGTGGATCATATCTTCACTCTAAGCCAGATTATCCAGGGAAGGAAAAAAGAAGGGAAACCCACTTATGTTTTTTTCCTGGATGTCAAAAAGGCTTATGACACAGTGTGGAGAGATGGCCTATGGTTCCGCCTCTGGTCTTGTAGGATCAAGGGAAAAATGTGGAGAGTTGTCCACAACTTGTATGCTCACACCAAAAGCTGTGTCACTGTTAACGGACAGAAGTCCAACTTCTTTGACATAGACCAAGGTGTAGCTCAAGGATGTACTCTCTCCCCTCTGCTCTTCAATGTTTTTATCAATCAACTCCTCGAGGATGTGGAAAGTGAGGGATTTGGGTTAAGGGTGGGTGATACCACCATACCAGCCCTTATGTTTGCGGATGACTTAGCAGGCATAGGGGAGACTCCAACCAATCAATGTATGGAGTCTTTAGAGTGGTGGTGTTGTAGTTCTACTTTGACTTTGATTAAGAGAGAAAAAGGAGATTATCCTCCAGGAGTAGATTGATTGCGCGAAGAGATACTTTTGATCTTTGGGGGCTAGAGGCTAATGTCAGCAAATGTGCAGTGGTAGCATTCAACGACAGAGGAGAGGGAGGAAGTGATCTTAAGTGGCAGTGGGGTAGCCAAGAGATCCCGGTCCTCCCTTCCTACACTTACCTGGGCGTTGAATTTTCCTCCAATTGTAATTGGGATGCACATATCCGGAAAGTTGTTCAAACTGGCAAGGGCAAAGCTCTGGGGCTCACTAAATTTTTCCACTGCAGAGGGGTCAACTCTGAGGTTCAGAAAACCATGCTTTGCCGCGTTATTAGACCTGCCTTGGAGTACGGATCTGCTATATGGGTTGATAACTCCAACCAGGCTAAGTCTCTAGAATCCATTCAAGTGGGGGTGCTTAAGGAGTGTATGTCAGCATGCTCCAAAACAGCCAATGTGGCTGTTCGGGGTGAGTTTGGCATTCCGTCCTTAAGCTCCCGACGAGATGAATTCAAGGTCAGATGGTGGGGTCAGCTGCAACATATGCCCAACACCAGATATCCTAAGTTAATCGACTCTATATCTTGGAAACAGGACCGCCCTGTCAAACAGGCTAAGTCCTGGCAGAAGAGAGTAGAAGAGATTCTCAAGGTCCTGGACCTGGATCCGCAAGTCTTGACCCTGCTGGATAAATCTGATTTAGAGGCTGTAGTGTCCTCAGCCATGTCTGTTGCCATGAGATTGTCTGATGAAAATGAAGTTAGGCAGAAAACCTCCCTGAACTTGTTTCCAGTCAGTGACATGGGGGAGGATATCTTGGATGACCTCAAGGGTCTACCCACTCTCGGCACTAGACTGAAATTTAAACTCAGGGCAGGAAGCCTACCTTTGAACAGCAAACAGAAGCAGAGAGAAAGGGAGAGTGCAATTGCCCATTGTGTGGGCAATCTGAAGACAGTATTCATTTTCTGATACACTGTCCGGGGTTCTCTCACCAAAGAGACGCTCTCTTCAACTCTATCAAGGGAATTGTGCCTGTACCCCTATTTACCAACTTTGAAAGTCTCGAGGCTGAGCCAAAAGCCCAGGCCCTCCTGAGGCCTAGGTTTTGGGCAAATCACACACAGCAGATTGATGCTTGTGTGAAGGGATTTCTAGAGGATATCTGGAAAACCCGGATTAATTCTTATATGAAGGTAAGTCTTACTACCAACGTCAGCCCCTGACAGAGGTAGGTTCTGTCCCTTTTGTTCCCGCTCAAACTGGGCGCGGGGTCAATGGCCACAAGGCTACGGCAAACAACGTCTTATGAGTACAATCTGTTGTGTTGCCATTTTGACAGTCCATATTTTGGCTCCAACCCTACCCAGCTCTCTCCGCCACTTTTCTTATGCCGAGTTCCAGCATTTTGAGCACCACTTCCTTCCCCTATACTCTTTTAGCCCTTGCTCAAGTCTCATGACGTGAGATTTCTTGCCCTGATGTAGGCAGAGCTTACCACAGGCATATGGTTTGGGTTAGGCTCAACCTTTCAGCTGAAAATTGATATCGTTTCCTTCTATTAGCTGGAGGAACCAACTTCCAGTTGCTGTTGTAATAAAATTTGTCAGACGGATAAATGAGGTTGCCAAGTGGACATATTTCGCCTGCTTGCTGCATCCATGGGCAGGATCTTCTGGTAAATGTCTTGCTGGAAGGTCTCATAATAAGGTATAGCCTGCAACCATTTCCGCTCTGCTGTATGAAACTTGAAACTATCTGGATTACCACCTTCCTGCATGCCTGTTGTATTGCTAGATAATCATCCTCAACTTTGCTTTGGAACTTTATACTGCTGGAAAGATGGTGCTTCATGCTTTGGCATAATGTGGGTAGGACGCAGGAACTGGTGGTGCTGTCAGGCGCCCACACTCTTGGAAACAAAGGTTTTGGGAACCCCAATCTGTTTGACAGCTCATACTTCCAGATTCTTCTTCAAAAACCCTGGAAGAATGCAGGTATGTGTTGATACAGCAAGTGCATGCTTTTCCCCTTTCAAAGAGGCCCATGGATCTCCGTCATGGGCGAAATGTCAACCCTCTCTTCCAGATATTTATGGTCCAGTCTCTTACAAGGCATCGGAGCTTAACAACTATCTTCCATCTCTCTCGCTTGTAAGACATGTCTGGGTGTCCTCTTAAAAGTGTTCAGCAGCTTCACTGTGCTTGATCTGCCGTGGGGTGCTGAAGTTGTGAAAAAGGTGTCTTTTTCACCGGTCTTGTAAAGCTAGGTGGACATGCAAGGCGTGGATTTGTAACACTGATGCAATGGAACTCAGGGGCGGGTAGTTTCAATGCTTGTTGAACAGTGCAGTTGCTGCATGGCCCTGGGTAGGTGCTGGAGATGAGACAACTGTGATGACAGCTACAATGACAGGGCTACCCACAGATCGAGCTCTCAGTGATGATAATGAATGCCTAGTGTGAGTTATCAAGACAATGCCCTCTACCGATCCCTCTTGTTGCTACTGACCAAATTGGTAGGTTCTATTCCTCTCATGCTGCTGGTTAGAATGGCCTATTACATCTTTCATTAGGGGCTTCTGCAAACAGGGCTGTTATCCTCAGTTTTTTGGTCTCTCCATATTTGTTATTTAGAATGCAGTATACACAACTTCAGGACAGTGGAGTACCTTGTACACTTACAGATTGTTACCAGGCTTCCACCCAGATGTCCCATTGGTTTTCGGGCTGACCATATTCTTTGAAGTGGAAGCTTCCATGCTAACACCAAAATGTGTGGAGATTGCAGGTGGTTGCAAATTTACGCAGAGGACCAAGGACGCTTCTTCAAAGATTTCTCTGCAGCATATCTCAAGCTTGTGGACACCGGTGCACAGAGGGAACCCATCCAAGCTTAATAAAGCCCTTTCCAATGGTAATGCAACTCCCGTTGCCCCTGCAGCCAACCTATATATATACTCGTGAAATGCCAGGAAAAACATCCCAAAACCAGGAAAACCTACGGAGACAATACTGCTTAACGGTGATCATATGTTAGTGTGCTCTTCATGGGCAATAAACCTGGAACTGCTATTAGTACTCAGAGAGGAAGCTCCTAGAGCTTGGTGTTGACATATCAGCTTTCACCAGTATGTTCATGCGTAAATCATGCGGTAATGGGTCACAGAGTCAACAGCAGAATGTTTGTTCAATTACAAACAGGCACAGTCTGAAATTTTAAAGACTTTCTGTACATTATAACGTCTTGTTGTTTGTTATTTATTCACTTGCACACATGCCAGTGTGTAATCGACGCATATATGTTAGGGAGCAAAATTATGTTCACCTCAGTGAAAAGGAAGACATGTCAGTGGACTTCACACATGGGTCACATCCAGGCACCAGGTGCCGCGTTGAGGATATTGGTGGATGTTTTTCCACCAACAGTCAGCAACATCCCTGCTCTTACATCTGCCCACAACACCCTGGCAGCCAGTACCAGTTCAGTACTCTCCATTTCTATACCCATTCCCTGCCTGCACAATCCATACTGCTTCATATTCCATACAAGCGCAGCATCTTCTGAAGAATTCAAACTATGCTGCTTGGAACATTGTCAGGTCCATGCAAACAGAACCAACATTTTGACTAAGAATTGAACAAGATATTTCTACCTTTGTTCCAACAACTACTGTGAATCATTCCCAGGTGAGCCTACAAGGTCAGTGAGGATCAACCTCATCCAGAGTCCCTTCACAACTATCACAAATACGATCAAAATATGGAAAATTGTGTAGCTTGGTCAAATACTCCACACTGCACTAGACAAAACTATGTTTGATCCGAGCATGACAATGCTGAGTCCCTCAGACAACTTTAACAGACAGGGCTTTGGTAGCCATTTTCAATGTATTCCTGAACATTGGCTAAAATGAAGGTGTCCGCAGCTACAATTCTGGCAGAGAGTAAAACTCAACTCTATAATCAAACCCCTCCGGAGGGGAAATTTGATAGCAATGTGTAGTGTGTTGCAGTTGACACTTGCCTTGTCTTCAAAACAACTGAAATTTCCAACAGCTTCCTCCCATAGACTCTGAATTAGATAGTTTAGTGAAATCAGAGACCTGGCCAGCCCTTGATTGCTGCTGCTTGTGGTTGCCAAAGTGTGCTACCATACCACACAAAATGTGGTATGATTATGG
This sequence comes from Takakia lepidozioides, assembly GCA_030704615.1. Taxonomy (NCBI): domain Eukaryota; kingdom Viridiplantae; phylum Streptophyta; class Takakiopsida; order Takakiales; family Takakiaceae; genus Takakia; species Takakia lepidozioides. Next base: position 88,582,998 of record CM060731.1, on the reverse strand, counting down.
TCAATGTTAGCAACTAATATCCATCTCTTCTCATAGACCAGGGGGATACCATAACTTCACCTTCTTATCTACGCTTGCTGTTGCTAAAATTGTTGCCCTTCCTCGTTCTGATCCCCACCAAAACACACAACTACTCATGGTTAATATAGAACCAGCTCCAATTCATGCACTATCTGGGTACATGCACACAGCCCTGATGCCTAGGAGGCCATTTTTGATAGAAGACATAGGTTGCAAGGACTTCTGTGAAAAAATGTGTAGCACTGCTGCTATGTACTCTCTCTCCCATCCCCCGGCCTTCCCAAGCAGAGGATAGACTACTTGAATTTGAGCCTCTGTTGACGACTGGATCTGTAAAATCAATCTCCATCTGCTACAACTATCTCCCAGCCAACAGCTTCCCATCTGAAAGGACAATAGTCCTACTCTGAAATGTGAGGTTGTGGGCTACTGATTGATGGAATGGAGATTGATGCCGGTCGACTGAAATGATGTATCAGTACCAGTGTTATCTGAGAGATTTAGAGAGGTATATAGTACCTGTAGGAAGCGGCTGTGGTGCCCAAGCTAATGAAGAAATCTCACCTGAAAAGACCGAAAACTTAATTTAGTCCAGTCTGCTAAAATTCCTCAGTCGACATAAATGCCTAGTTTATGTGACAATACAGAATACAGAACCAGGAAATTATAAACTAAAAAGTACTCACCATCATGTGCATTTTCTGCTGTATCCAAAACATGACCCGTCTCAGCACTTAACCATTGGAGAGTGGTGCTGTGTGTAACAGCAATGACCTTGTTGTCAGGTGATATAGCCAGCCTATCACAGTGAGCTGGCAACCCCTTGGCATCTTGGAGTGGGATGGGAAACACCTTCAGACACTTGGGGTCCTCATCCATGTGATATCTGACTGTCCAAAGACACAAAGAAAGGCCACTATGAGCACCACAGCAACTCAGTACTTTTTGAAATAATTTGGCTGAAGCCTGATTTTGGCTCCTTCATCCAGACATCTGTAGTTATATTCTGAAGCAAAATCAGTAGCTCATACAGCTAAAGGGATTGTTACCACAGGAATGATGAGGACTAAACAAGAGATTGACTTGCAATAAGACTAGATTTCTTTCTTTGGAATTGTCTCCAACAGTCGCAGTAAGTCGTCTGCAATCGTTGCTTCATTGCATCAGCTGTAGGGATCAGTGCAATAACAACAAAGAAGGGTACAGTTTATCTAAATGCTGTTGATCAACTCATTCTTGGATTACTTCGATGCGACACAAGCCATCAAACCAGAAGACCTTCCCTAGCATGAGATAATCAGCTATCATGCTCACCAAAGATGTGATCAAGAAAGAAAGTGAACTACCATAGCCACCAGACTTAAAAGCGCACAACTCAAAGATCTGGTGTTAGATGTTGCTTTACCATTGATGTTCCATATTCTGATGGACCCATCCTTGGATGCAGTTATGATCCGTTCTGAATCCCATGTGAAACATAGCCATGTCACTGCACTCTGCACATAGAAATGGTAGGGCTATAGAATACATTTCACGCTCCCCCACATTTTTCCCCCAATCAGCATGGGCCACAAAGACTACACAAACCCAATACGTCATTTTAACGCCTACAAACTGTAGACAGACAATTATCTTCTTATCGCCTACCTAGTACAAGATCCGGGCAAGATACTGAACGGAGATTTCAGTCCTTTATGAGGATCCAAAGTACTTACCGGCACAGTCTTCATGCAACATTTAGGTTCTGATCCGTTCCTTCAGTTTCTGTAGTAAAGGGATTTCAATTGTTCTTTGCTTGCTGTTGTTCTACTGTGCTGCTCTACTGTGTCCCATAGGCCATCCTGGGCTTCCCATGGACGCAGTAAGTTTCTTTCTTCTTTTTGTTTGTCTCCACATCCATCCACTGTACGCACAGGGTCCATGGCCGCAAGCAACCGCAAGCAGCCTGATGAGTATGTTCATATGGGCTGTCAAGGATGTTCACTTGGAGCAGACACTTGGTGGCAGGGAACAGCAGGGAATTTGATTGGCAAGAGAGGTTGAAATTCCAACAAGGAAGCTTGTTCTCATGCCCACACGGCCATCTAAATCATTTTCCCATGGTAGAGATATTCACCAAGGTAAGGCGACCTTTCCAATCAAACTCAACCCTGATTGTATGCAGCCAAACCTTCACATCAAGTCTCAGTTTTCCATGCAACCTGGCTACATCAGGCCATCTCAACATAATAAACACACACAACAGGTTAAATTCCCTAAAAGCTGTAAGGCTCATGACGGGCACCATACATGTTGATGAGGTAAGAATACAAACCTTGTGACCCTTGAGTTGCATAACTTTCAAAACTTCCTTGACTTGGCCATCCTTGCCATATACCACCTCCCACAGCTGAATCCCTACCAATTCACACACATGAGTTGCTCATAATACTTGAACTCTCCCTCTCTCTTGAAGCCTTACTGAGTGCTAAAATCATAGACATTAGTCATTGAAGACCATCTTTAATGTAAGTCTCAAATTATTGCTGAACACCAGCAAAATAATCCACTCCAATTAACAATATCTCACAGCGATGAGACTCAACACCAATATTAGAGTAAAATTAAGAGTTTCCCAATGCTTAGTACAAGGAGACCAGCCCTTCACACCTTAACGTCGGCAGTGAAGGCAGCAGCTGCTAGGAACCGCCCATCAGGAGAGAGTGTGGCCATGGTGTTTTTGAGCTGGTTTGTGTCCACCATGCCTACACACTTGCCACTTTCAGCTACCCACAACTTTATGTCTGTGCCTGCAAAAACAGAGTGGAATATAAACATTATCATAGAGCTACAAAGATTTGACAAATAAGAAACGTACATACCCATCCGTCTTGGCTATCAATACCACACTCAAGTCATATGGACCAGCAGCGGGAGGAAGGAGTCAGTGAGAGGACAGGTTGCATGATTCGAGCAAACAAATATAATCAAGACTTGATGCCCAATGCCCTCCAGAAAGAGAGACAAGCAACACACACTCACCCTCTGAGCAGGAAGCCACCAAAACTCCACCATCCCCACTTCCATAGCTGGCAGGGGCACCAACTAGAGTGACAATACCGTTCTTGTCATGCACATTCTTCTTCTCCCACTTCACCTCAGGGAGAGGAAGCTTTCCCTGCTCCTTGGCTACAGCAGCCGCCTTCCCCCCAGCAGCAGCATACATGCATAGGCCCGCCCCTGAGAGATCTTGTGTTGCAACTACCAGCTGTGATGCCCCCTCCCCAAAAACTACGGCCATTGGGCAGCTGCTCCCACTTGGTAAATTGATGCGTAAAAATCTGGGAATCCACCAAGGCTTAAATTGTTAAAATTCACCAAATTTAAGAAGCTGAACATCAAATTACATGCACTTGTAGTTCTAAAATACCCATTTCAAGACTTGGACAATAGGCAGTCATTTCAGGTCATGACTCGGGTATCTAAGGTAGCCAATTCAGAAGTTCCTAGAAACAATGCGCAAAGAAAAGGGCAATGGGACATACTTGAAACTCTTACTAGATGCATCATCTAACTTGAATACCCGTACCACTCGGTCCGCACATGCTGCAGGCCCCCACCTCAGTGACATTCTGACTTCCATGTTAGATCTGATCAAGGATTCAGATACTGAAGCCTACGAGAGGTTTGCAGTTTAGTCAAAGGTCAAACGAGCTACAACTACACTTGTTGTATTATCTAACTAAAATTTGGGGTTGAGTTCTCAAGGAGCTTTCCCATTCAAGTAGCAGCTTTTTAATATTGTTTTTTAATTTTCAGCATAAGTCATATTTTCTGTTCTAGACAACAACTGATTTGAGGTTTAGTAAACTGTGACGGGCGTAAGCTTCAAGTTGAAATCCCATACGATGGAGATTGAGCAACATCAGATGTACATATTCATTTCAACGTTGTTCTGCATCATTGTCTCAGCAAAAACATCTGCAATAGACAGAAAGCAACAGCATATCCATAGATTATGTGCTTATTTGATAAGGGGGGCACTTACTAAAGCCTTGTCTGGAAGCATGTCTGTCAGGAAAAGTCTGCTGCAACACTGCTGCAGGTTTGTTGACTTACAAAACAGACAACAAAAGGAAGAGAAGGAAACAAACCTGTGGCTAAGCCTCGACCATTGGAGGTGAATGCAATGCCCATGATAGCATCAGCATGGCCCTTTAAAGTGTTGAGATCTAGCTGATGGTGCCGATGTGGATGAGCCTGCAATCAAACTCTCACCCAAAATCTATATCAGTTGAACTGACCCTAGAAATCAGGAACATCAGAAGTACTTGCTACCATAAATCTTAGACCATTTCATTTTTGTGTTAAACCAAACATTGTTCTACTCTTCAACCTTTGCACATTGGGGAACTTGTGCCCTAAATTCCTATCATCAACTTGCATTGAACCCACCTAAAGCCAGACCCATAGAATGATGACTACATGATAACCTGTTTGTCATTAGGAGCCCTAGGAAGTACAATTGGATAAATGTGAATTTCCTTTGACCATGAAGTGATACCACCATTTTCACTTGTGAAAACCATTCTCAATTGCTATCATTGACTCAAATATACTATCGACCCCGGCACATTATTGTACTCATAAGACGTTGTTTGCCGTAGCCTTGTGGCCATTGACCCCGCGCCCAGTTTGAGCGGGAACAAAAGGGACAGAACCTACCTCTGTCAGGGGCTGACGTTGGTAGTGACTTACCTCCATATAAAGAATTAATCCGGGTTTTCCAGATATCCTCTAGAAATCCCTTCACACAAGCATCAATCTGCTGGGTGTTTTTTCCCCAAAAACTAGGCCTCAGGAGGGCCTGGGCTTTTGGCTCAGCCTCGAGACTTTCAAAGTTGGTAAACAGGGGTACAGGCACAATTCCCTTAATAGATTTGAAGAGAGTGTCTCTTTGGTGAGAGAACCCCAGACAGTGTATCAGAAAATGAATACTGTCTTCAGATTGCCCACACAACGGGCAATTGCACTCTCCCTTTCCTCTCTACTTCTGTTTGCTGTTCAAAGGTAGGCTTCCTGCCCTGAGTTTAAATTTCAGTCTAGTGCGAGAGTGGGTAGACCCTTGAGGTCATCCAAGATGTCCTCCCCCATGTCACAGACTGGAAACAAGTTCAGGGAAGTTTTCTGCCTAACTTCATTTTCATCAGACAATCTCATGGCAACAGACATGGCTGAGGACACTACAGCCTCTAAGTCAGATTTATCCAGCAGGGTCAAGACTTGCGGATCCAGTCCAGGTCCTTGAGGATCTCTTCTACTCTCTTCTGCCAGGACTTAGCCTGTTTGACAGGGCGGTCCTGTTCCAAGATATAGAGTCGATTAACTTAGGATATCTGGTGTTGGGCATATGTTGCAGCTGACCCCACCATCTGACCTTGAATTCATCTCGTCGGGAGCTTAAGGACGGAATGCCAAACTCACCCCGAACAGCCACTTGGCTGTTTTGGAGCATGCTGACATACACTCCTTAAGCACCCCCACTTGAATGGATTCTAGAGACTTAGCCTGGTTGGAGTTATCAACCCATATAGCAGATCCGTACTCCATGGCAGGTCTAATAACGCGGCAAAGCATGGTTTTCTTAACCTCAGAGTTGACCCCTCTGCAGTGGAAAAATTAGTGAGCCCCAGAGCTTTGCCCTTGCCAGTTTGAACAACTTTCCGGATATGTGCATCCCAATTACAATTGGAGGAGAACTCAACGCCCAGGTAAGTGTAGGAAGGGAGGACCGGGATCTCTTGGCTACCCCACTGCCACTTAAGATCACTTCCTCCCTCTCCTCTGTCGTTGAATGCTACCACTGCACATTTGCTGACATTAGCCTCTAGCCCCCAAAGATCAAAGTATCTCTTCGCACAATCAATCAACTCCTGGAGATTGGTTGGAGTCTCCCCTATGCCTGCGAAGTCATCCGCAAACATAAGGGCTGGTATGGTGGTATCACCCACCCTTAACCCAAATCCCTCACTTTCCACATCCTCGAGGAGTTGATTGATGAAAACATTGAAGAGCAGAGGGGAGAGAGTACATCCTTGAGCTACAGTCTATGTCAAAGAAGTTGGACTTCTGTCCGTTAACAGTGACACAGCTTTTGGTGTGAGCATACAAGTTGTGGACAACTCTCCACATCTTTTCCTTGATCCCACAAGACCAGAGGCGGAACCATAGGCCATCTCTCCACACTGTGTCATAAGCCTTTTGACATCCAGAAGAAAAAGACATAAGTGGGTTTCCTTCTTTTTTCTTCCCCTGGATAATCTGGCTTAGAGTGAAGATAGATCCACACAGCCCCTGTTTCGCCGAAAGCCAGCTTTGGCCTTCGTGGAAACAACCTCTAGACTCCAGATCACCTCGAGACGAGTACTTATAACTCTGCAGAATGTCTTGCCAACAGCATTGAGGAGCGTGATGCCACGGTAGTTCCCCGGTTCTTCTCTGGTCAACCGACTCCAGATCACCTCGAGACGAGTACTTATAACTCTGCAGAATGTCTTGCCAACAGCATTGAGGAGCGTGATGCCAGGTAGTTCCCCGGTTCTTCTCTGGTCAACCAAGAGGCGGAACCATAGGCCATCTCTCTCTCCACACTGTGTCATAAGCCTTTTTGACATCCAGGAAAAAGACATAAGTGGGTTTCCCTTCTTTTTTCCTTCCCTGGATAATCTGGCTTAGAGTGAAGATATGATCCACACAGCCCCTGTTTCGCCGAAAGCCAGCTTGGCCTTCGTGGAAAAACAACCTCTAGACTCCAGAATCACCTCGAGACGAGTTACTTATAACTCTGCAGAATGTCTTGCCAACAGCAATTGAGGAGCGTGATGCCACGGTAGTTCCCCCGGTTCTTCTCTGTCACCCTTCTTGTATAGATTGACAATGACCCCCTGTCGCCAGCGAAAGGGGTCATTTCAGTCTTCCAGATAAGGTTAAGAGGAGAACTGTCCAACTGTTTGTCCCCTCCCCCTTCCATTCAGCACGCAAGACCCCTCACTGGTAGCCTATAAGTTTCTTCCCGGATACTGTAATGAGTTTCAAAGGTTTTGACAATGTCAACCGATGAAGTCACCACTGCACCTTTAGTAGTCTTCAGCGCTTGTACTTGCTGACCGTTTTTTTCGGCTTGTACAAAACGTTGAAGGCCAACCAGAATTTCTTGTCATTAACCACCATGGTGGTTTGAGTTTATTTTCACTGTATAACTTGTCCCAGTATAATTTCTTCTGAGACCTAACAAGCTGATTGATATCTTTACGGAGCTGGTAGTACAGGTGTAGGCTGTGAGTTGCACAAACCTAAAGATACAGCTCATTCTATACTGCCGCAACGATGCATGGGAAATATCTGAGGCAGGGTCTTCAATCTCTGCATTTTCCACTCGCTTTACGTTTTGCTGATTAGCTAGACATCATCTAAGGCTAAGCTACAAATAATTCGATCATTGCCAAAAGAAAAATACAGATACAAGTGTTTGGTGGAAATCGATGCTTCGATCTAGTCGCATAGATGCGAACGAAGAAGCCAGCAAACCCCCAGAAGAGTACTCAAATACTCCTTGGACTACTTATTCACTGTTTGTGTGAATTCATTTGAATATCCTCGTTATAGAGATTTTGTAAACATGACAAAACCTCGACCATGAACGGATCGTGTTATTGCTTCCACAACCTCTTCATCCGATCGCAGTCCCAATTCCTTTAGGGGATTCATCAATCATTCAATCCATCAAGACCAGGTGGAAATTAAAACAAAAACAAACAAACAAACCTTTTCCGCAGCAAGAGAACGCTGCTTCGGATTGGATACATTCTTCTTGGAAGAAACGACGGACTGCTGGGGACCTGGAATGGTCGGCACACTCGATGGAGGTTCTTCGCTCCGCTTCTGCCGCAATAGACCGAGAATCAAAACTACGAGTAAACCCAGGAAGGAGGTAATGAAAACTCCCACCAGCACTTGTCTGGAAACCTCCACCATAGCCGAGCCGTCCGAGGCCATCTCTCTCTCTCTCTCTCCCCCGCAACCTTGGAGGGGCTTCTAATATTTGTTTTTGATCGGAAAACAGTAGTCGATCTGACGGTACTGTCTCCGGATTCAGGCAGCCTCCGGCGGGGCCCCGTCAAATCCTCCCCAACCGCACTTCTAGGGGCTTCATTCCAAATTCGAAGGGAGATGCGAGGGGGTTTATGGGTTGTCTTTGATTTGGCGGTTTCTCTGCTGATGGATAGAATTTTTATTGGGAAAACCCTGGTAGCATGATGGCAATGGTAGACCTTAATGTAGCACTAGATTATCATTTGGGCACGAGGACCATTGTAGTATCAGATTGGTTCTAAACCGGCTCTGGAAGAGTTAGCAGCATGAGCCAAACTGCAACTGTGTGTCAGAGCTAACGTCCACAGGGCCTTGTCAGTATGGACACCGGCCCCAAAAAGCTGCAGCCAACTCTGAATCTGTAGTTTTTCCTTGGAAGAAACACCACCTTAATCGACCTGGTATTCTGGTGGCACCATCATTTGGATTGAGAGATAAGGAACAAGTCAAACTGAAATATATAAATTTTGGGGCCCATTTCATCCAACCTATTTTTTTCCCTCAGCCTCATGTCAAATCATTAGGTCTGACTCTATTTATGAAGTAGCTGGAAGTTCTTGGAGAAGTTGGAAGCCAGTTGTATGCATCTTAGTAATCATCTAACCTTCTCAGTTAATGCAGCTTCAAGTGAAGTGAAGTCAGATCGCTGATCATGGATATGAAGATTGCTGATTACATGCATGCCACATCATTCCGTGTCTCTAGCCTCTAACAATGCAGGTGCCATAGGGCGGCAAACATCGACCATAGCTCTTATGTCAGGCTTAGCCCCCGTCTTGTTTCCTGGGCAGTGTACACTAGTTGCTCTATTTGTCCGCTTGTGATGATTTTCCACATCCACCAACTGTAGGCACCCCTGTTCCTGTCTCCAATGGATCTCGTTCTAATGATGCATCAGAGACCACAGGGGCTTCTATCACTATGCAAACAGGGTTTGCTCCTTGGGAGGTGTTGGAGATTGGGTTCCCTAATGTCCTAGTTTGTTGAAACTCTGCTTAATCATGTCTTGCTGGCAGTGGTTGGGTCTCAGGAGGTGTGGAAAATGGTGATCCTGCTTCAGTGAGAGAGGTCCACAAGGCTCACAAGGATGGTTCAAGCAACAACGAGGATGTGTGCGGTCTTGGCAGACCTGGAAAATGGCAAAGAGCTCTATGGTGGAATCATCGGTAAAGAGGTTTTGTGGAAATTCAAATATATGAACGCAAGATGAAGCTAGATATTAAGCATGGGGGGTTTGCAAGTACGTGTAGCACCTATAGATTCTAGGCTGCAGCTCAATGACAATTTAGAAGTAATGTCAATTGAGCAGTGAAGTTAAAGCAACTATGTAGTCAAATATGCTCACTATGGAGTGAACCTTTAGTTGTGAATATTCAACACTGAGTGAAAAATCTGTAACTAATAAAGCTTGTTGCAGTTGTACACCTGACTACATATAGTATAGTGAAATAATTTCACTAGATATTTTTCTGGTATATAATTGATTTCTAATGAAACTATCGCACTAATGAACTAAACTTAGTGAAATTTGACATGCTTGAATTTCAACTACAGGCAATAGTATACTTCACTTCGTGTCCGCAATATAATTTTGCACTAATAACTTAAGAGATGAGACTCAAACAAGATTATGAGATACTAAACCAAATTGGCAGTGGCACAAGAAGCTTATATTTGGATACTTGAAATTAAGTGGAATGTTATGCATGTGCGCATTGTCGGCACTATTGATTTTGAGGTGGAAAATTTAAATGTGGTTGGAGGATCTACACTATAACCACACCAACAATCAGTTGAGGTTCAGATAAACTAGTGTTTTATAGTGAAATCTAGTGAACTAAACGTAGTAAAGAATTTAACTACTGATAGTAACATATCTCAGTTCCCGATGTATATGTATGTGTTAGATAGTGAAACTATTAACTAATATATTTCACTAAATAGATTCACTTTATACATACTAGTGTAAATAACCACTATACGTAGTAAAGACTCCCTTTCAAATTTTGATAAGTAATAGTCGTGAAATTATCCACTATTATTTCACCATTACCAGTCAAACGCATCTAGAGATCACTATAAAATTCTATCTTTTTATATGATAATACAGAAATTAAAGTTAAATATTTTTAATATGTGAAATCCAGTCAACCGGTATTAGTGAACTTACTCAAATAACACCGTCTGTAATAATTGTAGTAGTGAAATATTTTGACACTTTCACTGGTATTTGGGCCTACTTCTGACAGTCGTAAGGGACTGACGTCGTCGACTTGACGCTTGTGACTGCTAGTGCTAGTAGTCAAATGGTCACATTTGCCTAAAAAAATAGTGAAATGGACAGTAAAAAAAACCTTGTTTCCATTGTAGTGATTGGAATTGGAAGTGACATTTATGTTTTTGTCCCGGAGCCAGTGTGTTGTTCATTCCTTTCACAAGACTTTCCTAATAATTAAAGACTGAAAATTAGTTTTGTTTCCTTGTCTGTGTCATTGAACTGTAATTCCCCCATTCCCTCTTCAGATCACTAAGAGCTTTTTTATATGCATGGATTTGTTTCATAATTGCTGGTTTGTTGGGACTTCTCCCTATCCGTAGGGCTCATCAAACAAGGCCCACAGTGTGCTTCCATTCGGCAGGAGGTTGCAACATACAACAAGTCTATTCAAGCCAATGTCTTGTCTTCCCAATCGGATATATAGTTGTTGGCAGTAGGAGTGCTCAAATAGAGTGATTTCCACCTCTTCTCCAAGTGATAGCCAACAAGTGATGTGAGCTTCCCAAAGTGCCATAAACAACTTCAACTTTGACTGCGTAGAGTGACAAATGCAATAAAATTCGTCACTTACAGTGGCTTTTCATCACTACATGAATTACCGACTTAGTCGCAAACTAGTTGAAACCGTAATTACAAAATAACAAATTGCAAAGAATCTGATCCCCCAAGCATTTTACTGCTTTCTTCTTGCTCTGGGGAATTGGGTGGTCATGGGCTGGGTTTTGGGGTTCGCAGTTCTGGAAGACTAGTTTTCATCGCTGAGATTTCGTGGCCACTGTCACTCCTATACTCTATTCGGGTTGTGGACGGCAGATCAGGTGTGATTGACCCATTACCTGACCCTTCAAGTGAGCCTGGTCCATGGGCGCGCTCATCTTTGCTTTTCTCGTACAAGAACTGTCCCCTGGTTGATCTTTCCTTTGATCCAGGAGAGTGGAATTGGCCTGAAAAGTTGCCTTTCTTTAACCCTTAAACGCCTAGTAGTCATTTTTTACTTTTGTAAAAAACCTGACCCCCGTGCCCAAAAAAAGTTGTAATCCTCGGAAAATTTTGAATTTGAAATTTCTGACCGCATATCAGGTGCGTACCTACTTGCTGCAGGTACATGCCAATTTTGAGGGAATCGGATGAAAATCCGGAAAATGCCACCGTTGCAACTAGGCCCTTTCTTTGGGCCCCACACACCAAAATTGTAAATTGGAATGAGTAATTTGCAGAAATGGGTGATGGGATGATTTCCAAATGAGCTGAAACTGCTCCTCATTCATCCTGATGGGATTTCACATCCATTGCAAAAAACAAAATGCGAAAAATGAGTTGCTAACACTTGGTCAAAGCAGAGTGGGTCAAAAATGCATAGTTGAGTGCTCTTTGGAAAAATGGAATCCAAACGGCCACCTTCAAGCACGCTCCAACTCGCGCAGAAAACGCGGGACCCAGATTTGCAGCAACTCGGGAATCCTGACCTTGATCAGGGAAAATCGTCCAATGGTTCAGATTAGCCCAGGTGGCTGGGCGTAACTGATAAGTTATTGCAAATTTCCTGATTTGAAAGGCCCAAAACGGGCTATGCCCATTTAAGGGTTAACTACTCAGCCAAGCTTGGCTACTCCCTTTGTTGGGCCTTAATATTCCCACAGCTAAATGGGCTGCGAAGTGGTTACACATCATGCCTTTCACTGTTAATTGGAAGGATATTTGGAAACATATTTGGGCCCCTCAAAGGGCCGCTAAAATCTCGGCCTTTCTCTGGAAAATTGGCAATAGGATTTTGCCAGTAGGTTCTACTTATGACCCCCAAATTCTTTGTCCCGTGTGTTCTGATGGGCTTTCTGAATCGCTGGAACATTGTTTGTTTAGCTGCAGATTTGCTTTTTCTTTATGGTCTCATCTTAGAGCCCTTTACCAGGCTTGGAAATCAGTTGATGCATCCAGCATATCTGTCCACCTTCTCAACCTACATCAGGGTCAGCTATGGTGCACTTGTGATATTTGGGCTTGTCTCCGTTCGTTGACTCTTTGGCAGATTTGGAAGTCCCGCTGTGCAAAATTGTACAGTGGCACTGCTCCCTCCATTCAAGCTTCCTTGCAGGTTATTTTTTTCAATTTGCTAACAGAAGGGCACAAGGCTTGGGAGGTTTTGAATGCAGCTATTCTCAGATGTTCTCAAGATAAACGCGCCAAGCTCATCAAAACTTTTAACATCTCATGGGGTGGCGGGGAATCTTCTACACTGGCCTTTCCGACGAGGGCACAATCTGGGCCTCCTGCACTCCCCGGACCTGGTGCTTCTCCTAATCACTGGCCTTCACCCGCTAAACGTGAGCTGGCGCCGCCGCAAGCTTTGACGCTCCAAGATTCAAGCTCATTTAGATTTTGACACTCAGCGTTGATCTAGTCTGCTTGGGCTGTTAGATGTCTCTTTTTTTTGCTTGCTGGCTTGGTGCCTCTTTTGCTGCAAATGGCTCATGGTTCTTGTTACTTGTTTGTTTGGCCTCGTTATCTATTCTATGGTCTCTATAGGGCCTGTGTGGCCTCTGTTCGTGATATTTGGTTGTTTGATCTCTCTGGTTTAGTGCTTTGGACAATAGCGGCCTTGAAGTGGCCTCGCCCTGTATTCCTTATGGCCTCGAGGTTATTTTTTCCTCGTTTATTGATTTGATTAAAAGGGCCTCCGTCCCCTTTCTCTTAAAAAAACAAAACAAAACAAAACAAAGACAACTACACAAATATTACTACAAGTCATTCTTTCCATTGCAATTATGTTTGAAGTGCCACACATGTCGACCGGTTTGGAGTGCACGTTGCCACTCCGTATTAGTGTGTGCTTACTGATGGATGTGGTTGCGGCCACTCCGCATGTAGAAACTATTACTGGTCTATTAACAGATCGTGTCATGTAAACGACTACGATGTTCCGATCCGTCAAGCGAGATGATACCACGTGTCTTTGAACGTCCAAATCAATGAAGCCCACATGCGTTGTCACGGTTCAAGCACGTGGACATCTCGTATGTGTCTCACTGCATATTAGCATATTAGCTGCTTTGCAATTCAATAGCGAAAAGTCAAGTCAAAAGTCAAAGTCACGGACGGCCAGCGAAAATCCACCACGTGGTTATCCTGCAATAATCTCCCATCAGTAAATATTACATCCGTCCGGTACTACTTCATCTCCGGCATGTTCAATACCATTGGTTGTCTGTTGTAACACGTCTTTTACAAGTCAAAGTCGGAGAGTTGTTCATGTTTGTTATGACTCAAAAGGAGTCATAAAATGAGTTATAAAAGACAAAAATCTTTCTAGTGTATAGTGTTTAAGCGGATGATGGGCGGGTCTAAGCACCGTTCTAGGTGCAAAGGTATAAAATGGGGTTGGGGTATGATTGTGAGAGCTCGTCGTATGGTGTGGTATGTGTTAAGGAGGGTTGTCCATTTGCGTCGTTGTGTACGAGTGAGGTAGCCACCATTGTGTTTTGTACGTATAATTGTTTGGGGGATGTCATAACATGTGTGAATAACGATATTGGTGATTTGGTGCATCATGGATTTAAGGCCGTCCTTGGCTCTAATCCAGTTGTGGACTGTGGGATTCTGGTTGCAGTCTGACATAATTGTGGACAGAAAGATGATGTGATCTGCGACATTTTGGTGGAAATGGGCTTGAAAGGCGGTGATGTTGTCTAAGGGTATAGGGGACATAATTCTGCGTTCAAGGTTTGGTGGTTGTGTTAGTGGTGTAGGCTGGGTAGGGATGAGGGTGTGGAGAAATATAAGGGAGACGGGGTAGTGATCGGAGCTGTTAATGCATATAGTACTTACAAGAGAGTCTAGCATATAGGGGACTAAACTTTTGAGATAGAAGTCGTCTAGCAGGCTTAGTGAAGAGTAGTTGAGTCCCGCTTGTCTGAAACATGACTCAATCAGCCGGTATGTAATGGAGTTGTAAATGTTGGGTGAATCTGAGCCACTCATGATTCTTAGGCGATGGATTATGGTAGGTACCATTGTGTGACTGTAGAAAACTATAGATGATTTGATTATGAAATAATAGCATCGGCAGTGCTTAATAAATAGCATACTCACATGTAGTCATGCTAGGTTGCGTTGACGACCAAGATATATCTCCAATTGAGTGCTTTTCTCAATAGCTGATATTTCTTGACCCTGAATAAATTCCCTTTCTGGTATTTTATTGCCAAGTTCTGGTCCTTCGTTGCATTATGGCCTTGACAATGCTTGGTTTTTTCTCTCGATAATTCTCATGAGCCTTTCAAGGTCATTTTCCATTCTATCCTTGTAATCTGATTATACGGGATGCAACAGCAAGTAAACACATCTGGAACCAATGCGACATGAAGCTTGGTTTGGCAAAGCATTTCTCTGAAGGTTTTTTTCATGATTCCAAGAGCATTTTCGACTACAGATCTTCCTCTTCTGCGTTTGCGATTGTAAAAGAGCTTCAAGATTGAATGATTTCCCTCTTCTGTGGCATCATTATTCAAGAAATGCAAGGGTAGCCCTTATTGCCAAGGAGATTGGGAGAAAATCCATCATGTGAACCCATGTCCATGGTAAATAATCCCTGATATTATGCTTTTCGGTAGAGTCCAGAAGTCTTCAATACCCGAAAATCATTGACACTTCTTAGCATTCCAATGTATATATATGTGAATTTTTTGTTGCAATCAACTACTCTTTGTGCAACCATGATCAAGTAGCCTCATGTTTTGTGGTAATAGTAATCCTCTGCAAATGGTCCCGGTGGTTTTTTGATCGCAATGTGTGTGCCATCGATTGCTTCGTGAACACTTGACAAACTACATCAACTTTTGAACTCGGTCATCAATGTCTCCATTTTTCTACCAGCTATAGGCCAAGCAATGAGATTTCGAAAGACAATCTTGACAGACCACACAACCTCACGATTGCAAAATGGTTCGCTACACATGAGTAGGTTAGCCCCTTGAGCTAATTTGTAAAGAGTGTACGATACCCTACTTTCAACTGGTATTGCCATTTTGTATTTGGTGTCTTGTTTTTGAATGAAATGTTTCAACTTATCACACATAGGTAGAAGACACTCTCTTTGGACATATGGAAATTTTGTATCCAACGATCGTCTGCATCAAACCTTATGAACAAGAAAACATAAAACCAGAAGAAAAAGACTCTGGTCGAAACCGGCGTAACTAATTAGAGCCACTTCGCCTCGTAACTACTGCCCTCTTTTAGGAGGTGGGCCCTATAAAGAAATAGAAAACCATGTAGAGTTATGAGGTTTCACCCAATCTCCGAGGTAGGGCCCAAAAATGTGAGAAAAATTACAAGATAATTTGTAGCTGTTCAATGCCGTTGACATGTAAAAAGACGTCGTGCTTGCAACAAAAGTCTTTGCATTGAAATCAGACATGAAGAAAGGTGGAGTCATATGTGTAGTTTCGATCATACTTGGATCCATTTCCACAAGGAGAATAATAAAACCTGAGCACAAAATCAATTCATCGATTTGATTGAAGCACAGTGGGAATGCTCAGGTTTAGGGTGGGAATGCTCTGAGCACAACATGACCATAATTAGTGTGAGCAGAGGAAAAAAAATGTAACACCCCGTGTTGAGATATTGTTATGTATCATTGCTAACAGTGAGCATTGAACCCACGATGCCATGTTGGTATTAATTTTAACATATCACAGGTTATATAACATCATAGATTTGTAGTTAGAATTAGCACGTCTATTCACACTTTGATGTTACTGCAGTGGTGGCAAAATGTAACATCGAGATAAGATGAGGAACGTTCACGCTTGAATTTGTTACATATTTGTTCTTCCATCTTTTAATAGAAAGGGCCTCCGTCCCCTTTTGTTTTAAAAAAAAAACGGTTATTTAAACATACCGTAATAGAGAAAAATAAAATAAAAAGAGAAAGAAAAGGAAGAAGCCAGCGTCGACCAATGAAGAGCTCACAGTGCTCTATCTCTCTGCCAGCCAATCGAGTGCGGCGACGTGGGAGATTGTGAATCGCAGGAACCGATGAGAGCACGTGCGATGACATCGTTGTTGGGGTGGAGGGGACGACAAATCCTGCGAACAAGTAACTAGGCTGCCCTGCGCTGCGAGCCTGGGATTGAGCGTGCCAGCGAGCGGAGGTGACGACTTCCGAGTGGGCTGCGCAGTGATGCTTGTGGCGATGGAAGGGTGTGATGGGGTTTGTGGCGGGGGTGGGGAGATGTGAGCAGAAGCTGGGAGGATTGTGTCTTGTGTGAATGCCGTTGACCCAGCACGGAGTACTCGGGCGTGCTAGGACTGGAGAAACCTCGAGTTTGAGTCTATGGAAATGTCCGACACTGTCAGAAGGTGGGTTAGTAGGTTGCTTAAGTAGGAGCAGGAATCTGGACACCATGCGATTGCTGCTAAGAAGAAAAAACGAAGGGCATGAAAGGGTCGCAGGATTTGCAGAGTCTTCCAGAAGGCCGGCGGGATCTGATATGCCGTTACCATACGCACGAGCTTGAGCCATTCCAGTGCGGTTCCATTTTTGTGCAGCTTATCGATGCACCGGTTGAGGCTGTGTGGTCGGTGGTTCGGAGGTTTGACAGGCCAGAGGTCTACAAGAAGTTTATTCAAAGCTGTTCCATCATTAAGGGTGACGGTGGCGTGGGTAGCATACGGGAGGTTCGGTTGGTGTCTGGAATCCCTGCTACCACCAGTCTCGAGCGCTTAGAGTTACTGGATGAGGTCGAACATATATTCAGTTTTAGAGTGCTCGGTGGCGGCCATCGCTTGCACAATTACTGGTCGGTCACCTCTCTGCATGAGCATGAAGTTAATGGGAGGCCGGGGACCCTGGTTCTTGAGTCATACGTTGCTGGTGTGCCCGAGGGCAACACGACGGAAGAGACTCAATTGTTTGTCGACACGGTTGTAAGGTGTAATCTAAAGTCTTTAGGTCAGGTTGTGGAGCAGCTGGTGTTACAGAGAGACACGGAACGTCTATCAGTATCCTAGGCTTGATTGGTGAAGGCTGAAGGATTGGCGGATAGCTTTTTCCTCGTGTCTTTGACGTTTGGATCCACGCAGGGGGTCGCTCAGGGACATTCATGCAATGTCACGGTCTGCATCACAGTATTGGCTCTTCTGTAGATTTGCTACTGGTCATCTTCAGACGCTATGTGTAGAGGCTATGGTGGAGAAGTTATGTTACAGTGCATGGGTGGATGACAGCATTTTACATAGTAGTGTGTGATCCTGCCATGGGCACTCACGCCACGCTGATTACGGATTGTGAATGTCCTCAAGGTAGGAACTAGCCGACATGATGGCATAGGCCTGTTCAAGCTCAAAGCAACCGGTAGCATATCAACTAAGGTATATCCATTTGTAAAACATGATTGCTTTAGTGTAATGTTTTACTGGCAGCTACTTGCATTAGTGAGATTTGTGAAACATTCACTGGGCATCCGGTGGGCAATGTAAAGTTTAGGTACTGTAAGCCCTCGCCAGGTGGCACATGCCTATCTGGCTTTATCAGTAATTTATCTGGGTTTGTGGTTCGCAGATTGTTCCTTTGAGTACAAGTTCATGTCCAACGTCTCTGGCTTGTTTAGAGTTTGGGATCACTTTTGTCTCTGTGTGAAGTGAGTGTTGTAGGCTTAGCTTGTCAAGGAATCTCTATGTATACCAAGAGTCTCTTTTTGGGATGAGCTCCGTACATTTTTCTTTGGTGTGAGTTTCCTGAGTGCTGGTCAAATCCCCAACCGATTAATTGAGGTGAGTGTCCAGTTCAGTAAAGAGTGCTAAAGTGCTCCTTACTGGTTCTTGTAGCCCCCTTCTGGCACTTTTGAGATGCAAATCTCTTAAATACACAGACACAATCCTATGCCCTATGAATAGAGCTCAACTCGAGGATGGGAGGTTCCTGAGAGTGTAGTTGGCAAGTCATACACAGAGCCAGTTCATGCTCTTCGGAGCAGTGTCAAGTTGTCTTCCTCAGTATATGTGCCCAAAATCTGTACCTGCAAGTTTTCTCCCACTCGTCCTCTTTTGTGCTGGTCTGTAGGCATGGGAGGTGTTCGAGTGTTGCTGTGTTGCGCTTTGACTTCTGTATCAGCTATTGCCACTTGCATCTACTAACCTGTCCCTGGTCCCATGCTCCATATTCAGTAATTCAGTTTTTATGCTGAAATGTTGCCGTTTCAGAATCCAAATTAGTGGGTTCTGCATAAAGTAAGAGGTGGTAGGATTGGAGTTAGTTTCTGACTCCACTCGTCCAGTCTGCTTGAAAGAGATGGTTTTGAGATAACCAAGGCAGTGGGACTATTTCAACTGGAAGTTGGAAAGTGCTGTCTTTTCAAGACCTCCCTCTCTCCTTCTCCATCTCTCTCACACATTGATGCCTTCACAAATGATTTAAGTTTACAGGTCTCAGTTCTGCTTGTATGCTATGTGCAGCTTTGATCTACGAACATCAGAAGGGGTATTGAGGTGTCAATTTGCGATAGCACAAAATTTCCCTCTGCACTTGTGTGTTATAAATGCAGATGAATGTTTCGCCCGGCAGCTGGTATATGTGGATTCTGGTGGAAACGTTCATCAAGCAGCTACCATGTAGGTTTCTGTGTCTTGGTCATGTGCTCTGCCATGTGACTACACAAGCATGTGCATTCCTCAGTGTACTTTCAGGGACCACTTTTAGCTCGAAGACAAAATGGAGGCCCCCTGTCAAAAATCCCAGAACATTGTCGGCACTCAAGCAGTTCACTTGAGCAGTTCATGGAAGCAAAATAATGCATTCCAAAGGGCCTAGACCAAATCGTTGATTATGGGTCTTCATCGATGGCCGAAGATGTGTTGGTCTCCCTCCATTGAGTCCACACCTCAAGGGAACAGCAGGGCAGCCTCTCTCATCAGGAGTAGTTGCTACTAAAAACATGATGCACAAGCTTGCTGCGTCATATATCCCTAGTGTTGTGGTGTATTCATCAGCTGGAAGGTCCACATTTGTCGTCTTTTGTGATTTGGGTTCTGACAAAATCTCCAAGAGCAGCTCACTGGTGACTGAAGAAAAGGGTGAAGGAGGATCCTCACATACGGCGCCCTTTGTGGGTTCCGAAGTCCCTGACAAAGTGACTTGAACTGATATTTGCACGAATCGTGTGCTGGTCAATCCTGCAAGTGGAGGGCCCAGAACGCCTCTCAGCCTCGCTGGTGTGCTTTATGGTCCACCCTCCATAATGTTTTTACCTCACTAAACGTTAAACTACCATAAATGTTGAAATTTTTTTTCTCCCTTAATTACTTGTGCACACGAGTAATTTGTTAACAAATGTTTGCTCCCCTCTTCATTGATTTGACCTTAACCCAACAGCCGGTTTTGGGTTTTGGGCTGCTTTTCATATTAGTTGTCGTAAAATATCTTTGGCAGATCTGCCCTTTAAGTATGCTTATACCATGCACCTGGCCGCATAGGCTCCATGCCGGTCTCTCAAATTTTTTGGGGGTTCCACAAAAGAAGGCAGTAGTGGCAAAGGGAGTGTGCTTGTGAATTAAGTTACTTCCCTTGCAGGTTGTTTCTTACAGTTGTTTCTCTCGTCTTGAGTTGTGGTTGTGTCGTGCAGGGACCCCACATGCAAGATGCATTGACACGTGCCACATCCTCTATATTCCTCCAAATCGGCTCATGTTTAGTTTGTTAGACGCTCCATCTCAGGGCGGTTAATAACAAGGAAAAAGTTTCATGGAAAAAGCGTTTGAATCCGCCACTGAAAAATAAGAATAACTAGCTGGAATTTTTTATTTAGGAGCCCCAAAATAGGTCATAGTTTCAACTGTGCAAAATCGCAAGATCTGGTCAGATTTCCTTGAATTTAACTTACGTCAGGGTATGAAGGAGGGAGGTGGCTATAGAACATCCGGTTAAATTTCGAAAATTTGAAATTTTCCAAATTTTACACCCATTTTTGGGGCGAGGTTTAGAAAAAAGGCAAACATGACATGTGGGCGTTTAAGGGTCAGTAAATGTGAAGGGCACCATAAAGGCTGCGAGATATACTCTAGGCAGCTTGAGATCAGCCCCATAATTAAGCTGGAGCTTGCATACTAAAACATAGCAATCACAGGATCAGAAGGTAATACTAGTGCAACCGGATGACCCATGTTGTGCCTACACTTCCTCGTGTACAAGAAGGGGTTGCTCTGTAAGTGTTGTAAATATTAATCTATCCTCCCTAGTTGTTTTAGTGTTCCCTAAATATGATTTGTTTTCTAGTCCCGAAGGGTGGTCAACATGTGGGTCGGGGTCGCAGGGAGGAGTGAGGAGCTGGGTCCCTCCACACAAGACGTAGTTACAGTCTGGAGAGAAGGCTCCCGCGAAGCTGCCAAAGATGCGTGCGCAGGAAGGGACACCTTGAGGCTTGTTGAGGGTCACCTTGTTGAGGCGCCGCGTCGCAGCCCAAAGGGGCACAGAAAGGACGGGCCTGCAGGCATCATGTCCATGATTTGTTGAATGCCGACGGCTGCATTCATGAATGAAGATCTTTGGACGCAGATATTCAGGGCTGGCGATTCGTGTGCCAGTTGAAGGGCTATCTAATTACCTTTCCTCATTGGTATGTGGCTCTTCCAAATCCTGAACAGTGCTTCCCAATTAAAATATTCCACTTTTAGAGAGATCAACAAACCTGCATGCATCTGAAGCGTCCAGGCGAGTACGGTAAGCATTGATAGAATTGCTTATAAGCTTTGGCAACTTTGCTGCCGCCTGCCATTCTCCACAAAAATCCCAGGCTGATTGAGTCCTTTTCTTCCACAACTAATTAGAAGATGCAAAGATAGCCTAGTCCCTGCTTATTATCACTCACATGCTTTAGACACGCAGTAGCTGAAGCCTCCGCTGGCAACTCTGACACTAACTTCATGAAGGGCCAAATATAGGCCTGTTCTTCTTGCATGGCTATAATTCTCAACTTCCTTGCTTATACCCAACCAACTTATTAGGAGCCCTTCATTCTGACAGGTCCTTTGTCATGTTCCAGGATCCATAGGTAGACTGTGGAGGGCGGGTGGGTGAGATGATGGTGATGAAATTGCGTCCCAGAGAAAGAAAATCCTGTCTGGTCTCTACCTATCCACACCTTTGTCTGTTTGCTTGTTATTATTGTGTTGTACAGTTTTGTTGGTGTTGTTTATGCGGTGAGGAGTGAAAGAATCTTGGTACTCGAGCAGGAGGGTAGGTATTCTGTTGTGGCAACACTTCGGGGAAGGCCATATACAATTGATATAATATAACTTGAGGAGATGTAAATGCAGACAGGACGAGACATAAGTATCCTTTCCCTTATCCAAGGGGCGTGCTTATTTTATTGCAACCACCTGTTGTTCTTCATCGTGGCCCCCACTTCCTACTTTTGATGTTGAAATCCCCAAAGTTGTGATTTGTGGCTTGTCTCGCACAAGGGCCGCCCACTTTACAGCAATACATACTCTCTTCACACGAGCCTGCCCTGCACCAGCGCTGTCCGCCCACTTTTGGTGGTCCCCTCCACGCTATGCTCGCGTTAGTTACCCTCATTTCATGGCTGGGTCACTGAAAACAAGGCTAAAAGCAAATGAATGTACACATGTATGCCAATCAAAGCCACAGAGACGTAAGTAGAGCACAAGAATAATCCTCGGCGGAGGTTGGGTAGGCTTCGGTGTGCTCAGGCCACCTGACCCAAATTCTCTGCATATGCTCTGCACATCCTAAAAATATTCGATAGCGCAACAAGATTGTTAGAGTCCATATTCATGTGAGCACATGCTTTCACACACTCTAGTTGTCTTTTTGGGGGCCTTTTGCACTTAGAGCATCCCCACTCTACACCTCTATGGACCCCTACTTTTCTTATACAAGCTCAGATTTCCCTCCAAACGTCCCACACTCTTGCCCCCTACCGTATATGCCGTCAAGGGCAAACCCTAAACCCCTTCTCTTTCACTGTATCCGTGCACAATATTCAGTGACCTGAACTCGTCCCGCAACCGAGTCGTCCAGACCATGGATATGTCAAAGCGTATGAGAGTATGTAAGGACGTATGAGAATGTCGCTGGGAACTCCAGCAAGGCGAGGACATTGGATACAGGGGCGTAACGAGGGGCAAGGGTGTGGCTACGAGCAGCCCACCCCTTCACACACCTGTCGAGAGTCCTAAACCAACCTCCTCAAAACGGACGTAGAGGGGCCATTTCAATCATAAGGGTGGGGATGCTCTTAGGCAAACTTGAATAGTTTCCTCTGACGAAGCCTTTGATATTTTTTCTGGAGGTTGGGTGCAGATAGGCATATTCTGTATATTCTTTAAAACTCCTAAGAATATGCTACAACGAAACCAAACGGCACTCACACGAAAAACATTATGAAATTATCCAAAATCTCATGAAAACCGTGCTCACGCAACAAAATTGTCCAAAGTTGAACTCACTTGAGCACAAACTACCACAAATATTTCTGCCAAACTCAAAGCATGGTCAGCCAGACAAACTTAACCCTTAACTTCCTACACGACCTGAATCGGGTCTTGATTTGTAAGAAAAATGCCCATATCTTGCTCAGATTTTATTGAAATTAAACTATTCCTGAAGCAATAAATTTGCTGACAAGATAGTCCCCACCCACAAATGGAAATGAATGCATTTGGAGTGAAACCCTGACCTGGAGATTTTTGCAAAAACGTTGGGGTTAGGTAAAGAGAGGGGCTAGGCAGGGTTGACTACCTACGTGGCAACTTTCTATTGGTGCATGCAACAACCAGCTCCAAAACACTTGGCCCCACTTAGGCCTCAACTTTTGAAAAATTCTCCATTGGATTCCCAAAAAAATTTAACATTATGATGAGGATAATAGGAACTTGTTCTCTCACCGCTCGGATAGAAAAAATTCTTGGATTTCTGCATACTTTTTGACAATGATAGAAATTCCATGTTGTGGAACATATATGAACCCCCCAAAGAATACATACAAAGGAGCATGTAGCATCCTTTGGCATTTTAGCATGAAATTTTGTTCATACTTGGATATCTTGGAATAGGATATGGCTGTGGGTGCGGTGGGCCCAGCAAAAATCAACCCGATAGTGCAATTGCTTGGTCAAACCTGACATTGCAGGTTTCTCAAATTCCCAAAAAGAAAACAACGCCCACCAAAATACTATAATCTTGAAATTTTTGTGGTGAAAGTTTTTGCAATTTGGTATATGGATGTATGTGGTAGGTAACCACTGATTTATAAGGTTCATATTTTTGGATAGGTGGATAACTTGGTTATAATGTCCAGGGGTAAGAAAATTTAAGGGCAAAAAAACTCTATATGTAGGAAGTTAAGGGTTAAACAATGTGGCATTAAAAACCCAATATATGAGTTTTTACAAACATATGCTAAAACATATGTGTGCAACATCCCCAATAATCACCCAAGAATTAGGTTTCGTCAACGAAACTTGGGTTTTGTTAGTGAGATTGGATTTTTTTTTTTTTTTAATTTAATTTTTGGGTTTCTCCCTTTCAAGCTCTAGTTTCCATGTGATCAAATATGTAATGTAAGATTTTCTATAGGTTGAAATTATCTTTACGGAGCATGTGGATATTTTCAATATGTTTAAAATTATATTCCCACACCATATAGACCCTATTAACCCATAATGACCCCATGTCCGCATATTATATGTATTTTCACTTGCATACATATCACCCCATACTCGTGGATTTTGCTCACGTGGATATTTTTTTCTGCTGACGCCGTTTCTGCTTACGCTGTGCTCACGCCATACCAATCCCTTTTTTTTCTACTGCTCATGGGAGCAACTTGACTCACGCTAGTCTGAATGTCAAAGCATATATCTCTATGGCTTGTCATGGGAAGATGCAGTGTGCGTGCATTTTCCATTCATAGTCTGAACCAGTGTTGGCCGGTTATAAGAATTTTACATATCCGCCGGTTAAGGTTACTCCAATATTTTTGGGATGGACACACTCCATGGTTATGTATAAGGATAAATTTTTTATTTTAGTATATCCACCGGTTATCTATTCTACAAAATTCTTCAAATTAGACGGTTATGAATAGGACGGTTAGAGGTGTCCTAAAATTGGCGGATATAGATGCAATTGGCGGTTACATATAATATATTGAATGGGCACTTGTATTTCTCAATGATTTTCTTTAAAAATAATCAATTCACACATGACATCCCTAGGGGCTCCACGGTGCAGCAACTTGGCCATGAGCTCTGTCACAAGGAAACCCTTTGTCACCACCTCAGTGGCCAGGAGCCTGGAACTCTGAACCATTCTTGCTATCAGCACAACTGGTCTCCCCACATCATCCATGTCCTGATTCATTGAATGCCTTCAATGGAGAGACGGCGCTAGAAATAGCTACGTTGTGTGAGCAAGAACGTGTCTTATACATAGCTATAACCGCTCTAGGGGGTCAAAACGCCTTACTAATCCGGGTATACAGTGTAGTGCTAACCTTAATATAGGGTACATATACATATACATACTCACCTCCCAACCGTTAGTTTTCTATTTGCTCTATTTTGCAAAAATACCCTGTATGCGGTTATGTATACCTACTAACCGGGGTGGTAACCGACTCACTAACCGGGGTAGAGTGCTATACCCGGCCAACACTCGTCTGAACGCCAAGTAGCTGCAAGGTGAAGTGGCTCTCAGTCTTCTCTCTCCCAACACATATAATGCCAAGTTTGATGTGATACACCACCTCACTTGATAAGCTACAAATGACATTTCAGTTGAACCAGCCAAGAAACATCTGGGCGGAAGTGTAATTTATAATGTCTCTTAAATTCAAAGGACTACTGCCGTCTCTTGGAAGATGAACATTTTGACCCTAGGTGATCTAAGGTATACAAGACATTGGGCTATCTGCTCTAGTACCCATTGAACCCACATGTGAAGTGCAACCGTGACACTTTGGTCCATGCCCTCATATTTCCATTCTCTTCACCTTCCTAAAAAAATTTGTGCTACAGTTTCTTCAGATTTGAAGGAAAAATAAATAAACAAATGGCTCGTCGCATTATGGATGGCCAGGGAGTAGGGGTATCTAGGGTACCCCGGGGTACCGAAGAGGGGTTGGATTCGAGTTGTCCTTTATTGGTGATGATAGCTGTGAGGGATCGAAGTGCCATGAGGTGTATAGCTTTGAAGCTTTTATGGATAGAAGTGGTGAGGAGGTTAAAGTTGTTTTGAAGAGCAGAGATGTTGGCATTATGTATACCCCCTCTGGTGCCTGTAGTGATGACGGTGAGTGGGCATGTGGCCCATCCCCGTCGGCGGATAGCAAGGATGAGTGGTGCATATTTTTGGCGTTTTTCAAAGATGGAGGTGCTGGGGAAGCGGTCGTGGCAGTAAGTAAATTCTATGAAATGGATGGTAATGGTTGGGGATGGGACAGTGGGTAGAGGAGCGTTAATGAAAAGACCCTGTACGAGGAGGATGTCAGGGCATAGTCTGGCTGGGCATGCACATGATGTGTGAGGTTGACAAACACAAGGAAGTAGCCATGGGGGTACAGTATGGTCCGAGGGCCGGCCTTGGTAGGTGCCAGCATTGATGAGCGTAAACCACCTAGTTTCATTACGGCGTAATAGGAGTTTATGGATATGCCAAACGGCATGGTTATGTCGGGCGATACGAAGCCCGTGGATGACGGGGTGGGGACATTCACTAAGAAGATGGGGCCATGTATCGCGTGTTGCGTGAATGTGGGAGCAAAGTGGGCAGTGCGGGGAAGGGAATAGGTTTGGCCAGAAGGTGTGCTTTCGCGGATGATGTACTGGGCGTATCTAATTCTAAAACAGATTGCGGTATATTTGACTGCGAGGCCGCGGTAGTCATGGTTTTCCTGACTTTGACCATGACTTCCCTATATTTTTGGACCAAATGGAGCTTCACGTAGTCGTTGAAATGACTGCGTGACTACGTAGTCCTCTGGGTGACTACGTTGGTAGACTTTGTCGTGTCTGCATGGCTCCGCACTAGACGGAAGGTTGGTCAACGATGGTTGACCAGTGCGAGCTCACCACCAAATAGTCGTTGGAATGGCTTCTAGTGCAAGCGTTTTAGCCAAAAGGTTAATTTTATTTTTTTTTAAGTTGCTTATAGGGTTGCCCATTAGAGGGCTGGGACTTAGTTCTTTTTTCTTTTTTCTCCTGCGCGGTTTCTTCATATCGAGCTGTTGTGTCATGGAACGTGAGGATCGCAGGATAGGGCGTGGGATGGAGGCTTTGCATTGAGCTACTGATGCGGGGCCAAGCGCAACCTGCACCGCAACTGTAATGGGCTCTTGGCTCCTGTTAGTACCATGATGTGGTATTCTTCCTGATGTTTACAAGTTCTTGGGAGAGTCAGCTTGGCTTGGCAGTCCGTGTTTCAATTTTACCTTTGTGGAAAAGGGTAAAAGGTCCATGGTGACTTTGTCAAATTTAGGGTATCCAGAAACATATGCACATGTGGTAGCATTGAGGATACAAAGGGAGTGTTTGAGAATATGGCTGAACAAACCTAGAGTGTGATGATCGCGGGATATGCCCCAGCATGGATGCGGGATGGAGGCATTGGAGACCTATGAGCAAATGATGTGGGAAGGGTAAAGGAGGTTTGTTTGTAGATTCAATGCGTGTGCGAGCCTGGCAGCCCTGGAAAATGGCAAAGAGGTCCATGATGGCATCATCAGAGCTGGAATTGTACGAGATGTCATTCCGAACGATACCCTGGTAGACATGTATGCCAAATGTGGCAGCATCGAAGCTGCAAAGAGAAGGCCAATACTACTTCCATTGAGCGTTTTCATTTGTCTTCCTAGTGCAGATGCTTGGGGGCAACATAGTACAACACAATCCCTATTTTATGAACGAGCGTTGATCACGTGGATTTAATGATGGCAAGATTCTTCTTCGATCTGTTTTCAGCCTGGTTTGCCCTCTCATCAGACTTGTGTCGCGGCCCTTTGCCTTGAGGGCAGGGAGGTCGGGACACAAGAGGGGCTGCCCCTGTGGTGGGGGCAGTAGCAGCGATAGGTACGGGGGCTGAAGCACCCTTGAGTGCCCAAGGCACTCAAGGAGGCGGAGGCGCTCACTAGGTGGAGCCCCGCACACCGGGTTGCGGTGGGGGTGGCTCCACAAGGGGTGGTGGTAGCTTAGTGGGACTTAGTGGGGGTGGCATAGGACTCACCAAGGGGGCGGAGACCTCGTGGTGGGAGTCGTGGGGAGTCTTGGGACTCATCACGGTCCATAGGGGCCGTGGTGAGCGGGCCAAGACTCACCGCGACTCACCACCGGGAATCGAGGGTCTTCGTGGTGGTTCGCCATAAAATGGCATGGCTGGTTGTGAAACCCCCGCGGACAGCTACAGAAGTATATATATGGAGTAGTAACCTCGAGAACGGTGCAAGCCCGTTGGTGACCAAAAACTAGTGAGTAAGCGAGCGAGCCGGAAAGCGACCAAAGAGCGGGGAGCTGTTCCGGACTGCCATCTACCAAAGGGAATTCTCCTAGTCCCAATTAGGTGGAGGGTTTTAGAGGGAAGCGAAGGGGGACCGTTATGTCCCGGTGAGCAGCCGAAGCTCCAAGTTGGCCCGGCGGCCAGGTTGGGAGTCAGGCGCGCGCATCAAAGCGAGTAACTATGACTTGAAGGGGAGTTTACCGAATTGAGGTGCGCGACAACTTGGCCCTGAATTGCTCGGCAGAGCAGAGCTGGCATGAGGGTTTTACAGATCCTTCACGATGGTGGGACAACCGCGATCGCAAGGTGTGGCTTTTTCTTAATGTATGATGTGATGAAGTTTGTCCATCCTGCAAATGTGGGCTTTTGGCTCTTGGCAGGAAAGCTGGAAAGCAGGTGCACACTCACATTGTCCAAAGTGGATTCACGCCGAACATTTTTCTACTCAACACCCTTGTCAACATGTATATTAAAGGGAGCATCATGGATGATCACCAAGTGTTCAACACAGAATGCCTCAACGATCTTTGATCACATGGAATATAATGTTGGCATGATTTAGCAAGCATGGGCGTGGTACGAATGCCTTGGAGACCTGTGAGCAAATGATGCGCGAAGGGGTGAGCCCAACCATGTCGCGCACCTCAATTCGGTAAACTCCCCTTCAAGTCATAGTTACTCGCTTTGATGCGCGCGCCTGACTCCCAACCTGGCCGCCGGGCCAACTTGGAGCTTCGGCTGCTCACCGGGACATAACGGTCCCCCTTCGCTTCCCTCTAAAACCCTCCACCTAATTGGGACTAGGAGAATTCCCTTTGGTAGATGGCAGTCCGGAACAGCTCCCCGCTCTTTGGTCGCTTTCCGGCTCGCTCGCTTACTCACTAGTTTTTGGTCACCAACGGGCTTGCACCGTTCTCGAGGTTACTACTCCCTATATATACTTCTGTAGCTGTCCGCGGGGGTTTCACAACCAGCCATGCCATTTTATGGCGAACCACCACGAAGACCCTCGATTCCCGGTGGTGAGTCGCGGTGAGTCTTGGCCCGCTCACCACGGCCCCTATGGACCGTGATGAGTCCCAAGACTCCCCACGACTCCCACCACGAGGTCTCCGCCCCCTTGGTGAGTCCTATGCCACCCCCACTAAGTCCCACTAAGCTACCACCACCCCTTGTGGAGCCACCCCCACCGCAACCCGGTGTGCGGGGCTCCACCTAGTGAGCGCCTCCGCCTCCTTGAGTGCCTTGGGCACTCAAGGGTGCTTCAGCCCCCGTACCTATCGCTGCTACTGCCCCACCACAGGGGCAGCCCCTCTTGTGTCCCGACCTCCCTGCCCTCAAGGCAAAGGGCCGCGACACACACCCCTACCAACAGGGAGTCGATGTCCTCATCGACTTGTCCATTTTGTAGAAACGAACATCCAAGTTGTGGCGTCCCACATCAAGGAGTTTGTTTCCGTACCATGGCGTCCCATGGCAAGGAACCAAACCCCACACTTGACTCTACTCTCCACTAGCTAGTTCGGCCGACTTCCTCCAAGTCCCGGCCAAGGGTGGAGCCTCTCCAGCTCCTCCCAGTGCACTCTTCTTGGCCTACTTCAAGGCCAAGGAACGATCCTCCCCGAGGATCGAATCGCCTTACTGCAACAACATTGCTTGCGATCGCTCATGATGCCGCTTTTGGCATCACCTTGAGCAAGGGTTCACCTGGAACCCTCTTTGACTAGGAAAATACCTTGAACCAACCGTGCGCCCCAATCACTACAATTGGGTCCGCCTTGGAATGCTGGCCTGAGGTACGGGAACACGCTGAAGCCCCACTACGACTTCGCCCCGATGCTACACGATTATAGTACGTGAACGGAAGCACGTAGCTTCCGCGTTAGCCCGCACTACAAGGCAACCCCCTCGGTAGCGCAATTATAGTACGCGCACGCGCCAGGTGCGCACT
Organism: Takakia lepidozioides; assembly: GCA_030704615.1. NCBI lineage: Eukaryota > Viridiplantae > Streptophyta > Takakiopsida > Takakiales > Takakiaceae > Takakia > Takakia lepidozioides. Next base: position 88,553,109 of record CM060731.1, on the reverse strand, counting down.
AGCACGTGAACTCCCAAAGAAGGCGCAAGTTTCTTTGCCCCTTGGATGGGAGTCACCCGATTTCGGCACTGCGCAAACACACGATTAACCCAATTTACCTCTCCCACTTTTGTAAGCTAGCATGCATTCTACACACTAGCCAACCACACCATGCATCACCATTCCAAACACAATAGGACGCACAATATTTGGAACCCATTTCCTTTATAACAAATTTTTGTACAATACAAGTTTTTGCAATCGGATTCCTGAGCTAGCTAAACCGGGCTAAGCATGCATTTCCTCCCCCACGCTCCAAGGTTGATGTCCCCATCAACGCTTCTTCCGCTTTTGAGGTCGCCCTTCGAAAGCTGCAACCGCCTCGGATGCGTTTCCTATTTCTGAGGCACGCACCCAAGATGCCTCCACGTGATGATAGCCCTTCCATTTGACGAGATACTCCGTTTCTCGGTTCCTGAACCTCCTCGACTTAAGTATTGCCTCCACCTCGTACTCAGGTTCATTTTCATGATCCAACAGCATAGGTGGCAGACGCAACACTTGATGCCGATTCGGACGTGCTTCATCTTTGAAGTAAGGCTTCAAAAAGGAGACATGGAATACTGGGTGCACCTTGCTGTTTTCCGGCAGCTCCAATTCATACACATCCTCATTCATAACCTTCCGAATGCGAAAGGGTCCCGCATACGGAGGTACGAACTTCGGACTCACTTCCGGAGGTAGTCGGAAATTCTTGATGTTCAACCAGACCTCTGTGCCTGCCTCAAACTTCACTTCCCTCCGCTTCCGATTCGCCTGCCTTTCATACCGTTTCCTAGCTTTGGCAATATTGTACTTTGCGAGCTTCAACAAACGCTCGCGTTCTTCCAGTACCGCCGCTACTGCCGGTTCCTCAACGTCCTGGGCGGCCCAACTTGTCGGCACCAGAGGTGCTTTTCCATAGACCAACACGAAAGGGGAAACTCCCGTTGCGGAGTGTTCTGTGTTATTATAACAGAACTCTGCCGCGTCTAAGTGTTCCATCCAGTCTGATTGGTCTGCCGACACGTAATTCCGCAAGAATTGCTTCACTACGGAATTCACTCTTTCCGTTTGGCCGTCCGTCATAGGTCGGAAGGCGGTGCTCATCTTCAGCCTCGTCCCCATCTTCTTCCAAAGTGTCCTCCAAAATTTACTCGTAAACTTTGGATCGCGATCCGAGACAATATCCTTCGGGACTCCATGATGCTTTAAGACTATAAGGAAAATGGGTTCCAAATGTTGTGCGTCCCATTTTGTTTGGAATGGTGATGCATGGTGTGGTTGGCTACTGTGTAGAATGCATGCTAGCTTACAAAAGTGGGAGAGGTAAATTGGGTTAATCGTGTGTTTGCGCAGTGCCAAAATCGGGTGACTCCCATCCAAGGGGCAAGGAAACATGCGCCTTCTTTGGGAGTTCACGTGCTAGTGCGCACCTGGCGCGTGCGTGTACTATAGTTGCGCTACCGAGGTGGTTGCCTTGTAGTGCGGGCTAACGCGGAAGCTACGTGCTTCCGTTCATGTACTATAATCGTGTAGCCTCGGGACGAAGTTGTAGTGCGGCTTCGACGTGTTCCCGTACCTCAGGCCAGCATTCCAAGACGGACCCAATTGTAGTGATTGGGGCGCACGATTGGTTCAAGGATATCTTCCTAGTCAAAGGGGGTTCGAGGTGAACCCTTGCGCAAGGTGATGCCAAAAGCGGCATCATGAGCGATCGCAAGCAATGTTGTTGCAGTAAGGCGATTTGATCCTCGGGGAGGATCGTTCCTTGGCCTTGAAGTAGGCCAAGAAGAGTGCACTGGGAGGAGCTTGAGAGGCTCCACCCCTGGCCGGGACTTGGAGGAAGTCGGCCGAACTAGCTAGTGGAGAGTAGAGTCAAGTGTGGGGTTTGGTTCTTTGCCATGAGACGCCATGGTACGGAAACAAACTCCTTGATGTGGGACGCCACAACTTGGATGTTCGTTTCTACAAAATGGACAAGTCGATGAGGACATCGACTCCCTGTTGGTAGGGGTGTGTGTCGCGGCCCTTTGCCTGAGGGCAGGGGGTCGGGACACAAGAGGGGCTGCCCCTGTGGTGGGGGCAGTAGCAGCGATAGGTACGGGGGCTGAAGCACCCTTGAGTGCCCAAGGCACTCAAGGAGGCGGAGGCGCTCACTAGGTGGAGCCCCGCACACCGGGTTGCGGTGGGGGTGGCTCCACAAGGGGTGGTGGTAGCTTAGTGGGACTTAGTGGGGGTGGCATAGGACTCACCAAGGGGGCGGAGACCTCGTGGTGGGAGTCGTGGGGAGTCTTGGGACTCATCACGGTCCATAGGGGCCGTGGTGAGCGGGCCAAGACTCACCGCGACTCACCACCGGGAATCGAGGGTCTTCGTGGTGGTTCGCCATAAAATGGCATGGTTGTTTGTGAAACCCCCGCGGATAGCTACAGAAGTATATATAGGGAGTAGTAACCCCGAGAACGGTGCAAGCCCGTTGGTGACCAAAAACTAGTGAGTATGTGAGCGAGCCGGAAAGCGACCAAAGAGTGGGGAGCTGTTCCGGACTGCCAACTACCAAAGGGAATTCCCACTGGGCCCAAATCGGTGAAGGGTTCTTTGGGAGAGCGAAGGGGGACCGTTATGTCCCGGTGAGCAGCCGAAGCTCCAAGTTGGCCCGGCGGCTAGGTTGGGAGTTAGGCGCACGCATCAAAGCGAGTAACTATGACTTGAAGGGGAGCTTACCGAAGTGAGGTGCGTGACACGTGGCCTATCCCACTTCTTTTCCGATCGGAAGGAGTCACCTTCCCGCCGGGTCTTCTTGTGGTTCAGCTCCGTACGGCCTTGTCTTTCACCCTTAGGGACATCCGAGAAACATTCAGCCCTCTCAATTGCCTCGTTCAAAGTCTTAGGTGGCTTCTCCTCCAACTTCCGCCTGGCCCATGGGGCCAGTCCCGCCACAAAGTTGAAGACCATTTCTGGTTCTGCCATGTCCGCGACTTCGAGCAACAGCACATTGAAAGCCTGGACATATCCCCGAATGTCATCTGTTTGCTTCAAATTCCTCATCTTGTCACGGGCGAGCCAGGACGCGTTGAGGGGCACAAACTGCCTCTTCATCAATTCCTTGAACCCACTCCAGTTCATGGTTTCCGGGCTTGGACCTCGGTCGTGAAGGCATTTCTGCCACCATTGTTGAGCATAGCCCCTCAAATAGGTGGGAGCCACTTCCACCCGATCCTCGTCACTCAACTTGGCCGCCCGGAAGTACTGCTCTAGCTCCAAGAGCCAGGTGTTGAGTGCCTTCCGATTTCAGACGCCCTCGAAGGTGCCGGGTTCCTTAGGCTTCACCTTAAACTTTGCCTTAGTGGAAGTGGCATTAGCCGCCTTCAAAACGTCCTTCAACGTCCCGCCAAATTGTGCCAACAACCCTTCCCAAAAGGCTGCCGGCATGGGAGCCATCTGTTGGTCGGTTGGAGCTCTCAGGGATTCCTCAGGCTCCGACTCCTCAGATTCCTCCCGCTCTTGAGCGGCCTCGTTTTCGGAAACATGCATCGCTTCCTCAAACGGCCGCCTCGGTGACACAACACCCCCATCGGGCTCACCAGGATCATCATCTTTTGGGCCGTTCTGCTTTGGCTTTGGCTTGCCCGACCCCATGATGAGGCCAATCCCAAGGACGATCGCGTACTGAACTCTAAGCTCTGATACCAAGTGTCGCGCACCTCACTTCGGTAAGCTCCCCCCTCAAGTCATAGTTACTCGCTTGATGCGTGCGCCTAACTCCCAACCTGGCCGCCGGGCCAACTTGGAGCTCCGGCTGCTCACCGGGGCATAACGGTCCCCCATTGATCTCCCAAAGAACCCTCCAACGATTTGGAACCAGCGGAATTCCCTTTGGTAGTTGGCAAACCGGAACAGCTCCCCACTCTTTGGTCGCTTTCCGGCTCGCTCGCTTACTCACTAGTTTTTGGGCACCAACGGGCTTGCACCGTTCTCGGGGTTACTACTCCCTATATATACTTCTATAGCTGTCCGCGGGGGTTTCACAAAAAACCATGCCATTTTATGGCGAACCACCACGAACACCCTCGACTCCCGGTGATGAGTCGCGGCGAGTCTTGGCCCACCCACCACGGCCCCTATGGACCGTGATGAGTCCCAAGACTCCCCACGACTCCCACCACGAGGTCTCCGCCCTAGGGTGAGTCCTATGCCACCCCCACTAAGTCCCGCTAAGCTACCACCACCCCTTGTGGAGCCACCCCCACCGCAACCCGGTGTGCGGGGCTCCACCTAGTGAGCGCCTCCGCCTCCTTGAGTGCCTTGGGCACTCAAGGGTGCTTCAGCCCCCCATACCTATCGCTGCCACTTCCCCCACCATAGGGGCAGCCCCTACTTGTGTCTCGACCCCCTGCCCTCAAGGCAAAGGGTCGCGACACGACAGCTCTAAGCAGCCTATACACCGTTGGGGGAAACCGAAGAGGCGGCGACCTCCCTCAAAAGTGAACGAGACAAGGATGGGGAATGCACTTCGGATGAACTGTACAATCCAGAGCTCGACAGAAGTGCCCCCACCAGGCTTCGGGCGTGTGTATCAGATGGCCATGGCAGGCTCAGCTGTTCGCAATGAGGTGTACACCATCACCATTTCAGAATTACCCACCTGCAATTGCACCGACTTCCAGATCATGGCGAACAAGGGGGCATCATACTGCCCTTGCAAGCATCTGTACTACGTGTACCTAAAGAGACTCCGGTGTAATTCCACAACTCATCACTTCATACATGCACCAGGGTTGAGCCCCCAAGAGGTGCACACTCTTCTGAATATGGATCCAGGGGACCAATGACCTTGGCTTGCGGTCCCAACACTATGGTACGCCCATCCTTTTCGGATACTAGAACTGTACTGCTGCAAGTAGCTCTGACTCTGGCCACAGAAAGGTCCGACTTATGTCTTGCCTACTAGTAACCTGTTTTGCTCGAACTAAGATAAAACTATGTCATTCACTCGTGTTTCCACGTGCATGTATTTTTGTGTGTTGGAGGGTTCCTGTTTTTCTGCTCTCCCAAACTTTGCTTTCCTCATTCGACCCCCGGCAAGGAAATGCGGCGCCGCATTTCCAAGTAACGTCGTAGGTACTGGTAGATGCGGCATTCACCAACACCAAACTGCCCAGAAATTTTGCACCTGCGAACCCTAATGCGGCACCGCATTTCCTAGTTGAGTCGCAAACCTTTCCCGCCGAATACTCGAAGATGACAAAATTGTGCAGACTCTATTGGTTCAATCGCGGCAAAATTCCAATGTTAAGGCATGTAAAACCGCGGAATACTCTATACAGGCCAGTATGCGACGTCCTTTTGCCGTGGTATACTGGATTTTTCGTTGCACGGTCACTCATTTCCATGAGCGGATCTAAAAAACCATGAGCGGAGTTGTTACTGACGACATATCTTCGTCGCATTACAGGATCTGGAACTTCCAAAAACGGCAAGGTCAAATTAAAAAACTATTATTTTAATACTTGTTTAATCTGCCGCATTTCCAAATTTGGAGGAGTCCGCTCATGAAATCCGCGTGTCTTAGACTTCGGCTCACCGCTCATGCGGCTCATGCGGCTCATGGCTCATGGCTCATGGTTTCTGCTCATGAAATAGTAAACCTCATGCCGCTCATGGCTCATGGCTCATGAAATAGCAGCCCCCTATAGAGATTACTCCCCAGTACTTGCAACAACTGTTCGAATTGCCATCTGGTCAGGTGAATGTGGATGAGCACAGGGCAACATTACTAATAGGGGATTTGTTCCAAGAAATGAGTTTCTTTAGGACCCAGGGATACACCTGCACCGAGGCCGAGTACCCAGGGTTAAGGGAAGTTGGCCAAATACTGAACGTTCTATTTGCCATGAAACAGAATCAACAGTACCTTAGTAGATCTTTCACGGAGGAGGTACTGAAAGCCTACTGCTAAGTCCCCGATCATTGTGTCTGGCCCAATAATTACGCAAATTATCTTTGACTCTTGTTTGCTTGATGCGCGAGAACGCTAGGAGATGGGAGTGTTTGAGACAGCCACAACTCAATCACTCATCCATTCATTCCACAGCTTCACTCAGGTCTCTCTACACAGTGTGAGTATGGAATATGTATCAGATTAAGATCTATCAAGTATCAGGCCGAAGCCATGGTGTTTCTAGTCTGCTCTACAGTCAACTCTACAGCTTGCATGAATCAAGCATCATCTCCTTGTATGTGTAATCTTCATCCCCTATGCTCCAAGATTGTGCTCTCCGCTTGACCTCCTTCCGTGATGTACAGGTCGTGATCCCCGAAGTGTCCCCCTGTTGCTGCTACTCTGCCTAATCTATCTGCAAGCTGTTCTAACCGCCTAACTAACTAACTATCATTCAAGACAGAATGCACGTTCCCTCTGCAAATGTCGTTCCTACATAGTCGTTCCCTGCCAATAATAACCGTTCCCTGTGAATGCTGTGACGGGCTGTGCCGAACTGTGTCGGGCTGTGACTGTGCCAAGTTGTGACTGGTTGTGTCGGGCTGTGATAGGCTGTGATAGGCTGTGATAGGCTGTGTTAGGCTGTGTAAGGTTGTGTCAGGTTGTATGAGGCTGTGACTGACTGTGTAAGCCTATCTACCACCCCTAAGGCCTGTGTTGGTCTAAGTCTACCATCCGTAAGTCTGCGCAAAAATTAAGGGTACCCCACAAAACCCGTAAAATTGTCTAAGTCCCAGACAGCCCTCTAACATTACCCCTCCCCCCTCTCAAAAAGCCGTGTCCTCACGGTTTACTGTTTAGGATCAGCAAACCTCTGTGAACAAGCACCCTTCTGTCCGTGAGAGTCCCGTGGAGGGCTCTGTGTGCGAGCCCGACCCTGTCACTGGCTGGTGGAGATGACTGGTCACCAAATGGAAATGTCTGTCCTTCCTTTGGTTGATAAGGAAGTAACTTCTCAGGCATAGGAGATCCCCGTCGTTTCTTCTCTGCCATTTGTAGTGCATAGTCCTCCGCCATGTCAAAAGGTTCCCCCATAGAACCAGTTGTATGAGAATCATCTTCCCCCCTGTGGGCTTTTGGTGCTCTGACCTACACTAGAAGCATTTGTGTCATTTACCACTTGGGTAACGACTCATTTTGAGTCGTAAAAGTAAAAAAAAATGGGATCGACTGGAAGTTACAAACGACTAGTTACAACAGACATGGTAGTTGGGTTGGACATCCAATGATTGGAGTGGTAAAGGACGCAGACGCGCGAACAACTGCTCAGCGATTAATGCAATTAATGTTGAAGAACCACGTGGCGTAACCAGGGCGGCCGCCCGTGTCTGACCTTTTGGGCTGGCTTTGACTTCTCCCTCCGGATGAGTAGACTGACTCACCGGGGCGCGGTGACACGTGGACGCTGACGCGGATGCCGATGTGGCGGCGCCGCAACGAGCAGCAATGCTGCCGCGTGGCCACGGGCCCAGGACGCCACGTCGCAGTCGGCCACATAACTTGGAGTGCTACATGTCAGGTGGCAACAGCGACTGGCGAAGTCGACTGCAGAACTACCGGCAGACGTATCCACGGGGACCACGTGAAGAGTGTGTGGGTCGACGCGTGGCGTCGTCCCCATGCTATGGCAACGAGGGGTATGACTGCTAGTGGAAAGACGCAGAGTGGTTGTGCCCTCTCGGGACTGCTTTGGTCAACTCCGCTGCCACTGTGCTAGTTGGTTGCACTACACACTAGAAGAGAAACCGGCTTTTTCCACGGCTCTGCCATCTCACACCTGGCACATTCCACGGCTTTTATCACGGGTCTGTACACTGAGCCAAGGTGTGGGTCTAAATATGCCCTAACTATGGGGTGTCTCACATGTGGTCCACACCCCAGGCAAGAACGGTGTGAAAACAGCCATGAGCGTGGCAGGGGTTGGCTTAGTTTACATGGCATGTTACACACCTGTGTGAAATGGGGACATACAATTATTTCCACGGATTGTGGTGTATGGGTTTAGTTAGTACTCCGCTGCAAACGGAATAAATCACGAACTTCGAAATCTGGCCTTGGAAAGACAAAGAGGTGGTCGCACTACAATGTGTGACTCTCATGGCGTTCATGGGGGTTTTATTTTTTTCCCCATATAAAGTCCCATGCCACGGCCTCCCTGTTTCATTTATTTATAAAAAATAAAAAATAAAAAATAAAAATAAAATAAAATAAAACTAGTTACATATCTCATCAACACCATAATTCCTGCATGTTAATTACGAAGCGTGGAATGGACCATACGGCGTGGAAAATGCACCGTGAGACCAGCCCCTAATGCCAAGTCACCACCGATGTGTTGGAAAAGGCACAGGGATGATTTCCTTACGTGCGACTTGTCCATTGTCCACTTTGGCAGACAAGGTGATTCCCACGCATTACCGAATGTTGTCTGCTTCCTTCATCTGCTTGCTTTGCACTCCAGTGGACTCTCTATCTCGGCAAAGCATTTCAAAGTGTGCAAGAATGCCTCCTCAATCGCAGCTGTGGAAACGGGCCTCTCACTACCGCGAAGTCGAGCAGAAGCGTCTGCAAAACCAGCCAATTCTGGATGAAATCATGGAGCACCGTTGCGCTTGGAATCGCGCATTCGATCTTCAAGTAAAAAAGCAAAAGGCAGCCCAAGAACGTGTACCAGGACAGAATGCCTACGCAGAAAAAGCTATCATTGTCGTGCTCCACTAGTTGGGTCAGAGTGGCATCCACAAGAAGGAGCCTGTGGCCTACTTTTGGTGCCTTGCAAATTGCAATAAGAGGCTCCGATCTGTTGGCAAGAAGTACCCGTTGCTCCATGATTACTCCCTGTGGTACACATTGACTGGCCTTCCATGCCCTCTCGGATGAGCACGATGTCATGGTGATCATGGATCAAGGTGAGCGAGGATATACACAGTGTCATTGACATACACCGCAATGTAGATTCATGCACTGTAGCTTCCCGCAATCGTCTCATGCATGACGTTTCTGCTTCAGTTTTCAGCGTTGGTACTTGTGGCCATGATGGTTTGGGGGTGAAGCAGTAGCAATGCAGAGACTATCCACATTTCAGCCTGCATACATTATCCTTTTGGGTTTTGCCTCAAGTTTAGGTACTTAACTGGCATCTCCTGTCAAAAACTGAGTGTCCCATGTACGACGTTCAGCTTGCCTCTTGTTATCTACTTCTCAGACCTTTCAACCATACTGCTTATGAATCTGTAATACTTTTGTTTCACGTGTGGTGCAACAACTTGGTAATGGGCGGTAAAATTACAAGTGCACATGTGGTGATGTCCACATTCAGAATAAATAACAGCACATCTGGATGGTTGAAGGCATAGCGCCCATGAGCTTCCAGCTCTAGCAAGAAAGAGTTTTATTTTTGGAAGGACCAAATAATGTGGGGGGTTGCAAATCCATGCAAAGTACACACCCATAATGTGGACTGGTAATTAGTGTCTGTAACACATAATGGTCTCTGGATTGCTCACCTCAAGCCCCCCATTCAAAGTATGTATGTTTTCAAAGAAAGGTCATCTCTACAATTCCAACTCGCAATCATGACAAAGCGGGGTGGTACATGCAGAGGGATGAAGCATTGAATCTCACAAACATGAGAAACATAGAGAAATCACAAAGCAAAAGATCAACTTTGGCTATATATGAATCTGGAATCTCCATGATTCTGAATTCATGGGTTCCAAGGTGCCACAGACCTTCTTGTGATTCATGAACATTCTCCTCCACCATCACAAGTGGAAAATTGAGCAATGATAGAAGCCTCATCCCTGTCACAGTGAGGGTTTTTAAACAAGCCAAAAATAGAGTAACCAACACACGAGCCCTCTCTATGAGTAAGTCAAAGCCATCATAAATAGGGCCACATACTGTCATGTGCGGAGGAATTGAACCTGTAGCCAACTGAATGGCTCTGCCCCATGCAGCACATGTGACCTGCAAGCACACAGTCAAAAAAGTGGGGGTTTACGAACTTGCCAAATCCCAAGCATGAACAGAGGGGTCCCATTAGTGGGGAGGACATGTGAATCACCATCCACAGTTGCAATGCCCATCAGATCCAACATGTGACTTGCGAGGTTTACTATTTCATGAGCGCATGAGCCCATGAGCCTATGAGCCTATGAGCTCATGAGCGGGCATCCGCGGAATTGGAATTTTCCTGCCTTTATTGACGGTGTTATGTCCTCTTACCTCGGTAATAGGGTCTGTTTCTCCTGGTCCAGGATGCGGAATGAGGTATTTCGGCGCCGTTATTCCCAAGAGCAATGTGCTAAAATGGTGTTTTGAAGACATCCACAGGGGTATTTCAGCACCGAAATTACCTCTTAAAATGTGATATAGTGCGGTATTTAAAGGCGCAGAACGGGCTATTTCGGCGCCGAAATACCCAAGTGGAATGTGCTGAAGTACCTTGTGCTGAAGGCTTCCATCGCGATATTTTGGTGCAGTAACTCATCCGTGGAATTTTTGAGGCCCATATAACGAAGGCGCGCACTGGGCTATTTCGGCGCCAAATTTCCCAATAGGAATGTTAGAAACGGCAGGGTTTTCATGGCTTCAAGTTCCCGGCTCGATGGTGTGCATAAATTACTTGTAGGGTTCTTCACTGAAGTTTGCGTCTTTTCTGCTTTTATTATACATTTTGGTTGGCGGAAGAAATGTAGGGAATCAGACAAGCAGTCTGAACACAATGATTTTTTAAATCGTCAATATTTTCATTAAGTGCTTCAGAACTGTACAACAAAAGGATCCAAATGAGACTTTGCTATGGTGAGGATCCGCTATCACTGTCCAATGCATCCCCGACCTCATGCAAGGATGGCTGCCTTCCACCTTCGGCGCCGAAATTATACTTTATGTGCAGCAACGTCCCGTGCGAAAAAAACCACTTAATGGATACTGTCGGTTTCAAATGAAAAAAACGGCTAAAATGCAATTAATTTTGACAGAAGGGGTTCAATATGCCGATTTCTCCATTAAATGCAGAATATTCCTGTTATCTTCGTCGGAACGGGGTATTTCCAACGATTTACGGAAAATTATATCATCCAGAAGCAAAAAGTAAGTGTCGGGTTTGGACGAATTTCGGCGCCGAAATTCATCCGTCGCATAGAAAATGTAATATTACAGTTACTCATTGCGGACAGTAAGGATGAATTTCGGCGCCCAAATTCATCCATTTCAAAGAAAAATAAATATTGGAGGGAGGGCATTGGATGAATTTCGACGCCGAAATCCGGCTCTCAAACCCTGAAAAGAATTTGGAGGGATGAAGTCGGTTGAATTTAGGGGCCGAAATTCATTGCTCGCGAAGAAAAAAAAAAAATCGGGAGAAATGGCAAGTCCAACAGGCATGGACAGCATCCGTCAGTGGCAATGATGGCGGCAAAGCGTAGCATGGTGCCGATTTAGTCTTCGCTCTGGATGAATTTCGGCGCCGAAATATGGATGAAATGTGCCCAAGTGCAGCCGTTTCCACTGTCCCGGAATTAATTCCAGCTCCGATATCCCACTGACAGGTTTGCTCATGACGGATGAGGACTTGGGAAGCGATGAATTGCGGCGCCGAAATTCGTAAGTTTGTGTATGAAAGCACTTGAATATGATGAATTTCGGCGCCGAAATTCATCCGTCCGCTGATGAAACGTACCGACCTGACTGTTGAATGTCATAGGCAGGGGATTTCATGGCGGTTGGGTTTCATGATGTGCGGATATTTCATTCAATGCCGGCTGCTCCGGGAACAACATCCGGTGAACGGAAGGTATTCCGGTGCCGCAATTCGGATAAACCGTCTTGTACTGGTGGCTGGAACTGGCACGCGTCGTGTTCCAGTCGACTTCATCCGTGCGAACGTGTCAGGGGTCACAATCTCTTCATCACCCATACGGCAAAAAGTGGTGGACGGTGGCAACGCTTCGGGAGACGTGGCTGCTTACGCATCTGCTCGTGCATAGTGGTTGCATGTTCCACCGCTTCGCTCTCTCGCTCCTTGCCCTTCTGCAGTGACATTCTCCTGCGTTTCCTCTCCTTATGCGGCATAGTGGTAGCATAGAGTTTGTGGAAGGTCAGGCGACTCCGGCAAAGAGAAGGAGGACGCGGGATTTTGGGAAGCCGCCGACGACACGACTTAAGCTCCGTCTCATGCATGAAATGCAGACCTCGTTATCCGGAGACTCGGATCGCCCACCAGTGAGAGATTCGTGCTTCGCGGATGTGAAGCACTCCATACGCAATATTCCTTTTACACCTTTTTTTTTGCGTGCAGTGTCTCATGTTTTCCTGTTTGTTTGACATGGGAGCTGGGGAGGGATCGCAGGGGGGCGAGGCAACACAGTCAACTTTGGATACTCCTGCCCGGGTGCTGCGCTCACAAGGTGGAAGTGCATCGAGGCAGGCGAGTCCTCATTCAACACCTCAGATATTGCCTCAGAAAAGCCCACCTAGAGTTCGGAAGCCGAGGAAGCAGAAGGAGCCCATGGCTTCGCCAGTAAAACCCCTAGGGAGACTGGAAGCGGAGATATTGGGTTTGCAGTCAATTTCAGAAAACACGGATGCGGTGGAGGCCGCTGGAGATGCGGGAGTCGGATCTGCAGAAGGGCGGCCCATTCAGCTGACAGAAGGAGAGGACGATAATGTGGTACGACTTGGCGACGATCAAAACCTGCTAGAGCTTGCGGAGGAGCAAAACCTCCAGGACAGTAGACAGGCTGGTGAGAGGGGTGAGGGAAGTGACAGAGGTGATAGAAGTAAGAAACTGGTGGCGGGTATGCTCATGAGCGCACGAGACATGAACATAGCAGCAAACAGGTTGCTGGCAGAGACTCATAGCAACATAGGTCGCGTTTTGGGCTCCATGGTGTATCCGGAGAACCTCAAAGTTCCTTTGTGTCGCATGGTAAGCCTTCCAGTTGTAAGGCAAGCACTGCCAGGGGATATCGATCGACTGAAGCACAACTTCAGAGAAGGGTACAGACGGGGGTCGGCAGCATTCTACGTTTCCATTGAGAATGACCAGGGTGTCACAAGGGCCCCCACTGCAGAGGAGCTTCAGAATTGGGGCCCCCACTAGCACACTGTTAATGCCGAGTTTGAAGCCTATCTGAAGACTAATCCCACATTCGCACACATGGAAGGGAAGATGTTCTTCGTTTGGGACGGGAACCACAGGATGCTTGCTTGGACAGAGTACATTGCTGAAATGCATCCGCAAGATATCAGTTGGCATTACATGGTGGACTGCATTGTCGTGAAGGTGGACGTCAGGGACAGAGGACTGTTGAAGGGTGCCATGGCGGATATAAACTGTAAGTATACAATTACATCCTTGTGTACTGCCTATTGCGGCGCCGAAATAGGCAATGTTCACCACTGTCATGCACTCTTTGAACTGGAAATTGGATTGCTGTGCCGAAATCATATTTTCATGTTGTTTTTTTTCTCCATGGCAGGGTAACAAAGAGGGCCTTCGTGGAAACTCATCTGACACATATGCTCTATAGAGTGCAAGAAGTGGGGACAGCTCCGCTGACGGACTTCCAAAAGTCCCTCGATCCCGAGCTGTACAGGAAGTCCCTAGCGAAAGCAGATCGCACCTGGTACTGACCAACACTGGACGCCATGGTGGAGATCCTCTATTCGGTGAGGTTCATCTGAAATTTCAGTATCAATTTAATGCTATTTGTTGCAGGGATCCGTGGCCTGACTGTATCTGCTGGGTATGGGAATGCAGACGAACATCAGGGATGACTTGGCCTATGCCAAAAGGCAGTTCTTTGAGAATGATGCCCCCAACAAGGCGGACGCGTCGATAGAGAGTCATATTGTGCAGGCAGGGAGGCAATCCCGGACCAAGTACAGGTCCAAACTTGTTAAGCAAGTTGCAATCGCTGACCCTGGTCTTGGTGCCGAGTTCCTGGCGGAGATAGGACTGCATTACTCCAGACCCATGAAACCGGAAATGTCCATGGAGAAACTTCATCACATCGCAGTGTCATGTGTTGAGCCGGCATAGAAGGTAAGCATGTGTTTATTCTTGTTTTGTGACTTCTCGCGATTCTTGTGTTGGAGTTCTTGTCTAACCGATGTGAGGTGGCTGCAGACGAGGTGGCTGCGAATCTGGAACGGCCATACAAACACGAAGCTGATGTACCACTTTCCCATCGAGCCAACAGACGACAAAATGAATGACTGGCTCAATGTGATGACTTGGTGGCATCAGGTATAATTTTCTCCTATTCTGTGTTGGACATCGTCGCAATTTCAAAATCATGAATGTTTTGGAAACCTGCCATGCTGCAGGTACTGACCCACGCCCAGGAGCAATTGGACTGCAACACCACCACTTTCAAGTTACAGATCGACTGGACGAAGCCTGAGACAATGGAGAACTACGTGCAGTCCTGGCGAGGGCGCTTCGCAAACCTCTTTTTCAGAGAAATTGCAAAGGCAAGACGCAGCGTATACATCAAAGAGCAGGAGGGTGCCGACAAAGCGGCAATGCATGTCCTGTTCAGGTAATCTGCTGCCAATGCATCCCCCTATTTGCAGTTTAGATGATTTGGCTAAGCAGCGATGGATATTGCGGCGCCAAAATATACCTCTACAAGATGTGAGTTCTGGGTAATTGGGGCATGGTCCACTACGTATTTCGGTGCCGAAATACCTTGTGCATTGACAACTTCCACTTGCATGATGCATCGGTAGAATGATTTTTGTTGAACTGCCTCGTGATTGCAGGTACATAAACTTTGCACTCATTCCGTCCGGAGCCATTCAAAGGGTTCCACCATTCTTCCTGGCGTGGAGGACACCTGGAGGTCGTGGAACGATGTACACAGAAGTAATGGCGAAGGAGTGGCATGCCAAGCATTTGGTAGACTGTCCCTGGTATGTGGATCTCCCAAGTGGGACCGTTGACCTCTCGGAGGTTAACTTGAAGAAGGAAGCGAATGCCAGGGCTATGAAGGCGCAATCAGATCCCCAACCAGAGGACGCGGAAAGACTGAAAGCAGAGGAGGCAGCCAAGCAGAAAGCACTGAGAAAGTCAGCCAAGGCGGCAGCGTTGGCGAAGGAGCAGATGGAGAAACAGACAGCTGAGCAGCCCAAGGACAGGAAGAAAAGAACACGCAAACAGGGGCAAGAGACGAAGACCCCCACACCCAAGAAGAAGAAGCAGCAACACAGTCAGCCAGATGAGGAGGATTCCGACGACGATTTCCAGCAGGAAAAACACCCAGGGGGCCACACCTCGTCCGAAAATTCACAAGGGCCAGCGCTCCGGGGGGTCGGCTGCAAAGAGATCACTATATGAGGATGCACCTGGCAAACCCTACCGTGCGGTGCACATTGCGGGCAGGGAAGTCCTCAAAACACCCACAATTGTGGAGTGTGTTAATGAAAATTTCCTAACTGCTCTGACCAGAAGGCTGGAGATAACGAGATTGAGGAAGGCGATCGAGGCCCACCAGGGGAAGGGGAAGAGGAAGGCCACTGGCAATGATATGGAGGACACTCCTGGCTACACAAAGATGATGGAGTATTTTGTGGCGATGAGCCACGGCAAAAAGAGCACAGTCGGGGGCAGGGCGGTGAAAGCCTCCATCGACATGATCCTTGTGGATATCCCAGATGGGCAGGAGATACTGGGGCTGGGCTCAGTACCCTGGTGGAACAAGTACGACGAAAGATACTGGAGCCACACATTCGGGTTCGCAGCCAACATGTTGGACGACGTTGGCTGTGTTGTTGTGCTAGCAGCCGATGGAGAAATCACTGAGAATGATATCAAAGTATGGACGGGGAGAAGTGTAGCACCCATCCTGAAAAAGATCTGGACTTGCATCAACACGCAGGGTCTTCTCAAAGATGGCTAGAAGGTATGTTGTGGTTCTCCTCTGCTATGTCAATTTCTGCGCCGAAATTGCCCCTGTACGTGTAGGCCACCTCTGACGTTTTCATTTCCTTCTCTGCAGACTCTTATCTTTCAGGCATTTTGCTTCGTGAAGGAACATTCGAAATTCAAATTACGTGAAGCAAGAAGACTTGTTGATTCCACAGTTGATCCACTGGAGTATAACGTCATGTTCAACCATGTGGGAGAGAAGGACATTCTTTGTGATTTGTTGGGCAAGCCATGGAGGTATGGCAGGACCAGAAGTCCTGCATTCATCCAAACGCTCATGGAAACGTGTACGGATGTTGAAGGCAGGGTCCTCGACGTCACTGCAAATACAGGTGAGAACGTTAATTGAATGCGGCACCGAAACTGACACCATTTCCGTTTGTGTATGTTTGCTTGTGCGAGGAAGCGACTCATTCTTGAGTTTGGCTGTGGTTGTATCGTATGAATTCGCAGGTGCCTGTATGTGGACGGGAAGGATGTCGAACCGATTTGTGTTCTCATTTGAGGGGGATACGGCCTTGTACGATTACAATTTGGCGGGCCTTCAGCGTCTGCCTCCAACTGAGGATCCCAAAAACGCAAAAGAGGACGTGGAAGGGGAGGAGGAAGATGAAGAGGAGGAAGTCCAGGAAATTCGTTCGATGAAGGGGCACCCGAAGCCGCTTCCCCCAATGTCTGTCTTCGAGTGAGTTGCACCATAGTAAGTGTATTGGTTTCGGTTGTAGGGACCATGCAACTTGCCGATGATTCCCTGTTTGAATTCTCTAATGTACTTCATTCTATGTTTGTGCGTACACTTAGCCTTGCAGAGTCGTCCGACGAGGAGAAGCTGGGAGACTTGCCCGAATCGGACCCTGTTGCAGAGGAGGAGACAGAATCGCATCGGCCATTCTTTGCCAGAAAATCGTTTCTCGCGAGTCCCCATAAGCCCTTTTTTCTACCAGCCTATGCAGACACGGCTGCTAGAGAAGCCATCAGGAGGGAGGATAGGCCTACTCGGTTAGAGCAATTGACATATGGGAATAAACAGAGAATTATAATGAGGCGTGAGGCCAAACATAGAATTGTGAAAGGCAGAGTAGAGAAGTTCGTAATAGAATCCGCGTCCGAGAGCGAGGGGAATGTTGAGGACACTTCCGCACCCAGGTGGACAGTTCCGGCTGGTGAGGATGGTATTTTTGAGGGGAGGGCTTCTCAGAGTAACAGTGGTAGCGGCAGTGCAGGTTCGAATTTCGGTGCCGAAATCCAATCCTCGCGAAGAAAAAAAATAAAAATCGGGAGGACTTCGGATGAATTTCGGCGCCGACATTCATTGCTCGCAAAGAAAAAAAATAAAATTCGGGAGGACTTCGGATGAATTTCGGCGCCGAAATTCATTGCTCGCGAAGAAAAAGGAAAATAAGAAGGGAGTACTTGGATGAGATTCGGCGCCGAAGTTCATCTGTCGCAAAGAAAAAAAAAACAAAAAGGACTTCAGATGAATTTCGCCACCGAAATCCATCCGCAGGGCAACAGAATTAGGGTCGGAAAAGGAGATGAAGAATGAATTTCGGCGCCGAAATACATCCATTCTGCCGATTCAGGATTACTGTCATTCGGATGTTGGCACCGATATCCGGACACGTGGTGAATCACGACTGTAATCAGGAACACATTCATCCGTATTTTGGCATCCAAATTCAACCCTTATGTGCAGAAACAATTTAATGAAGAAGATGTTCATCCGAATTTCGGCACCGAAATCCATCCGTTGGGTGCTTGGTCAGTTTCATGAGGTGAACAAATTACGATTTCTGTTGCCGGAATTCATCCCCTGGCTTCCAAAGTTGTTACATGACAGAGATGTTCATCCAGATTTCGGTGCCGAAATTCATGGGAAGGCCTGATTTATTGTAGCCCAAGTGGTTGTACATTACAATTCAGGCACCAAATATCCGATGTGAACTTGTTGTTGTCGTCCGTTTTTGTAACGTACGTTACACACCTTCATCTTTACGTGCACTGATCACCCATCCTGTTGGATACGGAATCCTCCAGAAAATCATTTGTGTTATTAGGTAGGACACACTCTTCTCATTGCAGGACTTCGCTGCGGAGCGTACCGAGAGGTCCCGTCTTCAAAATGGACTCCCGTGTTTGGGTAAACGTGTACTTCCATCCTGATTCTCTGAAAGCTAAAATACCCTGCGACTAAGGATTTGCGATTGTCACTGAGCAGTACTTGTGTGTGAAGTTCGGGCTCCGCCCTGGAACGGTGTTTTTGGAAGAGGAGACAAAGGATGCTTATGGAAATTTTCTGGAAAGTGTCGTCATTCTGCATGCAGATTTCGGAAAAGGCAAAGAGTGGCGGCTCCCAGCTTCTGAATCCATCCGGTACAGTGCCATTGGTGAAATTGTGCCTAAAGAGTTCCCACGCTGGAACTTGGTTGATCCTCCTTCCACAAGAGGGTCTGGCGTGCAAGATGTGAAGGATGTGGGCACCTCTTCACAAGCAGAGAAGCCCAAACATGTGAAAATGGAAATCCAGGAAAACAGGGAAACAGTCGTCCACGACTTATCCAGTGACGATGAAGACTGTATGGTCCTTCCATCGTATGTTTCGAAGTCGTCCGTCACTAGGAGTGTTCAGCATACACCGTCCGACTCAACTTCCGTCCACTCAGTAATCGACATATTGCGGAGGATGAAGACAACGGGTTCCCGCTCCAGTGACCTTCTTAGGCTTGATTACGACAAAACTCCAATCCATTTTGTGGAAACTTTGCCTGATGTTGTGGATGGGAATGCTATCTACGAGTTCCCTCCAGTGCCGGCAGGCGCAGGCCCAGACGGCATGCTCGCAGGAATGAACAGGAAACATGACGGCCACCCTTGGTGTGTCACCAAAATCTTCATCGTCCAACCTGGGTGATGGAGTTCGAGTGAGATATGTATTGTGTGCTGGGCATCTTAAATGTTTCTCGAGCACATGTTACCATTACACTAGCAAAGGCACCAGGAATGAGACTGACTGGATTGGCAATTCGTCGACCCCATTTTGGCCTCAAGGTAGAGTTCCTGCAGGGACGTTCAAGTATGCCCATTGCAACGCAGCCCCTACGTGCATGGCAGTGTGCAACGCCAAGCAGTACTACTTCGGGACCGTCGGCCCAGCGTGCACCAGAGCATGCATTCACATCGGAAAGCAGGAGCACCCCCTCGCCAGAGGCAATTGCAGAGTCGCTTTTCAACAAGCCCAGGATATTATCAAGGAGGAGGTGAGGTTGAGGCCGGGTGCAAAACCAAAGCAGATACAGCTCGCATCGGCACATAGGATTGCAATTGGCAGAATAATGTCAGAGGACGGAAGCACAAGAGAGAAGCTGGGTGAGGGGGACATGAAGGACCTGCTGGAAGCTGTCTCCCATGTGTGCAGCCCCAATGTCAGGAACCACATTGTCGGCTGCAAGAAACGAATCGGAAGAGGATCAGACATGCACTCCATCTTGGAAGTGAAGCGCACATGCGGCTACGACTTCATCCAAGGCAGCTTCTTTCCTGGTCAAGGCTCGGAGACGGACAGGTGCTTCATATTTAAGATGTCAACGTGCGGACCGGGGAGCGGCGTCGATTTGGTGAAGCGGATGACCAGTGGAGACCTCTCAAATTGTTGGGTCATGTTCGACCACATCCGGCGAATTACCAACCACGATTGGGTGACAATGGGGGCACATGTATACGACCCACATTGCAGAAAGTTGATGACCATTGCTATCTGCGAAATGAAGGGAGAAGACACAGATTTGGAGTTGCATATGTGGCGCGGAATTAATGAGCAAATGGCGAGAGCCAAGTTGCCCCCTCCCGATTTTAGGGGCTTCATGGCTGACAATGCCCAGGCGAACTGGGCTGCAGTTAGGAGGGTATATGGGGACGACCCAAAGACTCCAATGGAAGGGAAGGAGAGATCTTGCGGGTTCCACTTCATGCAGAGTTTGACGCAAAACACGAAAAGGTTCGTGGCGTCACGCCACCAGCAGGATCATATCAGTATATGCCTAGCGTGGAAAAATGCGAATTCCATCGACGAGGCGGAGACCGAGTTTGCAACCATACGCGCCTGGTGGGTGTCTTCAGGGGCACTGGATGTGAAAGATCAGCCAAAACTGCAAACGTGGCTTGCGTGGTGGCACTATAGATTCCGCCAGTTTGGAGACTACATGAGACAGGTAACACATTTCTGTACTTGACAATTGTTATGTTTTGTGCTTGGACATTCTCCACAATCAGTGATATTTCTAATTTCCTTCAACAGGACATGAGCTTGGAGGATGACACGGATATGCCGACGACGAACATGGCCGAATCGGTGCACTCTTCCTGGCGTGCTTCCTCTGCGGCACATCTCGTTGACATGTTGACAGCAACAACAGAAGATATTGTGAGGGCCATCATGCAACAATCTCGTTACTACCAGTTTCTGGGAGGAAAGCAATGGGGTATCGGACCAGACAGGCAGGAGATGTTGATGAGGGCGGCGCATCGTTCGACCGATCCCAAAAAATGGATTGCTGCATTGCGGGAAACAATAAGGTCAACGCCGTTACACAATCGGGGGAACTGCCTGGAGGGCGATGTCCGCAGCCGGCCGGTGAAGAGAAGAATTGAGGACATGCCCGGAGGGGACGGGGATTCATGGAGATCAGATATGAACATCCACACTCAACCTCGGGGCGCAACGATGTTGCGTCCCACGCCTCCACGAAGTAGGTTTCGTACCCCCTCTCCTGCAGCATCCATGGAATCGCTGCCAGACTCGAGACAACATGCCGAGGATGAGCATGTTGCTCCTGTTTTTGTTACCCAATACAGCATTCCAATCGTGGAGCGAGATGTGTCGGCCTCGCAGTGGAGAATTGCACGGACCCGTCCGACATTTCGTGGCAAATGTTGTGCTGTTCGTGTCGACACCAACCAGAGATGCAATGAGATGATTCGGAGGAGCCCGCAGGGCGGTGTGCCTGCCCCTTGCTTCACAAGGAGATTTGTGTGCGCAAAGTTTGTGGAGGCCACACTGAAGGAGTTTTGGTTCTGCAGGCACGACATCATGTCGTGTGTATTCGGCAAGCCCAAGTATGGTGTACAAGGCATGCCTAAACCACCGGCAGTCTGGCCTGTGGCAACTGGTACAGATCTTACCCTGGAGGAGGCAGACGCTCTAGGAAGTGCAGGGTTTCGACTGGTGGAGAGGACAGACGTTCCACGAAATCCAATTCCCAGTCGTCATCCTCCTCCCACGAGAAGCTCTTCGCCCCGCATATCGGTGGGTGACCCCGCAACTTGGCCCACCCATTGGTGGGGGAAACTGAAAAGACGGCGGCCACCAACAAAGGCGAACGACACCGGGATGGCCAACGCTCTTGCAATGCCCTGCATAGTGCAAGGTTGCAGGGATGTTCCTCACCCCGGGATGGGGCGCATATTTCAGTTGTCAATAGCCGGGTCTGCTGCGCGCAGTGTCGTGTATGCAATCACGGTTTCACAATACCCAGCTTGCAACTGTGAGGACTTCCTTGTTATGGAATCGAAGAATGCAGCATACGTCCCCTGCAAACACTTTTATTACATTTTTCTGAAGCGCATGAGTTGCATATCCGCAGTGGACGTCTTCATCCATGCTCCAACACTGAGTTTCAACGAGCTGCACAAGGCCCTACGGCAGGATACTGGTCGGACTGCTTGACATTCCACATTCGGGAAGGAGAAAGTGGCAATTATATTACATTCATCTTCTTGCACCCTATTTTTTTGTGAGGAATTATACACTTGGTGGTGCTGCATCGTCATGGCTACAGGTGAATTTCGGTGCCGCAATACATGAGAATGTGGTTTTTGGCCATGAATGGCATGCGCATGCTTTTTTTATTTTGGTTGTCTACAAATGGATCCGAGTAAAGCATACATTGTGTGGAGATTAACGGGCATTGAGGCCTATTTCAGCGCCGTTTATGGTCTATGTACTGCATAGTGCTTCCTTGTTACTGCTCGTCATTCAATTTGTAGTGATTTCGCAGCCCATCCTGGCGTTTTCGTCCACCTTTATGAGAAGACTCCAATTTGCTACAAATACATTGTTACTGTTATGCAAATGTGATGCCTTTACAAGATTGCTAGTTCTGTGTCCCAGTGGGAAGGGTCCTACTGCACATTCCAGCATTTGCATACTGCACCTTGTGCAAACAGCAATCCATACGACAAAGGACACGTCCCAGTATACTGGCAGTGAATTGCAAAAAACCTTAACAGAAGATTATCCAAGCATGTATATTCCCCATATGGCACAGGGAAGCTGCTTGATTTCTGAATGAAAATGTATGTGCCATGAGTGTCAGCGAGTCGAAACATGTCTACTCTAGCATGCAAGACCTATGGTCCCCTTGCCCAAGAAGAAGGAACTCTAACTGGCCTCTCAAGGACCTCCTCAGTGACCGGGTGCCTATATTTGAACAAAATGTCAGTGGATTCTGTCGCCCGGTTGAAACTAACGAGGATGTCGTGTTTATCAATAGCGCCCCCTTAGTAGAAGGACATTTTCACAGTGGGCCCTGTGTTCCCCTCCTCCTCATCCTCATAACTGAAGAGAATGTCCCCACTTTCCGAGCCAGTCCGTCCACGCGTAAAGTTTTCACCTATGCACTCATCATACGTCCACTCGCAACAATTCCAGCGATACAGCAACGTTGTGCGTGATCTGTTCGGCTCCCACACATGCGGAAAGTCCAGGTCCATGATGCGTAGGAACCACCTGCTCCCTAGCCGGGGTCTAGGAGAATCGTGCAATCCTGGAAGAAACTCCATTGCTCTCAGCTGGACAAGTCGAGGATCGTCCCTGTAAACATCCAGGAAGACAATGATGTCATCTGCTTTCGGGAAAATGACTCCCGTCTGGCGTCGATAGATGTGATTCGGGCACGACATGGCCTCACGACACAGCACGAACTCAAAGCAGGGAGGAGATGGGCACAACAGAGAAGAGTGAAGAGCAAAATGAGAGCAAGGCCTCCCTCACCATTCCCTTTGTTGCAATCTCTATATTATTTGCAAAGCAAACCATTCCCATTTGATTTGTTAACATAAGTATACATGTATGTGTGATGCAGTGATGGGATTGTGCGGACCATCTATGATAGTCTATCCCAAAGTCCTCTTTCATCGTTTTATCTACCTTCGTATGCCGAGTACTCTCTCTTTTTCATGTCACTCCTAAGAGAAGATTGTTCACTTCATGTCTATCTATAAGTCATGTTCTGAAGGTGGGGGGTGTTGGTGGGCAGTGACTTTACTATCATGTTGTAAATACCTCAATCTGGCATTAGAAAAAGGATGAACTCCCTGAAATTTATCCCCAAGGACACTATCTACCACGGCCCCTTCAGGACATATAGGTAGGAAAGAACCAAAAGACCTCCTGCAGCAAGTTGTAAGGTCAAAACGAGCCCAAATTTTTATTGCGATCGGGCACAATCCGGCTGAGGGGAGCAGAACATTATGTGAGAAGATATGTAGAACCTGCAGGAAAAAAACATGCAATGATGATATTATATCGGATAACAGTTAATGATCATGAATCAGCTCAGAAGATTTTAATTACAAAATGGAGACCACTGCAAACCTGTGCCAGCTGTGAGATCCAAAATGCGGGAGCCAGGAGGTGAGCATGTCTCCAACAACACTTGCATGAAGGCGGGACTACGGTCTCGCGCACCCCTCTAGGCTTGTTGAGGAGTTTGCATGCACTACAACAAATTGCGGCTTTTACGTCTCTGTGTTATGACTGCAAATGCAGTCATGGAAGCCATTTACGACTTCCTGACTCTGCAGACGTAAAGACCTAGTCAGTTGTGACATGGCAGATATGACTCTCCAGGCTGGCTGTCACGTGGCGCCAGAGCAGCTGTGGGGGTAGTCATACACGCTGGCTTTACTGAATGACTGAACGGACAGTGTAGTCCATGTCAGCGGCTGTGCAAGAGTGGCACGTGCTCGATGCAGGAAATGACACGTGGTAGAGTGTTTAGCTCTCCATGACTGCGAACTATGACTATGGGTGTGCTAATCCGGTTGCAACACGTGGCGCGTTGCAATTTTTACACGTGGTCCATCAGCAGATTGACATGTGTCATGATGGGTGTTTTTTTGGGGTGTATTGCTATTTTTTTTCATATTTGTATTTCTGCCACGTGGTGTAGTACTATTGGAGAGTGAAAATAGATGTAGTCATTATTATGACTATGATAGCAGTCATGTACATGTCTATTACAACAATGAAATATAATATATAATACAAAGAGAACAAGGCAGCAAGACATAACTGCAACAAGCTGAGCAAAACCAAGAGATTGCCTACCATCTCTATTTACCAATCTATTTATCATTATCATTTTTGTTGCGATCTAAAAATACATTAAATAGTCGCATGTTCTCATGTGAATTATTTTGTCTAACTATAACACTTTGAAAAGTGTTCACCCAAAATCTTCTAACTACTCATGTATTCCATCAATCTGCAACCCATCAAAAACGGCTTGCATGGCTTTAAGAATTACTACAGCAAGGACATTTGTTTGTTTTCCAAGTTCTTGCATAAGATGCACCAACCAATATTGCATTGTGAGACACTCACTCGCTATACTCTAAAGCGTCCAGGGAAGGTCACTGAGCAACCTGCCAAGGCGGAAACAATTAAGAGAATTATCTAATACCATATATGAAAAACCAATGCCAGTGTTGTTTATGGTAACTTCTATCCCATGTCCTAAACAAACCAAAGCAAAAAGGTTGGTGTGTATTGGCGAAGTCGTCAGATACTTCACAAAGAAACATGCACTAAAAATGAAACCCAGGATGATAGGAAGGTCACTCACGTTTATACAAAGACATCTTGCCCATTGCCCAGCACCCTGCGTCACCCACACTCTATCTCTATTCCTTCAGCTATCCATGCCTCTGCACAAATCAAGCATTCATCCTTGCCTTGCTGCTAGCAGCTGACAATGACAGCCTACATTTGTTCTAGGAAACACCCAACTCAGCGTAGCACACTAGTTCCTATGCTGAATTGCGTCTGCTACTCTCTGAAATGTAGCAGGCATTCACCTTTCTGCCCCGGTTGACCCATCAGTGACTGGGCTCAGATAAGTATTCATTCCACAGCTTCTCCTCATCTTTGTTACCTATTTTTTGACACTTTCTTGTTGTCACATTGGCAGTATCATGTCAAAGTCACTCCAAACTAGATTCACTCAACCAGCTAACTTGCAGAATTGAACATGTAAATTTAGGGCCGATTCTGATAAGAGGGAAAAACAGGGTGAAATGTGTTGAAGAAGATGCCTTCAGCCTGATTTTATCACTTGTGCCGCTGCTCCCAGTTGACCATCTACCCATGCAGGTTTCTTGTAGCTATTGATCCACAGGGAATCACAGGTAATCTTGTGCTTGAAATCTGGCCTTCTTGGATGAATCTGGACCCACACGAAATCCCTGCTCCTTCAGCTATCCATGCCTCTGCACAAATCATGCATACATCCTCGCCTTGCTGCTAGCAGCTGACAATGACAGCCTAGAATTGTCAAAGCAAACACTAGCAGGGAAATCAGGGTGAAATATGTTGAAGAAGGTACCTTCATTCTTTTCTCCATCATTTGCTTTCAGGTGTCCAAAGCCCCATCCCGCGCTCCTGCTCTGCACACCCTTCAAGCATCGCATTCCACGACACCACATCTAGTTCAGCCATAGTGTTGAACACTCCCTTGGCATCCTCAATGCTCCCACATTTAGCATACATGGCCACCAGAGCCATGTTCAGGATGACATCTGGTACAATTGCAGATTTGATGATGTCACCAGGGATCTCTTTGCCCTTTTCCAGGGCTGCAAACGCACTGCAAACGCACACAAACGTTATGTCGGCGGCCTTCACCCCTTCCCCCATCATTTTCTCAAAGGTTGGAGCCTCCATCCCGCACCCCAATTGTGCATACCCAGCAAGCATCGCACTCCACGACACCACATCTCGTTCAGCCACAGTGTTGAACACTCCCATTGCATCCTCAATGCACCCACAATTGGTGTACATGTCCACCAGGGCAGGGGCAGTGTTCAAAAGGACATGTGGTAATTTGACAGGCATTCACCTCCTGACTTGGCTATTCCCAACCCATCCTGCCATTGGCAAGAGATTCCACAGAAACTGATAGTTGTCTGTTTGACTGTATAACTATGTATCTCTTGCTTTCTTACAGCTTGTACTGTGACACGCGTAATGCTCTTGTTGTGTTGAATCATTTCACGCCTTCAGGTTTCAGAACAAACATTACCGTCTTTCTTTATCAGACATGTGCACCAAGACAGAATCTCACCAAAAGATTGTTGGTGTTCAACAGTACCATACATGAAGATAACTAGCACCAAAAGGGCATATGAAGCTTATTCTGCTCTCCACTGGTATTAACTTGCACCTGGACTTTCAATGGCTGTCTTCCAGTCCACCCACGGCCCGCTGTAAATGGCTTGCAACCTACAAATTTTCAAGAGAGCTGATTACCATGAAAATTTCAAAACTGGCTTTACAAACCTAATAATTCAAGCATAATCAGCATTCAAGCTAAGGAAGCTTTACAAGCATCGTATTGCGAGTAAAGCCTTGGCAATGTCACCAGGAAATCCCTGGCTGAATGGATGACACTGAAATAATGGAGCTTGAAATCCGGCCCTCTTGGACGAATTTGGGCCCACACTCTATCCCTGCTCCTTCAGCTATCTATGCCTCTGCACAAAATCCTTCAGCTATCTATGCATACATCCTTGCCTTCTTGCTAGCAGCTGACAATGACAGCCTAGAATTGTTCCAGCAAACACCCCCAACCCTACTTATCAACGAGCAATGAGCTAACTTACAAAATTCAATATGCATCTCAGGGCGTCTGATGAGAGGGCAAAACATGCTGAAATAGGTCGAAGAAGAAGGTGCCCTCACCACATTGTCCTTGACCTTGTGTCATGACCCATGGAGGATTTGACCTTGTGTGTGATGCTTGTGTCTGTAGTCAGGTAATGTTGGATTGGTCAATGAGAACCTGCACCACGGTGCAGCTGAGCAGGCAGACTTTGAAACACGGTCTGCTAAGACCAAGCTGACTCTCCCAAGAACCTTGTAAACATCAGGAAGAATATCAAATCATGGTACTAACAGGAGCCAACAACCCACATTTGCAGGATGGACAGAATTCTGCACATCGTACATTAAAAAAAACCACACCTTGCGATTGCGGTCGCACCCTCGTGAAGGATCTTAAAAAAACTCATGCCAGCTCTGCTCCATGATTCAAATTCAGGGCCGAGTCTGATGAGAGGGCAAAATAGGCTGAAATAGGTCGAAGAAGAAGGTGCCCTCGCCACATTGTCCTTGACCTTGTGTCATGACCCATGGAGGATTTGACTGAACATGAACCCAAGATGACCTCTAGTGTGTGCTGCTTGTGTCTGTAGTTAGGTAATGTCGGATTGGTCAGTGAGAACCACCACGGTGCAGCTGAGTGGGCAGAGATTGAAACACGGCCTACTAAGACCAAGCTAACTCTCCCAAGAACCTTGTAAACATCAGGAAGAATACCAAATCATGGTACTAACAGGAGAGCCAACCCACATTTGCAGGATGGACAAACTTCTTCACATCGTACATTAAGAAAAAGCCACACCTTGCAATTGCGGTTGTCCCACCATCGTGAAGGATCTTTTAGAAACTCATGTCAGCTCTGCTCCGTGCTGTAAAATCAGGGCCGAGCGGGTAGAGATTGAAACACGGCCTGCTAAGACGAAGCTGACTCTCCCAAGAACGGCGGGCTCCCAGCCGAAACCTCCTCGCACACATACCCTAGCGTTTCTAGGGTTGCTTGCTCCAGATGCGAAGGTTGATCCAACTGCGGGCCTCCCATGCATGTTTGCCCTCTCCCGCTCGCTCGATCTAAGTCCCAACCCTCTCTCTCTCTCCCTCCCGCTCGCTCTAAGTCTGTTCACGCTACTGTGATGGGCAACTTTTTAAGTTTTTTAACCTTTTTGTAAACCCTAAAAGCCCCTTTTTGATTTTTTTTTTTGATTTTTTTTTTTTTTCTTAAAGGAAACCACAAGCCCTTGAGGAGGGGGAAAATTCACCCGCCTTCATTTATGGGCCATAAGACCTACAGGACGATCAACGTCAAGACATACCGTCTCGAACAATCCCACACACGGGATAAGGGCAGCGGGTTTGAACCCCAAACCACAAGGGCGACACACTGTGCACTTACCAGCCGATGTGATTTTTTTTTAAATCTTTGTTTTTTTTGGGTTTTTTAATTCATTCTAGTGGTAAGAGTCTCCGTTTTTTTAAGATATAAATACTCATATATTATATATATAACCAGAAAAGCATGTGTCGACACGTGTAGTCATGTAGTGATTCATCCATGTGATGATCTGGCATAATGCATTAGAGTGAGAGTCATGAAGTCATATGTCTGTCTTGCAATATGCACACGTCATTCTAGTGTAGCCATGACCGTGACTGGTAGTCATATCTGCCATGCCAATATTCATGGTCAAACATGTTTGACCTGTGTTGCGCAGAGTCCGAAGCCATGCAGTCGCATATACGCCTTCTCCAGACCTGCATTATGACTTCAAAAGCATTTTACGACTGCAAATGGCATTTCTGCCACAAATCTGTCATGACTGCGCACCCATGGGAGTCATAAAATCTGTTGTAGTGATGGGTAGTGCAACATCTGGAATGTGGTTGTAGATGGCATCCAACTCAACAGGGTCTGCAAGGGGGTCCACAACTTTGCCAGACTCACGCAGTTTGAATAGTCCTCCTTGCTTGGTGAGGACATGGGCGTGGAAGAACATGGTCTATTAGACGTGCCATTTCCACAAAAACAATGCACCCGGATGGTTTAATAATATATATGAGAGTAGGAAGATGAAACATCAAACAATGAGATATTAAAGAGGGATGATTTTTACCTTTCCTGTCTGAGTGTGTAGAGGGGTGGTATTGATGCAAGTATATTTCCTTGATAATACGGAAATAGAGCTGCCCCTGGAGTAAGAAAAGAGCTCCAATGCAAAGGAATCATCGGAGCCCTGCAAGAACACCAAGCATCCATTGTCATCCAACAGGTCATTAGCAATGGAGAATGCATACTCCCAATACCGTTTATCAAAAGCATTCCAGGGAGGAACCTGTACACCATCCAAACAGCCCTGTACAGGCATTCATGTTGGGCAGTCCACGATGATCATGTCCACAGCCACAGGCACGTTTTTTCCATCCACAACACTAAACCAAGTTCCTGGCAACTGCAAACAACATACAGAAAATGTAGGAGTCAATAGCCGGATGATGAGGATATAAAAACATCGAAGAATTCCTTACATTCAAGTTTGTTTGTTGGGGGAAACTCACATTTTTTAAGAACTCCATGAGCTCTTTCAAGGTCGCATCAGGAGATGTACTTGAGGCCTCCACCATATCAATGAAATGAGTAGGCATGATCTTCATGCGATACATGCTAGGTGCACCACCAGAAAATGACACTGCACTGTAAGGATGTTCGCCTGCCTTTGGCTTGTTTCCTCGAGTAGTAGGTGCAGGCACTACAACCAACTGATTTGAAGGATGTGAAGAACTACCAATAGGACCAGCAATAGAAGCCACACCTGCATTGGGGGCCACACCTGCATTGACATCCGCACCTTTTCTTTTTCGTGATTTGCGTTTTGGTACACCCACAACGGCAGGGACCACTTGGGCTACAGCGTCAGCGGCCTGTGTAGCAATCTGTTCTACATGCTCCAGATCAAGAACAGGGACTTCAGTGGAGATACCCCCTTCATCACTCACTGACTGCCTGCGAACACATTCCTTATGAAGTCCCATTTCTGCATAGGGGATAGTACCCTTGGGCATATCCAAATACCAACCCCCCCCTTTCCGGTGTTCCACACCCCAATCTTCCTCAATTGCAGGTGTGTACATGGAAGCTTGTTGAGCACCAAACTTCCAGGCCATCAGAAACTTGGGCTCAGCCTTAAGTTGATCACTCGGTACAAGCACAAATCTCATGTACCTAAAATACAAACACATTCAAAGTTATTGTGGAGACAAATATTTATGCAACCTGTTCAACAATTGAACAAGCACATTAAGAAACATGTATATCCCAAGGTACTAGAAAAATACTTGAAGCATAGACATTTTTGACTTACAAGGTGTATACACTATCCATGTACAATGCAATGGAAAGATGGTACCTGAATAAAATCCGTCTCACCACCTTCTCCCCACCTGTTTGTTGTTCCCAATCATTGCCTCTGAATGGCCCCTTTGGCAATGAGAACTCTCTATGAAACAACTCATTGAAATGAGTCATCTTCCATGTATCCATGTAGTCTCCCAGACTCTCACTCTCTCCTTCCTCCAAGGCAACATGAAATTGGCCAAGCTGAGTGGTGTACAAGGCAAACTGAGCCAAGGCAACCTTGCGAAGCTACCAGAAAATACAGTCAGTTAAATAACTATGTTAATGTGTCATCAACAAAATGAATTAATTGCATTGAGAAGATAGTGATTGTATATGTACCTGCCACCAAAAAGTCCTTCTATTCAGCCAAGGATCAAGTGTTGGCCCATTGATAGGCCCGGGTGGAAAAAAAATTACGGTCGTGAAGTGTTTGGTCTCCATTCCATATATGTAGCCATTCCACCTTTTCTTCAGGATCCACCCGGGCGGTAGCAATGTTCACCATTTTCTCTTGGGTCATTTCCTCTGATCCTGCCTTTACACGTGACCAATGCAGTTTAAGTTCTTGGAGAAACCCCTCTCCAAGGGTTGGATCAGCAATAGGAAGCAACTTCACAAGCTGACTCTTGTGTTGCTCCCTTGCTTTCAATCCAGCCTGTCTCATTGTATCTTCAAGGCCCTCTTGACTCTTTGGCCCCTCAGCAAGTTTGTAAGCTTCCCCCGCCATGCGTTGGGCCTCAACAATATCATGCTGCCAAAAGAACCAAAACAGTTCATAACATGAACCAGAGGTGAATCTTGTCTATGGATGCAAAGAATGAAACTTGGTTAAGACATGATGCTACCTTGTACAAAATCTCTGTCATTGCATGGACTGTCAAGTTATACCAAGTCTTTCCTGCTTTCTTGATGCATTCGTCGTACTGCTCTTTCCTCAATACATTCTTCCATTCAGAGACAGGTGTAAGGCCAATCATATTGACCTTGCAAACCAAGTGCACAAATTTGGATGTAACATGTGCCCTCTCTGTTGCCCTGCACATATAAAATGTGATCATTAGAAAGAAGATGTGTATACATCCATTGAGCAAGAACATGACAACATTGAACATGAAAGTAAATGAAGAATAGAAAGGAAACTCGCACATTCACTCCATCCATGATGGACCTGAGGGAACCACGATTTTCAATGTCCGCATTGAGCACCCAACTTGTCACACAGACATGTCTTGACAAGTTGGCCCCATGAACTTCATTGATATAGGGATACCATGCTTGAAGCCTATGATTCCCATCCCAGACATGAAACATCTTCCCCCGAAGATGATGCAACTTTGGCTTGGACTCAAGATACTTCTCAAATTCATCATTGACTGTTTTCCAATGACTATCCCATGTAGAGATGATATCAGGACCTACATCTATAGTAGATCCATCAATCCCCTCAACAAAAACATAGAACACGGCTGCTCCTAGATGGTATCCAGAATAGAAGTCTCCTCTAAGCTTTAGGATGTCGTTGGCAAGGGTGGGCCTAACAACCTGCATAGAAATCATGCGACACAATGGAATGTCCATAACTCCATCCTCAATGAGGAGGGACCTGAAAGTTACATTCAGATCTTGTTTCTTTTCCAGAATAATTGCCTGTTTGGCATCTAGAGAAAGAGGATCACTAGATGTTGTATCCTCTTCATACTCATCTGCCCCCCAATTCCTTGCATCAATGTCGTCAATAATGGTTGCAAGCGTCCCGGCCTCCACAGCTTCAGTTGTAGTAGTAATTTCCTAATTCCATAGACCAAAACAGTTCAAGATGTCAGTGTATGAGAAGAGCACATGTGTGAATGTATAATATGTAAAAAGAGCAGTTCAGTGTCATGGTTGCATGAAGAAAACAAATGAATTTGGATAGTCAACTAATTCCATGAATATCCTTGTCTTTCAAAGCTTACAACTTGGAGCAGAATACAGGCCTAAGCATCCCGACAGAGGACCTCCGACCACCTACGCCGGCGCATATGACACATATGTGCAACCAACTCAAAATTTGACAAGATTTGAGGCCCTTGAAGAAATTTTTGCTCAAGGAGCTCCAAGCATATGCGCCGGCGCATACCATGGAAGGGAGGTTGTAGCCAAACATACAGGAGCACCTTGAAAGATCAAACTAGGCCTATGGAAGCATGTGGAGTTGTGGAGGTGGCAACGTAGAAGCTTTGAGATACTTGAATACTGTGATCAACCAAAATAGGGAAGGTTCCCCAAGCGTCTGCGCCGACGGAGGTGGCAGCCTCGACACTTTGGAGCTTACGTAACACAAGGAATATACAACAAAAAACCAAGCTCCAAGCATCTCCGCCGGCGGAGATGCTTGCATGAGGTTCCTGAAACCTAGGAGCTAAGCAAAAAAAGATTGTGCTCAATGGGTATGCGCCGGCGGATATGGCAGCCCAGCCCGCTCGGAGCATCAACAACTTATGAGAATGCGGAGAAACAAAAGAGATGGAAGGGGGGGAGAACTTCCTAAAATATGTGAGCAGCCCTGCTGCACGGGTCTGCGTTGATAGAGGTGGCAGCCTTGGCGCTTGGAGCTTCCGTAACACAGGGAATATGCAAAAAAAACCAAGCTCCAAGTGTCTCCGCTGGCG
Source organism: Takakia lepidozioides (assembly GCA_030704615.1). Lineage (NCBI taxonomy): Eukaryota > Viridiplantae > Streptophyta > Takakiopsida > Takakiales > Takakiaceae > Takakia > Takakia lepidozioides. Next base: position 88,520,172 of record CM060731.1, on the reverse strand, counting down.
GAGACGCTTGCAGGAGGTTCCTGAAACCTATGAGCTGAGCAAAAAAGAATGTACTCAATGGATATGCGCCGGCGGATATGCCAGCGCAGCCCACTCGGAGCATCAGCAACTTTTGAGCATGCGGAAAAACAAAGGAGATGGAAAAGGGGAGAACTTCCTGAAACATTTGAGCAGCCCTGCTGCACAGATGTGCGCCGACGGATACGCCAGCCCAACCCGCTCGGAGCATCAGCAACGTATGAGCATGCAAAAAAATAAACAGGATGGGAGTAGAAGAGCACTTCTTGAAACATGTGAGCATCCCAGCTCCAACGGTATGCGCCAGCGGAGGTGGCAGCCCAGCCCTTCCAAGCATCAGAAAAAACCAAGGGGAATGAGCTGTCTCCGCCGGCGGAGACGGTTGTGTGTATGTGTGGAGATTCGCAAACTTGTGAGAGTTGAAGTGACTTAGGCATCTGCGCCGGCGGAGGTGCTAGATTAGGAGTAGCTTGGTGGGGCTTATGCGATGGCGCATATGCCTAAGTGCAGGTCATGAAAAAAAACAAAACTACAACTTACCTTCTTCGTCCGCAGCTTGCCTCTACCACCACCACCACCAGCAACGCCTCCCCCTCGAGTGTCCTTCTTCCTCCCCATCGCCGCAACAACTCATTGCCTCGGGGTGGTATAGTATAAGGCCGAGATGCGGCGCCTCCGTCTCCTCTTCGCAACGGGAGTCTCCAGGGTGTAGAGACTAGAGACGTGTTAAATGCTTGTGTAGTTTGTGTGTGTTTGTTTGGGGGAGTGGCAAGGGATAATGTGCAAGTATACTAGACTACGTTAGTGTAGTAATGATATCGGGTTAGTCATGTAGTAATGGCAACAAGTTTAACTGAATAGAAACAGTTTATTAACAAAAAAGTAGAGGTTGTTTCATTGAATAGAGCATGGCTTGTTGGTAAGGTTGTGGTGTATTTTCCACTAGGTTGTGGGTTCAAACCTGCCCCCGCCAAGGAGAGCGGGGGGAAAGGGGGGCGAGGGCGTAGCGAAGGCTAAGGCCTTAAAAAGGCAAATTGGCCAAATCTGAAATGTGAACCTTTTTTATACACTCTGGCGTTAGTGCTTTTTGGACTACATGGGTTACACGTGGATCCTCAGAAGATGGTTGTACGATTGACATGTTACTTTGTGACGGCGCCTTCATAATACAATATAAAGTAAGTGATAAAGTAACTAAATATTTTGTTATGGGTGTCTTAATCAATTTATTGGTTTTAGAGTCAATTGTCGCCACAAATACTTGTACTCATTACTCATACATGAGTAATCAAAGAACAAATCAACATACATGTCATGGGATTTGATTGTAAATAAATTGTGCCATCTAGTGTGTCAGTTCATAGTTGGACGATTAATCAACGATTGGTTGTAAAATAAATGGAAACATGCAGAGCATTTATGTTTCATATGCTCATAAGAAGAAGGCAGTACATTGGATTCTAAGATCTCAACAACGGCGCCGTCGTCTTAAAAATAGGGGATAGTCCATTTAGTTGTTTCTGTCAGAGAATAATATGGATGGAGCACATGCCTCAAAAAATTTGGACCTTCTGGATTGATGATACACATAAGTAATGTAAGCCATTTAATGTATTTGCATAAGGTCTTGCAAGATGTGCGCTTTCATTCATTTTGCATCTTCTCTCAAACTTTGAGGGCATTGCCAAATGTCTACACCAAAATATGCATTGCTTTCATGTCCACCTGATGCAAAAGTGGTTCGTTATCCTTGCAATGGAAACAGGTGCATTATCCCAGAACCTTGGTCATGCAATACATTCAAACTTGTTCCGGGTTCAGTTTTTTTGGAGGATGATGGAGATGATGATGCCTCCACAGTGTTGCTTCCAGTTTTCAATGACGGCCAAAAGCAATGGGAGTTGTTTCCAGACATTTCTCCAAGTACCGTGTCACAGGTACGAGCTATACACAGTCACATATGAGAGGCACACTTCTATTGCAAGAAAGAACGATCAAGCTGCAACAAATGGGAGTTGTAAATTGAAGGAGGAGGTTGCAGATTCGGCGAGCTTGGGGTCTCATAATTCGGATTGTGTTGAGGTTTCTAAGAGTGTATTTTGTGGATCTCAACCTTCCTCATCTGCTCATACGGTCTTGCTTCACGACATGAAGCCTCGGAAAACTCCATTGGACAACACCACGTCGAATCTGCGAGGGGTTTATCTTCATCTCCACGACTAGCAGGGGAGGCTACATCTGCATTTCCTTCTGGTGTGTTGTCCATTTTGAGTATCTTGGCCACTGCTCGGAGGAATGGATCAAAAGGAGAGCTTTCTACCTTGGACTATAGTCACATTCCAGTGCATCGTGTTCGGTGTCTTCCTCGAGCTTTTGATGGAAAAGTGATCCACGAACTCCCCCCCGTGGTCAAACTACGTACGGACCGTGGTTCACAGTCCCTCCAAGGCATGGACCGCAAGTTTGATGGTCATCCTTGGTGCAAGACCAATACCTACAATATGTCTGGTGTTCCAGATCATATGAAATGTAGTAAGGTTCTTTGTGTTGGAAAGCTCAAAGCAGCACTTGCCCCTTCTTCAAGAAAGAAGGAGAACGGAATGACCGCTATTGGGAAGGCAATGCAGACAAGGTGTTCATTGCAGGAGCCCAAGTTCCATTCAACTAGTTCAAGTGTAGTTTCTGCAAAGAAAGACCTTTCTGTGAGGCGCATTGTGGGGCAAGAATGTACTATGTCACAAGTTCCCTTCCAACATATACACGTGTTGCAGTTCACGTTGGGTTTCATAACCATCCATGTGCCAAGGGCGAGAATAGGCTGCGGAAAATGCATCAAGCATGATTCAAGAGCACGTTAAGATGAAGCCATGGTCGACCCCAGGAGCTATTTCCTTGTCAATGGCCCAAAAGCTCTTGATTGATCAAGTTCTTGTGGCTGATGGCACAGAGACAGTACGTCTTGAGGGAGAGGCTTTGGAAGATATTCTTGAAGAGTTTGCCCATGTTTGTAGCCCCAATGTGAAAAACAAGGTCGCATCTGCACGTGTCAATTCCATCATGTCCATATTGGAGTTGAAGCGTCTGAGTACATACCATTTCATTCACAACAATCTCCTTCCAGGCCAGCATACTTCTCATCTCCCCCATGTTTTCAAGATGTCTGTTGCTGGTCCCAGGAGTGGTGTTGATCTTGTGCGCCACATGAGTGAGGGGGATCTACGCACAAGTTGGGTAGTATTTGACCATGTCAAACGCATCAAGGATTGGACAACTCTTGCGTGTCATGTCTATGAACCATATGTCAAGCGAATGATGACCATTGCCATTTGCGATATGAAAACAGAGGATGCAGATGCTCAGGTGTTATTCTGGGAGATGATCAATGAACAAGCAAAACTTGTTGGCTTGAACAAACCAAATTTTGCTGGCTTCATGGCGGATGCAGCAGGAGCGAATTGGGTTGCTGTTCGAAGGGTTTATGGATCTGATCCCAATGTCCCAATGGAAGGTAAAGAAAGAACATGTTTATATCATTGGGTTGAAAGCCTCCGAAGACACACCAACGACTATATCTTGGAGGACTTCCGTGAAAGGCACACTCAGCTCTGTTATGAATGGAAAGATAGTGTTACCTTGGAGGATGCTACAACCACATACATTGCAATTCGGGCTTGGTGGCTCTCTTCAGGAGCATGCAGAAAAGAGTCTGCCAAAACTGGATTCATGGCTTGCATGGTGGCACTACAGATATCGAATGTGGGGCCAATGGATGAGAGAGGACATGGATGTGGAGGCAGATGCAGATATGCCTACCACTAATTTGTCTGAGGCAGTCCATTCTGCTTGGTGGAAGACAGCAGGCAATGGGAAAAAAATGAAGGTGGATCTATATGAGGCCACCATGCATGACATGTCACGAGCTCTTTTGCAGCAGGCAACATTTTACAGGCACACCACAGGAAAGACATGGGGGACGGGGCCCGACAAAGAGGAGCTCATGTTGCGTCAAGCAGCTAGATCTAATAGCCCAGCAAAAATGGGTAAGGTTGTACGTGGCATAGTAGCTGGAACACCCATGCACACAAGGGGGGTTCAATTGGAGGGAGACAATCGCACTATTCCAGTCAAACGCAAGTTAGGCGATGAGCATGGTGGGCCAAACGAATCTTGGAGGTGTGATATGAATGTAAAGACTGTTCCAGTGCGCGCCACTGGGATGCCCAGTCCACACCAGCCATCTAGGTTTGTCAGCTCCAAATCAAGTCATGACATTCCTGGTTCTTCGACTTTCTGTGAGACAAATCCACATGTTGCTATCCCTCCTCAGCCAATGCAATGGGGAAATCCAGTGAGAGAGACACAAGACTTTTCCGATGCATTGTTCAGGATTCAGCGGACAGGTCCTGCTTCCATGGTTCGTTGTTCTGCCTTGGTTGGAGTTTCCAAGGATAAATGCAAAGCGCTCATCAGGAAAGGTAAAGGAAGTCCTGCACCTTGCTTCACTGGCAAGTTACTAGCACCGAACATGAAATAACCAAAACTGCAAGTTTTTTGGTTTTGCCCCACAGATGTTTTGTCGTGTGTTGGAGGGACCGTGCCATCCTATTGCTTGGGAAAACCGGGTATACCTAACGTGTGGCCTGTGAAGGTTGGAACCAACCTTACACAAGAAGAGGTGGACAACTTGACCCTTGCAGGTTTTCGACTAGTCCATCCTCCCAACGTTCCTGATCTGAACTTTCCTGTGGGACCACTTCCAGTGGAACAACATATTCATCAAGGTGTTGTCCTTCCTGTGGGTAAGTATCCCACTACACGCTATGGGGTGCGCATTCGGCATCGGGATCTGACTCCTCGACACTTGAGTCGCCAAGAGTCAGCGGAGACTCTTATTGCTGAGGTTCGTGGATTCAGAAACGTGCCTCAGCCAGGTTATGGGAGAATTTACCAGCTACAAACAGAGGGATCCACCAGAGCAGGATTGGTAGCGACACATGAAATGCACAAAAAAAGAACCTCTAACTTGTGCCGTTCATTTTCATGCATGTGACATGTAATTATCTTGTTACTACTTTATTCAAAACATGACACATAGCATTTGTTAATACAGAAGTTCCTATTTTGGTTAAAATGGAACTTGTGTACCTGTCATACAAGTTTTCAAATTATAGAACTGCTTGGCATTACAAACAGACATGCAATGTGGTGGTTCCAAACATGACACATATGCATTTGTTAGTACAAAAGTCCATATTTTGGTTAATATGAAACTGTTTTCCTTGAATACAAGTTTGCAAACTATTACTTTGGCCAGGGATCTTGTATTCTCTTCAGTTTAAGGTGGTGCATTAGTTGGAGTTAGTGGTCACATGCATCTTTGACCATTGACTACTGATTTTGTTAGCGAAGATTTTTATTATTATTATTATTTCTATATACATATGATGTAACATTTGCATATGCAATAAATACGTCGTATTCTATGTTATATAACTCCACTGCATACAATCTACAATGTGTGCATACAAATTTGTCACATGCATATATAATAAGGGATTTTGTGCATGTATGCACGCAACCTGTGCATATGGAATAGCAACCCCCCCGCACACTGTTTGAGCTTCCAAATAGTGGTGGATTGAACCAGACAGACATGCCCGTTTGTGGACGATTTTTGTATGAAAAACAAGCACAAAGTTGGGGCTCAAGTAGTGTGCGTTGCCGCACACTATTTGAGTTTCCAAATAGTGGAGGATTGAACCAGACAGACATGCCCGTTTTGGGACCGATTTTCGTATAAAAAAACAAGCACAAAGTTGGGGCTCAATCGGCCGGCGTTGCCGCACACTGTTTGTGCTTCTTAATACGGGTGGATTGAACCAGAGAGAGATGCCGTATATAGGCAATTTTCATATAAAAAAGAAAGCACAAGTGGGGTCTGAAACTGTGTGCGTTGCCGCACACTGATTGACATTCCAGTCAGTGGTGAATTGAACCAGACAGAGAGGCCCAAAGTGGCCGATTTTCACATCAAAAATGAAGCACAAATGTGGGTCTCAAACAGTGTGCGTTGCCGCACTCTATTTGAGCTTCCAAGTAGGTTTGGACATCACTTGTACCTTTTTCTTGGGTGCTCCAGAAGACTCCCCAATCGCCGGAGACCCTTTGCACTTCGGACTGCTCTCTACGCCGAGCATGTTCTAGAGCATCTCCCCCATCCTCTTTTCCACTATCTGGTTCTTCGTGAGGCCAGCATCAACATCATCTTCGGCGTCCGTCTCTCCCTCGGATGCAGTCTCCTCCTCACCTGTTCTTGGAAGTATGGCGGGCTGCTGTTCTTCTCCAGAATCCTGCTCTTCCATCGCCAAACTTTCCTCTTTGCCCTCTTATTCCTCCTTTTCCTCTTCGTCTATTCTTTCCATCCTCATTCTATATCTGGCTCCATTCCTGTCCCTAGTGCTCGTGAAGTATAACGACTTCCTTCTCTTCCTCCTCCGGTGGAAACAAGGGCTCCCCACACTGCCTCTAGAGCTCTCCAGTTTGACGTTTGCAACAAGGGTTGCTATGACATGTAACCAAAATAAAAATTGGACATTGTTAACCGTATTTGGATGCGGGTGTCATCATTGTGTGCGAACGGAATTCATCCATTTTGGCGTCTTTGTATTATCCAAGAAATAAAGTGGTAGAAAAAAAGTACATCCGTTGCATGTACTTGGGATATATGTCAGATGTACTTCGCCGCCTGCCAATACATGGCAGCCTTCTTGCATTCTTTCAAATTCGGAAGTGCCATAGAAATCTAATGCTAGCTCAATTTCGAGCAGTACTTGCAGATTCGCAATAATTGTTATGCTTCACATATGCATCCACGTGTGTTGTACTGCCTACCCTGCGGTTTGCATTTCGCCGTCACCGTTGCAATGGGGTCATTTGGTATAAAGGGTTGTGTCGGCAATGGTCATGTGTTGCACACATTCGTGCGAGGTGTCTCCTGGAGTGTCAGTATTTCTGTTGTGCTCTTCTGGCACAGCACAACCTCATTAGATTCGGGGTCTTCCTGTTTGCTGCTCTCCAGGCTTGTTGTCGTCTTTCCATAATGGATGGTTTCATGTCATGTTCAGGGTTTGTTTTTCATCCAAATACAGCACGGCTTCTTGTGAGTTCTTGTCTTGGAAAACAGTTTTTCTGGTTGGTGTCTCTCAATGTGGCTGTCTGCGAAGTTCGGTGCATATCATTCCTACATCCTTTGCATGCATTGCCCGCAATCTTTGGGTCAGTGCTACCCTTATTGACCTCAGTTTGTTTGGGGTGGATCCCCTTTCGAGAATTACGGGCTATCAGTTCGGGGATTCCGTTCGGTCAGTCTAGGAAAACATGTCCAGGGAGCGAGATAGACTTGCTCGATTTCATTCCAATGCAGATAGTCTTCCACTGACTGCCACTGCAGATGATGATGGGTTTGCAGTTGTTCATGAGGATGAGCTGGTTACAGTGTTCCCTCTGGAATTGGGTTCTCTGCTTGTTCAAAAAGAGGTGTACGACGAGGATGGGAATTTGGATTCTGGGCACTTGGAGAAACCATTGGTTGGCAAGTGTGGAAGGAAGTGGAGAGTCCTTCCAGGCACATACCGGGTCCGTGGAAAAGAGAGAAGACAATCAGCAGGATCGGTAGTTACCCCTGGCACTGCAGCATTGGTCGTGCAGCAGAAGGGCACAGTTCATGTGAAACAAGAGGTGAGCACATCCACTACATTCGTGACTCTTTCAGACTCGTCCTCGGAGGATGTTTCTGAGATTCCTCCGCCAGTCCAGACTCCATTCTTGGATGATGACGAATTGCAGGAGATAACGAGTGTCATTCCGAAATTGAAAGCCCTCGCAGGGGTGCCTGGGTGCAAGAGCGAGCTGCGTTTTGTTGATTGGGAGTCCCTTCGTGTGCAGCGGGTTTAATACGTGCTAGCAGAGTTTGATGGGGACATCTTGTTTGAGCTCAACCCTCCCACGTCTTCCAGTGGACTAGCTGGGCTTCTGCAGGGCATGGACAAGAAACATGACGGACACCCTTGGTGTAGGACAAAAACATCGAACATCCACAACGACATTGGATTGAAATTTTGAAGGTCAGTTTGCGTTGGGCATTGCAAGTGCGTGAATATTTCTTGCCCTCGCCTGAGAAACAGCGCTAAACCAAACAAAAGTGAGTGGGAAGGTGTGCCCCTGAATCCTTTCACCCCAGGGCTTGCCCCTCCCAAGACCAATACTTTTGTGTGTGGGTTCTGCAAACTTTTTTCATCCTGTGTTTCTGTGTGCCACGCTCGTATGTACCAGGTGGCACACTGATGCAAGACAATGACTCGTGCCTGCATTCATATGGGTACACACGAGCATCCTGTATCCAAAGGAAGTTGCAGGGATAGCGTGGACATCGCTAGAAATCTGCTGAAGCAGGAGTTCCACAATGCCCCTTCTGCAACACCTTCTGCTATAGCGCTTGCAGCTAGCAAGGCATTCCTAGAAAAACACATACTGGGTGAAGGGGATGCGATACAACCAATGCTGGATGCAGATTCGCTTGATGCAGTGATGGACCATTTCTCCGTGTTGAGCTCTCCCAATATTCGAAACCAGGTGAATGCACTCAGAATGGGCACATGCAGTGCTGGATTCATGGACAACATTATGGACCTAAAATGGAGGAGTCGGTGTGAATTCATTCAAAACAGTATCTTCCCTGGCCAGGGCTCGTCCAAGGTGTATTTGTTCAAGATGTCCACAGTGGGCGAAGGCAGTGTTGTGAGCATAGTCCGCCGAATGCAACCTGGAGGAGATTTGTCTAAATGTTGGTTAATGTTTGATCACTGCAAACGGGTGAAGGGTTGGACAACCATGGCGTGCCATGTCTACGATCCAGCATACCAGCGTGTGCTCTCCATAGCAATTTGTGATATGCAGTTGGAGGACACTGAATCCCAGATGCTCATGTGGAATTCGCTCCTGGCCGTCATTCAGCGCAATGGAATGCAGAACACAAATTTTGCGAGCTTCATGGTTGATAGTGCACAGGCAAATTTCAATGCAGTGCGGCGTGTGTTTGGTGCGGGGGATCCTAAGGTCCCAATGGAAAATAGGGAGCACACATGCCTCTTCCATTGGAGTCAATCTCTGGCACGTCATACAAAGCGCTGCATTCGCCCTGACCTCCAGTTGGAGCACAGAAGACTCTGCCTCAAGTACAAAAATGCCACCTCAACAGGAGAAGCTGAGAGCACTTACCAAGCAATCCGGGCTTGGTGGTTCTCCTCTGGTGCTGCTACTGGTATCCACTTGAAGGAGTTGGATGACTGGTTGGTTTTCTGGCACTTCAGGTACAGACAATGGGGAGTTTTCATGACGACGGTAAGCCTCTTCAATCCCAGAAACACAAATTTCACTTTGCATCGTGCCTGTTCGTTTGGGGTTGTTGGATTGTCACTTACATAACCTCTTCCATTTCCTTTCGTTCCTCACATTTCCATGCAATGCCTCCTGCAGGACATGTCCTTGGAGGACTTGGCCGACATGCCATCCTGTAATTTGGCGGAGACTGTTCACAACGCCTGGATGCAGCAGTCTACCAAAGCAAGACGTGACTTGTATGTGGCCACTGCTGATGACATGGTGTGGGCACTTACACAACAAACCAAGTACTGCAATTTTCTGATGGGACGGGGCGGAGGCAAGGGCCTTGATACGACTTTGTTGATGCTAAGACTTTGTTGATGCTAAGGGCTGCGAGTAGGTCCGGAGACCCATCGAAGATGGCCAGAGCTCTGAACAGGTGCACTGAAGGCTCCCCTTCGCAATCCAGGCTCCCCCATTTGGAAGGCGAGGAAAGATTTGGATCATGCAAAAGGAGATTGAACACTCCTCCAGGGTCGGATGGAGATTCCCATCGGCCGGACAGGGGTCAATTTCTCTGTACCAAAGGTGTCTCCAGTGCAGACTAAGTCATGTGCCCGCCCCTTCCCAGGTAGGTCCTCCTCCAGTGGAGCAGGTGCAGATCATGCAAGCACAACAACAGGAATCCCATTGGAGGAGGTGGTGGCCATGGTGCATGAATCTGATTGCATTGATAGTGAGTGGCATATAGAATGCACCCCACTAGGATCTAGAGTGGCTTGCATGGCAATTCAGACCCCCTCTTTCAAGAAATGCAAATCAAAAAATATGCAAAGGCTCTAGGGGGACTCCAGCTCCAACATTCACAGGGTTGTTCCGACCTTATCATAGTGGAGAGTCAAAGGACCACAAGTTCTGGTTCTGCCCAGATGATATGGCACGATGCATCAAGGGAACAGTTTGTCCTTTGGTGATAATGAAGCCCCCTCCCCCCGCAATTTGGCCTGTGAAACTTGGGACGTCGCTATCATCAACCAAGATAAGCATGCTGGAGGAGGGAGGGTTCTGTCTTGCACGGTCCCGGGTGGTGCCCTCATGCACTGTCGGCACAGATGTGCCACATGCTCTGGCAATGCCTCCACCCGGTGCCGACTCCCACCCAACAAAAAGAGATGGAAAAACAGTGCGCCGTGTCGCTTTGGGTGCAGATCACGACTACAAGATGGAATCGGCTAGAATTTTGTAGGCTCGGGTCACTCGTATCACCGAAGTCCCTGCCCCGGGGTATGGACGGATTTACACAGTGCTATCTATTGGCTTAGTTCTTCATGGCAAAGAATATCAGGTTACCGTGGGGAATTTCCCTACGTGCACTTGTCCGGATTTTGTAACGATGCGTGACGGCGCTCTCGGCATGAGAGGGAAGTGGGTCCCTTGCAAGCATCAATATTACATATACCTTGTAATTATGTGCTGCGACGGTAAGAGAGACCAATTCATTCACCAAGCCACACTAGGCTACGGAGAAGTCATCACCCTTCTGCAGCGGGACACCTCACGTAGGGCTTCGCCAAATTCTCTTTGAACACATACGAGCCATGCCCGCTTCCCATGCTGGTTTCTAGTTTACCGTGTGAAGACTTTGCATTTAGGACAAACACATACATTTTGTTCACGGAACCAGGGCAAATGCACATGCCATTCATTGTAAGCGTCTATCTGTGAATTGAAATAAAGTGTGTCAATCATTCTGAGCTCAAATCTGCCATATTTTCATATTCCTCTTTTTGTGCAGGCATTGCAGACATGGTGCATGGTGGCCCCCTTTGTTTTGTCCATGGTATTAGGCCCTCTTCCTGCAATCCTCGCCTATAGGACCTACTTCTCCAGCAGATTTGTGCCGCTCACGCTTCCCTGAAGCGTGAGCTCAGCTCGCGCTTTGCAGCTACAACGTGAGCTCAGCTCCCAGGCTCACAGGGCTGGGCTCACGCCGTAGCTACGCTGTCATTGCAGCAGGACGTGGTTCCCCAGGCATGCATTCATGGCTCCTTGCTTTTGCCTGGTTTCTAGGAGGGTTATTTTTGCCAAAAAGTTGTAGTGTGCAGAATTTGAGCAGGATGTTTGTTAGCTTGCTCCGTGGAGGTTTGTTTATACCATTGCAGCAACCAGAGTTCATGTTATTCTTATCCTTCTGACTAAACCTGTTTTTGCTGCTGCAGTTGACGACACGTGGGCAGCTTTCCTCGGTTGCCACCCTCAGCGACGAGCCTCGCTTCAAGGTACGTTGGTACACCCCAAATTTGCTGCTGATTCAGTATCGTGGCAACCAAGATCATTTCCATGCCCATGTGCGCTTGACTTTGACCCTGTCATTGCTATGTTTGTTGCTGAGTGGTAGTTGATGTTGGTGTCTGCACATATCAGATCCTGTGTTTCTCCTGAACCCCAATGACAAGCGGTCAAAGATAGCCGCAGCAAAGGCGGAAGTGGTGGGAATAGCCGGGGTTGACAAGTTCCACTGCAAGGACATTCGTTCCGGATGGTACAAGGTGAAAGTCCACGAGATCATGCTTCCAAGTGTTACGTTGCCTTGCCCAAATCTGGACGATGCCCCCCCCCCCCCCCCAGACCACACTAGCGCACGTGAAACGCACGGTGACTCTGTGGCCAGAGAAGAGTATGAGGAAAGGTGAAAGTGTCAAGTGAGATTTCATGTTTGTAGTCCCTGTTGGGTGTGTAATGATACTCATAGAAGTGTGTATGATACTCATGTTACCAGTTTTGAACATTTGGGCCATGACAGTTTATGTAATGTCCGGCAACCATGTATGTTGGCATTTTGTCTTGCTCATCCGTAGGTGTGCCGTGACGGTCTCTTATCTGAATGTGATATCACATTTTCCTGACTTGTCGTCGTGTCCGTCCACCTTCTATGTGTATGTGTGATGGTCTTTGGTCTCCCTGGACTATGTCTATTTGGTTCATTAGCGTGATGTTGTGCATGCATCGTGGTCTGTGTTCTGAGTTTCGCCCAGTATCATTGCTTCTCAATTCCCCATGCATATGGGTGAACCACTAAAACCACTAGAATGCATCAGAACCATACTTTCAGCTTAGAATGCAGGTCATTTGGAGAACTCATACAAACCACTACAAGTGTTTGTTTGCAGTGCTTTCCTGGTGTCACTAGAAGAGAGACCGGCTTTTTCCACGGCTCTTTTCACACTTTTGCCCGTGGAATCCGCCCCAGTCCACACCTGCCGTGGGTGTAAGAAACGACTAGTGCTTTCGGACACCCCGTGGATGGCCTCGCTCTCGAGTGGCCCTGTGGAAAAGTCCACGGGTGGTTGAATCCACGGGTGGCCTTTTTCACGGGGTTCATGGCTTTTTCCACGGGCGACGTGTGCTTTGGCGAACACCGCAACGTGGATCCTAGATGTACAAAGGTGTGGACTTGTCCACACCTACGGGAAAACCATGCGACAGCCTGTCACCAGGGTTTGACGACATCTAGGCAACGGTGTGTGCAACACGTGTATTTTTGTGAGGATGACACGTGTATGGACATGAAGAGGCATTGTGCACGTATGTGGAGTGGACATCTGGCGTGGCATGTGGGTGTGAAAAAAGCCATTCGGTGTGAGACCATCCACTGGCTGTTTTCACAGCTTCAGCAAGTTTGGAGGCCACGTGTTCTTTGGCAAACACCGCCACGTGGATCCTAAACGTACAAAGGGTGTGGACTTGTCCACACCTACGGAAAAATGATGTGACACCCTGTCACCTAGGCTTAACAACATGTGCGCAACGGTATGGGCAACACGTGTATTTTGGAGAGGACGGCACGTGGCGTAATCTGCATGGAGTGGGTGTGTAGTATTTTACTGCCTATACTGTAGGTCATTCCACATAGCTGTGGAGCATACCATAGTGGGTGTGAAATATTCTACTGCTGATGTTGTAGGTCATTCCACAAAAATGTGGAGGATGCCACAGGCAAGCTGCAGTTGATTTCACATATTTGTGACGTCATGGTGTGCACAATTAATCCACAGGCATCATGATCATATCACAAATCATGATACTGTCCACACTGTCAGTTTCACAGTCCATGTGAAATATGACTCATATACATAAACACAATTCCAAAGCACCACGGCAACAACCTGCTCATGACATGTACAATTGACTAAGCATGGCCAGAACAACAGAAAAAATGACTAGATGCAAGGGTGCTTCAAAGTTGGGTACGCCCTTCATTGCCCAAATACAGTTTAGTCTAAACATGCAAGTATTGCAGATTCTGCACTGCTGATCACAACCCCACAATGTACCCAAATCCTACATTGATGCGCAAAATCACGAAGAAAAGGTGAAATCGATATGAAGTGGCGTTCAGTCAAAATTGCCTTCAAACTGAGGATCCCCCACAACCTCATGTTCGGGTCAGTTTGAGGAACTTGGCAGACCACAGGGCCGTGCTGCCTACAGTGTCACTGAGCATCACAACGGGAGGCCTAACATCATTGTTGGGGTATGGTAGAGCAACATCTGCCCCATGTACTGCTTCAACCGAGACAACATGATAATCGGCATGAACGACATAAGCCTGCCAGTCAGTCGACATGCCCAATATATGGCCCACGCCTGCCTTCCGTTGGGTGCATTGGGGTCAAACATTGTGACCTTGTCACCAATCTGAAACTGGAACAACCAACACCACCAATGTGTGCCCTTGTCATTTGTTATGCACATGAAACAGTTATGGACAGGGAAAACGCGAGATGTCATCATATAGCCCTGCAAACAAAATACGGATGTACTTCCACGAAGGGAAACTTACAACAAGAGCCGGCGCTTTGAAGCTTCCCATACGGCTCCCATCAATGTTGCTGGCAGCAAGTCTTGCAGACTTCTTGGTCATCTTCACCGCAACAATTTCCTTTGGTGGCTTCTGAATCAATAGAAACCCACACATGTACACATAATTCATGAACGGCCTGCAGGTATTGCATAATCGACTTGGAACAGCACAAGAATATAGGAACACGAGTACTTACCTTCCGAACAACGGCCAATTTTGTTGTTGAATCAATGTTCTTCCCTACCCCAACAATAACCACTCTTGTGCCCTTACCCCCTGCCCCTATGTCTTGGGCACTCTGTCTAAGATTACTGCCGGTGTGATCCTCCACTACAGGCACTCCCTTCTCAATAAGGGGGGATAGGTCATCATTGGTACCATAATTAAGGCAAGGATTGTCACATGCCATGTTCTGAACTTTGTCCTCACCTGTGGCATCTTCTTCCACAATACTGCCCCCTTTCCTTTGTCCACTGCCTCCACTGCTAGGAGGCTGCTCACCTGTACTTGTCATTTCCACAGTAGCCGCAGGTGGGACAACACCATGAACAGGGGAAAACAACTCACACACAATGTTTGATGCTGATGGAGATTCATCCCTCGGCAGGTCCAAACCGAGCTTCGCTGCCAATGCCATGTTGAACTTCTCTGTCTTAGATACTGCAGCGGCAAACATGGATTTCACTACCTGCAATTCCAATTTGTGCTCCATTGAGCTGGCCTCCATTGTATGTTTCCATCCTTCCAAGCCATCAAGCCGAGAAGCCAATGCTCCAAGGCCCTGCCACAAATAGAGTGGAAATACGATTCAATACATCGATCGCACTAGCCATGCGAGGTAATTTATTGGCATATGTACAAGAAGGCAAAACCATAAATAATTGACAAGCACATCATTGCAACAAATGCAGGTGGGTTAGTTACTTACAGAACGGGTGGCCCCTGCTGAATCAGAACCATACCCCTTGTTGCTATTCTTGCTCCCCGAAATTTTGGATAGAAGTGGAGGACGACCACTTGTCTTAGCCTACACAAGGACAGGATATGGGAATATTAGTGCCATCCTCTAAGAGTAAGATACAAATGACAAGACACCTCGCTACCTGAATATATTGGCAATGTCATGAGACAGGCAGATTTACCAGACGTTCCTCAACGCCGCTAAGGCCACTGCGTCCAGATCTCGAAGGGGCACCAACATGCCCCCGTGCATGCTTGCCATTATCACGACTCTTTTGCCATTCGGGCGTGTTCCAATGCCTCACTAATTCTGCCCAAGTCTTGTCCGCAACATAGTGGGGCTTAGGTTTGCCACGGGAGTACACTTTTCTAAACAGTTTGATGCGCTGGTATTTAATGACGCCTCCAATCTTGGGCGCCAGTTATCCCAGGAGGTAAATATTCCCAATCATCTGCTAATAGTTCACCCACCTCGTCAATCAGACTTTGAGGTTGAAGATGGATGGGCACAGAACAGTCCAGCACACGTTGGCATTGCCCTCGCAGGGCTGCCAGCCAGTCATTCCGTGCATCCCCGCATGGGCCCTTTTTGCCACAGGCAACTATGAATCTCTTTTGCCTAGCAGCCACATTTGCACAAGCCGTTTCCTTCAACCCTTTCCGTGCTACTCTCCTCGCCTTGCGCAAAAAATTGGCTCTGTCCTTGCCAGTCAAATGTTGCGCATCTGGAGTCATATTGGAATCACGGGCCTCCTCTCCTCCCTCACAACCTGCAACATGGGGCCCTGCGGGCGGACATGAACCCTACCACGCACCAACGTGGGGTGTGGGGTGGACAGGAACATAACCTGTGCTCGGAGCTGGTGAGCTTGGGAATTGAAGAGGCCACGAAGCGGTGCAATTGGGTGAAGCTGTGGGCTGCCTGGAATAAGGGCCATGCAGCGGCGCACTATACATGGGGCTTCTGGGATACGTTGCCTGGGGAGGATACGCAGGTGGGGGAGGGTTGGGGTGAGGGTACCACACACCTTCGTGGTAGTGCCCATGCTGAACAGGAGCATGTTGTGCTTCCCCAGTTTGCGGAAATGCCCCACACGGAACTGCAGGACTACTTGGACCTGCACATGACCGGTTCTCCCCTGACGGGCTGTTTGCATTGTAGGACTGAGAAAAGGGCGGGTGAATTTTAGGGGCGGCTGGAACATGAGCAGTCTGTTGTTGATACTGTGCATACCTCTGAATGACAGGGGGATAAAACACACCAGTGTTAGGTGGAAAGGAGGGAGGGCCTCTTCCATCCGGGGTTGGTTGAAGACGTGGGGAGGGATGGTTGAAGACACCTGCCGGAGCAACTCCCTTCTTCTTTCTCACTGCATCCTGCAAATCAACATGTGGGAAAGAGTTATGTAGGAAGATAAAGCATGAACATCATGTAGGATACATCAACAAAAACGCGCTCTATTATATACATACACTGAATGCAGCAGAAATCGCACCCAAAATGCATTTACGTCTGATCCATTGAACACGCCAAACGTCACTGGGGAAGTCCTCCTTGTATGTTTTGACCCTCTTTGGGGGTTCTTTGGGGAATACCTTGTAGGCACAATCTGGCCCCGATGACCATCGTACATATCAATGAGAGTACAATATGATAGTGGCTGATAATGGCTTCACATATTATCAACAAATGACAATAGAGGGGGCAGGAAGATGGGGGAGGAAGAGTCGTGAGCGCCCCCTCTCGGACATGGCTGGCTGATGAGGCGGTTAGCATCGTGCTCCTTGGGGTTCCTCCTCTCCCACTACAATTTCTTTCTTGTCTAGACATGACACCACAATATGCAGCCCCCTACCTGTCCAGGTCCCTCCCTCCCACAACCCCCTTTGCAATTTTTGGGTATTAAGACAGGCCATCACAAGTTTGAACCTCCTGTGAGGGAGTCAGCAACCTGCAGAGTTGCATTGCATGCATTGCGGGCAAATACGTACACTTCATTAGGCGGAGGGCCAAATGCGTCGAGGACAGGATGACAACAACACAGTGCACTCACAGGCAATGAAAAAAGTAAGGAAGGAAGAACTTATAAGGGTTTAGGACAAACGCTAATTAGGCCCAACTGGTACCTCGCAATGTACAGGAGTGGCCCCCAATGGCTTTTGGGACCAAAGGGGAAAAAAAAAAAAAAACAGGAGCCAAAACCATAACCATAAGCAGCCCAAAATGAGGTAAATGGACTGGTGCCTTATAATGACTTTGAAATGCATAAAGACCTTACGAGACCAAACCCTAAACTACAAAGCAGATACATTAAAATCAGGGCCATTACCATCTCAATTAATGAATGAGACCAAAAGGAAAAAAAAACAATATTTCTGTTTCCTGGGGATCTTTGAGAACAGATTGGGCTGAAAGCGGGAAACTTTACATTAACTGAGACAGAGTGGGCCTTCTAATGTCTGTGAAAAGCTCAAAGAACTTATGGACCAAAAAAGAAAAAACCATAACGAAATTGGCAATTCAGCCACTGTGAAAAGCACAAAGAGCTTGTGAGACGAAAAAGAAAGCCACAAGCAAAAGGAGACAAAGCCTCCACCATTATTGGTCGCCATTAAGAAAAAAACACAAGCAAGAAGAGACAAAGCCAGTAGCCATGAGCAGCCCATAGGCTCGGCGATGAAGGAAGATGTGCATAAGATTGAAATCCTGCCTTCACAAAAGCTGCCAAGTATGAATGACCTCGTAGTATAGAGAACAGTAAAATTAATGTGGATGGTAGCCAATGGGGAAACTCTGAAGAGGAGAGTAAAGCAGCAAACAAAACATGATATGAAATGAAACGGTCCTTCAAAATCATTGTGAAGAGCTCAAGCTTATGAGACCAAAGGAAACCCACAAGCAAGAAGAGACAAAACCACAGCCATAAACAGCCCATAAGCAACTATTGTCTTGCATCCAAACACACACGCATGAGCAGCCCAAAGGTAACCCTCCTGGACATAAGCTCCCAAGCATTTCTCATGGCACAAAATGGAAAAAGGTATAGAAGACTTTTATAACAGATTTGGGTTCCAAGGAATAGACAGTAGAATCTCCCTTGTATCATGAGGTATAGAGGGCAAGAAAGTGGTGCTTCATACTGCTAGTGGAAAATGGAAAGAACTGCTGGGACCAAAAGGAAAAACAAATAAGAAGACGCAAATCCAGAGGCATGAGCAGCCCCAAAATATCGGGGAATGACGGGATTCCCCAAGGGTCCACTCCAAATGCACATAAGCTGCCAAATAGGAGCCAAACCACATGCATGAGCACACCAAAAGCAACTACTGCAAAGGCGACGGCCAAAGGATCAAAGCTCCCAAGCATACAAGCATTGCTGGACTTTAAAATAGAATACGTCACTGACAAATTGGGTTCCAAGTAGTAGACAGATCAATGTCCCGTGCAACTGGTGAAGTCCTTTCATTCCCCCCACTCATGTGCACCCATTTGAAAACAGAGGGGAGCACATTGCAAAAGCCCATTGCTTGTCATTGCAACTTCTTTACTTGGAAGATGTGACCCTTATCCCAACCGTGCTCGGGGCATTCTCATATCAAGCACATGAACCCTGAACCCTGCCAAAAACCTAAAAAAATCAAAAAGCAAATGCCCACTTACCTCTCGTGGAAGAGGAGCTGGCCGTTTGGGTGCCCTCTGAGCATGCATTGCATTGGGAGGCTCGGTCAGTCCACATGCACCACTGATGTAGTTCTCCAAATCTGATACCTTGTCCACATCATCTCCATCCTCGTCCTCCTCTAGGTCCTCGTCCATTTCCTCCTCCGAATCGTCGTCATCATCTATTTTGTAATCCTCATCGAGCTCCTGATCACGCTCGTCGAGTTCCTCTGCCTCAGAGTCCACCAGCTGGGGAGTCTTGGGCTCTTCCTCCGCCATCGAAGGTAATGCTAGTTCTTTCAAGCGTCCGCTTTGTCGAGGAGGCCCGTTCCACACAACTTTGGAGCTCCTAGTTGGCCGTTGTACACTCCTGGCTATGCTGCGCACACATTTCCAAAACCCTGTGAGAATCTTGCCCTAAACAAAAGGCGAAAGTGCCATCACCATCAAACCTATGGGGGGGAAAAACAATAGGCTAATGTGGTAGGAAACCCCTACTCACTACCTGTGTAGCATGCATACTAAGGACAAGGGTGATCTGCTCACCTGCGCGCAACGCTCCCAATGTTCAGCTGAGACAACGTCTCATTGTTGGCTGCTATGTGCCTCTCTCGCTCTTCCTCGTAGGCAGTGCGTGGAGGGGTGTCGGGTGTAGAGGCCTTGGGTGTAGAGGGCTTGGGTGCGGGAAGCCAGTGCAATCGGGTAGGGTCTTCTTGCGGAGGTGGTGGGGGCACGGGCACTATGCGCTTGGGGGGTCCTGCTGCTATGTGTCCGTGCCATGGCGGGTTCCTCCTCGTCGCTCAAATTGCAGTAATCGACCTCAAACAAGACTACCATGATCTACTGATCAAACAATAGAAGGAGCGCATGTAGGAAACAGAGGGGAGGTGGACCCGCCATACGAATACTCCAACGCCTGCAAGCCAGGCGTAGGTTCCCCACATCCGAGCACTCGCTGACTTCCCACTTCAAAAACTACTCAAACCCAGAAGCGTTTCGTCATAAATGAGAGAGGTCGGAACTAGAAACACCCGGCGCCACACTACGGTGCCCGACACTGACGCAAGACTTTGGCAAATCGAGGAACGACGTGCAACTAGACTGGGTCTTTCAAAGATAATATGTCCCTGCAACGACTGCCATGGGGGTCGACTCCAATTCGTGGAAACTGCCAAATTGCATTTGCTTGCCAACGACCGGGATCCACTGTTGGGTTATCCCATGGTGAGTGACGTGCATCTCTCGCCTCACTTCTCGCAGACATAACTTAGGATGAAGCCCTTAGAATGCTAATGTTGAACGGCCATCTAGTGTACATGTACGGTGGACTATTGTATGGAAACTAGCACGGTCAAATAGGAGATTCCCTGTTTTATGCAACAAGTTACATTTTGGACAAGACTATACTCTTATACTTTGGAGGTGAACATGCAGGTGGAGAGTGTCGACTCCGAAGACGAAGACTTTGTGGAAGAACGTAGCCCCCCTGAGGATGATGTTCCGAGACATATTAGCCCTGTTCCTGTTTGTGGTGGAGAGAATCTAGACCCCGACGTCGACATCATTCGCATGTTGCAGGAAACGTTTGCAGTTGCAGATAATGTACAAAGCACCATTAATGAGGATGAAGGGCTTGGAGAAGACGAGCGCCATCATAATGGACAAAGTCATGGGGATGGGGATGACGGTGCTGCTTTCCAATTTCAGCATCAAGCAACCACACCTCTGTATGTTGGCTGCCCCACCAGCTGCTTGAGTGCGACGTTGTTCTTGCTCAATGTTAGTGCTACTCATGGTGTCACAAACGCAGCGATGGATGAGCTTCTGAAACTTTTGCACGGACATCTATTGCCTAAAGGGAACTTTTTGCCCAAATCTCATTACGAAGCGAAGAAACTTATAACAAAAGCTGGGCTTAATTACGATAGCATCCATGCTTGTGAGAAGGGATGTGTGCTATACAGGGGAGATCTGCAGGATGCACCATCTTGCCCTAAATGTGGGGCGCCTCGGTACATCCCTGGCATGAAGACGTTGGTTCCACAAAAGGTCTTGCGGCATTTCCCCTTGATTCCCCGGCTGCAGCGCATGTACAAGTGCAAGGAGATATCTAAGCTCATGGTGTGGCACACGGAGAACCAAAGTCAAGATGGAAAGATGAGACACCCGCCTGACAGCCTTGCATGGAAATACATTGACGATACATGGCCTGCTTTTGCAGCTGAACCTCGCAACTTGCGACTAGGTCTGGCATGGGATGGTATCAATCCCTTTGGTGATAAATCAACAAAATGGTCTACGTGGCCTGTCTTGCTCATGAACTACAACCTTCCTCCTTGGCTGAGCACAAAGCCTTTTTTTATGATGTTGACACTCTTAATTCCAGGGCCGACATCCGTGAAGAAGACCAATGCGGATGTGTTCTTGCAACCTCTGGTGGATGAGCTGACCGTGTTGTGGGAAGGTGTTAGGGCTAATGATGCATCTCGCAATGAAGGATCAAGGACCTTTGTCATGAGAGCCATTCTGATGTGGTCAGTACATGACTATCCTGCATATGCCATGCTAGCAGGGTGTGCAGTTGGGGGCTACAAGGCTTGTCCCGTGTGCGGGCCCAATCTTGATGCCAGGCACTCCAGTGCACTGAGCAAAATGGTGTACCAGGGGCACAATTTTTTTGTACCAGCAGGCCATCCATATAGACGCAATCGCAACCACTTCAATGGAGCCTCCGATCACAGACACCCCCCCCCCCCCCCCAAGTATCCACTATGGATCAGCTCCAAAATGCGGAGGAAAACGAGAGGTTCATGGAAACATTTGGCAGACGTCGCCGGAATGTGTGCCCTGCCAAATCCCATGGCATGAAGCGAAGGTCGATCCTTTGGAACCTGCCATATTGGAAGGTGGGTATGTCTTCATTGTTTGTTTGTCAGCAGGGCTGATTTCATAGTTGCATGGATACAGTTGTAAGGATCATCACACACGACTTAGATTTCAGCCTAATGCAAATTTCATGAAGCAAGTTTGGAGTCGCCTATGTATGGCACATGTAGCAGCAATATGGTTGTTTCCATGAAAATGTCTGGCTTTTGTCTCTCAGGATACTGTCTGCAGCATGCAAGACTGGTTTCTTCCTTTTCCCATTATTAAGATGTCATCTCTTGGCTTTACCATCAAAGTATACCATATTGATGGTGGTTCTGTAGTGTGAATGCAGGGGAGTGACATTACATTTTTGTTTTACCGTTAAGACCCTGCATCACTACAATGGGAGTGCCCGGGTACAACTGTAGGAGGGATATATCCCTGCATACAGGTAATTTTATGGGCATATTGTGCTTATGCTTTGCCAGGATAAAAATGGCTAAGTCATGACCATGCGTATTTTCATCCGTAGGATGAACGTTTTCATCCCAGGTGTTTAACCTAGAAACGCGGGTTGAGGAAAACGAAGAGGAAGATGACGGACAACTCTTAGCAGCTGCTGCGAGCAGTGGGGTTGGCAGGGCAGTCTGTTTTTGGGAGGTTGTACCTACGCTATGGGACTCTGCTTGGTTTAGAGAGCGGCATTAAGTGCTTCTGCTTGGTATTCTGTGTAAAGGGAAGCGGTGCCGCTTTTCTCGTAGTGTTGATCAATTCCTGGAGTAGGAGCATGTAAGAAGAGCGGCGCACCACCGCTGTCGCCATTGCCTTGAAGAAAACAGTTATGGGCAGATGAGCAAGCAAGGAAAACGGCCAGCTGCCGGAAGCACAAGGAAGTGAGTTGTGGGCACAATCAATGGAGGGGATGAGGCATGTGAAGTGCTGGCTGGATGGCAACTCAGGTTATCTGTAATCAAAGCTTATAGTTGCTTTTGTGTATTCTTACTATAGGACCATGTCAATTCTTAGGGAAGAATTGCACGCATAGAAGGATAGAGTATTTAGTTGGCAAGCCACATGATGTTCCATAGGATGAAGAGGAGCCATCATGGCATGATAAATACTGGAATCAAGACAAGGAGAATAGGTTGAAGTGGCTGCTGACAGGCGATGGTGAGGTGCCATCTTGGCAGGTAGATCCACCGCTTCGCTGGAGGATAAAACAGATAAGTTCGTAGACTGTGGGCTTCGGTTCTTGGGGGTGGGTGACTTAGAAATGGTTTTGGTGTGGATTTAGGACTGGCTCTTTGTAGAAGAGAAGGAGGTAGAGATATGTGATGGAGGAAAAAGGTTTTGGAAATGGAATGGAGACTCTGGACTTCAAACCAGGATAGGGAAAGGATGGATGCACCTGATGTTATAGTGTCAGTAGGAGAAATGAGTGGGGGGAGAGACTGCTTGTCACTGAATCAGAATGGTCACTGTTTGTCTTCATTCTTGTTCTTTGTTTCAGACACAATGCTGCCCTGGGTATTGGTACACTGGAACCAATGTAGACCTAGCTTGGCTGATTGAAAACACCAATGAGGGTTAGCTAGAATTGTTGAAAACAGAGAAAGGATAATGTGGATGGGGAAGCAACGCCGACACTGATTTGGTTTTTGGAACTGATTTCCAGTATGGTCTCAGGGTATGAACAACTAAGGTTCACAGTTGAAGGGAAAAGAGGGCTGTTGGGGTATTTGGTTGAAACCTGTAGAAAGGTTGAGAGCTGTTTGGGCAATGGCTTCTTTTGGAAAAAGGTAGTGTGAAGGGTTGGACATTGGCATGAGAGAGAGAGAGAGAGAGAGAGAGAGAGAGAGAGAGACTGATGAATGGGATGGTTATGTCTTGTGTGACCGAGGATGATTTCAAGGCTGGGTGCACTGGATGCCTGGCTGAGTGTTCATTGCATTGCATGGTAGATATGCTGCTGTTGAGGAAGTGAGGAACCTGTAGACCAAGATAGAGAGAGAGAGAGAGAGAGAGAGAGAGAGAGAGAGAGAGAGAGAGAGAGAGAGAGAGAGAGAGAGAGAGAGAGAGAGAGAGAGAAACAGAGAAGAAAAAGGGAAAAGGAGAGAGAGAGAAAAGGATTTGGGAAGGGAGAGAGCTGCTCAGTAAAAGGGGTTGATGGGGGATGGCCAATTTGGGGAGATGAGATGAAGAAAACATGAACCCTGAAAGAGACCAGTGGCCCTGTAGTTCATGGCAGATCTGAGCAAATCTGTGTCACCATTACAAAGGGGGCTTCCGACGTGTCACTGCTCAAGGGAGCTTCACATTAAGGGTCGTGTTTAGCGTTGTCATAGGGCTAGGTGCATCACAGAAAAGATCATGGCAGCACTGCTGGCGCTGTGATCATAGGGCAAGGCTGTTGTATAAAAGTAGAACCAAGAGCAAGAACAATTCAAAACTCCCCATCCATGTCTTCTCTTCCGCTGCGGCGTGGATGAGGATTGCATGAACTCTGATCACGAACGAACTGAGGGAAACCCACAGCCGTGTGAAGATGGTTGGATCACTAGAACGTTCCTTCCTTTTGCTTTGACTTCAACTGGGGAGGAGTACAGATTAGAATCACCCAGAAGGGGATTCACGCCCCTTCTTTTCAACTACAGTTCCATGATTGCAGGATTTGTTGATACGATATACCCTTGATGTTATGCACTGTGAAAAAAACATTTCTGAAAACATATTGCGCACCATATTGGGGGAAAAGGACACAATAAAGAGCAGGAAGGACATGGAGAATGAGGGCATACGACCTCACTTATGGTTAAAACCCCACCCCGGAGATGGCAGGAAGTTGGTGAAGCCGCAGGCTCCTTACGTGTTGAATCGACATGAAACTACTACCTTCTATGCAACTTTGGGTGCTCTAAAGACACCGACAGGGTATGGTGCTTCATTTAAGAAGCATATTGCTAAGAACAAGCTTTCACACATGAAGAGTCATGACTACCATCTATTGATGCAACAAGTTCTACCTTTGTGCATTTGAGGTTTGCTGGGCAAAGGTCCAAGGCTCGCAATCATGAAGCTATCTCGTGTATTTCGCGCATTGTGCATGAAAACAGTGGATCCCGAGGAACTACCAGCCCTGAAGGAGGATGTGGTTGTAACGCTTTGTTTGTTGGAGAAAGAGTTTCCCCCCTCATTCTTCGATCTCATGACCCACCTTGTGCTACACCTTGTGGATGAATTGGAGGTTTGTGGTCCTGTTAGTTCACGTTGGATGTACCCCATCGAGAAGTACATGAAAAATTTGAAGGGATATGTGAAGAGCTATGCCCGGCCAGAAGGTTGCATGGCCAGCATGTATTCTCTTGATGAGGCTCTTGGCCTCCTCACAGAGTACATGGCTGCATTTCCAGGAACTCGTAGAAGGGTCTGGGATTCCAACGAAGAAGAAAGTGTTGCGGGAGAAGTATTAGAGGGCGAAGGAACTCCAAGGAAACTGTCGGCTGAGCTTCGGGCCAGTGCACACGACTATGTGCTTCACAACACGGCGTGCATGAGACCGTTTCTGAGGTAAGTATACATCATTTATTTAGCTTCACATGCTAACTCTGGGGTATTTTTCCGGATACAAAATTCGCGCATTCTCAATTTTCACTCAGCCTCTTTGTACATATTATGGTTCTGACTAAGTGTGAATTGAGTATGACCAGACTTTATGATATTGAGAAGGCCACCATAGAATCAGCCAGAGCTGAATTTCGAGCCACATACAGCACCCAAGGGAGAAATGCACACCAACGCACCGTTCCATACCCCGAAAACATGTTGCCTTTGCCTGCTTTTCATATGTGGATACAGTCGGCAGTACAAAATGTTGTTTCAAGAGGAGCAGCGTATGATGCAAATATTCGTCATCTGTGTAAGCCACCAGGGTTTGTTGCTCGTTCATTTCGCTCTATGTGGGCATACGGAAATCACTACAGAGTGGTGGAAACAGGTGTGGTTGATTACCATGTCACATTCGACTCTGGGGTTGCACAAATTTTTGCCGAAGAGTCAACGAGAAGGGGTGTGGATGGTAACCCTGTCATGAACAGCTGCAATATGTTGGTGTTGTTCGTGAAATTTTACAGCTTCAGTATGGTGCTGTCACTCCTGTAGTATTCATATGTGAATGGGTCAGAGCAAGCTTGACAGGTCGCAACCGCACCATGAAGAAGGATGAGTATGGTTTCCTACTCGTGGACCTCGATCGCATGCTGCCACCGGGAGATGAACCATTCACATTTCCATGGCAAGTCGAGCAAGTTTTTTTTGCAGATGAGCCCTCCAACGCTGGTAACTGGAAAGTAGTACTTCAGAAGGAGCCGCGCTCACGGCGCATGGTACATGATGTCACTGGTGTCAGCTTGGGTGAGAATGAGTCATGCGTAAGGATGCAAGTGGCGGAGGCATTGGAGGATGTGAATCCCAACACAGAATTTGGACCTTCAACGACCCTTACCGAAGCTGAGATGGCTACTATTGCTATGATGAGGCCCCCACGAAGGGACGAACCATGGCGCCGAGATAGTGAGGATTGCAACACTGACCATGAGTGTAGTGAAAATAGTAGCGATGAAGATGACTACACCTGGTAAAAGGACAATAGCGTCATGTTGACATTTAAACTGACACACTGAGTGACATTTTGAGTTCCAAATCACAGGACACCCTGTGCTTCAGCCACTGGCTTGGTAAAAGGACAATAGCATTATATGACATTTTGAGTGGCACACTGAGGGGCATTTTGAGTCCCAAATCACAGGACATCCTGTGCTGCAGCATCCACTTGTTGCGGTTATTTTCCCTGTGAATGTAGCAGCGAGGAAGATGATTCCTGGTAAAAGGGCAATAGCATCATGTTGCTTCAGTTGCTACTCCACCTCTCTACTATCTCCCCCCCTTCCCACATCCATGCCTTACTTACTCTCTAGCTACGAACTGAATTCTGATGCCCTGCTCCTCCCTCCCCCTCTATTACTCACGCTGAACAATCAATTGTACAAAATGCTTGCCAAATCACAGGACACCATGTGCTTCAGCCAGCGGCCAACTCCCCCACTCCACTTGTTCTTTTTCCTAAAGCATGCTTTCTATTTTCCCTGTGTTCAGATTGTGGGGGTTGGGTGCAATGTGTTGGGGATGTACTTCTTTATGATGTTTGTTCTGGTTTGGTGCAGTCGGGGGACAATCTGCACAGCAAGTCACATGGGGTTGCTATTCCATGAGCTCATGGGCGGGCATGGCTCACCCATGAGCCGCAAAGTAACACACTTTGAATTTCGGCATATTTTTTTCGGGCCAAAAACTATAAAATAATCGAAAATCGAAGATTTCCGCGCTCTTGCTGGAAGCACTCCGCTCATGAGTACCAATGTACGCTCATGACTTGGAGCCCAGGCTCATGGACCGCCAGGCCAGGTCATAGAAAAACTGAATTCTAGGCAATAACGGCACCGAAATTATCCCAGAGGCAGAGACGCAAGCGGAATTAGGATCCGGGTTTGCAGACTCCGAAAACGCAATGGCGACCTATAACCGTGGATAGTACTATTGCAGAAGTGCAGGATGGTTGGGTATAACGGCGCCGTAATTGGGCACAGGAAAAGAAATAGCCGGCTGAAGGCTCGGGAGTGAAGCCAACAACGGTGAAAGTAATAGGGCTCCGCCAACCAAATACCCGGCTGCATCCTCCGGAGTGCAGGCGATAACGGCGCCGAAATGGGCCCCGGAAACCAAATACTCGGCTGAAGCCACCGGAGTGCAGCCGATAACGGCGCCGAAATTGGGTCCGGAAACCAAATACCCGGCTGAAGGCTGGGGATTGCAACCAATAACGGCGTTTGCATTCAATACATCAACAACGTGATGTAGGTCTTTCCAATGATCTGTTGTTTGACCGAAGAGCAGCTATTGTTGGACAATCCGTGGATAGGTTGCGTAGAGTTGAGGCTTTCATGGATGTGTATGCTTCTGAATCACAGGCTTATGACACGGATGATGAAGTATCAGCTGATGATGTTATGTAGGTAATTAGAAATTACATATACAATACATTGTCCTCATTGTCAATCCAATTTTTTTGTTATTTTTTATGATACATGTATTTCTCTCTGGTGTAAGGTAAAACAAATGGGGCAAATGACATGGTGTTGAAATCAGATTTCATGTTATCTTCCTGTCATTTGATTTATCTATGTAATAGTTTGTACATAGATCTCTACTGCATTTCATAGATCCCTTTATCTGAATGCAAGTTCGACATGCACTTCAGCACTATCAAATTTCGTTATTAGTAAGATCAACCCTTATGAGTATTGTGGCATGTTATGTACACATAGGGTGACTATCTTTATCTCATTAGTGTTTCATTCATTAGTGTTTCAAGTCTGAATGGGTAGTGTAGTGGTATGAACTAGGCTTGATACTTGATAGGTTGTGGGTTCTATCTCTGATGGACATTATGTTTCTGTAAAATAAAAATGTTTCAGAAGATAGATATATAGATACTGCAAAACCTATGTAACAAGATTAAATGGGTGGTGGTTTGGTAAGGATTATGTTTTTTAAGTTATGAGATTGCGGGTTCGATTACCAATCAATAGTCTTTTTTGTAAAATTGAATTCCCTTGCGGGCCATCGCCATTTACTACCCAAATGCGCAGGCGGACCATCTCCATCACATTGTCAAGCTCCCTAGCATTCCCTTAGCATTGCTCCATTCTGAACTTCAAACTAGACTCCCACCATTGGAAGAGCCCGTATCTTCACCATTTGTATCTAACAAGGAGCCGTGCCTCGTCACTTTTTAATTTTTCGACCTTTTTTCTCATGTTGGAAAGCCATAAAAGCAACATGTTCCTCTCCCATTCCTACACTCACCCATGTGGAATAATAATACAATGAATATGGAATATTCTATATAGAATATTCTTATTCCATCCTTTGATATTTTGACTATGGACCCTAAGATTAGATGAATCACAATTTTTTATTTTTATTTTGGGTACCCTTATTTAAGTGT
Organism: Takakia lepidozioides; assembly: GCA_030704615.1. Classification (NCBI taxonomy): domain Eukaryota; kingdom Viridiplantae; phylum Streptophyta; class Takakiopsida; order Takakiales; family Takakiaceae; genus Takakia; species Takakia lepidozioides. Next base: position 88,491,357 of record CM060731.1, on the reverse strand, counting down.
TGTGCATATAAAATTGTTCCTATGCATATCTAAAATTTGTATGCACGCATACATTCCTCCATATGCATGTATAGGCTACCTCGTGTGCGGCAACGCACACTGTTTGAGCCCCCCTTCTCATTGTTTTTTTCATATGAAATCGTGCACACAGGGGCCTCTCTGTAAGGTTCATTCCACCCCCACTTGGAAGCTCAAACACTGTGCGGCAACGCACACTGTTTAAGCCCCCACTTGACATTATGTTTTCATGTTAAAATCGGCCACAAAAGGCATCTCTGTCAGGTTCAATCCACACTTACCTGGCAGCTCAAACAGTGTGCGTCAACGCACACTGTTTTAGCCCCCCTTTTGCCTTGGTTTTTGGTGTGGAAATCGTGCACACAGGGCCACTCAGGCCGGTTGAATCCACACTTACCTGGAATCTCAAACAGTGTGCGTCAACGCACATTGTTTGAGCCCCCCTTCTCATTGTTTGTTTCATGTCAAAATCTGCAACATAAGGTATTTGTTTTGAGGTTCAATTCACAATTACCTGGTAGCTCAAACAGTGTGCGTTAATGCACACTGTTTGAGCAACCCTTGTTATAGTGTGTTTTATGTTAAAATCGACCACAAATGGCATCTTGGACAGGCTAAATCCACACTTAAGTGGCAGCTCAAAAGTGTGCGTCAACGCACACTGTTTGAGCCCCCCTTCTCATTGTTTGTTTCATGTTAAAATCGGCCACATAGGGCATGTCTTTTGAGGTACAACCACAATTAGCTGGCAGCTCAAACAGTGTGCGTTGCCGTACACTGTTTGAGCCCCCCTTCTCATTGTGTGTTTCATGTTAAAATTGGCCACATAGGGCATCTTTTTTGAGGTTCAACCACAAATACCTGGCAGCTCAAACAATGTGCGTCAACGCACACTGTTTGAGCCCCCCTTCTTGTTGTTTAATTCATGTAAAGTCAACCACAAATGGCATCTTCGACAGGTTGAATCCACACTTAAGTGGCAGCTCAAACAGTGTACATCAACGCACACTGTTTGAGCCCACCTTCTCATTGTTTGTTTCATGTTCAAATCGGCCACATAGGGCATGTCTTTTAAGGTACAACCACAATTAGCTGGCAGCTCAAACAGTGTGCGTCAACGCACACTGTTTGAGCCCCCCTTCTCATTGTGTAATTCATGTAAATCTGATTATGTGATTAATTTTAATCTGATACTTATTCGATACAAACATACTGTGTAGAGAGACATGAGAGAAGTTGTGGAATGAATGAATGATTGATTGGTACTTGGTAGATACTGAAGCAATCCGATGCTTCAGTATACACAGTAAGGCAAATAGATAACATGAAGGCAAGAAGGAATACAAATAGGAAGCACAACCATGATTCACTAGCTGTAGGTCATGACTGATTGTTCTGAGCGGGCTGAGTGCTTAGAGATATCCAACTCTTCTATCTTGGAGTTTCCACCTCGGATAGCGAAGGGATGGGTGAGTAAAAGCCGCTCGACAGGGGCACACAGTTTGAGCTTCCCAATAGGGGTGGAATGAACCTTACAGAGAGGCCCCTGTGTGCACGATTTTCACATGAAACAAACAATGAGAAAGGGGGCTGAAATAGTGCGCGTTCCCGCACAATGTTTCAGCTTTCAATAAAGGGTGGATTGAACAGGCCAGAGTGGCCCTTTGTGCAAGATTTCCACACCAAAAAACAAGGCAAAAGGGTGAGCTGCCACTTAAGTGTGGATTCAGCCTGTCAGAGATGCCATATGTAGCCGACTCTCCTCTTCACTGTTTCCGCTCTCCGTTTCGTCTCCTCCTCCCCTGACCAAGTCGCGCTCCTCAAGAAGTGATCCCCTTCCTGTTGCCGCCCTGCATAATCTACCCGCAAGCTGTTCTAACCACCTAACTAACTAATTGTCACACGTTCCCTCTGCAGATGTTGTTCCCTGTCAATGATAACCGTTCCCTATGTACGATGTGACAGGCTGTGCCAAGCTGTGTCGAGCTGTGACTGTGCCGAGCTGTGACTGGCTGTGTAAAGCTATGTCGGGTTATGTCAGACTGTGTCGGGCTATGACTGGCTGTGCGAAGCTGTGTCGGGCTGTGTCTTGCTGTGTTAGACTGTGACTGGTTGTGACTGGCTATGTGAAGCTGTGTCTGGCTATGACAGACTGGGTCGGGCTGTCTACCCCCCCTAAAACCTGCGTCTGCCTCCCCTAAGGCTCCTGTTGGTCTCAGTCTACCATCCGTAAGTCTACGCAAAAATTAAGGGTACCCCACAAAACCCGTAAAAGCGTCTAAGTCCCAAACAACCCTCTAACATTACCCCTCCCCCTCTCAAAAAGCCGTGTCCTCACGGTTTACTATTTAGGATCAGCAAACCTTTGTGAGCGAGCACCCTTCTGACGGTGAGAGTCTCGTGAAGACTCCGTGTGCGAGCTCAAGCCCTGTCACTGGCTGATGGAGGTGATTGAGCACTACCTGGAAATGTCTGACCCTCCTGTGGTTGATAACGAGGTAACCTCTCAGGCATAGGAGATCCCCGTCTTTTCTTCTCTGCCATCTGGAGTGAATAGTCCTCTGCCATATCAAAAAATTCCCTTGAAGAACCAGTAGTATCAGAATCATCGTCCCCCCTTAAGTGTTTTAACGGCCGAACTTTAAGTGGCTTCTCCGGAATCCGGCGTGGCATACAATGTTGTCCCACCATGTCTGGAAGCTTAAATTGTACTACTTGCTGTAAGCGCGTGCAAGCAAAATGAGTGAACGCCCTGAACTCCTTAGCCGTATAGGTGAGAGGTGTGCCAATGACTTTGGAACAGTGTAAGTATTTCCAGGCTTCATGTCCCTTATAGAAAATATCATCAGGGCCCACTTTCTCTGTTGCCAAGTTGTGCCAAGCCAAATTAAACCATGAACGAAGTTGGGAATCCTTCTGCATCATAACTTTCGCATCATACAAGTACATATGAGGTGGCACTGAAGGTAAGACCCAATGATCCCCACTGGAATAACTCAAAAAATCGTGATTGCATCTTCTGCTGCTCAATGTGATAACGTGCCATGAAACAAGCAGCATAGTATAATCCACAGCCCATGACAATACTAGATACCTCCTTGGTCTTGGTATAGATGTACCCATGTACAACCTGGAAGACAATTAATTCCTTCAGCATGGTGCCTGCCTCAGACCAGTACCTTGCAAAGTGATGATCCTCAATGGGTCGATTGTTTGGAAGAACCTTAGTCCGAGTTGCCACTGGCAACAAAATGCGCATGATCTGGTAGTAATGTGCCAACGACTGCAGAGGACTAAATTCCTTCCAAGCCAAATCCAGCACAATGGGAATTTGGTTGAAGGGCATAATCATTGCCCGACTGTACTCCAGTGCAGCAGGAGTCCTAGGTGGGTGAAAAGCAGCATCCCCCCAAACCTCAGGCTGTGGCTTTGCCATAGTAGCAACAGGGTCAGCCACCCGCACAACCACCTTCTGTGGAAGCTGTGATATTGCCACCACTGGCCCTTCTACCACTAGCAACTCCTGCACCTCCTGCGAAGAAGACTAAAAAATCAGAGTCCTACATGCAAATAAGTAGCCACCAGCTGCTCCTCAGGAATAAAGACTCTCTTGTCAATATTTGAACTCAGGTCATCCACTTGAGTCTGCAGGCCTTCCACATCATCATGTAACTCCGCTATCCTACTATAGACATTGTCTATAGTAGTTGTGGCAATGTTCTGCACGTGCAATCTGAGATCATTCATCTCTCCCTGGGTGAGCTTCCTTGGTGCTTTGCCTTCTACCGGCCCTTGTGCTAACCATACTTGCATAAGGTGATTATCCACCATGTCCTGTGTGGCACCCCTGAGAGTCTGATCCTCCTTGAGTCTGTACACATCTATCTGCTGCTGTAAAGCCTCCATGCGCTTCGCATGAGGTTCAACTAGGGCCGCATAGGCAGCAGCCAAATTATTGGCTTCCTTCCAAGCCTTGTTAGCCACAAAAGAGTTCATTCTTATGGACCATGAGTATTTGCTGCAACTCCAGGATGTACCTCTCATTCTCAGTCTCAACCTGACTGTACTGTTGGAAAGTATTCTCATTGCGACATATTGTAGCCTTCAAATCAATAATGAGTTTCCCTTGCTCTATTATCTCAGCTTCTGCCATCATACATCTCTCTCCTTGTCTGTTAACTTCTAACGCAGTTTCCTCTAGAGCAGTTGTTAGTGTGGCACATTGTATGGTCATTCTCTGATGAACTGCCTCCAACTTTGTATGTAGCACGTTCACTTCCTGCAACTTGCCCTCATGCTTCACCTGCAATTGGTATAACTGTTGCTTATGTGCTTCATGCACCTTGTCCTGCTCGAGACCTGCTTAAATCAAATTTCCCTTAGCCAACTGCAAGGCAGCCTTTGTGTCCTCCAATTCTTTTGCAACTTGAGGTTGGCCTCCACATCCACCTTGTTTGCACACTCGGTGGCAATTCTTGCCTCAAACTCCTGCTTGAGTTCCTCCCTTAAAGCTGCTAATTGTGTAAATGGAACATGGAGTGTCCTGATTATGGAACTCATAAGCATGGCCTGCTGTGGGTCTCCATGGTGAACTTGTTGCTGTTCTCCTTGATCCTCCACAGTGTGATGTTTCACCAACCATTCAGGCCATGTTCCTACCAGATCCTCTTCCTGAACCACCTCATCCTCCACAGGTGCTGCAGTGCCCTTACATTCTACCCCTGGTACCTCCGCCACAGGTGTGGGTACTACATGCAAAGCAGGGATTTCCCTGGACAGACTCTGCACCTCTGGTACTACTGATTCCCTGACCAAGCCAGAGTTTTCATAGAGAAGGTCACCCTTCTCAATTTCTGCCACAACCTGCTCTGTAGTGGGAATGTCCAACCCTTCTCCTTCCAGAGCAATAGGCTCTGGTGGAACAACATGTACTAACTAAGGAACCTCAAAGACAACCGATTCAACTGGCTGTGATGGCTGTGGTACCGAAGTGACTTCTTCTTCCCTCTCCAAAGGTCGTGCTTCCAGTATTAACAGCCCTCTGTGCTGCTGTGCCCCATCCTGCACAAGAGCTATGGAAACATCATCTTGCGGTTTCCTTGAAGCTAGTGGATCTGCCACTACAGTCATATTCCGCTTCTGTCTCTTAGACTGGTGTTGCCCCTCCAGTCCACCCTCAGAATTACATGCAGGTGGTTTCCTCCAAGAAACAAGAACAAGAAATTAGCAGGGTTATGAGCGCAAGAGTCGGGGTGCCTCCGAATAACCAGCGTTTCGACGGGAGGGGCAAACAAAGCTATAGCTTTGTAGCTATGGCGGATATTAGAGATTACACGCTCGCTTTACTTCTCACGCAGTGGCGCAAGGACGGACGGGTTGAGGGTACATTCTCTCTCACTCGATACTTGCAAGCCCCATAGGCTTACACGCACTTACCCGTTCCATTCTGTGCCAACCATACCTTTATGCTCTGTGCCCTGCAAGCTTTCCTACAGCTTTTCCAAACAAGGCCTTTTTGTTTGTCTAGAATGAAGAGAGTGAGGGGAATGGAGGATATCAGGGTGAAGAGCACCACGATTCTGCAGAAGCAAACAATTGCTACACCACAGGCAGTGGAGCTACTGAGGGAGTTGCGATTGGAGGGGCTGCTACGCAAGGACTGGTCCTTGCATCATCGGCAGTATATGATTCAATTTCTTCAGAACTTTGAGCCTCGGACGGGAGTTACCCAGATTGGCTGTTGCCTCCTTGGGTAACTTCTTAATTTAACCCCCCTCAGTGGACTTTCCCCCCTGGAATGTCCACTAGGACAGCACATGTGGCAAAAGTCCCCCTTTTCTGTACTCGTAAAGGGTTCCGTTACCCTTGCCCCGAATGCATTAATGGGCCCACAAATAGTTTGGGTTGATGTACCGGGTAGGTACTTTGACGGCCCAATTTGTCTTCTTGCATGATGACACCCGCTTTTGCAATATATGCACTGCGGTGTGCTTCGCCCTGGCGACCACGTGTTTGTTTCTAGACCTACCTCCATCTTCCCCTGTCCGCGTGGCACATTCTCCGAGTTTGACTTCCAAGCTGTCTTTTCACCCGCCGGCCACTTTTCGGACGTTAACCCACGTCCACCTGTCACTGACCCTATGGACTGTGTAACCCGCGTGGGCTGTGTTGGGTTGTGACAGGCTGTGTCAAACTGACACTGTGGTGGGTTGTGGTAGACTGTATGGCACTGTGGTGGGCAATGATAGGCTGTGTGATGCTGTGATGGGTTGTGATAACTGTGCGAACACCCATGTTCTCCACTCAGGCCATACACATTCGGCTTTACGACAAGTGCTTCATGCTCCGTTGGTATTACCGGTGCAGCCCGTGACTGTTTCTGTGTTTCAATATGCTAATCGTGCTGCAATGGTTTGTCATGGATACCATAGTATCCCTTCAACTTATTGGCATTGTCTCTTCCCAGCATCTCTTTGTTAATGGTTTGTAACATGGCGGTGTTGTTATCATACATCTTCTGTATGGGGGCTGCTATTTCATGAGCCATGAGCCATGAGCGGCATGAGCCATGAGCAGAGTCGTAAGTGTCGAAAAAAACATGAGCAGGACTATTTTCCGGAAATGAGTGTCCGCGGGAATAAGGTTTAGGGTGTCACGGTCATAGGGGGAGAAGGACCTCCCGATGAAGGAGGTTCGACAATGTTTTTTAGAATTACATATTGAAAGACAATGTTTTGCGAATGGTAGGGTGGTACTGCTCTGTACAATGGGGGCCCATTTCAGCCTACCAACCACTTGCAAAATCCACCCACACTCCCAATCCCAAACGAAATGAGGAATGATGCATTTTGGGAACGATGGATACAGAATAGAACAAAAAGATAGCACTATGGGATTTTTATTGATCCACATGAATTGCATTTGAAGCACGTCTACTGTGTTGATTGTGCAAACAAATCTTTAGCCCTGTGCCTTCTGAATAAAAGTCACGTTGTCAATGGGACTTCGACTACTCTGAAAACTAGCTCATGAGTCATCGGGCTCCTCCAGGTAAACTGGATTGCAGCCGTTGTACCGCCCCTGTTGATGTTCACCACAATGTCGTGCCCTTCAATCGTACCACCATCGAATATGGAAAGCTTCACGTTTTCGTCGTCCACACCAATGCGAATGTCCCCATACAATGGAGAAGAGGAGCGCACTCCTTCAGGAGAATACGTCTCTCCGATGGAGTCCACCCACGTCCACTGGCAGCAGTTCCACCGCAACAGCATAGCAGTGCGCATTCTTCTGCATGGGTGCCCGTCGTACGTGGGAAAATCGGAATCAAGGATGCGCAGGAGCCACGGACTCCTCAGACCAAGATCGTCACCCCGCTCGAAGGCGTAGTGGCCTGGGATATACTCAAAAGCGGACAATGTTTCCACATTCGAACCAATACCAGATAACGATGTCTCCCGATGTGGCCGAATACACTACATAATCGAAGCCTCCATAAGGGCAGTCGTCCCGGTTCCGGAAGCACGACATCCTTGCAAAGGAGGACCTGAGGACGTCTTTGATGCCGATGACAATGACCTTGCGGACAGCAACGAAGCCCTTAGATTTTTGAAATGATGAGAAGGGGAAGAGCAGTGCGGGCTCCAATAATGGAGCATCTGGGTCCCACGTACCCACCAATCATCGTGTAACGTGTTCATCACGCCAGCGGTGGATGAACCGATACCTCTTTCTCATCCATGGGGTATAGTTTGAAATCTGCCACCGAAGTCCATCCCCCGGATGGAAATTCGGCGCCGCATTTACATCGAAGGGGGGATGGACTTCGTCGGCTCGAGTGGCTATAGGCCCACCTGGCACTTACTGCCCATAGTTTGCATGGCAGGGAAGGAAACTGAAACGGCTACATTCATGGAGCAGCCAATCTTCATCCGTGCAGGTTCTTGTAGGGGGGAAAATTAAATGTGCCCTGGAGTGTTTGTGAGGAATTGCAGCGTTTGCTTGAACTTCTTCCAGCCACCGCGCTGCTGCCTCCTCCATCCGGGAGCTGCTGTCATTGAGCGTACTCCGCTACTCTTTTTCAAGGATGCCGTGTTGCCAAAATCCTGCTGACTGCCCTTATCATGGCCATGATTATGCTATGTTCAAACCAGAATCAGGAGACATCATTGTCTGGCTCTTTGTTTTCACAGACGCTTCTGGAATCAAGTGGGAGTCTTTGCGCGCAATGGAGTATTTGGAGGGCTATTACCGCTTTGAGCGAGGTGAGGGCGAGGGTCAATGCGGTCCGTGGGTCCTGAAAATTGTTGACCTCGATATACCAAGGTGGAATGGGATGCCGGACAGATCACGCACGGCCTCACTTTGGCGCTGGAACTGCTGCCAGTGGACCAGGGAGGACGGCACCGGGGAAAACTATATTCGTGGAGTTCACTCCGCTCTTCCAGTGTATGGAGACATTCGGCTGAGTTGCGAAGACGAATCGCACGGGCACATGAGGCCCACAGTGACCTTGTCAATGTATGATGGTGGTATGATTGATGGGCATGACATTGTCGTCAGCTCCACCAAGGGCACTGGAACGACCGCATTGCAGTTTACCTCGAGGTGCCGCATCAGTAATGAGCTTGTTTTGAGGGCTATCGAAGGTCCGTCGACTTGGTGACGCCCATGTAGAAGGAGGAAGGGCTTAGATTTGTCTGGAGTTGCTAAATGTGAGACACTGTGTTCGATCAATAAAACAACCCATCGTACCTCACTTCTGTGTGCTTGTGTTTCATTGTGTTCAAGAACTGCCGTAATTGGCCCACTGTTTACAATTTGTGGTCTCATTTCTACAATGTGTCTGTCCATATGAATATACCAGAGTCAGCGATATCAGAGTCCTGAGGTGAAGGAAATCCATGTATGAGTAAAAGGAAACGTGTACATGCCGAAGCTCGGAAATGGACAATGGAATGCGGCACCGCATTTCCGGAGAGCACAATGGAATGCGGTGCCGCATTTCAGTCGAAGGGTCTGGAATTGGACAAACAACGATGTCCGTTCTGAAAATGCGGCACCGCATTTCCATGTCCGTCATCAAAATTTCGTATTGGACAATGGAATGCGGTGCCGCATTTCCATGTCCGTCATCAAAATTTCGTATTGGACAATGGAATGCGGTGCCGCATTTCCGTCTAGCTAGACGGAATACCCACACGGGTCTGGAATTGGACAAACAACGACGTGGGCCTTGGAAATGCGGCCACGCATTTCCATGTTTGGCAATCGAAAGTTCTTATTGGACAATGGAATGCGGTGCCGCATTTCCGTCCAGCACGATGGAATGCGGTGCCGCATTTCCGACCAGCACGATGGAATGCGGTGCCGCATTTCCGTCCAGCACGATGCAATGCGGTGCCGCATTTCCGTCCAAGGGTCTGGAATTGGACAAACAACGATGTCCGTCATCAAAATTTCGTATTGGACAATGGAATGCGGTGCCGCATTCCCGTCCAACAAGACGGAATGCCCACACGGGTCCGGAATTGGACAAACAACGATGTCTGTTTTGGAAATGTGGCGCCGCATTTCCATGTACGTCATCGAAATTTCTTATTGGACAATGGAATGCGGTGCCGCATTCCCGTCTAGCATCATGAAATGCGGAGCCGCATTTCCGTCGATGGGTCTGCAGTTGGAAAAACGTCCATCTCCAAAATAGAAATGCGGCACCGCATTTCCATGTCCGCCATTTAGATAACGTGTTCGACCTCCGCATGCGGGGTGGCATTTCCATTTACCTCCATGGAAGGAGCTGACAATCGGCAAAATTGCCGTGTCGAAAATGGAAATGCGGCACCGCATTTCCGTTTGGCCGAATAGTTTCTGATGTCCAAACCATGAAACAGAAAATTGTTCTTGCCCCGGATTTGGAAATGCGGTGCCGCATTTCCGATTTTGGGAGGGACGTGGTTTGGACGATGGTGTCGTTGAGAAGCACATGGGAGAGGGGACATGAAGGACGGGGAGAATTTCCTCTATATACTCTGGAAGAGAATTTAAATGTACAGAGAATTCATTAAAATTCTATTAATCTTGAAAATCATCAGTATCGTCGTCCTGTCCTTGACTGTCCTGCTCCGCCTCCACCCCGTCATTGCCTTTCTCATCTCCTGCGGACTGCTCGTTGGCCAGGCTTTCGAAAAAATCATCTTCTCCTTGCGGAACCGACCATCTCACCTCCGTTGGGTCGTCGTCCTCCCTGTTTGCATCGCTCTCATCCGCTGAATCACATATGAACTTTCGCACCCGTCTACCTGTCTGTCTCTGCTGTTGCCAACTCTTTCCTTATCCTTCTGTCCTCCCTAGCCCTCTCCAAAATCTGCTCTACTTTACTGGGATTCTCACATCGTCTCATCATTGTATTTGCGAGTTTAGCTACATAACTAGGAAGGGAGTAGTCCTTCACCGGGCTCGTCATGAAGTCGGCCCTTGCAAAGAACGAGACATTCTTCCTGGCAGGAAGTGTAGGCCCTACATGTTTCGAACCGGATCCTGGAATCCTGCACATAACAATCACCAACGAGACCAATGAGAACCACAGTCCGGAAATGCGTTTGACAAAAAATCACCCAGAAGGCTTTGCAAACTTACAATGTTTGCACTCACTCGTATTCCGGGTTCTCCTCGGCATCAATGTCCACTGTCTCTTCCTCCGACTTCGACGAATCTGAGGAGTCTTTGGCTTTGATGGGAGCCTTCACATTCCGTTGCAGCCCTTCCAGATGGGATCCCCAGACGGATGTGTCCTCCTCGTAGGCAAAGAGGTGCCGGTCGGAAAACCGCCCAGCCCACATTGAGGCACCTGTTACAATGCCATCCACACATTATAACATGGCCCTTCAGATGTTGCGAATTAAAGCATAAGGAGAATTTGAAGAACAACATACAACAAGATTCTGCATACCTGTCCCACAGATGAGGTCGAGCACTGTGCCCTCCACGTAAGTGCATGTCTCCATAATTGTCTGAATGAAGGCAGGGCTCCGAGTCCGTGAATACCGCAGGGGTTCCGTTGAAGTGAGGCTATGAGAGAGAAGTTCCGTGTGAACGTTGTTGAACAGGACGTTGTAATCGATGGGGTCGCAGTTCGGGTCGACCAACAATCCCTCCTTCCGGAAAGCAAAGGTGGAGTTCTCCTTCACAAAGCAGTATGCATCGAACTGCTTCGTCTGCATACAGAGTGGGGAACGATTAGAAATCGAATGCGGCACCGCATTTCAAAACTCCTAAGAAAATGAAAGGACGAGTGCCAATGTCGTAATTACCTTCTTCCCTTCCGACCGAAGGCCCAATGTGTTGATGCACGTCCACTTCTTCTTCAGAATTGGGACGGCGCTTTTGCGGGTCCACTTCGCAATTCCTGTCTGCGTGTTTTTGCCTCTACTCGCCAGGACAACCACACAGCCTCTGTCGTCCAACACCATGCGGGCGAGCCCGAATCCTTTCTTCCAAAAGTCCTCGGAGTACCTGTTCCAAGATGGCAAAGCTTGCAGTCCTTCCACAGGCTCTCCGTCCGGAATATCCAAGATGATCATATCGCAAGACCACTCGGTGGCATTTCCGCCCCTCCTGTAATCCTTGTCTGCACACACCCTCTCAAAGAACGAGACCATCTTCAGAAACCCAAGGGTGTCGGAAGGCTCTTCGGCAGCCGCCTTTTTCAGTGCTCTGCCCTTCAGACCCTCCATGGTCTTCATGTATGCCAACTTGGCTGCCCGTCCATCCAAAGCCGCCAAGAAACTCTCATTTACACACTGGACTACTGTATTGGGATCCACTTTCGGCCTCTTCATTTCCACCGGCTCGAAAGGGTGCCCCCCCGGGGGGTTGAAGAGTGCCTTCTTTGCCGAGCCAGTTCTCGTCCCTCTCGTGACAACGGTGGGCACAGGGGATTTCGGCTGCATTTCGGGGGGTGGACTAGTTACAAAGTCTCCATCGGAGTCCTCTTCCTCACCCTCTTCCTGCACTATCTGTTTCTGCTTCTTCGTTTTCTTGGGTGTCACAACTGCTGCTCCTTGCTGGCGAGTCCGCTTCTTCGACCCCTTCTGTTGAGCCTGCACAGCTGCATCCACCGTCTTCTGTGCCATCTCAGCTGCCTTTCTGGATTGTTCCAAAGCAGCAGCTTCCTTTGCCGACTTTGGCCGAGCAGGGACAGGTCTTTCCTTTCTCTTCTCTTCTGCTTTCGCGTGCAGATCTTTCTTAGACTCGTCAACAATTCCGCCAGACATGTCCAGGGAGGTTTACTATTTCATGAGCAGAAACCATGAGCCATGAGCCATGAGCCATGAGCCATGAGCCGTGAGCCGCATGAGCCGCATGAGCGGTGAGCCGAAGTCTAAGACACGCGGATTTCATGAGCGGACTCCTCCAAATTTGGAAATGCGGCAGATTAAACAAGTATTAAAATAATAGATTTTTATTTGACCTTGCCGTTTTTGGAAGTTCCAGATCCTGTAATGCGGCGAAGATATGTCGTCAGTAACTGTCGCGCAGCTTTTACTCACCCATCCCTTCGCTATTCGAGGCGGAAACTCCAAGATAGAAGAGTTGGAAATCTCTAAGTACTCAGCCCGCGCAGAACGATCAGTCATGACCTACAGCTAGTGTATCATGGGGGTGTTTCCTATTTGTTTCCCTTTTGGTATTCATGTTAGCTATCTTACCATTGATAATTAAGTATCAGTTTGCTTTATCAATCTATTGGATTCCATCAGCTCATCCATTCATTTCACAGCTTCACTCAGATCTCTCTACACAGTGTGATTGTATCGTAAAAGTATCCGATTATGATTTATCAGGTATCAAGCCGAAGCCATTGTGTCTCTAATCTGCTCTACTATATCATTACAGCCTTGCATATATCAAGCATCTACTCATCATCTCTCTATCTTCACTTCCGTTCTTCATCTCTGCCCGATCCCCTCTCCTTCATGACCAAGAAGTCCTTCTCCGAATGATCCCCCTCAATTCACCGTTTCTTCCCTTTATCTTCCTATCCGTGGTTCTAACCGTTTCCCTCACTAACCGTCGTTTGTGAACTAACATGTTCCCCACAGTCGTTCCCTGTCCTGCTCTCCGTTCCCTATGATCGTGACAGCTGTGTCAAGCTGTGACTGGCTGTGTGAAATTGTGACGGGCTGTGATTGGCTGTGCGACTGTGTTTGGCTGTGTCGGGCTGTGACTGGCTGTGTGGCTGTGTTGGCTGTGTCGGGCTGTGTCGGCTGTGTCGGCTGTGTCTGCTGTGACGACTGTAACGGGCTGTGTTGGCTGTGTCGGCTGTGTGACTGTGACGGGCTGTGTCGGCTGTGTCGGCTGTGACTACTGTGACGGGCTGTGTAACCCCCCTCTACAGTGCGCTGCTGTCACCCCTAAGACTCCTGTTGGTCTCAGTCTGTGCAAAAATTAAGGGTACCCTACAGATCCCGTACAAGTGTCTAAGTCCCCGACAGTCCTCTAACATTACCCCTTCCCCCCTCAAAAAGCCGTGTCCTCACGGTTTACTGCTTTCGATTAGCAAAGCTTTGTGAGTGAACACCTTTTTGACGTTGAGAGTTTCGTGGCGGACTGTGTGTACGAGCCCGAGGTCTGTCTCTGGTTGACGGAGATGGTTGATCACTACCTAGATAAGTGAGGCCCTCTGGAGGCTGATATCGAGGTAACCTTTCCGGCATAGGAGACCCCCGTCGCTTCTTCTCTGCCATCTGAACTGCATAGTCTTCTCCCATGTCAAAAGAATTCGGTGAAGAAACAGTTGTATCAGAATCCTCATCGCCTCTCAGGTGTTTTAATTTTCGAACTTTTTGTGGAATCATCTGGGGCATACAATGCTGTCCTACCATGTCTGGAAGTTTGTATTTTACAACTTGGTGTAACCGCTGAACAGCAAAATTGGTGTAGACACTGAGCTCCTTGTCTGTCCAGGTGAGTGGGGTACCAATTACTGGTGCAGCGTGCAAGTATTTCCATGCCACATGTCCCTTATAGAAAATGTCATCAATGCCGAATTTTTATGTTGACAATTGGTTCCAGGGCGCTTGAAACCATGAACGAATTTTAGAATCCTTTTGCATCATAACTTTTGGGTCATATAGGTACATATGAGGTGGCACCAAAGGTAATACCCAATGATCTCCACTGGAATAACTCAGAAAGCGTGTTTGCATCTTTTGTTGCTCAATGTGGTAACGTACCAGAAAACAAGCAGCGTAGTATAACCCGCATCCCATGACAATACTTGTTACCTCCTTGGTCTTGGTATAAATGAGTCCATGTACAACCTGGAAAGCAATCAATTCCCTCAACATGGTACCTGCCTCGTGCCAGTATTGTGCAAAGTGATGATCTTCAATATGCCGATTGTTCGGAAGAACTTTAGTCCTAGTTGCCACTGGCAGCCAAATACGCATGATTTGGTAGTAATGTGCGAATGACTGCGGAGGACTAAATTCTTTCCAAGCCAAATCCAACATGATGGGAATTTGGTTGAAGGGCATAATCATAGCCCTACTGTACTCCCTTGCAGCTGGAGTTTTAGGTGGGTTAAAAGCGGCATTGCCCCATACCTCCGGCTGTGGTGGCTGTGGTGTGGTTGTAGTAACCACAGGTTCAGCTACTGGTACAGTGCCTTGTTGTGGTGGTGGTGGTCCTGGCTCTTGTATCATTGGCATCTCTTGCACCTCCTGTGAAGACTGAAAAGCCAAAGTTCTGGCTTGTAAATAAGAAGCCATTAGCTGTTCCTGAGGGATATAGACTCTTTTGTCGATGTTTGAAGTGAGGTCTTCCACTTGAGTCTGCAGTCCGTCTATATCCTCTTATAACTCTGCTATCCTACTATAGACATTGTCTATAGTAGTTGTGGCAATGTTCTGCACCTGCAGCCTGAGCTCATTTATCTCGCTTTGGGTGAGCTTTCGTGGTGCTTTGCCCTCTACTGGCCCTTGTGCTAACCAGACCTGCATAAGGCTGTTATCCACCAAGTTGCTTGTGGTTCCCCTGAGAGTTTGCTCCTCTCTTAGCTTGTACAATTCCAACTGCTGTTGTAAAGCCTCCATGCGCTTCGCCTGAGGTTCAACCAATTGCGCATAAGCAGCAAGTAGATTATTGGCTTCCTTCCAAGCCTTGTTATTGACCGCGATTTCATTTCTATTGGCCATGATGGTTTGTTGCAACTCCACGATGTGCTTCTCTTGATCAGCTTCAATCTGCCTGTATTGCTTGAAAGTATCTTCATTGCGACAGATTGTATTCTTCATATCGACAATGAGCTTCATTTGCTCAACATTCTCTTTTTCTGCCTTCGTACATTTTTCCGCTTGACTGTTTATTTCTTTTGTAGATTGGTCAAGCATAGTTGTAAATGTAGCACATTGTATCGCCATCCTGTCATGCACTGTCTGCAACTCCGTATGTAGTGCATTCACTTCTTGCAACTTGCTTTCATGCTGCACCTGCATTTGGTATAGCTGTTGCTTATGTGCTTCGTGCAACTGGTCTTGCGCGAGGCCTGCCTCAATCAATTGTTCCTTGGCCAATTGCAAAGCCATTTCTGTATTTCCCAAGTCCTGCTTCATCTTGAGAGTGACCTCTTCATCGACCTTGTTTGCACACTCAGTGGCTAGTCGAGCCTCAAACTCCTTCCTGAGTTCCTCTCTCAAGGCTGTCAATTGGGTAATTGGAACATGGGATTTGACATAAGTCCCCAACAAATTAAGTGTCCTGCCTATGGAACTCATCAGCATTGCCTGTTGAGGGTCATCATGGTGAGGTTGCTGCTCTTCCTCCTGATCTTCAACAGTGTGATGTCTCACAAACCATTCAGGCCATTGTCCCACCGGATTTTCTTCCTGAACTACTTCATCTATCACCGGTGCTACAGTGTCATGACCTTCCGCCTGTGGTACCTCCAACACAGGTGTGTGTATTATATGCACCTCAGGATTTCCCTTGGGCAACTGTTGCACCTCTGGGATCTCTGTCTCTGACCAGACCAGAATATTCATAGAGAAGGTCCCCCTTCTCCATTTCTGCCACTATCTGTTCTGTAGTTGGAATATCTAACCCTTCTCTTTCCAAATCAATTATTTCTGGTTGAGCTGCATGGATAACTTGTGACCTTGTGACAAGTCGATCAGTTGGCTGTGGTGGTTGTGATACAGAAGTAACTTTCTCCTCCCTCTCTGAAGGTCCTGCTTCCAGTAATAGCATTTCTCTATGCTGCTGTGCCCCTTCCTGACCATGAGCTTGGGAAACATTATCATGCGGAGTCCGTGAAGCCAGTGGATCCGCCACTACAGTCTTTCCCCGTCTCTGCCTCTTAGTCTCGGGTTGCCCTGCTAGTCCACCCTCACTGTGTGAAGAGCCTTGCTCTTCCATTGCAGTTGTTTCTGGCTCAAACACTCCCATTTCCTTTCTTTCTTGCGCATCAAGTATGCCAGAATCAAGGATTATTTGAGCAATGATTGGGCCAGACACTATGATAGGAGACTTTGCGGTAGTACCTTGTAATCTTTTCATCTCCTCTACCAGTGTGTTGTACATAATGTCCGCCCATTGTACCTCTTGTCCCTTCAGGCCTTTGAGTATTTCCTCCGTGAAGGATCTGCTCAAATACTGTTGGTTCTGTTTCATGGCAATCAGAACGTTCAATACCTGGCCTACCTCTTTTAGCCCTGGGTACACAGCCTTGGTACAAGCATAACCCTGAGTTTTTAAGAAACTCCCTTCTTGGAATAAGTCCCCTATTTGCAGTCTTGCCCTGTGTTCCTCCACATGCACCTGACCTGCTGGCAATCGAAACAATTGCTGGAGGTATAGGGGAGTAATCATTAATTCAACTCCCTTCACCGTTGTTGTTCCTGTCCTTGGCTCAAAGTTCTGCAAAAATTGTAACATGTACTGTCTATGGTGTAGTGTCCAATCTAGGCTTTGCAATCCTTGCAATCTCAGCTCCTCCAGTATCTGTATCGCCTGTGGGGTAGCAATCGTTTGTTTCTGCAGAATTGTGGTGCTCTTCACCCTGATTTCCTCCATTCCTCTCACTCTCTTCATTTTAGACTCACAGAACTGTTTTGGCTGTAACAACTGCAGGAATGCCTGTAGTGCACAAAGCATAAACGTATGGTTGCCGCAGAAAGCTATGGGTAATTTCTTGTAAGCCTGCGGGGCTTGCAAGCATCGCTCAAGAGAAAAGCTCCTCTCTGTCCTTTCGCGTCTATGCCACTGCGTAAGTAATATTGCGAGCGTATAGTCTGTTAGTTCCTCCATATTTTCCAAGCTATAGCATTGATGGTCTGTCCCGTCGAGACGCCCGTTACTCAGAACGACGCCGCCTCTTGCGCTCAATTTCCCTCCATTTTCTTGATCCTTTCTCTGGTTTTCTATTGGCTGTATCCGCTGTGACTGGATTTTAGATTTTATTTTCTTTAGTGGACTTTCCCTGTTGGATAGTCCACTAGGATCACACATGTGACAAGAATTCCGCTTTTCTGTACTTGCCGTTCGTTCCGTTTCCCTTTTTCCGTATTCATTAATGGGCCCGCCTTTCATCCCTTTTGACGGCCGTTCTTGTCCTCTTCCTTTTTGACACCTGCTCTTGCACTTCCTTCTCGGCTGTGTGTCGCGCCCTGACCTCCACGTGTCTATTTTTAAAGTAATTTCCGTTTTCTCTTCCGTCAGCCATTTTCCTGAAGTTATTATGCGTCCACTTGTCACTGATTCTATGGATCGTGTAACTTTAGTAGGCTGTGTTGAGCTGTGACAGGCTGTGTCATACTGTGTTACGCTGTGATAGGCTGTGATGCACTGTGGTAAGCTGTGATAGGCTGTGACACGCCGTGGTAGGTTGTGATAGGCTGTGTTGCGCCGTGATGGGCTGTGATAGGCTGTGTCACGTTGTGATAGGCTGTGCTTTGCCTTGATGGGCTGTGATAGGCTGTGCTTTGCCTTGATGGGCTGTGATAGGCTGTGCTTTGCCTTGTTGGGCTGTGATAGGCTGTGTTTTGCCTTGTTGGGCTGTGATAGGCTGTGTCACGTTTGTTTTGCCCTCCCTGGTCATATATGCTCGGCCTAGCGACAAGTGCTCCATACTCCGTTCGTAACATTGGTGCAGCCCGTGACTGCTCTTGCGGTTCAACATGCAAATCATGCTGCAAGGGTTTGTCATGGATACCACTGTACCCCTTCAACTTATTTGCATTGACTCTTCCCAGCATTTCTTTGTTAATGGTTTGTAACATGGCGGTGTTGTTATCATACATCGGTCCTTTCCATGGTGATTTAAGCTTAGAAGCTTGAATCTTTCCTTTCTTCTGCAACCATAGAACCAAATCCCCCGTCTTAAAAGTCTTTAACTTGTCTTCATCAAACTGTTCCTTTCGCTTCATCTGAATTCTGGTCATATTATCAGCTGCATCAGCATGTACTTCTTCCACATGGTATAATTCATGTTTCCTGACCTTGATGGAGTCTTGCAATTCCATTCTTTTTCCCCAGTCCGTTCTCATGGTAGGTAACAGGAATTCCACTGGAAGTAAGGCTTCCATACCATAAACTAATTGGAATGGTGTATACTTAGTGGTGACTTTATATGAAGTCCTGTATGACCACAAAGCTGTCAGCAGCTTTGTATCCCAATCCGTTCTGTTTGCATTGACTATCTTAGCCAAGATAGTACATAGTATTTTGTTGGTAGCCTCTGCCTGCCCATTACCCTGTGGGTAATATGTTGTACTCTTTCTATGCACAATCATAAACTCTTTAGTCAACAACTCAATGGTCTCATTCATGAAGTGACTTCCTTGATCACTGATAAATTCTAAGGGACAGCCAAATCGTGTAAGTATGTTCTCGTACAGGAACCTTGCTGTGGACTTGGCTGTGTTGTCCCTCAAAGCTTTAGCTTCCACCCACTTTGTAGTATAATCAGTGGCTGTAATTATGTACCTGTTTCGTGTATTCTTGGATGGTGGGTTAATTGGTCCAACAAAGTCTAGTCCCCATTTCTGAAATGGTTCCGTAGGCATTGTAGGATGCAAGGCCATCCTTCCAGATCTCTGCAAAGGTCCTAGCCTCTGACATTCATCACACTTCTGATAATACTCGTGTACATCTTTGAACAAAGTAGGCCACCAGTATCCTGCGAGTAGTATCTTTCTACTGGTAGTCTCTTCTCCAAAATGACCTCCAGCCACTCCTTTATGAACTTCTGCCAAAACTTTATTTACTTCATGGTGGTACAAGCATCGTTTTAGTACTCCATCAGGTCCTAACTTATACATTCTGCTTCCTACCATAGTATAAGGTAAAGCTTTGATAGCGATTCTCTTCCTCTGCTCCTTACCATAACTAGGTGGGCACTGACCATGGGCAAGGTAGTATCTGATTGGCCACTGCCAATCTAACCAGTCATCTGCACTTCCCTGCACCTCCACTGCAAAGAGACTCGCATCTGGTAATTGATCATCTATTCCTGTGGCTAGTTCTCCTGTTGACAATCGTGACAAATGATCCGCCACAAGATGCAGTCTCCCAGGCTTGTAAACAACCTCGAACTCAAACTCGTGCAAGATTATCAACCATCTTGCTATTCTTCCGCTTATCAGAGGTTTGTTTACCAGATATATCAGAACCTGGTGATCCACATAGAACATAAACTTCTTGCCCAACAGGTAATGCCTGAATTTCTTCACTGCATAGATCATTGCCAATGCTTCTCTTTCCGTTGTGCTATAGTTCCTCTCAGCACTGTTCATCAACCGGCTAGCATAGTACACAGGTGAATCTATATTCCCTGTAACATTATGGGCTAACACCGCTCCCAACGCTTCTCCTGATGCATCGCAGTGAACATGGAATACTACATGCCAGTGAGGGTTAATCAGCACATGTGTAGTTGTTACTGACAGTGTAAGTTCCTCAAATGCCTGTTGACATTCAGCTGTCCAGACAAACACTGCATCTTTCTTCAGTAGTTTGCTCAATGGTGCTGCTGTTTGTGCATACCTTTTGACAAATCTCCTGTAATAACTGGTTTGCCCAAGGAATCTCCGTAGACTTTTAACATTCACCGGTGGTGGAGAGGCTTTAATGGACTCTGTCTTTCTGGGATCCACAAGGAGTCCCTTCTTACACACAATGTGTCCCAGCAGCACCCCTGAGTTCACACAGAAAGTACACTTCTCTGGATTCAGGCCCAGACCTCTCATCCTGCATTTGGCCAAACATAACTCCAATTTATGCAAGTGCTCACTCTTAGAGCTGTACACACTGAAATCATCCAAGAATACCTGCATGAAATCATCCAGATACTCATGAAAAGATTCACTTATCACTCTCTGAAAGGTCGCTGGTGCATTACAAAGTCCAAAGGGCATGACTTTGTATGCATAAGCCCCCCAGTCTGTGATGAAAGCTGTTTTCCCTTGGTCTTCTTCTGCCACTTGCACTTGATTATAACCACTGAAGCCATCCATGAATGAGTACATCTCATGGCCTGCCACAGTGTCTAATACTGCTTCTGTGAATGGCAAAGGGAAAGGATCTTTCTTCGTACAAGCATTCAGCTTCTTATAGTTCACACATACTCTTAGTTTGCCATTCTTCTTGGGAACTATAACAATGGGTGACAACCAAGTTGTATACTCTATTGGGTATATAAACTTAGCCTCAGCCAACTTCTTTATCTCTTCTCCAACCTTCTGTGCGTAGTTGGGATTCATTCTATACCTCGCCTGCTTGATTGGTACTGACCCTGGTTCCAGTTCAATCTTATGCTGACAGACTTCAGGTGGTATCCCTTTTAGATCCTCATAGCTCCAAGCAAATACATCTCTGTATTTGATGAACAAGCTTTTAGCTTCTTCAAAGAATTCCGGCTCCAAATCAGCTCCTACTTTCACCATCCTCGGTTCCTCTTTAGTTCCCACATTTACTTCCCTCACCTGCTCATCAGCTGTGATTGTCCAACCAGTCACCACTTCATCCTGTAAGCTCACAGTGGCTGGTTCTTCTAGGATTTCTATTTCTCCTTCTCTTTCTTCATAGAAATGTGATGGGTAAATGTTGGTTTCCTCTTCAGTTGGTGTTGCTGTCACTACACCACAGCAGATACCTCTCAAACAACTTAGGCTTTCCAGCCGCATCTCTGCAACCTGCTCCCACTCTGGGTGTGCAGCAAATAGGGTAGCTTCCTGCTCCTCATCCAGTCCTCCTTTCCAGTCATACTCTCTGACTCCTCGAGGTCTTCTTGTAGCAGGTGATCTACTAGATTTCTTTGTGGTAATTTGTATCTCGTGTATCTATTCTATGGTGTTGCAAGGGGTTGTAGATCCAGATGCTAAATTCATAGATATCTACGTTGGGGAGCCAAGAAGTATGAATGACTCTAGAGTGTTGCGCAATTCCCCCCTCTTCTATCAAGCATCTCAGGGGAGGATATTGCGGGAGAAAGCGTCATTTTGGACAATGGGCATACGATCCCTCTTATTCTTCTTGGTGATGTTGTATATCCTTGCCTTCCTTGGCTAATCTACAAAAGAGCTGCTAATGCTCCGGCTCTCTCTAGAGCCAAAACTGTGTTCAACCATCAGTTGTCAAAGGCGAGGATTTATAGTGAAATTGCATTTGGGCGGCTCAAATGTACTTTCAATGAAGTGGGCTAGAGAAGTGGCCTTCATATTGAGTTCCTGCCACAGGCTGTTCATGCATGTTGTATTCTTTACAACATTCTGGTGGACTTCAAAGAAGTGGACTTTGACGATGTGTTCAACGAGATGGATGCACTTGGAGCAGTTAGGGAACGGGATCATTTGGCCCAAGATCGAGAACCAGCTACCGATCGGGTCCAAAATGTGGGTGCTGAGCCACGGGATATTTTATGTAGCCATATTTTGCACGTATAGTGAGGTCAATGTTAAGCTGCTAAACTATCTTCATTCCATCAGGTCTTGTTGACATTGTTTCTTATAGCAAGTGAAGCAGAATTCACTACTTCTGTACTTTTTCTTTCATAGGGCTAAAGACCCTGCCATTTGCAATTGGAGTGTCCATCTATGCGTTTGAAGGCATCAGTCTTGTTCTTCCTCTTGAATCATGCATGGGGAATAGATCCAAAGTTTGGGATTGTCTTGGGGGCTACATGACTTGTATCCTGCTCTTGTACCTGGCATTTGCAGTCCTTGGATACTTCGCATTTGGGTGAAACAACAATCCGAATAGTAACAAGAGATTCTGGTTGTAAGATCTTGGCTTTTCTAAGGTCTGTCTTACAATCCATTTGTATCCAGTCAATGGAAAGGACCTGGGCACGGTGCTTCCTTGCTCTTCTCCCTCTCAACAGAAGGTCACACATATTCAGTAAGTCACTATCAATCTTCTGGCAGACATCCTTTGGTCTTGCTTGTAAATCGAGACTCGCCAGATGTTGCTCATTTTTACCTTTGCAATGTGCCTTGTAATATGTAAAAAAGAGAATCATTAGCAGGTAAACCAGTGGTTGGGCGCTCTCATCACCGAATAATTGTGTTTGCTGTAGCCTTTACCATAGACCTTTAGTGAAATTAGACAAGCAGAGAAGGAGAGTGACACAGCTTTTAGGGTTTAGGTTTAGATTGACAATGTCTAATTGAGAGATATGGAATTAAAGACTAGAAGGGAGGGGTCTGGAAGAGATGGGTTTCAGTTTGGAAAGGAGGGGTCTCGAAGATATACATATCAGTCTAGAAGAGAGGGGTATCAGTATGGATCAGGAAATGGGTATCCGTCTACTTGTAAGTACCTTTGCTCTGCCTTTTCTTCCATTGTATATCCTAGCATTGGTACCTTGTAATCAATGCATGTTGTTTGTTGACTTGCAGGCCTCACTTAATTGCTGAATTTTGAGTGATCTCTATTGAGATTTTATTTGTCCGATTGCAACAGCAATGTGGTCTCCATTGTGACATGGTGTAGAGGGAAGCTTTTGGGGAAGACTTACCATTGTGGACCTTTGTTAGTATGTTATGGACTTGATTGATTTGTACTATGTTGTAGGGCCATCGGGTGCACCAGGAAAATCCATATGTTGGTCAATGTCTTCACTCAGTACCTGCTCAGTGGATAGCTTTAATTTGCCCAAACTTTTTTTTTGATTGAAAGAACTTGGGGCTTGTACAAATTTAATGTCAGGCAAATGTAGCTGGCATCAGCTTTGTCCCGTACTCCAATGTCCACCTCTTTGTGTGGAGGTAGGTACATCCATGTTATTCTCTTTGTGGAACTGCAAGCTGTTCATATATAACACAGTTCTCACCATGTCTTCCTGGAGTTTGGTAGATTGGTATAGGAACACGAAGCTCGGTACTGAGCAGCACTATGTTCTTTAGTGGGGCAAGTCCCTTACTTTCAGAAGGTTTGACTAATTGTAATGGCCGCGCCCCACCCCTTTGGTCTTGGCCCTTGCTGGAAATTCTGCAAGCTATTGTTGTTCCAAGTGTCCAGAACCTTTGCTGGGCCATCTTGTGCCCTAGAGACCTCACCTTGACGACACCAAATCATTGTTTCCTTTTGTCCGAGGAACTGGTACTCTGCTTGGTTGTAGTTCAGACAAATTTTGACCTCAACTTGCAAACTAAGAACCAACTCAAAATTCTACCTCATTGCAAGCAACCGGGGTTTGCATACTTCAAAATTCCTGACTGTTTAGCATGAGTGTAACCATATAAAAGAGGATTATCTGCAAAAGCTTACATGCATGTGCATGCTGCTCGAAGTGGCTCGCGGAGCATTGCATGCTCGCTCCGCCAAAAAGTCCATGTCGTTGTAAAGGTCCTTGCTGAATGCCTTTGGAAGGCCTAGAGCTACTCGCTCCTTGCCATCCATGCCCCAGTAATCCTGATTGCCTGTCGCGTGGAGCTGATGTCCTCAGATATCTCTGTACAATTTTGCTAGCATATTCCATTTGTTGGTGCAGCTGACCACATCACGGTCCCTCACCCCGTGGCTCTCCATGAACCAAACCACCTTTTCCCACTTCACCCTGTCCACGACCATATTCCCCGAGCAGTAGATTCCTTCCATGTTTCCCATTCCTCTTTCTTCGCAACTGCAAGCCAGTGCATTTCCCTTTCAGACCAATTAGTCTGTAGTGGTCTCTTTCCAGGTCGCCTCCCAACATGAGTCTGCGTCGCAGGTACTTCCCCATGCGAATCCACCGCATCAGCTGCACTCTCCGACCTATCCGATGTCGTCGTGGTGGTGGACATGATGCAATGCAGGAGAGGAACGCGAAGAGGAATTAGAGCAAGCAACAGCACAGCAAGAAACAGCAGAATCGACAGAGTTGATAAGCGTGGGCTGTTTCTATGTCTGCGAGGAACCTGAGCAAGAGGAACGCGAAGAGAAGGGAGAACGAAGGATAAGCAAATGGCGAATGTGAATGGCGAATGGCGAAGAATGGTACGGGCAGCTGCCCAAAAACGACGCGCTGTTTAGATTTAGCACTGGGGGGGGGGGGGGGGGGGTAGTGCTAAATTCCCTCTAAACTAGGAAGGAAAGTTTTAGGATAGATAACAATAGTTATCGCTAAAATATTTCAAACAGGTCAGTGCGGCCGTGATTTTTCATGTAGCAGTAGTTAGGCCCCGCGTAGCAGGCGATAGCAGGCTGGTGCGGCTGGGGCCTTCACCACTCGCTAGTCACCAATCACTACCCCAGCCTACTACGGCGCTGCCATGACAGCCCGGCTATACCTCAAATATCAGGTATAGCCAGGGGCCTATCAAAGGAGTAGTCTGGCTACATCTCACATACTAGGCATGAACTTGAACTAACAGGTAATATGCCCAAAAGATTGACCGTCCAAAACTATTAGCTGTCTTTTTGGATATATATATTTTTTAAATCAATAAAATAACATGATATAGGTTATTTGTTTATAAAGTTAAAACCATTGCTTATGCACTAACCATTCAAAATAATACTCAAATGTAATTCATCCATAAGAATGATGTCTTCATTCATATAGATAGTTTGTCATTTGTATGAAATACTTTAAAGTAAATCAAGTATAATCAGAAGTCATATTCATCATCCTCATCACCTGATGTGTACCACCATGGTTCATTTTTTGAGGAGTCTTTTAAAGCAACTTTTCTATTCACCATATTTCTAGTTCTAGTCATTAGTAAAGCAACCCCTAATTTGAAACTAGAATATGTAACATTCTCACTCTCTAATGTACCATGTGCAAGCTTTTTTGATCGAATGAATATAGAAGATGCGCCGGTTGTCTCAAACTTGTAAATCCATTGATTCACAAAAAATTCTCTCTCTCTTGGTGATCCCCGCTTTGCCTAATAAACTAGGGCTTCGCGATGCTCTGCACAACCAGTGACAAATGGTGACTGAGTGCTGAATGGAGGAGAGAGATAGAATAGAAGAGTTATACGATTTATGATTTTAACATAGCGTATATCAGAACTGATAAAATTGCTATTAGAAGGGGCGAGGGAAAAAAATTCACCAAGTTTTTATTATTGAAGAAAGAATATAGCAAAAGTTTCCGAAATATACATCATAAAATGATTGGAACAGACAAAAGGTGGAGAGGGAAGGGAAGGGAATAAAAACTTTATAAAATATTTATAAATATACAAAATTATTTGAAAATATCATGTCACAAGGGGCTTTATCAATGTATGGTGGTATGCTGCTTTGGCCACCAGATAGCCAGGAGGCAAAATAGAAGTTGGGCAGTTGCCAATTGGTGAGACGTACAAGCAACAGTCTAGCATCGTTGAATCTCTCACTATGATAGGTGCATTGACTTTAGCTGAACAAAGTGACTATTGGTGTGCAGAATGGCATCTTGTGAAGCTAGTTGATTTGTACTTCATGTCTATTTACTTCTTACCTCTGAAGATGCAATTACAGATTTGTTATCTCAACGATAATTTTGAGGTCATTGAAAAGCTTCAGACATTCAAGCAATATTTATATGGTCAAATTGCATTCTTCAGGATGATATGTTCATAGTGTTTATTCATTTTTTTAAAAATTTATTTATAAATAAAAATGGGAGGAAGGCCCTTTAATTCATATTAAGAGATAAAGCGAGGAAAATTTAATTTGGTTTGTAGGAAGCTTAAATGTATACCTGCTGATGGCTAGAATTGGCGGCAAGTATCTATATTTTCGAAACCAGTAGGTTATAATTATCTCAGAGAAAAAAATCTGTTGATACCACTGGGTCCTAAATACAATGGGTCAAAATCTCAATACCTAGGCAAAATCAACAGTTACCAACATAGTATAGCCAAGTTCTTAACCTAGTAATAACTTGGGTACTAATCCGTTATGCCAGCCTGGTAGGTACCTCATCTAGGTTTGGAACTCTTCATACTCATAAATGCCAGAGGGACAATGGTATAGCTATACCAGGTAATGCCCTGGCTTTTGGTTATGTCAAAAAAGAAGTGGTTTTAAATAACGTAGGATGTATCCACTTGCTGATTTTGGGCAGCTTTGGTGGGCATTGAATTGTTTTTTAACCCTTAAACGCCCACCACGCCCGTTTTGGGCTTTGGGTTTAGAAATTTTTTGAATAACTTTTTAGATTCTCCATGGAATTGCGTGAAAAAAACATAGTGTTCTTGGGCACACACCAAGATTCATTGCCTGATTGCCTTTGATCTGCCAAGTTGCAAAGAGGTCTCATCACGCAAGGAGGGAATTCTCCTTGTTTCATTCTTCACACTTATGTGAGAGAGGAAGAGTGTCGATCAATTTTTCGGATCATAATTCAAAATAACGTATTTTCTGTACATTAGTATATATTTTACTGGGTGCAATACTAAATCATAGTAAAGATCATAAAGAAAAGGGAATTCTGGAGCCGGAATAGCTATCAAGCAAGCTAGACGGGATGACGGCTAATTCTTCAATAAGACGTTGGGGAGTTGCTACAACGACATGTTCCAAGAGTTACAGGAACGCAACTTTTGGTTTGTGGACAGCGCTCTAGAGGCTACATGGTATGGAGGTATGATCTAGAAATCAACGAATAGTCTTCAGCGCCAAGGATGATTCAGGATCGATGTCTTTTTTGATCAACAAATGCAGGAAAATATGCCAATATTGCTGGAGGATCTCACCAAGAGACGACTCTAAAGACAATACTACAACTCGCTGCCTCAAGCATGGTGGCCTCTCCTCGACATCAACATAGCACGGAAGTGGGATTCAATTAGATACACGGAGAGCTTGAGTGTGACACAGAGAAATATGAGCAGTAGGTTGGACAGAAGGGCATCATTTACAAAGTATCTCGCAGTAGAGGAGCGAGGTAGAATCTGTGAAGATGGCCAACACTGGGCTGTTTTGCGCAGACAACAGAACGCGATGATGCAATCCTTGAAAGAAATGGAAAATCTGTATGGAGTAGTCAGGGGCTGGGTCTGACTGTTGTTTTTCTGACCCATCCGCATTGATTATAATTTTAGTCTTCCCAAGAGGTGACACTCAATCAGGAGTTTCTAGAACAAAATAGACCATCGCATTGTTCAACGTTGGATCAAAGCGTAGGTCTGCTCAAGATGTGGGTAAGAGAGAGTGACCTGTTAGATATCAGCATCAGTAGATTGCCTACAGACCTGACCATTATGGAAACATTGTGCATTGACTCAGAATCATGGTGGATCTGACAAATGGGATGACCAAGTGCAGGTGCGCCCGATATCTTCTCTAGACATTTGGTCTTAACCCCTAAACGACTAGGCGTCGCCTCGTTTTTTCATCCAGATGTTGCTTCGTCGGATGAAGTTGGATGAAGGCGTTGTCTGAATGAAAGATGTAGCCTGCAAAGTCCTCTACATGCTGCGGCAAGCATTTGCCTGACTTGGAGTTGGCTGGGGAAAATCATGGAAACCTCTATCCTACATGCAATTTTGCTCCAGTTTGTGTAGTTTTTGGGCAGTGTACTTTGAATGTTGGCAATGCATACACTGACCGTTGCATGTTCAATGTGGCCCAAAATTTGAAGTCACCTTGGGACCTCTACCATCTGTTTTTCAAATTATCAATTCTTAGCCCCTCCCCATTCGCATACAAAGCAACCAATTCTTGGAGGTTTGACCTAAAATATGGACAGAGACTACGAGATGATACTTTGCAACGGAATATGGAGGGCATTCATTTTGTGGCATTGGCCTATGGCTTGGACAAACTTGAAATTGAGGTCCATTTTCTGCAAAATGGACCACTTTATTTTGTTATAATATCCCAAATGGAACATGGAAGGGTGGACTCTACCAAGATTTGGGGTGCCTGTGCATCTACTAGGTAGGGATGAGTTTCAACGGTTCATCCTTGTGGATGAAAGGGGACAACAGTACCAAATCAATCTCACCATAAGGAGGCTCATGTTAAGGTGCTCTTTTTCTTGTTTTGGAAAGATAAATCAATGTAATATTCAATTTCATAAGACACCCTCCTAACAATGCTAATATAAAATTGCGTCTGCACAACATTGGGACTGTAACCCCTGCAAAGAGAGCTGTTGGGTCATAAATGTATCAACGATATTACTACATAAGATGCAGATGCTGTTACCACATGCTAAGGATAATACAAGCACTGGAGGAAAGGAGAAAGAGGGAAAATCTCCAGGAGATAGGGACCAGTGAACCGACAGACGAAGATGGGAATTGCGCTCAAACCTTTGATACGGCGTACTCTAGTTTCAGACTGCTCTCCTTAAAATTGGAGAGGAGAGCCAACCTTTAATAAGGAATTAATTTCTCACCCTATACTCTTGCTATCAATTAGCTAGCCAGCTAGCTACCCTGACATAAGGAAAAATCCATGGGCATTGGGCAGTATTCACACCCCCTCAACTTCACCTCGATGCCCCATTCCAAGCCTTATGTCTCTACACATGCATTCAACGCAAGGTTAAATCAGTGCACCAGTATCATTAGTCTGTGAATTTTGCAGCACGTTCCTCGGTCACCTCTTCAAGGTCTTCTGTCCCTCCAGATTTACCAGCTTGTTCCTTCCAGAAAGTTATCAGCTTCTTTAGCCGCACAATCTCTTTTGTTGACATGTTCTTGCTAGCCTCATTGATAATTGATCTTACCCGTGTTGCATAGCTGCAACTCCACACAAGCAACATTATATAATCCTCCCTTCTCTTTGCATATCATAATGTCTCTCATTAATCAGACATCTACACAAATGAGCATCCAAATGTACAAATAAAGGAAGACTCTTAAGCTCCCTAGAAAGGCACTGAACAAAGAACAGCAGTCAAGAGTCCAAAATGTTTTCCTCTAATAGATGCAAAAACACACCACCTCCAAAGAGTTATGACACTAGATATCATCCAACAAGTAAGCAAGTGGGTGTCTGATGGTTCATGTCATGCGGAGACAGGTCTACGGCTGCTTCCTAGGGTCTCTATATACACCTAAGGGAGTGTTGGCTGGAGGAAAGTGGCGGAGGCAAACCAGAGGGAGTTATGGGTCTCATCAAGGTTTGAGTCTGCTGGGGAGATGTTGACAAACATGAGGGTCTTGGCATTGCCACCAAGAGAGTCACTCATAAGCATGGTCAGCTTGTGGTTCCGGTAGGGAATGTGCTGTTCCTCTGTCGCCAGAGCACTGATGACATCCCCCAGTGCTGACAACGATTTGTTTATGCTTTGGGCCTCCTTCAACTGCTCCCCACTTGATCCTGACTTCTTCACCCTCTCGGAGCCTGCCAGGTCAACGAAGCTCAACTGCATGGGAACACCACAATCATTTCCTCAGTATCAACAAAGGATCCCCACGGACTTTGCCAAGTGATAAAAACCACACCGAAGATACTTAAGTTCGAGGAGAGCATAGTGGCTGTGCATTCTCTACAGCTTGTCAGTTGCCTCGAGTAACTGGAACTTCATCCAGGTTATGTACGGATGACACTGCATATAAACATGGGAAGTCAGATCTTGAGGTGGACCCGCCTACAACAACTTGTCAGCATCCTTGATGATGGCCAAAGACCAGAGCACCGATCCCTTCTCAAAAAATATCACGTGCCAGTTTCAAGATCGCAACATCTCAGTATCCACTCTTCAATGTCACCCCTTACTTTTAAGAGGCTCTTCACACCCACATACATCCTTAACTAGTGACAAAAGGACCACATATATTTGGATACATACTTTGCCCTTAACAAGGACTTGACTCTGCAGGTTGGTGCTTTCAATGATGATTGACAAAATGAGGTGTGAACGTGAACTCTCTGCATTCATTTGAGTGCCCGATGTGTGCCTCTTCTCGAGCCCTTTGGCCACAATAGTTTCCAGCTCTTCACGTGATGATATTGGCAAGAGCGTGGCATTCTCTACAACCACCATGCCCTGCCAGTCAAGATCATAACAGAGTTAACAAACAGATATCCAGACTCAACCGATCTATATCCGCAACTCCTTTTGGATCTTTTAATTTTTTCTTTCTGAGCAACAAAAGGGGAACACCCGAGATCTCTCGCTTTTTGTGCAGGTTAATAGGTCTCTTTCTTTCTCTCAAAAATCTATAGAAATGGAAAGTCACAACCACACAATCTCTCCAATTATTCAATCAGTATGTTCCTCGCACCATTCAGAGTAGACTCATCAAAAGGCTTGAATGAACCTGCATATGCAATCAGAATTTTGATGCCATGCAAAAGACTCATGGGCCTTTGACGGATCTTACAATTACAGCTCTGTGCCCGCTTGCTTAAGCAGGCCAGCAGGTTCCCTAAACAATCAAGTGACTAACAGGATTTGAACTCACCATAGTCATTTGGGGCACTAGCCTCCTCTGTGTGCTAAATCACAGAAGGCTATAAGACTATTAAAGTGTCCATCAGATAAAGAGCACAACACCTCTGTTCTTATGAAGGAGCAGCCTGACGATCCTAAGAATTTGACTACCCATAACTGCCAGAGAAGAGCCAATACCTTGGAGTCTTTCTTGATATCAAGTTTACGTGGTTTCCCACCATTCTTCTGCAGAAGCAAATCGATCAGAGTGTCCTGATAGATTTCCAACATATAGACCTGGATCAAACCAAAGGAGACAGTACGTCACTTCCACGGTGTCGTACAAGAACTGACAGACTTCTCTCACCCCCACCCTTTACTTCTTGTTTTCGCTCCTTCCCCCATCAACTACTGTCCCTCAAACCATCGGTGCATACGTATGGGCCGATAATATCCCTTGTGCAATTTCTGATGGTTAGATCTCCCTCTGCAGTACTTTGCACTCTCGCGCCCTCTTTCTCCCATGGATACAATCAGATAAAGCGTCAACAATACACAAAACGTAACATGCCATCGTCTACAGCACATGCATACAGAAAGCAAGAGCTACTACAGAGAGCTTAAGTACAAAAGTGAGTCTAGTTAAGTTAAGCAAAGCAAGAAGACTCCAACAAAAATTGCTCCCTAAGACTCCCTGAACTCTAAGATTGTTCTCTACTAACAACATGGCATCACCTTCAAAGAAAAGGAAAATTTGTTGGCGTCTCGCTTCAAGATGTTGAATAGCTCCCGAGTGGCTCGTGGTGTGAGTCCTGGATTACTTTCTGTCCCATAAATAGTGAAGGTTTTCCCTGACCCTGTCTGTCCATATGCAAATATGCAAACATTGTACCCATCGACCGCAGATTGGACAAGATACTGCACCAACCATCCTTGTTTCAGTTCCAGGTTGAAAAAACAACTATGGGAGCAGGTACAACCACATCATAATGTCTAGGGCGAGGTCTCTTTGACAAACTGGGATCTGATGGGTGAGCAATGGCTGCTGCTCCAAAACAAAGAAGGGGAGGCAAGGACAGACAGATTGAAAGGAGTGCAAGGAGCAAGTACCTTTGTATCCTCAAAGATTTGCTCCTGTGTACCATACTGATCAAAGACATGGTCAAACTGATGTTGTTTAAGCTTGTCATCTTTCCATGGGTGCTCAATGGTGAACTCGTCAGGGGCTATCAGCACACTTCGTTGGTTCTCTTTTTCCTCTTTCTCACTCAATGGTCTCCATCGAACATAGACCCTTATCTTGCCTTTCATATCTGCAGACTCCCACATCCTCCTCACTCCCTCATCAGCTTCAGTGGGGGAAAAAGAGCCAAGTCCAGAAACCAAGTGACCCACGAAAAGTCCAAATGTTGCACAAAGATGTAGTGCCTCATGCAGGCTGCGAAGCCGGGTTCTCAAAGTAGCGGCTTCTACCAGGAAATCTCTAAACAGACGACTGTATCTGCCCTGGATCTATTCAGCAAGGCATGAGAAGGAAGACACAAAGAAACTTTACATCACTCATGTGGGGGCTCAGAACAAACTAGAACACCAAGAAACTGATTCAGAAAGCACCAAAAGGTGTCCCAAGACACAGTGCCTAATGCAGAAGAGGAAGAGGAAGCTGCCAGAGGACCCAAGCAACAGTAGAACAACACATACCAAACAAGAAATCGGACTGCAACCATCATGGGGAAGCGCTTCATGCCAGAAAGGTATGGAACACTTTGGGTCCTTGTAACGAGAGCGAAACTTGTAAGGTTCACAAGGGACATCAAGGGCCCAAGGGAAAAAGTAGAAAGGCACGACAAAAGCCACCAAGACCTCAACAGAGTGAGAGTGTACTGACTGTGCTAATCAGTCAATGACCTTTTCTTGTCTGAGGAATTCACAACTGGAAAGGGAGAGATGCATGCCTTGGATCATGTTGAAATAACGTTTCCTCAGAATTTGTTCCTCCTTATACAAGTTCTCTAGCTCAATAATTTGGCCTGCCTGTCGCTTCAAAATAGCTGCCGTTTGCTCATTCTTCCTATCTATGTCCTGCACATTCCAATCCATAGCCAGGCCACACAAATGTTGTGGGAGTCCCCTCAGCTGACAATCTGCTGCCAACCGTTGACAACCGTAAACACATCTATGTTTCTAAGCCACCACCCAACGTTTATATTCTTGTTATTGGTTGCTGGGTCCCTTACTATAAGGACTCTCAAAAGGATCCAGATGTCTCCCTGTGTAGCTTGTTAGCAGCTTATCCAGTCACCACTAACATATAAGGACCTAGGCCTATGTGTGTCTGTCTCTTGCATGTCTCTTCGCACCTCCTTCATCTCGCGAAGCTCCTCGAGCTCCTTGAGGTTGGCCTGTAGTGTCTCGAACTCACTGCTGCGAGTAGCTAGAGTCAACTCTGCCCGACTCAGCTCCTGGGTGCGCTCCGCCAGCTTCTTCTCACAATCTGCCACTCTGCCCCTCAATTCAGCTCTCTCATGTTCGAACTTCTGCTCCAGCATTCTTGTCTGTAGATAACAACATGAAACATATCGAAATGTTCAAAATGTTGACAGTAGTCCTACATACTGGCAAAGAATGCAACAAGGGTTAGGTTGCCTGAGTCATCTGCACAAAACTAAGGACAAACTTCCTGCTCATGCTTCCTTGCAAAGAGTTCACCTCTGGTTCGACAAATGTGTCTGTTAAAGTTAATGCATTAAAGCCACAACTGTAAATCGAACTTTAACAGTTGCTCATGTGATGCTCAAGTGTACAATCTAGTTCATGCACAAGGACCTCAGTTTTATCAGTGCATCAATCCTGTAACATGTGCAAAATATCCAATGGGGTGACATCAAGAACCAATTTTTTTAGAAGAATCAACCTGATCGACAAGCATGGTGAAGCGTGATGACCATGGGAATGGAAAAGAGACATGGTTGACCTTGAAAGCAGTTCATTCTAAAGATGTACATGCACCCATACCTCCTCTGTTTTGTTTTTCTCAAGACGGGTCATCTTCTGCTCAAGCAGCTGCTTCTCTTTAGCCAAATTCTTAGCCCTTTCCTCCTTATTCCGCAACTCCTCTGTCTTTACCCGCAATTCATTCCGCAGATCCTTCAGCTTTACACAGAAACACAGTGCACCCCACTCCCTCTCATCAACAGAAACATCCAGGAATTCAGTAGTCTGTCAATGCACAGAATCATTTCTAAAAGATACTTCTCACGGCTTAGTATAACCGCTGACCCATTGGTGCATGAAAAGAAAAATGCTGGCAAACGGAGTAGGAGGAAACTAACAGAATAACATGGTGAATCGACAATATCAAGGATTGCGTGCAAGCTGGGAGCAAAGAGGGAAGGAATGGGCCGGGATGGGGTGGAAAAGGAAAGAAGGGCACACATGCTAGAAAAATTAGAGAACCAATGGTCTTCACTCCTACACTTTATGTCGAACCATAAGATATGGAGGTGGACAAGCCCAACAGAAGAGTTAAGTGCCATGTTACAGACCTGATTCTCCAGATTACGAACTTGTTCACCCGTCTTGTCTTTCAGACCTGCAGGTGGCAAATCTCGTTCCCTCCGCTGGCCTCGAGGGGTTGTGGACCTTTTTGAGGGAGTACTCTCCACATCCGTGGCCAGATCAGATGTACCATCGTCAGCAGCCTGGCTGCCTGAGACTGATGCAGACAAGACTGCTTTCTCAGCCAGCACTGCCTGTTTTGCATATCCAAACAGGTCAGGTTGTGATTAGCTGTTTCAAGGGAGAGGTACAAACATTCATCCTTTACACTGTGCCAGGAGTCGATTAAAGAAATTGAAGACCTTTAATTAGTATGGAAATCCTGGGCATGTCCAAAATGAGCAAGACAAGGTAAAAATACAATTACCACTTCACCAAACAAACTGACAGGTCGACGTCATATTCTTGGACTTGCTAGAACCAAATAAATTTGAAAGATCAAGAGCATGTACCTGTAAAGCGGCATCCATGTCCCCCAGCTGCTTGGACAGGCGCTCTCGCTCTTCGGACACCTCAGAGCGAGTCTGTTCCTCGGCACGGAGTGAGTCCCGGAGCCCTGCCAGCTCCTCCATTACTTGTGTCTCCCTTTTCTCTTTGCCTCTTATCTCTTCCGAAAGCTGCCATCAAGAAGAGCTTCAGGACTCCAAATACTATATGCAAACTCGCTCTCCTCTTTCTTTTCTCTGTCTCTCTTCTTAAAGATAGACAAGATGGAGGCCAGGGAAAATGTTCCTCCAAAGTAGCTCTCATGGACCCACTAAAAGCTTCTTGAGTCTTTGATGAACAACTGGTCCACCCCACAATGGCAACTAGGTTAAAGTTCAAACTTCAGAGTTGGCTGCCACCTTATGCCAGCTTGGAAAAATGGCATGATAGGGAGGACAAGCAAGAATTTTATAATGGATTGTAATTGGAGCAGGCAAGCCACCAAGACCCCCCAAGCCTGCAAGGACAGTGCTCTCTCCTCCCTCCCTTGAGGCCCTAGTGTTTTCAATTTTCTCCCTCTTCTTCTCTCCCTCCTTGGGCTCCCATGGACCTAATAAATCTCATGTACTTCTCAGATCTGTACTCTCTCTCCATGAGGGAAGGATACTGGAGTTTTTTTAGAGGGTATTGATACTCGCAGATATATTCAGTGCTTATTAGCTTACCTAAGTCAGGCACTCTCTGTCTCTGCACAACATATGAATTTTTTGCTACAAACTCTGGGTTTTCTCATATTGTCTTGGCCTACCATGGAGAAGAATGAATTTCACTTTCTTCCTTCGTTTAAATTGAAAGGAGCAAGACACCATACATCCACATAAGTGCGGACAACACACCATATCAGAAAAACAGTCAAGCTCTCCCACCAAAAGAGGAGAGGAATCAACCTTCACAGGTACACAAGACTTACCTGATCTATTTTTTTCTGGGATACTTGGAGGAGTTTTGACATCTCCTGAACATGCTTCTCATACACTTCAATGCCTGCGGGCTTTGAACTTGGTGCTGCCCCTGCGTCGCCACCATTTGACAACTGCCCATTGGGTACATTACGTGTTCTCGAGTACCGACGCAACATAACATCATTAATGTGCGTCTGCAGCGCAACACATATGTCCTCCCCCTGCTCACAGGCAACTTGACAAATCTCACTTCGGCTGTTCAATTACGGTTACCCACCATGAACCTTGGTATGGCAAGGAAATCTGGAATGGGCAGAGACCCCTGTCCAAAATCGAGTGCAGTGTATATGGCTACAAGGCTAGAAACCAAAATCTAATGGGTTGATCTCTGTCGTGAGCCACCACAGATTCTTATATCTTATTTTCATGCGCTAACCATTCTTGAGCTTTCTTTTGGTCCCATACACCCATTTGGCCATGTAGATGGAATAAAATTTTCCTCTCCTCCACCCAATCATCAAATTTTACGTTCTGTCAAAACCCTCTTGGAATCATATGCCACATTGTGCAGAGCCACATTAATTACAATTTCAAGTTCAGTGAAAGAAGTTAATATTATAGCTTCTGTTTGTAGAAGTAGATGGTTGAGAAACAGACTAGTACAAGACCACAATCGAAATCTAACAAAACTGCTGCAGTCAAACCTGCTTCGTCTCAAACTGGAAGATGTGTAGCACACCAGCAACTCGCATTTTGAAGAATACAGCAGTATTGCTACTGCCAAACTGCATTATGTCGCGTAACTCAGCTGAGTGTAAATATTCCTTTGGCACTGGGCGGAAAAAGTGCACCTACAGATCCACAACACCTGTCAGTGATACATCCCTAGAACCATGGATGAATGTGCCTAACATCTTCACGACATTGCATTCTGATGATGTGGTCTGAGGTGACTGTTGATCAAATGGACAATTCATAGGGAACCCCCTCCTATCAACTATCACGTCTACAGGGAAGGGACTACATGTTGTCTTTCAATTCACGCTTCCGTGTTTCCTTCTTAACAGCTCTTGGGTTCCAACATATGGGATTCAACACTTGCTGAGTGCTACATTCACATTGATTTTGGTTTCTTGGACAGAAATGCATCCTAGCAGGAGCCCCCTACTCCAGGAAACTACACCCATCCAGATTTAACAATCTGGAGAATCTAAACAAGACACAAGTTGCATGATGCCCTCAAGGGACTAGACAAAACTGGCTCCATTCAAAAGTCCATAGCATACCCCGCGCTTGTTGATACCGAGAATAATTCGCCCTGGCAGCAATCCAATAGGGTCTTCAATTTTGCGCACACTGAAAAACACAGAGTTGCCATAGGGTAGTGACCGCAGAATGCGGAGGAGCTGTTGCCTTGCATCATCCTTTGACAAGTGTGCCTGATCCATAAAAGCCAAATCCAAATAAGATACACCACACAGTAGATTGGATTCACCCACTCCAACCTCCTCTATCTTTATCCCCACTTTGATACTGTAGGATACTTTATTTGGATAACTAGTCTGCTTACTCTCTCCCTTTACTTTATCCCATGGGTCCACTGGGTATTTCAGACATTATAAAGTTTTTTCTTTCTCTTGGTTTTCTTTTCTTTTCTTCTATGTGGCTGTTCGGGGTGAGTTTGGCATCCCTTCCTTAAGCTCCCGACGAGATGAATTTAAGGTCAGATGGTGGGGTCAGCTGCAACATATATCCAACAGGCTAAGTCCTGGCAGAAGAGAGTAGAAGAGACTCTCAGGGATCTGAATCTTAGCCCACAAGTCTTGACCCTGCTAGATAAATCTGACTTAGAGGCTGTAGTGTCCAAAGCCATGTCTGTTGCCAGGAAATTGTCTGATGAAAATGAAGTTAGGCAGAAACTTCCCTGAACTTGTTTCCAGTCTGTGATGGGGGAGGCCATCATGGATGACCTCAAGGGTCTACCCACTCTTGGCACTAGACTGAAAACTCAGGGCGGGAAGCCTACCTTTGAACAGCAAACAGAAGCAGAGAGGAAAGGGAGAGTGCAATTGCCCGTTGTGCGGGCAACCTGAAGACAATATTCATTTTCTGATTCATTGTCCGGTGTTCTCTCACCAGAGAGACGCTCTCTTCAAATCTATCAAGGGAATTGTGCCTGTACCTCTGTTTACCAATTTTGAAAGTCTTGAGGCTGAGCCAAGAGCCCAGGCCCTAGTTATTAGGCAAACCACACACAGCAGGTTGACGCTTGTGTAAAGGGATTTCTAGAGGATATCTGGAAAACCCAGATCAATTGTTTATTCCAAGGTAAGTCTTACTACCGGCGTCAGCCCCTGACAAATGTAGGTTCTGTCCCTTTATGTTCCGCTCAAACTGGGCGCGGGGTCAATGGCTACAAGGCTATGGCAAACAACGTCTTATGAGTACATTCATTCTTCTATCAGCTATTTGAGCTTCTGGTGGATGTTATCAAGTTTCGTTCTTTCTTACGTTCATTCTTTGCATGCGTACCGCTTCAAAACCAAGGCCATTTTCTGGCTTACAATCTTTCTTACAAGGTTACCACCCCTTCCACCCCAAGGGCAGACAGCCTGGGCCCTCACAACATGTATCAGAAATGGTAAGCAGCTTACCTGCACGAGGCATTGACTCCTAGACAATCCCTTGAGCAATAGGTGCTTTTGGGCTGCTTGTGGAGGGCCCCTCTCTTTCTTTTGTAAAGTTTCTTTTGTATCTTGGTAGAAAAACCTCCTGGTTTAAAAAAGTGAAGTTCAGAAATGTACCATGGCATGGTAACGATTAAGGATGTCGGGCTCCCAGTCCCGCTTGGCTCGGGTGACTGCCACCTGCTTTGGCAAGCACCGGTCTAACAGTGCCGCCCAATCCCTGCGATGAAATGAATGTAGGGTGCTTATCAATGAGAAAACTTCACACATCAACTGGCTGAGAAGTGAAGCTTCCAAACCTTGCAATCACACAGGCATGATCCATGTGGAAACTGTGGAAATATCACCACACTGTGACACAAAATGTAAAGATGCTTCATCTGTGATACACTTGAGATAGTTCAGTTCCCCTATAGTCAAATCTGTAGAGACAATAACTCGGGACAATCTTTTAAAGGTAAAAGCAAACTCAAAACTCAGCTGTCTGAAAGCTGCCATAAACTCAAGAACCTAATAAAGCATTCCTGAAGGTGATGTCGCTCCAAACTTACGTGCTGGTTTCAGGATCGGAGACCGAGCCTATCTCCGCAAGAATTTGCAGTGCTGCAAGCTGTGCCGCATCATCCCTTCCAACTGGGTAGTTCCCTAGCATGTAATCATGTTGTGACTGCATTCACAAAAGACTGCTTTTAAAGAAGCACTCCACCAACATTCTGCTTGCACACACTAGTCCCTAGTGCAATCAATATGTTGGGATCAGAGGATAGCAATAGCCTAAATATGCACACCATAGAGGGGCCCCAAGGCGCAAACCAGGCGGCGGAAGATAATATGTAATTAGAATCAAAATAGATTTCTGTTGGAAAGGATCTCCCTGCACAACTTCTGACAATATGGTCCAAGCAAACACACACTGAATGCCAGCTGCTACAACTTGTCATAAATCTACCGACTTACATGACTGAGTAGTGAGATAAAGACATGAAATAGAAAAAATTATGCTGTACCTGGACATACGACAGTTGCACAAACATGGGCTCTGTGATAGCTTCATCGGCTTCCCTGAAGAGACGTTTCTTGAACAGCAACTTGCATTGAATTACTTCCCCCTTGTTGCGCTCTTTGTTGACTTTAAATTCCGCCACAATGTCACCTATGTACTTGTTATCATCCAGTCCTATGTGTTCCTCTGCAACCCACGGATTTCGCCCAAGTTTAGAGCACAGTAACAAAGTATTCTTACTCCATCATTAAGATTGCAAGTCTTCCCCCATGGGACTGTCAACTAATAAGTGCATGCAACACACACTACAGCCTACCACAACAATATAGGCTCTTCGCCAACCCCTTGAAGCTGCAACTGCCTTTCTTTGCCATTGCAGTCTCCATGGTTTGTCTCTACCCCCATTCATTTGTCATGTTCCTATCTGCTGCATTTCAGTGCCCTTGTTCTATCTCTCCCATAAGCTCTTCACAGCCCAGACACAGGACCTGGAGATTCAATGTCTCTACATTATGTCGTCCTGTACATCTGTTTCTCTACTCTCACATGAGATACAATCTTTCAATCCATGCTTCACATTTACTTTCTTGAACTCCACCTCTCTCTCTGAGTTCCAGAAGTAGCAGTGCACAGGACAGTGCTGGAAGAACTAATGAAACCCATGCCAACTGGCAATCAATAGGAGAACAAGACATACCATTTCCTGAATCAATTGCTTTGGAGCCAGTCACAGCCTTACGACATTCAAAAAGACTGAATGTGTTGTAAGATGACAATTTTATGATACTTGCCAGCTCCTGCAAATACGTGGCGTTACAAGTTCAGGGGCCACAAATTCTCCTTCTCTGTCATCAACACCTGGCTGTGGGCAGTATCTACATTGATTCCATAGTGTTTTGTGTTGGTGAACTGTCCACATCAGCAGAAAATAAAATATCCCACAGGACATCAAGAGCTGTCTGCAAAGGCTAGGCAATTTCCACCCCCCTGGAACAAAAGCAACACAAGTAGCTCAAGGAGGGTTGATGATGAGTAAAGCTATCTTTTGTCAGAAATTTGAGGCATGCTTACATTCTGTATTGACACCCACTGGGTTCGTGTACAACTCTAGAGATGAGTGTGAGACATGAAAAACTAGACTTACCTCCACAGCATCAGCCACAGTTGTAGTCATATCGTATGTAACTTCTTCAAATGTCTCATCCAGGAAGAAGGCTATGGTGGTCAGTTTCTGGCCACCCAAGAGGGCCTCTATCTCCTCCTGAGCTGGAATCACACGGCGTGGGCCTCCTTTCACTGACCTCTTCAGTGCATTCCAAGTGTTTAGAGCAATCATCTGAATTGCAGGGTCACCACCAGGGGCATTGGCCACCTCATGCACATACTCTGACAAGTATGCACTGAATTCTTTTCCCGGAGGCATTGCAGATGCACAAATGTACATCAGCTCCCATGCCTTCAGCAAGCTCGGCCTGGTAACATGCACAAAAATGGACCAGATCAGCTTTGTGGCAAAATTTTCCAAACAATCTCCAAAGGACCCAAATGGTGACATTTCAGGGCTCGCTTGGCATGATGACACTTCAGAGTTAGGGCTGACCCAAAATCTTTATTTTGAATGCATAAAGTCACAACTCAGAAATTTGGGGAAAGTTCAAGCTTAGGAAGAAGCACCCTAGCCACACATTGACTGAAGTCTAATGTCTTACAGATCCACCTCTTCTCCCTTTCATGTTGATATACTCCATAGGGCAAACCAAGTAAACCTCCATCTGTAGAGAAGGGTTGGTAACATCTTCCACGTGTTTCCCCAGCTCATCTTCAGTACCCAATGACTTAAAAACCTGCGGTATTCCATTAGGATGGGACTCCAAAGTTTCAGCAGCCATTTCTCATTTTCTACCTGAAACTGATGTATACCAACCCTGCTCTAGGGCACAGGAGTTTAATAACTGACATGCTCTTCTCCAAGACATTTTGTGCCATATATACACAACTAAGGGTGGGCCCCTACCTGTCTGGATTATTGCGAGTTTGCTTGGAGACCTGCGCAAATAGTTCATCACGTAGCTCTGCCCGTTTCAATGTATGTTTGTACAACTTCAGCAACAAGTCGATCTGCTCTTGGGCACTTGGGGGACTTGCGCCAACCGCCAGATCTGCCCCTGTGTACTTAAGAACAACCTGCTAACAACAGGCACATCACACACGATGCCGCACACTCAAAGTACCATTGTGTATCTTGTAAACTAAGGGACCACCCAGGCAGGAGACACCCAAGTGCATCAATTCACATACAGGTCTGTGCGTTTGTCACCAGAATTCAGCATGGTACCGAGCTGCCTTCA
Organism: Takakia lepidozioides; assembly: GCA_030704615.1. Lineage (NCBI taxonomy): Eukaryota > Viridiplantae > Streptophyta > Takakiopsida > Takakiales > Takakiaceae > Takakia > Takakia lepidozioides. The sequence continues at coordinate 88,449,547 of CM060731.1, read as the reverse complement.
GGGAAGATCTCTTAACAAACCCTGTGTCAGACTTAGGCAAGCCAACTAGGGATTTGCATTTATTCTGACATCTGACCCCTTTCAAAGGAAGTGTGTCTCTCAATAGCAAAAGGAAAGATCCAAGAACCAGACCATGTGTACATTTTAAAAATTGGTTGGGAAGGTTTGAAGAGAGTCTGAGTCAAGGTGAGCTTAGATCTCCAGATCACCCAGACTCTCCCAGTTTCCCATCTACTGTCAGTTCAGCTCCATCCCTCCAGAAACAATAGGCTACAAAAGTTTTCAAATCACTTCAATATCTTTTGTGACCGTCTCCCGGAAGCACACATCCTGAGAGCCTTGGATTCGTTGGAGGGAAGGGAGTGAACTATTAATTGATTAATGATGGACAACCCAGCAGCGTACCTGGAAGAGTTTGACGGCCCGACCCATCAAATCACTGTTCATACGCAGCAACGAGGTTGGTATGGGCTCCTGCCACAAACGTCAAACATTAAGAGTGGAGCATGGTTGGGAAAAACTAGGGCAGAGGCAGGGAAAGGAAGTTTCTGAAGAGCATGTCTTGCACCGTGAATGAGATGGAGAGGCCACAGAAGTAGGGGATGGGGAAGATAGCATACTCGCTGGAAACAAAGCATTTCCTCTATATTGAACTTGTCGCGACCTTGAGGTGCCACCGACCTTTTCCCAAAGAATGACCGCTTTCCCCCAGTTTGCAGTTGCTTCTGCATGGCTCTTAGAAATGCTTCCACCTAGTTGACAATCCACAAACTGAGATTGAAAATTCTGGCTACATCACCAATGTTAATTACCCAAAAAGTTGTGCAGACATAAGTACACAGAGCATTTCTTCTACTATCAAATGATCATGCAAATACATCTTACACCACTCAAAGAGCAGTCCTCCGTAGATGTCCACCACTGTGGACAGAGAAATTCTACTTAAGAAATTCCAACTGAACTTGTGCTGACTGCATTATGCAAAGCATTGTGTAAAGTATGTAGTTACCCAAATCATGCAGTTGGTTTAGAAAAGAAATACATCATGCTGCATTTGAAAATCAGGACAGCCATCTTGACCAACTCAATGGACATGCGTCCTTTAGTGCAGAGGGTGAAAAACAAATTTTTATGCTGCTTGGGGAGTGCAGTCCATTGACAGATACGTCAATGCAGGGCATAAGGTCTAGTGGATTAGACCTCCGTGTGGCTGAGTCTCAAGTATAGCCCAAAAAATGCAGCAACTTTCCTTGGTTTTGAATGTCATGCTGCTCATCATTGGGAAATGCGAATGAAACTTGAGAAATTCTAACATTGGAAGAACCCTAATAGGATCCCAAAGCCCTGGCAAGACATTCCAACCCTAAATTTGCTGGCAACTCCAAGAAAATCCTGTTATGGGGAAAAACAACCCGTGTAAACAGAGCACTGAATTCAAAAAACGTGGTCACATCCGATGTCTAAGTGCAGCCACTATCTGGTTTTGCAGAAAGTGTTCCTTGTATCCTGTGATTTCATTAATCTTCAACATTACTTGAACCTTCATCTGCCTTTGACCTGAAGTAGACTGGCATATACTTTTAGCACAGGAAAAAACTTCACCAAAACAGGGAGGGAAAGGACAAGGTGGAATCAGACAAGACCTAGTGAGTCACAAAGAGGGGATTCAAGTCTCCAAGAATTGTTAGTTGGAAAGATGTGAACCCAAAGGAAAGGGTGGGGGAGTCTCCAAGGAACAGGTGGGAAGAGATTGTACTCACAAGACATTGTTTGCCGTAGCCTTGTGGCCATTGACCCCACGCCCAGTTTGAACGGAACATAAAGGGACAGAAACTACCTTTGTCAGGGGCTGACGCCGGTAGTATGATTTACCTTGGAATAAACAGTTGATCCGAGATTTCCAGATATCCTCCAGAAATCCCTTCACACAAGCATCAATCTGATATGTGTGATTTGCCCAATAGCTAGACCCCAAAAGGGCCTGGGCTTTTGGCTCAGCCTCAAGATTTTCAAAGTTGTTAAACGGAGGTACAGGCAAAATTTCCTTGATGGAATGGAAGAGGGTGTCCTGTTGGTGAGAGTACCCAGGACAATGAATCAGGAGGAAGTGAATATTGTCTTCAGGTTGCCCACACAACGGGCACTTACAATCCCCCTTTCCTCTCTTTTCAGGTGGGAAGAGATTGTACTCATAAGACGTTGTTTGCCATAGCCTTGTGGCTATTGACCCCGCGCCCAGTTTGAGCGGGAACAAAAGGTGGGAAGAGAGAGAGACACACAACAATCAAGCTCAGAATACCTGAAACTTTTCCAAGACTTGTGCCGCACCGGCCAGCTCAGGTGCCAAGGTGGTTGATATGGCACCAGATCTGGTACAAGCCACGTAACCCCTTCAAAGTAAGTAGTCACTCAACTGGTGCATTGCAGTCAAACCATGCAAACTCTGCATTCTACTTAATTCAAATAAGCGAATCCACTACTTGAAGTGCAAATAGTGTGTAGGCAAAAACATCTCAAGTGTAACTCTACAAGACGTCAGAACCAGCCAAAATGCAAAGTCAGCACAAAGAGTTTTAATGTAGTGAGCATGCTACTAGAAATGAACAGGAGGAACAGAGCGCAGAGATCTACCGAGGCTCCCCATTGGGAACACCAGCAGCAGCATCTTTAGCACCTTCTGTCTGTTCTAGACTGGGCTGATAGTTCTCTCCATTAAAGGAGTTTACCCGACTTCTTGCCCTGCTACTGTCAACCAACAATTGAGTATCTGTTTCAGCAAGAAAAAGTGGGCCATATTCTCATTTGCCGTTCAATTGTCACATAAATAAGCTAATTCCCACATGTGCTCCTCTCAGTCCTACGATGTGTCTCCTTCCCCAATCATTGTGCTGCATGCCACAAATCATCTCTCTCTCTCTCTCTCCCTCCCTCCCTGTATGCTATGGAAAGGTAGGTTGTTGCTATTAGGTGGAAATGAGATACATACGAGCCGAAATCGCCATCGCTGTCGTAGTCTTCACCATTTGCTGGCGCTTTGGGGTTGAAGGGTACGCCATCGTTGGAGCTCAGAGAATTTCGTTTGCTTCTTACGTATTGCACATTCATATCCCCGCCATCTGCTGCCATTCTTGGCCTCTGCAAGAACCTCCTCGAGTTCTATTTGACCGCACCACAGCAATCGCCTCCTAAACAGTCTTCCCTTCACCGTCCCATTTGAAAACTGGGCTCACTTGTCCTAACAGCTACTCCACATGAATGCCTCCTTCCTACCTTGGTCCAAATTGCTGACTAGCCGAATCCCTGTATCCCTCAGTTGCACTCTCCTACAAAAGAGTCAAAATGGGAAGCTTCGGGCCTGGGAGATAAACTGACTGCAGCGCTGCATAAACTAAGATGTGCACAGTAGATGGGGCCAGGAACCACAAGATCTGTATCCATGTCTGATGTTGGCGAGGGAAGCCTCAGCCTGTCCGCAAACCCTGACAGGCTGGGGGCACCACAGATTGGAGAGAAAGCAGAGGAACTGCAAGCAGTTAGTGACCGAATGTAGTCCGAACCAGCCAAGATCTAGGTTAAACACCTCCTACGGCTGGTCGCAAGTGCCCGGACAATGCAGAGAAATGACGAACCAATGTAGCAAATTTGAGCAAAGTGTCTGAGTGGCAATACAGACGGCCCTCCTGCTCAAACAACAAAGATACTTGGAAACCAACAACCGAATCCCTAGGTCGAACAATGCTCAACGAACCAAGAGATAGTAGCATAAGTTCGTAGATGTCTTTTCCAAAGCCATAATCCGATTGGACCGCAATGATCAACTGTTTTATGTACACGGAACTTGCAGGCTTCGGGGATTCAATTTCAAAGGCTAGAGGAATCAGAATTTCACCGAGGAAAACCGGAAGAATGCTGGCACCATGCGCACATTTCCTTCGAGGTACAGGCTTCTGCAGAAACTGTACTCTACAGAATGGCGGCAAAGACATCCGACGAACACACGCGCCTACTTACCACCGCAGGGGTTCAATCTGAGCACAGACCCCCGCTTCCAGGAAGAACTTCCAGTCACGGAAGTAGCCACAAAGTACGCCAAACGTGCACCTTCAGGATGGCAACTCTGCGTTTTAGACAATCGTCCGCCTCACGGAAAGAAAAAGCAGCAAAAGCTCGGAGACGAGACAGAGAGGAAGGGAAGAGGGGAGGGGGGGGAGAGAGGGAATATTTGAAATCCCGGCCCGGTGCCGGGGCCTCCCGTGGACGTTAATAAACTACCCGCTTTCCCGACACGCATCGCCGGTGCATGGTGCCTCTCCTTCTCCTCGCCGCCAAACCCGCCTGGCTGTTTTCCGGTGCTCCATTCTTCCCTGTGGGTCCATGTATATATGATGCCCCCATGTGTATGCATGCGCGAGGCAGGACTGTTGGGACGGACGGTGACAGCAGCCCTACTGCTCACCTACTGCTCTCTTCTTGCACACCTTTTTGGACACTACCCCATTTTTTACGGTTCCTGGTTGGATGGAATTGTGTCGACGATAACACTGTTATGCAGCGCTCCGACTTCTTTCATTCATCCAGACTTGCTGTCTGCCACATTGTAAGATTCCCCGTGCCACCGCATCAGTTCCAGTGTCGAATCTTTTGTATTCTGCCTGCCTAAGTATGGCGTATTTGGAGGAGGATTAAAAAGCAAAATTCTACGCCTAATGCCACTAGCACATTATGCCATTTCCAGCACATTATGAAACATAACGTGTTTGATTAGGACTTGCAGGCCAATGAGAGGGCGGCAGACGCAATCCTTTACGTTATGGAATGGGCCGCAACATGCCATTATGGCGGTTTCGGCGGCAGCTTGCCCATTCCATAGTACGAAGCTGCTAAACTGTAGGTAACTCATCCATTCTAGTTTCACACTTTTGGATAACTCTGGGAACCCTTATGTACTAGATAATGGCCACCGGGCGGACCCGGCGAGCGGCGGGGCCACGACCAGGGTCAACGGGTGGCCATTATTGAACGTAATTGGAATGGGGGAGTGTTACTGGGGCCACAAACCCCAGATGTCGCTATCACAGCTACAATAGCCAAAAGAAAACTTGCCACGTGGTGTAATGTGGCAAACTCCCTTGACAAGTGAAGGGCCAAACCCTGTGAAACGTTGGGTGGAAGCTATAATACTACCCCATGTCCAATTACGTGTAGGGTAAGGGCTGTCACACGTTTTAAGGGCGGAGCCCCAGTGACCAACGGTGCAAACGTGTGACGACCCGTGCGGCCTTAGAGCGTCCCCACCGGTGTCCCTAAATGCCAAGGCAACGGTATTTGAGCCCCCGGCCCTCGTATCCGCACCCCGGGGCCGCACTTTGGTGCAGGATAGGGGCCCTCATCAGCCCGGCCGGTACCTGCTGGAGCGACTAAAAAGCACGCCGGCATGCAGTTATGGCGTGATGGTAAGGCGGTGTCTGCCAGGTGGTCCCTTCCGCGGCAAGGCAAGTCGTTAAAAATTACATGTGCAGGGTAGTTTGATGGAGTTGCAGCTGGGGGAGGTTCCAGGCAGCGGGAGGTTACCGTGCAGTGGTGTTTAGTGTACCCCGGTGGAGATGCTCTTTGCGTAAACGTTCCTTGAAAAAAATATCACCACGTGTCGCTTCTTTTAGGCACCCAGATTTCTTTTAGGCTGCTACGACATCTTCTTTGCTTCCCGCTCCTTTGGTTCGTCTAATCTCGGAAAGATGCTGGAAAGAAGCAAAAATGGGGAAATGGTGGCAGGAGTGACCTTACTGGATGGAACGCCACTCCGCAAATTTCGGTTGGTTGCGTTCCATCGCACAATTCAACTGCTCCCCAGGGCGTTAGGGTTCACAGGTAGGTATAAGCCAACCGAAAATACAAAGGATTTTATTCAAGCAACGTTTACGATAGCGTTCGTTAATCACGTTGACCATGGATCGTGGTGTCCGATTATGCAGCATTGAATACGGTGTGAACCTGTCCGCTCTGCATTTTGATAATGGTTTCAGCGGGCAGCGAGCTAATGAGGGGCAGATGGGTTGGAACTCTGTCGGCCCAGGACAGTGCGGACCCTCCGGCGACCACCTCTGCCGGTCACCCTCTCCTCGCTGCACTTTTATTGCTCATGCTTCCATCTTACCGTTCCCTGCATCACAGATCTACCTCTCAGATCTCTGATCTTTAACCTTATATCGGAGGGTTCAGGAAGTGCCGCGCGGACTTGACAGAGCTGCAGACTTTACAAACTTTGATACTCTGCACAAGTTTGAGTGCCACGTGGAAGGTTCGGGTGGTCTGACAGAAAATCCGTGGGCTCCGACGTCCGGACGGTGTTATTATTCCCTCATTGAAACAAAACAAGGGTAGCTGTTGCTGCTAGACAAGTAATTAAAGTAACACCTGTCCCAAACCATAACTAATATCAAATTCAGTACTATCTGAAAAGCCAGACAACAGAATTGAAAAAATAATTATTATTCACTCCTACCCGTACATAGATCCCTCTTCCACAACAGTCATAGTTTTACCCCATCCAGTTTTATTCACAGTAGCCTACCATGTGTAGCGAAAATTGTCGAGTATCGACCAGCGCCCTCACAAGGAACACAGAATACGTACACCGAGGTCTTGTACAACTAGGTTAGTTCTTGTCGCTTGCTGGAAAGTGAAATCAAATACCTACCACTTGCTTGCGGGCATGCTGTGGACTGTTTCCAGTGGGCAGTTTTCGAGTCAGTGGCATGTTCACAACTTCACACAGATATCTTTCTCATTTTTTCCTGGCAGACAGGTACAAAGCTCCAGGATTTATTGTACACTTTTGTACACCCAGAATGCACGAATACCCGTGTCACAGGGTGCTCAAGTAAAGGTCCATCGAGGTCTGACGTTCCCTTCTGAGATGGTCACCTTGGGGTCTCTGACCGCATGGCTATGGCATGTGGGTGATCGCCAATAATACACTTGTTGCACTTCTAATACTTTTATACCCTCCTATTTATTGGCTCTCTTGTAGAGAGAGACTTTGCGGATACATGCAAGTCAATGGAGAAAATGTGGTCAAAGTACCTTACACGTGTCAAGGTGATTGGTGTGTTGTGCTGAGTCATGCTCCCTAGTCTTACCTTCCTCTTATGTTGTGCCAAAGCAAAGCAAGAGAGCCAATTGCCATTTGAGGCTTGTTTTCATGGTAACTTACTTGGATAACTGATGGTTGAAAGGGTGTGACCCAGCACTATTGGCAGCCACAAGGAAAGTGCCAATCAAGAATTTGACATCTCGAAATGGATTCTCCTTCAACAGGTACAAATTAACTGTTGTGGTTCTGCAGGGGACTCTACTTTGAAAGAAATGTTTTGTGTCAAGTTACATATGCAATCAGCCTAGAGGCAAGGCTATTCTGGCATCATAGACCCAACAATTCAGAGACTCTCTTCGAATGGGTAAATTAAAAATTGGCCCTTCATTTGAGCTCTTATAGTGGAATGGGACTAGTGCTTTGCCCGAGTAACAAGTCCTAAAATTTTCAGTTGTGCCAGAGGCCCCATAGAAAGGTTTTGCATTGCTTGTCCTGGATTCTGTACTTCTTGATTGAATGCAATGGAATTATCAGTTAGGGCCCCAAGAATCTCTTGTTTCTGTCCCTCTAAATCCATCTTATGAAGGCTTATTTTGTGCTTGAATGAGATTCTCCCATCCTCACAAGTGCACGTTAAAATAGGGGTGTAAGAGCTCGGAAGGAGCGGGCTTTACAGCACGAGAAGAGATGAACATGTAGAGGATCCCACGTACAGCATATGCAGAGCTAACACAAACACATCCAAAGCTCACAGAGCACGTCCAGAAGCCCGTACACCAAGTTATACATACGATAAGAAGGGCCCTGACTCAAGGTCAGGAACAAGCTTATACCCAAAACCTAGGGTGAGGCAATACCCCCACGTGGCAGCATGCCACGGGGTGCCTAGATTACAAACAGATCTGGCCCGTAGACCAATGAAGGGGCTAGATGCAGCCACAAAGCTCTAGGATAACCTCAAACAAGTATAGGTCAGGCTGTATATAACGGTCTCCCGCCGTAAATACTAATGGCATGGGATGAACCTGTCAGACAGTAATGAATAGGCTAAAAGTCAGGCTAGGAGAACATGAGCCATCACATATGTGAAGGCTTCCCCCCCCTTAAAAATCTGAGCTCCACGAGGTAAAATATAAGGATGTTACCCCACCATGAAGTTCCCCAACATCGCAGGGTGAAAAATCTTTCATGGGAAAACCCTGGGGGACAAAACCCATGCAAAGGAAAACCTTACGCGTGTGGACAAATTGGAATTTCATGCTAAGTCTAAAACTAGGCTATAAAACAACTATGGAAGCATATTGGGTACAATCTGAAATGAAAAGATGTCTAAGTACAAGAGAGGTCTCCTATAAAACCAAAGCCTCCATAGCACCTACACCACGAGGAGTGAGCACCACCGATCGCCCCTCAACATTGATGCATGTCAAGTCAAAAACCAGCTCCGAATCAAATCTGCAAGTGTCACTGGTTCCTCATGTGCTTTCGTATTGTGTCCCTGCGGTAAAATCAAAGCACGTCTCCCACGAAGCAACTTGTACAACAAATTAGGACCATCGATCTTCCGCTTAGATTTACATGCATGCTGCCCATGCTGAAGACGTAGGCACACAGTCTGTCCCTCATGGAAGTGATCTGAGTACTTAACCCGCTTGTTAAAATTCCTAGTCTGTACTGCTTGAGCAAGAACAATGTTAGCCTTAGTCTCATTAACCGAGACCATGTGCCTAGCATGCACCATCTCTACAAAATCAGTCAAGTCAGCAGGCTCAGAAATAGTAGAAATCAGTGGAGTGGGATGCAAAGGAGAGACACAACGTCTACCATAAAGCAACTCAAAAGGAGTTTTCCTCGTGCTAGCATGAACAGCAGTGCGATAAGCAAAGACCAGAGGAGGAATGAAGATGTCCCACTCCCTTGCAAGCTCGCCATTCTTCTCCAACATTCGGTAGAAAGTCTGATTGAAACGCTCCGTCAAACAATTGGTTTGAGGATGGTAGGGGGCTGTAGTCACATGCTTGATTCCAAAGTTAAAGCATGTGATATTCAAGAGGTCATTGCAAAACTCCCGGCCATTATCAGTAAGGACCTCAAGAGGACAACCATGCCTCATCACAATCTCCTCAAAGAAGAGTTGTGCTACCGAGTCAGAATCCTTGGTAACCATAGGACAGACTTCTACCCACTTAGTCAAGTAATCTGTAGCTACCCAAAGATAGCTATGACCCTTTAACGTGAGAGCGTTAAGAACAAAGCATGCCCCCTTAGGAAAGGATATATCAAGAGCAGCCAAGTCCTCCAAAGTCACCATAGGCTTGCTTACATGATGCTCAACCCGTGTAATAGCATCTGCATTGGAATTCTCCTTCCCTTTCTTGTAGACAATGTCAAGGTCAAACTCATGTAGGAACATTGCCCATCATGTCAGTCTACCATACAACTTACGAGGCCGAAGCAATGCCTTAAGGGGAAGATGATCAGTCTCAACCACAAACTTGCTTCCATCTGCCTGTAGTGTTTAACACCAAAGATCAAAGCTAGCCCTTCCTTGTCAGTGATAGAATAGTTCTTTTCATGCTTGTCAAGCTTCCTAGAGGCATAAGCAATGACGTGCTCCTTCCCATCAACTACTTGACACAAAATAGCAGAGATGGCAACATCAGAAGCATTTGTTTGCATGCCTACACTGCTCAGCTTTCCAGGATCTCATGCTTTCCGGGATGGTGGACCTGGCCTCTTGTGGGATAGCCAGAAAGGCAGGTGAAATTTAGGAAACATAAGGACTGGAGCAGTGGTGAGGGCAACCTTCACTTTGTCAAAGGCAACTTGTTGGAAAGTGCCCCATTCAAAGCGAACATCCTTAGCCAGAAGCTTGGTCAAAGCAAAAGCAATCATGGCAAAATGTTTGATGAACCTCCGGTAGTAAGAAGCCAAACCAAGGAAGGATTTAACACAGTGTTTGTCCTTGGGAATGGGAAACTCCCAGACAGAGCGAAGCTTCTCGGGATCAGGCTTAAGACCTTCTTTTGATAGGACATGACCCAAGAAGTGAAGCTCAGGCATGCACAATTCACATTTCTTAGGCTTAACCTTTAACCCTGCAGCTCTAAGTCTGCTGAAGACATGTTGCAAGTCAAGAAGATGGGCTTCAAAGGTGGCTGAATATACATTGATGTCATCAATGTATATCAAAGCACACTCCCACCTCAAATTTCCAAGGACAATATCCATTAGGCACTGGAAGGTAGAAGTTGCATTGCACAAACCAAAAGGCATGGTCTCATACTGGTACTTGCCCATCCTACAGACAAATGAGGTTTTCTCTTTTGCTTCCTCAGTCAGAGGCACTTGCCAAAATCCAGAGGCCAAGTCTAAGGAAGAAAACACAGTGGCTACATGTAACATGTCAAGGGTCTCATTGATCCTGGACAGGGGATATGCATCTTTCTTAGTAACTGCATTGAGACGCCTGAAGTCTACACAGAAGTGAGTACTTCCATCCTTCTTTCCTACAAGGACTATGGGACTAGCCCAAGGAGAGATGGAAGGCTTAATCACACCAGCATCAAGCATCTTTTTTATTTCCTCTTGCACAATAGCTCTCTCCTTCACACTCTCCCTATAGGCAAATTGTTTGACAGGAGGTCCCTTAGTCTCAATGTCATGCTGCAGGATATTGGTCTTCCCAAGGTCAGAAGCTCCAAGGTTGAACACATCCAGGTTGTGAGCTATCAAGGTCTCAACTTGTTTCTTTTGGGCTTCCTCAAGCAAGGGATTGAGTTTGATCTCACCAAGGACTTTGGTAAGGGCTTCTCTTTCTTGAGCATTGAGTTTATTCTTGAAGCTCATGGCAGGAGAAAAGTGGCTGGAAAAAGCAGTGACCAGATCTGATTGATCATGGACAATGCCTAAGGCTTCAAAACCAAAAGCAGGCTGGACTTCACCAATCTCCTCTAAGAGACGGGCAGAAATTCTAGCAAGCACTTGCCCCTTCTTGATGGTCACAAGAAACCTTTCAGGATTGGCTATAAGAAGCTTGACTTCCTCTTTGTAACCTCTATCAAGAACCCCAGTAGCAACAAGGCAGTAAGCCTCCTCCACCCATCAACCTCAAGGTAGTGTCCCTTGGGACAAAGATAGGCCAATTGGGTCTTGACCACACTCTGACACATAGATGGAATAGTGACATCATAGGGAGCTCTAATCAAAGTACTGTTCTTTTGCACCACAATGGGAGCACCAGACTTTTGATCAGAGCTAGGTACATGCCACTCATACATCAAGGCAAGATCTGGCTTTGTATTTGTAAAAATCCAACCAAGAAATGTTGTGGTGGGTCTTTTGTCTTACCTCCCTTACCATGGCTTGAACTTTCGGAAAGGTTGGCAGTAGCAGTGCCTGCATGCATCTTGACAATCTTGAGAGGCACTACAACTTCATGTCCTTCTCCATTGGGAAATCTTAGGGAGTTGTCACCAAGGTTGATGGTAGCTTGAGCCCCTGTCATCCAATCCAATCCCAACTAGAACTGGTCTCCTACTGTAACTATGCAAGTAATCAAGACCTCTTTCTTGTGAATTCTAATAGGGACAGTGACCAACCCCAAGGGCTCATACCTTGACCCATCTGCAATGATGACCTCCATGCCTTGTGCAGGGGTCAACTTGAGGCCCAAGACTCTCACTACCTGCAAGGGGATGGCAGACATGGTACATCCAGTATCTACAACACATGGAAAGCTCAAATGATGCACATGACATTGTGTGATCAAGGGACTTATGTCAGGCACTTGACATTTCTTGGCTAGTTCACAATGCAAAGCCTTGAAGTTAGTTGACAACATGACCAGGCTCTTCTTACTTGCATCAACAGGGTGCTGCTTCCCATGACCTCTTGTCCCCTGCCCAAGAGATTTTTTTAGTTTAAATGTGTGTGAGCACCCTGATTGGAAGACCATGCCTTCTTCTTCTCTTTGACATAATCAGCATAGCCCTCACGGTCAGGACATACCTTGGTATAATGCTCATCACTGCCACAAATATAACAGGGAGCAAACTTCCTCTCATAAGTGGCCCCTGTTTGGGTCTTACCTCTGAACCCTCCACCTCTACCTCTCTGCTCATCTCTGGGCTTGTATTCAGCTCTTTGCTGGTCTCTGGGTCTCCACTTAGTACTCTGCTGATCAGCCTTCAAGGCTGCAAATTGAGTAGCTATGTTTTTTCCCAACTCACCCACAGTGTAAGCCAGTTCTTGCAAAGCAGAGTCACTAGACTCAGACCCAACAAGTGAGGTCTCTCTCTCATCAAATGTGGCGGTGTCTTCATGATCCATATAAGGGATCTGAAATTTCACATGGTGTCGCCTTTGCTTTGCTTCAGCCAGGTCCCTAAGCTTAAGACTAACCTCATGCAATATCTCATCACTATCCCTGAAAGTACGACGTTGTCCCAAAGCTTTAACTTCCGCTGGCATGCCTCTCAAGAAGTGTTGTCTTAGCAATCTCTCCCTAATAACAACATCTTCGGGCACTTGTTCAACAGCAGCAGCCCTTAATTCTAAAAAGTATTGCCAAAGAGACTCACCCTCCTTGTATGGCCGGCCACAAAGTTTGTCAAGGCTATCCAAAGGCCTCTCCGCAGGTTTAAAGATCATGAGGGCTCTTCTTTTAACCTTGGCCCAAGTCAGGTTTTCTTCACCACTCAAAGCAACATGCAACAAATCACTGGCTTCTCCTTGCATGCTCATACGGAATGTACCTATCATGACCTCTTCCGTAGCTTTGTTCATTTGAGCACTGACTTCAAACAATTCCAAAAAATTCTCTATCTTCTTTCCCATGTTATACTCAGGATAGGCATAAGTAGTCACCGGTGCTACATGGTATACATGACCAGCATGCCCATGTCCCTGAAAAGCTACTGGCTGAATTCCCAAATTATTGTAACCTGACCTTGCACCTCCATCCTCATGAACTGCCATCCCTCCCATAGCCCGGGAGAGAGGTAATACAGTAGGTGGGGCACTGGACCATGACTGAAGAGCTGGTTGACTTTGTACAAGCACTTGGCTTCGCACAGGGCCAGACCAAGCGGACTCACTAGCCACGTACAAGGATGAGATGCACGAGAGGAGGTGACAGGCATACCTTGAAATTGAGGATTGTCATGCAAGGAAATAGGCCTCAATTCTGCCGGTAGAGCAGAACTCAAAACTGAGATGCTAGGTTGACCTGCAGGTGACTCCCCTACGTGATCCACGCCGTCCATCCGTCGTGCATGGAAATCCATGGCATACATGTTGGCCCTCGTATCATGTGCAACATCCAAGTTTTCCCGAATTCTACCACCCAAGCCAGGCCTGGTGCTAGTGGCTACCGCAGGTCCAAGACCATTGGAAGCCCTGGCTTGATTTCTACCATCAACCCCACTAAATCCTTCTTCCATTGATACCAAATCTGACTCTACAAAAGTCCTATGTCGAGGCTCAGTGATTGGAGATAACACAAGAGCAGCAGATATTCTATTTCTACCTGAACGCAACCAACGGCTATTGGGCGAGTTGGACATTAGTTAGGAATTACCACCTTTAGACATCTTCAACTTCCACCACACTGGTACACTGCCAAGCTTGTGGAGTCACAATCACCAAAAGCTTGTGTGTCTCTTGATCGTGCTCAGCAAGAACCAACAAATTCCACCCGCGGGAATTCTTGAACCAAAAACCCACATACAAGGTGTAGTCCGACCCCCAGTAACGGTCACTTCTCCAAGTTCGAGACAAGACAGTGCTCGGCGGCCAATGCCCGATGGAGTGAAAAATGTTCAGTTTGCGAATTGAGCGGAGAGCGAATAGCTCGTGAGGAAGAATAACAAGATCTCCTTGAAGAGCCTTCTCACTATGACCGGTGAGAGAATCAACAAGGTCACGGGTAGTAGGTGCAAGACTCCCAAATCTTAACAATCGTAACAAAATCGCACCAATGCCACTGGTGAACAAAGCCAAATGCCAAGGATCCACAAAATCGCAGGACACCAGCGGAACGTCAAGGGATTGCACGGAGATTTGTTCACAAAGCCCAAACTGCCTAAATTCCAAGGCACCGTAAGACAAAAATCGACTTTTGAGTTCGGGGATAGGCACCTTGAACTGTCTCCTCAAAGCTAGCTCTTTGTCAATCACACTATGAACTTCTCTCACCAGTAAAGCAGGATCGCTGATCCAGGCAGAGACTCTCTCCCGTTCAGTAGCTGAGAAACGCGAGACGTCCACAAAAAATCGAGATTCAAATTTATCGATCCACACCAAGTCGTCACTGCTCAACTCGAGCTGCTCACTGTCAAACACAAGAGAGTCCTGGATTTGCGAGTTAACATCAGGCAGCCCCTCAAGATCGTAAGCAGGCTCAACGTAGCCCAAACCGTAATCAGCTCTGCAAGGGTCACCGCTTGGCAAAGAGCCCGAACTCAGTGAGCCACGAGCCGAATACAAGGTTCTTTCTTCAAAGGCCGCTTCGGCCCTTGCATACGCTGAGTAGTTAGAGCCTAAGGAGGTAGGTCTTTCAATGTCAGGAACAGGAACCCCTGGAATCAACAATGGAACACGCGCGACAAGAGCTGCAGGCACTTCCGAGACGGGATGACCCTCCACTACCTGTAAACTGGAAGCAAACATAGGAACACCCAAAACTAACTGGCTGGAACCAACCACATCAGAACCTGCAACCTCCACTCTCAGTTCAATCTTAACTAAAATAGAACCACTGTCCTCTCTCTCGCTCGACAAACTACATAGAACTGCATATGTCATTGTAACACAGGAAAAACAAGCAAGGCAAGGAAATGAAATTGCACAACGCGAAGAGTGAGGCTGCCGCCGCCATCGCAACCTCTTCTTGAGCCCAAAAACTTTGCTTCAAAAACCAGATTCAACCTGAGGTAACCGCGCAAAATCACTGTACGTGCGGAGCCGCCACTACCCACAAGACTCCACCATATTTTGTGCTTGAATGACATTCTCCCATCCTCACAAGTGCACGTTAAACTAGGGGTGTAAGAGCTCGGAAGGAGCGGGCTTTACAGCATGAGAAGGGAGATGAACTTATAGAGGATCCCACGTACAGCATATGCAGAGCTAACACACACACATCCAAAGCTCACAGAGCACGTCCAGAAGCCCGTACACCAGGTTGTACATACGATAAGAAGGGCCCTGACTCAAGGTCAAGAACAAGTTTATACCCAAAACCTAGGGTGAGGCAATACCCCCACGTGGCAGCATGCCACGGGGTGCCTAGATTACAAACAGATCTGGCCCGTAGACCAATGAAGGGGCCAGATGCAGCCACAAAGCTCTAGGATAACCTCAAACAAGTATAGGTCAGGCTATGTATAACGGTCTCCCGCCGTAAATACTAATGGCATGGATGAACTTGTCAGACAGTAATGAATAGGCTGAAAGTCAGGCTAGGAGAACATGAGCCATCACAATCTAACAGACACACTGGGTGTTATGTCTGTCGTAGTGAGGTTGTGTTTTTCTATTCACAATGCCCCCACCCCACCCCCCGCCCCCCCTCCCTTGTTCAGTGCCACGATCACCCGCTGTCCATCAGTGGGTGGTGTTTCTAGTGAAGGATCTTTTGTTTGCCTTTGTTGTGGGATCTGGATTGGTTAAGCCATTTGTCGTGGGATTATGTAGAGGCCAAGATTTTCCAGAGTGGAGCCCTTCATGCTTCTGTGTTGCAGTGCTTGTTTCAAACGTGTTTGAGGTTTGTTGTCATTTGCTTCCATGAGAAAGGTCGGACAAGTCGTGTATAAGCTCATGCAGTTGGAAAGTACCGGCGATTGTTGCATGGGGGGAGGCGGACAAACATCTTCTGAAGTCAGAAGCTGAAAACTTTGTGAAGAGTAATCCGGAATCTATGAAGTTAGTGATGCTTGACGGAGCTAGACATATGCCACAAGAAGATTGGTAATCAGCTCCTCCCTCTGCCAATAAGGACCTAAGAAAGAAATGGAATGAAATGAAGAACAAACCTAGAAAGAAGGGAAAAATAACTGCCAGTTAATTTTCCAAGGGAGTGTTTTCCTTCTTGCTGGCAGATATTTGCCTCGCGACATGAGAAGTATTGTACTACCATTACAGATTTCTGCCAGTTTCTTAGGATGAGATGAGCACTTTGCTCTTTCTCAATGAGTTACTTATGACTAACACTTCCCTCACACTTGGAGAAGGGAAAGAAGTCTGTGATCTTGTGAGCTGCTCTTTGGAGACTTTTGTGAGCTGGTATTTGCTGAACATGTCACAACCTGCTCCTCTTCCTCAGACCATTCAGGTGATGATTGGTGGTACACACACTCTCCCTTGTCAATTGTTTGCAACCTTCGTGCTCAATTGATTGTTTTTCCTTTTCTGGAACCCTACTTATTATTTCATTTTGGACAACTATAGCATGCAAGAGTGCATGCCATTCACCTCGCACATCCTCACTAACCCACATCATATGCTTGTGGTGTTTTTTGGGACGGGTGCAGGTGAGGGCATCTCTTCTTCTATGAGCTCATAAGTGACTGGGTTTTACAGATAAATAGAGGGAGTCTTTCCTCCAGCTTTGCTAGAATTTGAAATCACAGCAGTGATATTTGCACAAAGGAATGTTAGTGATGTGCTCTATCCCTACTCCTTTGATATAACTTTTGCTTGGGTAGACTAAACAGTTTGACATAGCTATGATACTATGTTTTACTTTCTCTAGATGACTACATGTCAACCAAGAAAGGATAGCTAAGTGGTTTATGGTCTTTATCTAAACACTTAAACCTCCAAGCTATACTGAAAGGATACTTTGGAAGAAAGAAGGTATGATTTTGAGCAATGAAGGAAGGATGGAGGTAAGTTGAGAAAATCCCTCCTCCCACCCCAATCACCTCTGTATTCAGTCTCAATGAAAGCGCTTTGGACAATGGTGAGCCTACTCTACTTTTGGAGACTTTGGCTCTTGAAGATTGGATGAAACTCGCGTTGGCAGCGTATAAGAGTGGGAAATATCTTGAGGGACTTCAAGAGCGTCATAAGGGTTTGCAAGCATTGCTGGAACAAGACGCTGAGGACACACTTTTTGGTGAGAAGGTGTCCCGGGAGATTGAATATGCCTTGCGTGAAGCTTATCCAGAGGATGAGGTTCATGGTTTTATTCAGAATTCCTCAAGTGTTACAACAGTGGAGGACTTTGTTCCCTCAATTGATCGCCATCCATTTCTGGAACATATGGACATTCCAGAAGCTGAGAAGGCTGTTGTTTTGGAGTATTGGGCTCATGTTGAGAACACTCAAGCTGAACAAGATCGCACTACTAGTGCAACTCCAGGTAATTTGAATTTTGTACCTTGGGTTCCTTCTAGAGTTGTGGAGTTGGATGTGGCAAACAAAGACCACATGATGTGGCACCCATCATCCAACATCAATCTTCTTACCCCTATTTCCATCCCATGTGGGTGAAGTGGGGTAACTTAACACCTTCTGAATTGAAGAAGTGTGAGCGAGATGCTACTGATGGTGTTTAGAAAGTGAAGAAGGAACCTCTTGCTATTGCATGGCCCTTGAAAACTTTCCACTACAAGCTATGCGACAAAAGTGATAATATCATTGTTTGGACTAAGAATGACCTTCCCACTGGCCTTGTTCAATCAAAGAATCACAAGAGCTAGTTGTTCAATTGGCATCAACCCTATTTGAGGTGTAATTGCAACCCAAGGGCTACTGAAGGATGTTCAAGGAGTGTGGCATGGTTTCACCACATTGTGTGGTACATGTTTAACAATATGAAAGTGTTCTTTCCTAGCTCCTCTCATCTTTCTATTCACAGCAAAATTCCATAGCTTTATGGTCTGGCTTGTGAAGACTGCTAGGCTAGCAATCATTGCCCAAGTTACTTTTCAGATTTCAAGAGAGTACATGCTTGAAGCTGCAGAGGAGTACATCAAGAACCCGCAGGCTTAAGCAGCCTTGGTGAGGCTGGTGGTGCCAGGTACATTGAGAAACTCATCAAACCTGGGGGGTTGATCACTGACAGCCTGCCCAAACATACTCCTCCCTTCAAGAGGCAGCAGTTGGATCTTGACACTCCACCACATCCATCAAGACCTACCAATGGCAGAGGAAGAGGTGGACTACATCGTGGTAGCTTGGCTTGTACAGTCGGGGCCACAGCCAGGGTTATTATCAAGGAAGAAGGGCAAGGAGTGGCCGTCTCTGCTAATTCTTCCGGGCAAGGATACTCTAAGTCCCATTCTGGAAATTCTAATACTAGTGCTTCAGCAAGGACTGGCTCAAACAGATCTCGCCCAGGCTTCAATGATTCTTCACCTATTGCCAAAAGAAATTTTTCTGGCTACGATTAATACCTGGCTGTATACTTGCAGATCTTTCTTATGATTCCTATGAAGAAGTACTACTTGCAAGAGAGATTGAGGTTCAATCTCATGGTCGCAGTTGTCTTACACAGTCAAAGAGGGCAGCCCCTAGAGGATTCATACATATGCTATATCCTAATAGAGGTATGGATTGGGTAAATACACGAAGTTTGATCAAAGATGCCTTTATGACCTTTGATCAGGCTGGTCTATGCCCTTTGGTTGATGAACTGGTTTTTGGTTGGACATACCACAAGCATTGTGGGTCTGATTTCTATCAACCCTCTTTTGTATTTCGTGATTTCAATTTCCAGATTGATATCTTGCAATCTACCTCTTGTGGGTGTATGAAGTTCCAAAGGTTTGAGAAATTTTGTGACAGTGACACCAGTGGAGAACCCTGGGGGGTGCACCAAGGGTTAATGTACCTACCACGTGCGTGAACAGAGGTTAATTAAATACCCCCACATACAGACTATGTATATAGAAAGGGTCTGAAAAATTCCTTATATATATATATATTTTGGGGAAAAGTTTCATATGTGTGTATATAGTGTATTGGTAAGGTCTCTATCTACGTGCTGCGACATCGCGTGTTCAAACATTTTTCAAGCGTCATTTTTATGGGTCGTTTCTTTTTTCGGCCTCACTAAGCCTTATGCCCACTTTGCTGCCTACTTTGTTGTGCGCTTCTTTCTTGGGAGAGTAGGTTGGTCTTAGCAGGCCGTGTGTCAATCGGCGTCTGCTCAGCTGCACCGTGGTGGAAGCGTGGTGGTTCTCACAGAGCGATCCGACAGTACCTGACTACGGACACAAGCAGCACACACAAGAGGTCCTTTTGGATTGATGGTCGATCAAATCCTCCATGGATCATGACTCAAGGTCGAGGACAATGTGGTGAGGGCAGCTTCTTCTTTCACCTATTTCAGCCTGTTTTGCCCTCTCATCATACTCGGCCCTGAGATGCATATTGAATTTTGTACTTTAGCTCATTGGGTGGATCGGTGGTGGTTAGGAGTGACTTTGACAAGCTGCCGATATAGCAGCAGGAAAGTATCCAAAAACAGATAACATAGGGTAGGAGAAGCATCTTCTTCAACACATTTCACCCTGTTTTCCCCTCTTATCAGAATTGGCCCTACATTTCCATGTTGAATTCTGCAAGTTAGCTGATTGAGTGAACCTTTGGTAGTTTGAAGTGACTTTGACATGGTACTGCCAATGTGACACAGGAAAGTATCCAAAAATAGGTGAACAGAGATGAGGAGAAGTTGTGGGATGAATACTTTTCTGACCCCAGCCAATGGTGGGACAAACGAGGCAAAAAGGTGAATGCCTGCAGATTACCAGATGTCATTCTGAAGGCTACAAACACAAGCTGCACACACAAGAGGTCCTTTAGGGTTGATGTTCGGTCAAATCCTCCATGGGCCATGACACAAGGTCAAGGACAATGTGGTGAGGGCCCCTTCTTCTTCAACCTATTTCTGTTTGTTTTACCCTCTCATCAGACTCGTCCCTAAGATGCATATTGAACTCTATAAGTTAGCTCGTTGGGTGGATCGGTGGTGGTTAGGAGTGACTTTGACAAGTTACTGTTGATGTGGCAGCAGTTGAGTGAATCTTTGGTAGTTTGGAGTGACTTTGACATGATACTGCCAATGTGACAACAGGAAAGTATCCGAAAATAGGTAACAGAGATGAGGAGAAGTTGTGGGATGAATACTTTTCTGACCCCAGCCAATGGTGGGACAACCGAGGCAAAAAAATGAATGCCTGTCAGATTACCGGATGTCATTCTGAATGTTGCACACACAAGCTGCACACACAAGGGGTCCTTTTGGGTTGATGTTCGGTCAAATCCTCTATGGGTCATGACACAGGGTCAACGACAATGTGGTGAGGGCACCTTCTTCTTCAACCTATTTCTGCCTGTTTTACCTTCTCATCAGACTCGGCCGGCCTGAGATGCATATTTAATTCTGTAAGTTAGCTCGTTGGGTGAATCTGTGGTGGTTAGGAGTGACTTTGACAAGTTACAGCTGATGTGGCAGCAGGAAAGTATCCAAAAACAGATAACATAGATGAGGAGAAGCTCGTTGGTGGATCTATGGTGGTTTTGTAGTGATTTTGACATGTTACTGTAGGTAGGGTTGGGGTGTTTGCTGGAAGAACTTCACGCCGTCAGTGTCAGCTGCTAGCAGCAAGGCTGAGGATGTATTCATGGTTTGTACACAGGTGAAGAGAGCCCGTACGCCCAAGTATCCTCGCCTCAGCCCTCCTACCGGGAACAAAATATGTAAAGTCTCATGTTTGGACAAGCACCGAAACAAACATATGAAAAGGTAAGCGCCCCACCTTCTCACTGGCTAGATTGGGACGAGCCCTCATTTGCTTCTTGTTGATTTTCAGAGTGTAAACCTTGATGGCAAGTGTACGTGCTGATGTGTGTAGTCTGGAGCACATGGGTCATGAAAGGATAGGAGAAGGGCCTAAGTGTAGGGCCTTCCGCCGTTGGTTTGTTCCCTTGTTTCCACTGGCATAGTGGTTTTGTGGGCTGCTTGTGGAGGGGGCTGTCTGGTTTGTTTCCTTTCATGTTTTTAGTAGTCCCAGCTTGTCATCCCATAAGCTCCATCATTATTGTTTTTGGGCTGCTAAGGCTGTTTTTGGGCTGCTTGTGGAGGGGGCCCAACACCTGATATGTTCACCAACTTCAAACCCTCGAGGCTGAGGCTAAAGCCCTGGCACTGTTGGGGTCTACTTGCTGGGCAGCTGATCACACAACATATTGATGTTTGTGCAAAGGGCTTTCTAGATGAAATCTGGAAAGCCCGAACTAATTGATTATGTCAAGGTAAGTTCATATCACTTTGTTCAGCTAGCCTTTTTTTGAAGCAGAACTGTTGCCCCCCAGAACTCCAAGACCTCTACGCTATGCATGCTAGGAATCTGGTCATGAAAGTATAGGAGAAGGGCCTAAGTGTAGGGCCTTCCGCCATTGGTTTGTTTCCTTGTTTCCACTGGCATAATGGTTTTGTGGGTTGCTTGTGGAGGGGGCTATCTTTCTATGGTTCTGTCACATGGTTGTGGAGGGGGCTGTCTAGTTTATTTCCTTTCACTTTTCCGCAGTCCCTTGTCATCCCATAAGCTCCATCATTACAGTTTTTGGGCTGCTTGTCTTTCGAACAATCACCATTGGGGGTACCCAGGCCGAGGTTTCCACCGGAAAAATGAACTCTGCAGCCAGTAGCTTTTCAATTTTTGCTTTGATGAGCAGTGCGAGATTGGGATTCACCCTCTTCTCTTGTTGTCATCGTGGGGTAGCTCCTGGAATCAGGGGAATGGAATGCATCGCTACATATAGAGGTACTCCTTTCAATTTGGTGTAGGACCATGCAAAGATGTCCCGAAATTCCTTGAACAACGCTTGGTACTCCAAAGCCTACTCGGATGACAAGTGGGCTCCCACCTTCACCATCTTTGGTGATTCTCCTCCAACTGCCATGTCAACCAACTGCGTTGTTGGTTCTGACGTGAAAGTCGATCCCGGTTCAAACCGAGATCCGCTTTATCCCTCCTGCAAATAGAGAATGTAGGGGGTGCTATGTTTCATGACATCCCCTTCCAGGTCGGCCCCCTCTACAATTCTCATGTCCATGATCTCGCCGCTTTCCTCCTGATGAATCCCCTTTTCCTGCAGACCAACCTATCGGCGGATATGGAAAAAAGTTTGGTCAACAACTCAAACTCTGGAAGTGCCTCGGTCAATACCGAGTATACCATCACTTCCCTGCCTTGGTTTTCTCCGAACAACCAGGCGATGCAGTCTGCATCAGACTTGCATTCATACAATCCCGGACCTAGAGACTTGGCCGCGTCCTCTACTCCTACCTTCCTTCGCTTAACCTCCCTATGAGGTGCAATAGATGTTGCCAAAACTCGATGGGCGTGCGGTGTGAGGAGGGTCTCCCCTTCTGACCACAAATCTTCCTCACTCAAGTCTGCGGATTCCTCCTCGGAACCAATCATGCTGAGCTCATCCTCATCTGTCTCCTCATGAGGTGCTCCAGAAAGAAATGCAACGGTAGTAGTGTAAGGTCTTACCCCATAAGTAATGGTGCCTCCCCCCCAGTCCGTTCGTGCTCTGGACTGGATCAACCATGGCCTCCCTAATAGGAGCGTATGTGAATACTCATCGATGGGGAAGTCTATGATTTAGAAGTCTACCACGTACGTGTAGCCTCTTGTCTTCATCTTGACATTCGCTATGTGACCCACCAACGATGCAATGGTGTGAGCGTTGTGAGCGTACGCTCACACAATGCTTGTCGCGCACCTCCCTTCGGTAAGCTCCCCCTCAAGTCATAGTTACTCGCTTTGATGCGCGCGCCTGACTCCCAACCTGGCCGCCGGGCCAACTTGGAGCTTCGGCTGCTCACCGGGGCATAACGGTCCCCCTTTTATCTCCCAAAGAACCCTCCACCGCTTTGGAACCAGCGGGAATTCCCTTTTGTAGTTGGCAGTCCGGAACAGCTCCCCACTCTTTGGTCGCTTTCCGGCTCGCTCGCTTACTCACTAGTTTTTGGTCACCAACGGGCTTGCACCGTTCTCGGGGTTACTACTCCCTATATATACTTCTGTAGCTGTCCGCGGGGGTTTCACAACCAGCCATGCCATTTTATGGCGAACCACCACGAAGACCCTCGATTCCCGGTGGTGAGTCGCGGTGAGTCTTGGCCCACTCACCGCGGCCCCAATGGACCGTGATGAGTCCCAAGACTCCCCACGACTCCCACCTCGAGGTCTCCACCCCATGGTGAGTCCTATGCCACCCCCACTAAGTCCCGCTAAGCTACCACCACCCCTTGTGGAGCCACCCCCACCGCAACCCGGTGTGCGGGGCTCCACCTAGTGAGCGCCTCCGCCTCCTTGAGTGCCTTGGGCACTCAAGGGTGCTTCAGCCCCCGTACCTATCGCTGCTACTGCCCCCACCACAGGGGCAGCCCCTCTTGTGTCCCGACCCCCTCTGCCGTCAAGGCAAAGGGCCGCGACACACACCCCTACCAACAGGGAGTCGATGTCCTCATCGACTTGTCCATTTTGTAGAAACGAACATCCAAGTTGTGGCGTCCCACATCAAGGAGTTTGTTTCCGTACCATGGCGTCCCATGGCAAAGAACCAAACCCCACACTTGACTCTACTCTCCACTAGCTAGTTCGGCCGACTTCCTCCAAGTCCCGGCCAAGGGTGGAGCCTCTCAAGCTCCTCCCAGTGCACTCTTCTTGGCCTACTTCAAGGCCAAGGAACGATCCTCCTTGAGGATCGAATCGCCTTATTGCAACAACATTGCTTGCGACCGCTCATGATGCCGCTTTTTGGCATCACCTTGAGCAAGGGTTCACCTGGAACCCTCTTTGACTAGGAAGATAACCTTGAACCAACCGTGCGCCCCAATCACTACAATTGGGTCCGCCTTGGAATGCTGGCCTGAGGTACGGGAACACGCCGAAGCCGCACTACGACTTCGTCCCGAGGCTACATAATTATAGTACGTGAACGGAAGCACGTAGCTTCCGCGTTAGCCCGCACTACAAGGCAACCCCCTCGGTAGCGCAGTTATAGTATGCGCACGCGCCAGGTGCGCACTAGCACGTGAACTCCCAAAGAAGTCGCAAGTTTCCTTGCCCCTTGGATGGGGGTCACCCGATTTCGGCACTACGCAAACACACGATTAACCCAATTTACCTCTCCCACTTTTATAAGCTAGCATGCATTCTACACACTAGCCAACCATACCATGCATCACCATTCCAAACAAAATAGGACGCACAACATTTGGAACCCATTTCCTTTATAACAAATTTTTGTACAATACAAGTTTTTGTAATCGGATTCCTAAGCTAGCTAAGCCGGGCTAGGCATGCATTTCCTCCCCCACGCTCCAAGGTTGATGTCCCCATCAACGTTTCTTCCGCTTTTGAGGTCGCCCTTCGAAAGCTGCAACCGCCTCGGATGCGTTTCCCATTTCTGAGGCACGCACCCAAGATGCCTCCACATGATGATAGCCCTTCCATTTGACGAGATACTCCGTTTCTTGGTTCTTGAACCTCCTCGACTTAAGTATTGCCTCCACCTCGTACTCAGGTTCATTTTCATGATCCAACAGCATAGGTGGCGGACGCAACACTTGATGTCGATTCGGACGCGCTTCATCTTTGAAGTAAGGCTTCAAAAGAGAGACATGGAATACTGGGTGCACCTTGCTGTTTGCCGGCAGCTCCAATTCATACACATCCTCATTCATAACCTTCCGAATGCGAAAGGGTCCCGCATACGGAGGTACGAACTTCGGACTCACTTCCGGAGGTAGTCGGAAATTCTTGTGTTCAACCAGACCTCTGTGCCTGCCTCAAACTTCACTTCCCTCCGCTTCCGATTCGCCTGCCTTTCATACCGTTTCCTAGCTTTGGCAATGTTGTACTTTGCGAGCTTCAACAAACGCTCGCGTTCTTCCAGTACCGCCGCTACTGCCGGTTCCTCAACGTCCTGGGCGGCCCAACTTGTCGGCACCAGAGGTGCTTTTCCATAGACCAATACGAAAGGGGAAACTCCCGTTGCGGAGTGTTCTGTGTTATTATAACAGAACTCTGCCGCATCTAAGTGTTCCATCCAGTCTGATTGGTCTGCCGACACGTAATTCCGCAAGAATTGCTTCACTACGGAATTCACTCTTTCCGTTTGGCCGTCCGTCGTAGGTCGGAAGGCGGTGCTCATCTTCAGCCTCGTCCCCATCTTCTTCCAAAGTGTCCTCCAAAATTTACTCGTAAACTTTGGATCGCGATCCGAGACAATATCCTTCGGGACTCCATGATGCTTTAAGACGTGGGCGAAGTAAAGTCGCCATGTCTCCTGCGCCGTTGCCGTCTCCTTGGTGGGGATGAAATGGCCCATTTTACTGAACCTATCCACCACCACCATGATTGCATCGAATCCTTTTGACAGCGGCATAGCAGTCATGAAATCCATCGAGACGCTTTCCCAAGTCCCCTCTGGAATCGGCAAGGGTTGTAACAGCCCCGCTTGCTTTTTGTACTCGCTCCGGTTTTGTTGGCATGTGGTGCATGTCTTGACATACTCCTCTGCCTCCTCCCTCAGTTTGGGCCAGAAATACTCTTTCTTCAAGAGTGCCGCAGTGCGCTTGGCTCCGCCGTGGCCCGCAAGCGGGCTATCATGGCATTCTCTCAAGAGGCTATCTCTGATCCCTCCCTTTGGCACGTAGAGACGTTTTTGCTTATACCGGAGCAGTCCATTTTGCAAGTGGAACTGCGATTTAACCCCCATCCTCAAGTCCTGCATCACGGACTTCGCCAGCTCATCCTTCCGGCAAGCCTTCCGGATCTTCCTTTGGAGCGCCGTCTCGCCCTTGTACACCAACAAGAGCTGCTGCTTTCTACTTAAAGCATCGGCCACCACGTTGTCTCGTCCCGGTTTGTACTGGATATCCACGTCAAACACCGCCAAAGTATCTTGCCACCTAAGTTGTTTTGGGGACAACTTGGGCTGCGTGGCAAAATACTTCACCGTGACATTGTCCGTGAACACCTTCACTGGGTTGGAACCAACATAGTGGCGCCAAAGCTCAAGACAGTGCACCACCGCCTTCATCTCTTTTTCGTGCGTCGGCCACCGTCGCTCCACTTCATTCAGTTTCTTACTTTCGTAAGCCACTGGACGTTCATCTTGCATAAGTACACCCCCAATCGCGAAGTCCGACGCATCTGTATGAATCTCAAATGGACGATCGAACTCCGGGATTTTCAAGACTGGAGCTTCCGCCATCCGCTGCTTCAATTCAGCAAAAGCTTGGCCACAAAATGTGTTCCATACCCAGACTTTGGATTTACACAGAAGGTCTGACAGCGGCCCCGCGATCTTGGCGAAATTTCTCACATACTTCCGGTAATAGGAGGCGAGTCCTAGGAAGGATCGCACTCCCGGGACCGAAGTCGGAGGCTCCCAGTCCAAGATCGCCCTCACCTTTCTGTCATCCATTTTGATCCCATCCTGTGTAATCACATGCCCCAAGAACTCCACTTTCGTGACCCCGAATTCGCATTTTGAAGCTTTGGCATACAGCTTCCCTTCCCGCAACTTTTGGAACACCCTTTTGAGGTGCTCCAGGTGCTCCTCCTTTGTTTTCGAGTACACCAAGATGTCGTCGATGTACACGATCACAAAGTCATCCAACCACTCCTGAAAAGGCTGTTCATCAGCGTGCTAAAGGTCGCCGGTGCATTGTGAGCCCAAAAGGCATCACCAAGAACTCATATGAACCATACCTTGTCCTGCACGCGGTCTTCTCCTCATCTCCTTCCGCCACCCGAATTTGATGATAGCCGGAGCGCAAGTCGATCCGGCTGAAATACTTCGCTCCTGCCAACCGATCGAAAAGGTCGTCGATCCTTGGCAAAGGGTACCGGTTTTTAATAGTCACCTTATTCAAAGCCCTGTAATCGACACACATCCGCAGCGTCCCATCCTTCTTGTCTGCGAATAGCACCGGGGCTCCGTAAGGTGACTTACTCGGCCGGATGTACCCCTTTGACATTAGATCCTTGAGCTGAGTCTTCAGCTCGACCAACTCTCTGTGGCTCAACCGGTAGGGCGCCTTGGCAGGCGGTTCCGATCCCGGTATCACCTCAATCTTGTGGTCAACTCCTCTTCGCGGTGGCAAGCCGCTTGGTAAATCCTCCGGCATCACATCCTGGTATTTCTCCAAAATCCCCTTGATCCAATCTGGGCTCGGCTCCCCATCGCCTTCTCCTTTCACTTCTCTAATGTAAAGCAAAAATGGGACTCGTGTGCCTCCTCCACGGCCCACTCCTTTGCTGACAGAAGGTTTATTCGCCCTCCCACGGATTTGGGCGTTTCCGACACTCGTAAAACCTCGCCACCATTCCCACATGGCAGCGTGACTACTCTCTTGCGGCCATCTATGACCGCTCCGGATTTGCTCAAAAAGGTCATCCCCAAAATGAGATCCACTCCATCGATCTCGCAGATGGTGAAGTTCTCACGTCCCCCCCAACTCCCCAGTTGAAGAGGAACATCAAACGCCAACCTTGTCGCCAACTGAGGTTCTCCTTTGGCAGAGCGCACCTCAATAGAGGCCCCCACGTCACTTGTCGGGAGTCCCAACTTTCGCGCCGCCGCCGGCGTCATGAAGGAGTGCGACGCTCCTGTGTCCACCAACAACGACACGTTAGTTCCGGATATTATCCCATCCACGAACAATAACTGACTCCCTTTACGCAGGGCGCCAGTTTCCTGATACAACTCACAAGAATAGTTGCCTACCTTGCAAGTCCTGGCGACCACCGCTTCCACCAAGCGACTGATGGTATCTTCCGACAGCTCCGTGGTTGCCCGAGTCATGTTCAATTGTCGAGGGTTTGTGCACTTCTTGGCCATGTGCCCGGGCTCCCCGCAATTGAAACACACTCCATCAAAGGTCGCCTTCTGTCCGCCATAAGCCGCTCCACCCGCTTTTCCTTTCGAAGCACCGGGTGCCGCCTTGACGTGTGAAGGCCCTCCCTTCGATTTCCACGTGCCATTGTCGCCGCGTGGCCTATCCCACTTCTTTTCCGGTCGGAAGGAGTCACCTTCCCGCCGGGTCTTCTTGTGGTTCAGCTCCGTACGGCCTTGTCTCTCACCCCTAGGGACATCCGAGAAACATTCAGCCCTCTCAATTGCCTCGTTCAAAGTCTTGGGTGGCTTCTCCTCCAACTTCCGCCTGGCCCATGGGGCCAGTCCCGCCACAAAGTTGAAGACCATTTCTGGTTCTGCCATGTCCGCGACTTCGAGCAACAGCACATTGAAAGCCTGGACATACCCCGAATGTCATCTGTTTGCTTCAAATTCCTCATCTTGTCCCGGGCAAGCCAGGACGCGTTGAGGGGCACAAACTGTCTCTTCATCAATTCCTTGAACCCACTCCAGTTCAAGGTTTCCGGGCTTGGGCCTCGGTCGTGAAGGCGTTTCTGCCACCATTGTTGAGCATAGCCCCTCAAATAGGTGGGAGCCACTTCCACCCGATCCTCGTCACTCAACTTGGCCGCCCGGAAGTACTGCTCTAGCTCCAGGAGCCAGGTGTTGAGTGCCTTCCGATTTCGAACGCCCTCGAAGGTGCGGGTTCCTTAGGCTTCACCTTAAACTTTGCCTTAGTGGAAGTGGCATTAGCCGCCTTCAACACGTCTTTCAACGTCCCGCCAAACTGCGCCAACAACCCTTCCCAAAAGGCTGCCGGCATGGGAGGCATCTCTTGGTTTCGGAGCTCTCAAGGATTCCTCGGGCTCCGACTCCTCGGATTCCTCCCGCTCTTGAGCGGCCTCGTTTTTGGAAACATTCATCGCTTCCTCAAACGACCGCCTCGGTGACACGTCGCCCCCATCGGGCTCACCAGGATCATCATCTTTTGGGCCGTTCCGCTTTCGCTTTGGCTTGCCCGACCCCATGATGAGGCCAATCCCAAGGACGATCGCGTACTGAACTCTAAGCTCTGATACCAAGTGTCGCGCACCTCCCTTCGGTAAGCTCCCCCTCAAGTCATAGTTACTCGCTTTGATGCGCGCGCCTGACTCCTAACCTGGCCGCCGGGCCAACTTGGAGCTTCGGCTGCTCACCGGGCATAACGGTCCCCCTTTGTTCTCCCAAAGAACCCTCCACCGCTTTGGAACCAGCGGGAATTCCTTTTGTAGTTGGCAGTCCGGAACAGCTCCCCACTCTTTGGTCGCTTTCCGGCTCGCTCGCTTACTCACTAGTTTTTGGTCACCAACGGGCTTGCACCGTTCTCGGGGTTACTACTCCCTATATATACTTCTGTAGCTGTCCGCGGGGGTTTCACAACCAGCCATGCCATTTTATGGCGAACCACCACGAAGACCCTCGATTCCCGGTGGTGAGTCGCGGTGAGTCTTGGCCCACTCACCGCGGCCCCAATGGACCGTGATGAGTCCCAAGACTCCCCACGACTCCCACCTCGAGGTCTCCACCCCATGGTGAGTCCTATGCCACCCCCACTAAGTCCCGCTAAGCTACCACCACCCCTTGTGGAGCCACCCCCACCGCAACCCGGTGTGCGGGGCTCCACCTAGTGAGCGCCTCCGCCTCCTTGAGTGTTATTTCCATGTTTGGCAATCAAAAGTTCTCATTGGACAATGGAATGCGGTGCTGCATTTCCGTCCAAGGGTCTGGAATTGGACAAACAACGATGTCCGTTCTGGAAATGCGGCGCCGCATTTCCATGTACGTCATCAAAATTTCTTATTGGACAATGGAATGCGGAGCCGCAGTTCCGTCGATGGGTCTGGAGTTGGAAAAACGTCCATCTCCAAAATGAAAATGCGGCACCGCATTTCCATGTCCGCCATTTAAATAACGTGTTCGACCTCCGCATGCGGGGTGGCATTTCCATTTACCTCCATGGAAGGAGCTGGCAATCGGCAAAACTGCCGTGTCGGAAATGGAAATGCTGCACCGCATTTCCGTTCGGCCGAACAGTTTCTGATGTTCAAACCATGAAACGGAAAATTGTTCTTGCCCCGGTTTTGGAAATGCGGTGCCGCATTTCCAAACGAGGTTTTTGCAGTTCCCACATTTCCGTTCCGACATGGAAATGCGGTGCCGCATTTCCGATTTTGGGAGGGACGTGGTTTGGACGATGGTGTCGTTTAGAAGCACATGGGAGAGGG
Organism: Takakia lepidozioides; assembly: GCA_030704615.1. Taxonomy (NCBI): domain Eukaryota; kingdom Viridiplantae; phylum Streptophyta; class Takakiopsida; order Takakiales; family Takakiaceae; genus Takakia; species Takakia lepidozioides. Next base: position 88,419,292 of record CM060731.1, on the reverse strand, counting down.
GACATGAAGGATGGGGAGAATTTCCTTTATATACTCTGGAAGAGAATTTAAATGTACAGAGAGTTCATTAAAATTCTACTAATCTTGAAAATCATCACTATCGTCGTCTTGTCCTTGACTGTCCTGCTCCGCCTCCACCCCGTCATTGCCTTTCTCATGTCCAGCGAACTGCTCGTTGGCCAGACTTTCAAAAATCCCATCTTCCCCTTGTGGAACCGACCATCTCACCTCCATTGGGTCGTCGTCCTCCCTGTCTGCATCGCTCTCATCCGTTGAATCACATATAAACTTTCGCACCCGTCTACCTGTCTGAGCTGCTGCCAACTCTTTCCTTATCCTTCTGTCCGGGGGCTGCTATTTCATGAGCCATGAGCCATGAGCCATGAGCAGAGTCGTAAGTGTCGAAAAAAACATGAGCAGGACTATTTTCCGGAAACAAGTGTCCGCGAGAATAGGGTTTAGGGTGTCACGGTCATAGGGGGAGAAGGACCTCCCGATGAAGGAGGTTCGGCAATGTTTTTTAGAATTACATATTGAAAGGCAATGTTTCGCGAATGGTAGGGTGGTACTGATCTGTACAATGGGGGCCCATTTCAGCCTACCAGCCACTTGCAAAATCCACCCACACTCCCAATCCCAAACGAAATGAGGAATGACGTATTTTGGGAACGATGGATACAGAATAGAACAAAAAGAGGGCACAATTGGGTTTTTATTGATCCACATGAATTGCATTTGAAGCACGTCTACTGTGCTGATTGTGCAAACAAATCTTTAGCCCTGTGCCTTCTGAATACAAGTCACGTTGTCAATGGGACTTCGACTGCTCTGAGAACTAGCTCATGAGTCTTCGGGCTCCTCCAGGTAAACTGGATTGCAGCCGTTGTACCGCCCCTGTTGATGTTCACCACAATGTCCTGCCCTTCAATCATACCACCATCGAATATGGAAAGCTTCACGTTTTCGCCGTCCACACCAATGTGAATGTCCCCATACAATGGAGAAGATGAGCGCACTCCTTCAGGAGTATAAGTCTCTCCGATGGAGTCCACCCACGTCCACTGGCAGCAGTTCCACCGCAACAGCATAGCAGTGCGCATTCTTCTGCATGGGTGCCCGTCGTAGCTGGGAAAATCGGAATCAAGATGCGCAGGAGCCACGGACTCCTCAGACCAAGATCGTCACCCTGCTCGAAGGCGTACTGGCCTGGGAGATACTCAAAAGCGGACAATGTTTCCACATTCGAACCAGTATCTTCTGTGTAATCTGTGTACCAGAGAACGATGTCTCCCGATGTGGCCGAATACATTGCATAATCGATGCCTCCATAAGGGCAGTCGTCCCGGTTCCGGAAGCACGACATCCTTGCAAAGGAGGACCTGAGGACGTCTTTGATGCCGATGACAATGACCTTGCGGACAGCAACGAAGCCCTTAGATTTTCGAAATGATGAGAAGCGGAAGAGCAGTGCGGGCTCCAATAATGGACCATCTGGGTCACAAGTACCCACCAATCATCGTGTAACGTGTTCAACACGCCAGCGGTGGATGAACCGATACCTCTTTCTCATCCACGGGGTATAGTTTGAAATCTGCCACCGAAGTCCATCCCCCGGATGGAAATTCGGCGCCGCATTTACATCAAAGGGGGGATGGACTTCGTCGTCTCGAGTGGCTATAGGCCCACCTGGCACTTACTGCCCATAGTTTGCATGGCAGGGAAGGAAACTGAAACGGCTACATTCATGGATGAGCCAATCTTCATCCGTGCACGTTCCTGTCGGGGGGAAATTTAAATTTGCCCTGGAGTGTTTGTGAGGAATTGCAGCGTTTGCTTGAATTTCTTCTAGCCACCGCGCTGCTACCTCCTCCATCCGGGGAGCTGCTGTCATTGAGCGTACTGCGCTACTCTTTTTCAGGGATGCCGTGCCGCCAAAATCCTGCTGATTGCCCTTATCATGGCCACGATTATGCTATGTTCAAACCAGAATCAGGAGAGATCATTGTCTGGCTTTCAGTTTTCACAGACGCATCTGGAATCAAGCGGGAGTCTTTGCGCGCAATGGAGTATCTGGAGGGCTATTACCGCTTTGAGCGAGGTGAGGGCGAGGGTCAATGCGGTCCATGGGTCCTGAAAATTGTTGACCTCGATATACCAAGGTGGAATGGGATGCCGGACAGATCACGCACGGCCTCACTTTGGCGCTGGAACTGCTGCCAGTGGACCAGGGAGGACGGCACCGGGGAAAACTATATTCGTGGAGTTCACTCCGCTTTTCCAGTGTATGGAGACATTCGGCTGAGTTGCGAAGACGAATCGCACGGGCATAGGAGGCCCACAATGACCTTGTCAATGTATGATGGTGGTATGATTGATGGGCATGACATTGTCGTCAGCTCCACCAAAGGCACCAGATCGACCGCATTGCAGTTTACCTCGAGATGCCGCATCAGTAATGAGCTTGTTTTGAGGGCTATCGAAGTTCCGTCGACTTGGTGACACCCATGTAGAAGGAGGAAGGGCTTAGATTTGTCTGGAGTTGCTAAATGTGAGACACCGTGTTCGATCAATAAAACAACCCATCGTACCTCACTTCTGTGTGCTTGTGTTTCATCGTGTTCAAGAACTGCCGTAATTGGCCCACTATTTACAATTTGAGGACTCATTTCTACAATGTGTCTGTCCATATGAATATACCAGAGTCAGCGATATCACAGTCCTGAGGTGAAGAAAATCCATGTATGAGTTGTAGGAAACATGTATACGCCGAAGCTCGGAAATTCGGCACCGCATTCCATTTTCTCTATGAAGCGATTTCTGGCAGCTCCCTTTCCTCCGTTGTCGTCGTGACGGAAATGCTGTACAACATTTCATTTCCTGACATGCATTACCATACTTCGAATTTGAAATGCGGCGCCGCATTTCCATATTCGACTTGAACCATCCAAGCATGTCCAGTCGCTAATGCTTGTCCATGTCCATACTTGAAATGCGGCACCGCATTTCCATGTCCGTCATCGAAATTTTGTACCGGACAATGAAATGCGGCACACCATTTCCGGAGAGCACAATGGAATGCGGTGCCGCATTTCCGTCGAAGGGTCTGGAATTGGACAAACAACGATGGAAGTTCTGGAAATGCGGCACCGCATTTCCATGTCTGTCATCAAAATATCGAATCGGACAATGGAATGCGGTGCCGCATTTCCGTCCATCAAGACGGAATGCCCACACGGGTCTGGAATTGGACAAACAACGATGTCTGTTTTGGAAATGCGGCGCCGCATTTCCCATGTTGGGCAATTGAAAGTTTTTATAGGACAATGTAAGTTTTTATAGGATGATGGAATGCGGTGCCGCATTTCCATCAAAGGGTGTGGAATTGGGCAAACAACGATGTCCCTTTTGGAAATGCGGCGCCGCATTTCCATGTACGTCATCGAAATTTCTTATTCAATGGAATGCGGTGCCGCATTCCCGTCTAGCATCATGGAATTGGGAGCCCAAGAACGTCGATGGGTCTGCAGTTGGAAAAATGTCCATCTCCAAAAGGTAAATGCGGCACTGCATTTCCATGTTCGACCTCCGCATTTCGATTTACATCCATGGAAGGAGCTGGCAATCGGCAAAACTGTCGTGTCGGAAACGGAAATGCGGCACCGCATTTCCGTTTGTCCGAACAGTTTCTGATGTCCAAACCATGAAACGGAAATTTGTTCTTGCTCCGGTTTTGGAAATGCGGTGCCGCATTTCCAAACGAGGTTTTTGCAGTTCCCACATTTCCGTTCAGACATTGAAATGCGGTGCCGCATTTCAGATTTTGGGAGGGACCAGGTTTGGACGATGTTGTCGTTTAGAAGCACATGGGAGAGGGGACATGAAGGACGGGGAGAATTGCCTTTATATACTCTGGAATTGAATTTAAATGTACAGAGAGTTCATCAAAATTGTATTAATCTTGAAAATCATCACTACTGTCGTCCTGTCCTTGACTGTTCTGCTCCGCCTCCACCCCGTCATTGCTTTTCTCATCTTCAGCGGACTGGTCGTTGGCCAGGCTTTCAAAAATCCCATCTTCACCTTGCAGAACCGACCATCTCACCTCCGTTGGCTCGTCGTCCTCCCTTTCTGCATCGCTCTCATCCGCTGAATCACATATGAACTTTCGCACCCGTCTACCTGCCTCAGCTGTTGCCAACTCTTTCCTTATCCTTCTGTCCTCCCTAGCCCTCTCCAAAATCTGCTCTACTTAACTGGGATTTTCTCACATCGTCTAATCGGTGTATTTGCGAGTTTAGCTGCATAACTAGGAAGGGAGTAGTCCTTCACCGGGCTCGTCATGAAGTCGGCCCTCGCAAAGAACGGGACATTCTTCCTGGCAGGAAGTGTAGGCCCTACATGTTTCGACCCGGATCCTCCAATCCTGCACATTACAATCACCAACGAGACCAATGAGAACCACAGTCCGGATATGCATTTGACAAAAAATCACACAGAAGGCTTTGCAAACTTACAATGTTTGCACTCACTCGTATTCCGGGTTCTCCTCGGCATCAATGTCCACTGTCTCTTCCTCCGACTCCGACAAATCCGAGGAGTCTTTGACTTCGATGGGAGCCTTCACATTCCGTTGCAGCCCTTCCAGATGGGATCCCCAGACGCCTGTGTCCTCCTCGTAGGCAAAGAGTGCCGGTCGGAAAACCGCCCAGCCCACATTGAGGCACCTGTTACAATGCCATCCACACATTATGACATGGCCCTTCAGATGTTGCGAATGAAAGCATAACGAGAGTTTGCAGAAAAGCATACAACAAGATTCTGCATACCTGTCCCACAGATGAGGTCGAGCACTGTGCCCTCCACGTCAGTGCATGTCTCCATAATTGTCTGAATGACGGCAGGGCTTTGAGTGCATGAATACCGCAGGGGTTCAGTTGAAGTGAGGCTATGAGGGAGAAGTTCCATGGGAACGTTGTTGAACAGGACGTCGTAATCAATGGGGTCGCAGTTCGGGTCAACCAACAATCCCTCCTTCCGGAAAGCAAAGGTTGAGTTCTCCTTCACAAAGCAGTATGCATCGAACTGCTTCGTCTGCATACACAGTGGGGAACGATTAGAAATCGAATGCGGCACCGCATTTCAAAACAGGTTACAAAATGAAAGGAAGATTGCTAATGTCCTAATTACCTTCTCCCCTTCCGACCGAAGGCCCAATGTGTTGATGCACGTCCACTTCTTCTTCAGAATTGGGATGACGCTCTTGCGGGTCCACTTCGCAATTCCTGTCTCTGTGTTTTTGCCTCTGCTTGCCAGGACAACCACACAGCCTCTGTCGTCCAACACCATGCGGGCGAGCCCGAATCCTTTCTTCCAAAAGTCCTCGGAGTACCTGTTCCAAGATGGCAAAGCTTGCAGTCCTTCCACAGGCTCTCCGTCCGGAATATCCAAGATGATCATATCGCAAGACCACTCTATGGCTTTTCCTCCCCTCCTACAATCCTTCCCTGCACACACCTTCTCGAAGAACGAGACCATCTTCAGAAACCAAGGGGTGTCGGAAGGCTCTGCTTCAGCCGCCTTCTTCAGTGCTCTGCCCTTCAGACCCTCCATGGTCTTGATGTATGCCAACTTGGCTGCCCGTCCGTCCAGAGCCGCCATGAAACTCTCATTCACACACTGGACTACTGTATCGGGATCCACTTTCGGCCTCTTCATTTCCACCGGCTCAAAAGGGTGCCCCCCCGGGGGGTTGAAGAGTGCCTTCTTGACTAAGCCTGTTCTCGTCCCTCTCGTGACAATGGTGGGCACAGGGGATTTTGGCTGCGTCTCGGGGGGTGGGCTGGTTGCAAAGTCTCCATCGGAGTCCTCTTCCTCACCCTCTACTTGCACTATCTGTTTCTGCTGTTCCTGTCTGAAGAAGCACGTATTTCATATACCTGCAGGGCAGTCAGCATGCGTGAGCAAAAGTTGAGACCAACGTACTCGCAGAGTCCTTATACTCTCCGATGCATTCCAGATTGACAGCCACCGTGTCTGCCATTTCCGATCCAATGTCAGGAGCAGGAAGAAGAGTGGCTATTACTAGGAAGGAACTTCAGTGAATTGAAACAGTCGGCTGCATGGCCCGAGAATAGTGTTTTGCAATCTCGGGGATGAAGTCCTTTCCAAGTGCCGGATCTGCAATGGCCACCAGCTTCACAAGCTTTGACTTGTATTTCGTTCTGGACTTGACCCCGGCTTCCTTCAAGTGCTCAGTCAATGACTGCAACGTTTTGACCTACCCCTCACTTTCCATGAAGAAGCGTTTGGCATGGGCCAAATCCAGCTTGATGTTTGACTGCCAACAAAAACATGCAGAAGCGTTACATTCGATTCATGTGGAAAGATTACCGGAAATTGGGGAAGGATGAGCAGAGGGAAATGGGAGGACGACTTACTTCGTATATCACCTCCACCATTCCATCCATAGTGAGACGATACCATGTCCGGTCAGTTTTTGCCACGGCTTTCTGAATGAGCTCGGGCTCCAGCATTTCCGCGAACATGTGCGGATCAGTGAGACCAGTTTTCCTCACCCTGTACAGCATATGTGCCATGTGGGTATGCACGTATGCATTTTAAGTGACCCTACAAGGCACACTCTCCAGTTCAGTCCACGGAAGCACGGAAACAAAACAGATTCGAAACCGAAATGCGGCACCGCATTTCGAACGTGCTTGGGAGGGTATGAGTATCTTACGAGTTGAGGTCCGCCATGGCATTCTTGAGCAAGAAGGAGTCTGTCGCCTTCACCTTGAGGATGACACACTCCACCATGTAATGCCAGCCAATGTGCTTGGCATGGTTCTGCTTGATGTACTCCCACCAGGCGAGAAGTCGGTGATTCCCGTCCCACACAAAGAACATTTTACCCGACATATGGCCGAAGTCGTGATCACCCTTCAGGGTTGCCTCGAATTCGTCGTTGCGAGTGTGCCAGTGGGTATCCCATGTTGACAATTCCTCCGCAGTGGGTCCACGAGATTCGCCGTCCTCATTCTCAAGGGAAACGTAGAAGGCTGGCGAACCTAGACGGTACCCTTCTCGAAATGCAAACTTGAGCTTATCCACATCTCCGGGAAGTGCCTGCCTGACGGTGGGAAGGGAGACCATGCGACAGAGTGGGATTCGAAGAGTCCGCTGGAATACCCTGCTGCCCAGAACTCTGCCAATGCTACTATGTGTCTCCTCCAACATTGTATCCGCTGCACTTTGGAATTCCTCCGGAGACATTTCTGCTGGTGGCGGCTGGGGCTGAGCAGCTTGAGCATCCCCAACTGGAGCTGCACTCTGGGGAATCTTTGCGGACGATTGTGCAATTGCAGAGGCCTCCTCCGGGCCTTCAGTGGTCAGGTCTTCCTCAACTCTGGTCAGGTCTTGCTGAGAACGTTGAGAAGCAGCACCCTCCTCCGGTACCAGATCGACGGTCGATCCCATTGCCTTCGCTGCAGCAGGCTGGAAATCAAGCAGGAACTGGGCTTCAGCTCGTGGAATTGGTTTTGCGGTTGCCTTGTGCTTCCTCATTCTTGCAGGTGAAGGTGTCTACTGCAATTGAATCTGCTTCATTCGCCTGGGTGGGGGGGAAACGGCCTGGTCCGGTTCAGAAACAAGTTGAAGGACGGGCTGCTTCTTCTTCGTCTTTGCTAGAGAAGAGCTAGACCCCTGCTGGCAATTCTCCATGACCTTTGAAGGCGAGTCACTCTCTGGGGCTTTGAACTGCAAAGACTTGCCCTTGGAAGCCGCGTCCTTGAAACGCACAGGGCTAGGACCGGCAGGAAGACCCGTGCTCGTGGATCGGCTGGGTGTGCGTGTTGCAGCTAGCTCCACAGACTCTGCCTGCGGCTCTTCGGATTCCTGCGATCCCTCTAGCACGTCCACCTTTCCGGTTAGGCATGCAAACATCTTCTGCAGTCAAGTCTCCTAGCATACAGTCTAAGAATTGCAGAAGAAAAATGAGACGGGTTTCGCTGCTCGATCAGCTGGCGAATCCCGATAGCACGGAGCTCTCACTGGTGGCTGGGTTGCCTGCGTGGCCTGATGTTGCGAGATGGAAATCTCCTCCTGTTGACGCATCTGCTTCCTCCCCTTCGGCATTGGCTCCAGGCCTCATATACAAAACGGAAATGCGGCGCCGCATTTTCGTTCTAGAATGTCGGAAGTTGCGACGCATTTCTGTTCCCGCTGTTGACGATTTTCAGTCAGAACGGAAATGCGGTACCGCATTTCCGTTCTGTAGAGTATTAAGGTCTGACCCTCGCAGAAACGCGGTGCCGCATTTTCGTTCCAAAGCTCTATGCCTCACATACAAAACGGAAATGCTGCGCCGCATTTACGTTTTGGAATGTCGGAAGGTGCGACTCCGACGGAAATGCTGTACCGCATTTCAGTTCCGATGTTTCACGATTTTTCATAAGAACGGAAATGCGGTGCCGCATTTCCATTCTAGCTTGTGAGGGAGGTGCGACTCGGATGGAAATGCGCTGCCGCATTTCAGTTCCGATGGTTCACGATTTTCAGTCAGAACGGAAATGCGGTACCGCATTTCCGTTCTGGATAGTATGAATGTCTCAAGCGGTCGGAATTGCACTCGGCTCCATGCATCAGATACAAAACGGAAATGCGGCGCCGCATTTCCGTTCTGGAATGTCGGAATGTGCGACTCGGACGGAAATGCGGTGCCGCATTTCTGTTCCCGTTGTTCATAATTCTCAATCAGAACGGAAATGCGGTACCGCATTTCCGTTCCACCTTCACATACCGTGCTTGCTGGATGGAAATGCGTTACCGCATTTCCGTTCTGGAGAGTATGAAGGTCTCACCCGGGCGGAAATGCGGTGCCGCATTTCCGTTCTGGCTTGTGAGGGAGGTGTGACTCGGATGGAAATGCCCTGCCGCATTTCAGTACCGATGGTTCACGATTTTCAGTCAGAACGGAAATGCGGTACCGCATTGCCGTTCTGGATAGTATGAATGTCTCAAGCGGTCGGAATTGCACTCGGCTCCATGCATGAGATACAAAACGGAAATGCGGCGCCGAATTTCCGTTCAGGAATGTCGGAAAGTGCGACTCGGACGGAAATGTGGCGCCGAATTTCCGTTCAGGAATGTCGGAAAGTGCGACTCGGACGGAAATGCGGTGCCGCATTTCTGTTCCCGTTGTTCATGATTCTCAATCAGAACGGAAATGCGGTACCGCATTTCCGTTCCACCTTCACATACCGTGCTTGTTGGATGGAAATGCGTTACCGCATTTCCGTTCTGGAGAGTGTAAAGGTTTCCCCCGGAAGGAAACTCGGTGCCGCATTTCCGTCGTTCTGGTGCATGACTAAGATGCAATATGGAAATGCGGCGCCGTATTTCCGTCCAGAAGCAATCGAAAGAATCACTCCGGACGGAAATCTGAAACCTCATTTCCGCATGCTGAACCTGAATGGGTTGCATTGTTCCGAAACAACAGAATTGTGGCCAGTCTTGATGAGCACAACTTGGTTGTCTGACCGTTTTAACTAACATTCCTGGCACTTGTCAGTGCGAATGCTCCTGTCTGCACACCGAGAATACTGCTGGATCCACCCTCAGGAGAAACTGTCAGGAGTTGTTTTTCGTCGCCGATTCGGCCATCATTGTCTAACTTACTGGCTATGGAATCACACCTCCCACCTTCATGCATGTAGCTTGAAACTATACTTTCCAATTCAATGTGCGACTTCCAATCGTCGATGAACTCCGCATGGTGCCTGTGAGCCTTCGTCTGTCGCTATACTGAACCTCGCACTTGCCAACTTGGTGCGGTGTTCGATGGCTCCGAATTCCTACGCTATATTTTGCTGTCGTCCGCAACTTGGGAGAGCCTGGATCCCAAACGAGGGAGGACTTTGCAGAGTGACTGAAACTTACCTTTGTTCCAAATTCAAGCTCAAACCGGGCACAGTTTATTTGGAAGAAGAAAGGAAGGATGTTCCTGGACAGGTTGACGAGACCATTGTCGTGCTAGGTAACGACGGAGGTTGCGGAATCGAATGGCACGTACCCCCATCAGACACCATCGTGTACCGAGCTGTGGGAATGCCCATTCCCTTTCCGAATCAGTCGCTGCCCTTACCATCCACAAAGGAGTCCGGAAACCGACAGGCGGCCACTGCCAACAGAGAGGTATGCAACGATAATCATTCCCGACCTGGACCGTCAAGACCCTCCATAGCTTCTCGTGTGGACGTATTCGACATTTCCGACGATGAAGATGAGTGCATTGAGGTCCCCATGTCCTCCACATGATCGTTCAAATCCGAGATGGACGTCTCTACAGGTGCTACGCATGTACCCTCGAGCATAACTCCAACCCGGTCCATTGTGCAGCTCCTACGGCAACATCACCTCGATGGTTCTCGCTCCGAGCTGGCTGCTCTCAACTATGCCCAATTTCCAGTCAGGAAGGTAACGTATCTGCCTCCCAAAGTTGATGGCAATGTCATCTTCGAGTTTCCACCTGTTACTTCGTCAAACAAAGCCTCAGGGATGTTAACAGACATGGATCGAAAGCATGATGGACACCCCTGGTGTGTGACGAAGACCAGTAGCACGAAAATTGCTGATGGTGTTCATGTATGATACGTCCTCTGTGCGGGGAAGCTGAGGTGCCTCAATCCCGCCTGCTTCCACTTTCTTTCCAAAGGAGGGCGGAGAAACGAGACGGATTGGACTGGCACAACGCATCATCCATTCATTGTCTCCAGCCAAGCTCCTGCGGGTACTTTCAAGTGCGCACATTGCAAAGAACCACCGACGTGCATGTCCATGTGCAGAGCCAAGCAATATTACGTTATCCATTTGCTCCCGAACTTGACTAGAGCTTGCATACACGTTGGGGTCCACTGCCACCCCTTGGCGAGAGGCAACATGCGTGAGGCTGTGCAGGAAGCACACGACATCATAAAAGAGGAGGTGAAATTGAGCCCCGGAGTCAGACCAAAGCAGATTCAGCTGAAGGCAGCCCACAAGATTGCTCTTGGCAAAATCATATCTGAAGATGGTTCAGACCAAGTGCCCTTTAACGAAGAGGAGATGCTTGACCTGTTGGAGTCCGTCTTGCACGTTTGTAGTCCGAATGTGCGGAATCACATCGTATCTTGCAAGCAGGAGTTCGGCCGGGGGTCGGACATGCACTCAATCTTGGAGGTGAAACGAATGACTGGATATGACTACATCCAAGGTAGCAGGTTTCCAGGGCAAGGCAGCGAATCCGATCGTTGTTACATTTTTAAAATGTCGACGTGTGGGCCTGGGAGTGGAGTCGACTTGGTCACTCGCATGACAACTGGAAACTTGTCGAATGCTTGGGTGATGTTTGATCACATCAAGCGAATTACAAACCATTAGTGGGTGACTATGGGTGCGTATGTTTATGACTATCACTCCAAGAGGCTCATGACGATTGCAATCTGCGAGATGAAAGGGGAGGACACACAGTCGGAGATGCATCTGTGGGAGGGCATAAACGAGTAGATGGCAAGGGCGGGATTGCCAGAGCCCAATTTCAGGGGATTCATGGCTGACAACGCTCAGGCCAACTGGGCAGCGGTGCGGCGTGTGTACGGTGAGGACCCCAATGTTCCAATGGAGGGGAAAGAGAGATCATGTGGATTCCATTGGATGCAGAGTCTATCCCACTACACTACCAAATTTGTTGCTAGCTCATTCCAGGCTGAACACCGTGTCCTTTGTACGGCGTGGAAGGATGCACCCACATTTGATGACGCGGAGTTAAGTTTGCTATCATTGAGGCTTGGTGGAACACGTCAGGTGCAGTGGAGACAACCAATCTGGGAGCCTTGCACAGCTGGTTGGGGTGGTGGCATTTCCAGTATCGACAGTTTGGACAGTACATGCGGGAGGTATGATGCTGTCATTTTTGTGCAATTGTCTTTCTATTACGGACCTTTCCATTGGTTCCTCACCATTGTCTGTGTCCTTGTAGGAGCGGTGCTTGGATTCCGACACGGACATGCCGAACACGAATATGGCAGAATCAGTGCACTCCTCCTGGCGAGCGTCTTCTGCCGCACATCTGGTGGACATAGTGACGGCCACAACGGAGGACATCGACAGAGCAATCATGCAGCAAGCCACGTACTACAAGTTCCTGAGCGGGAAACAATGGGGCTTTGGGCCGGACAGGGAGGAATTGTTGGTGCGAACAGCTTCAAGGTCGAAGAATCCACTGAAATGGGCGACAGCATTGCGAGAGAAGATCAAAAGGACGCCTCTGCACCGCAGAGGTGAGCACCTAGAGGGGGACGTCCGTACTCGCCCTGTGAGGCGGAGGATTGAAGAGGAACCCGGGTGCGAAGAGGATTCCTGGAGATCCGACAGGAACATTCGGACAGCACCTCGAGGGCCCGTCATGTTGCCGCACAATGTGTCTTCCAGCACTGGAAGCCCAAGAAATTCCAGATCGCCATCGCCTTCAAGCGGGGATTCCGTGCGAGAAATTTCCACCGCTCGCTTGCCCCAGATTCCGCCCCCTTATGCAGTATGGCCAAGCCATTGTGGAGACGACTGTGTTTGCGTCACAGTGGAGAATTGCTCGCACAAAGCCGTCGTTTCAAGGCAGGTGTTCCGCAATTCGAGTGGATACACGGCAACGTTGTTTAGAGATGATAAGGAGGAATCCAGATGGTGCTGTCCCTGCTCCTACTTTTACAGGAAGATTTGTCCATGCAAAGTTTGCGGAGGCGACAACCACCCAGTTCTGGTTCTGCAGGCACGACATTATGACTTGCGTGTATGGAAAGCCCAAGTACGGCATACAAACAATGCCAGAGGCTCCCCCGGTGTGGCCGGTGGAACCAGGCTGCGATTTGAGTCAGGTTGAGGCCGACGCCCTTACCGCCGCAGGATTTCGGATGGTGCAGCGCACTAACATCCCCAGACAACCATTTCCGCTTCCACAGCCTCCACCACCGACCCATGTGAGAGCAAGAACAATGGGACCCGACAGCTCTAAGCATCCTACACACCGTTGGGGGAAACCGAAGAGGCGGCGACCTCCCTCAAAAGTGAACGAGACAAGGATGGGGAATGCACTTCGGATGAACTGTACAATCCAGAGCTCGACAGAAGTGCCCCCACCAGGCTTCGGGCGTGTGTATCAGATGGCCACGGCAGGCTCAGCTGTTTGCAATGAGGTGTACACCATCACCATTTCAGAATTACCCACCTGCAATTGCACCGACTTTCAGATCATGGCGAACAAGGGGGCATCATACTGCCCTTGCAAGCATCTGTACTACGTGTACCTAAAGAGACTCCGGTGTAATTCCACAACTCATCACTTCATACATGTACCAGGGTTGAGCCCCCAAGAGGTGCACACTCTTCTGAATATGGATCCAGGGGACCAGTGACCTTGGCTTGCGGTCCCAACACAATGGTACGCCCATCCTTTTCGGATAGTAGAACTGTACTGCTGCAAGTAGCTCTGACTCTGGCCACAGAAAGGTCCGACTTATGTCTTGCCTACCAGGAACCTGTTTTGCTCGAACGTCGATAATACTATGTCATTCACTCGTGTTTCCACGTGCATGTATTTTTGTGTGTTGGAGGGTTCCTGTTTTTCTGCTCTCCCAAACTTTGCTTTCCTCATTCGACCCCCGGCAAGGAAATGCGGCGCTGCATTTCCAAGTAACATCGTAGGTACTGGTAGATGCGGCAGTCAGCAACACCAAACCGCCCAGAAATTTCGCACGTGCGAACCCTAATGCGGCACCGCATTTCCTAGTTCACTTGCAAAACTTTCCCGCCGAATACTGGAAGATGACACAATTGTGCAGACTCTATTGGTTCAGTCGCGGCAAAAGGGTCAGCTTCATTCCAATGTTAAGGCATGTAAAACCGCGGAATACTCTATACAGGCCAGTATGCGACGTCCTTTTGCCGTGGTATACTGGATTTCTCGTTGCACGGTCACTCATTTCCATGAGCGGATCTAAAAAACCATGAGCGAAGTTGTTACTGACGACATATCTTTGCCGCATTACAGGATCTGTAACTTCCAAAAACGGCAAGGTCAAATATAAAACTATTATTTTAATACTTGTTTAATCTGCCGCATTTCCAAATTTGGAGGAGTCCGCTCATGAAATCCGCGTGTCTTAGACTTCGGCTAACCGCTCATGCGGCTCACGCGGCTCATGGCTCACGGCTCATGGTTTCTGCTCATGAAATAGTAAACCTCCTTCTATCCTCCCTAGCCCTCTCCAAAATCTGCTCTACTTTACTGGGATTCTCACATCGTCTAATCGCTGTATTTTCGAGTTTAGCTGCATAACTAGGAAGGGAGTAGTCCTTCACCGGGCTCGTCATGAAGTCGGCCCTCGCAAAGAACGGGACATTCGTCCTGGCAGGAAGTGTAGGCCCTACATGTTTCGACCCGGATCCTGGAATCCTGCACATAACATTCACCCACGAGACCAATGAGAACCACAGTCCGGAAATGCGTTCGACAAAAAATCACCCAGAAGGCTTTGCAAACTTACAATGTTTGCACTCACTCGTATTTCAGGTTCTCCTCGGCATCAATGTCTACTGTCTCTTCCTCCGACTCCGAGGAATCCGAGGAATCTTTGGCTTCGATGGGAGCCTTCACATTCCGTTGAAGCCCTTCCAGATGGGATCCCGAGACGGATGTGTCTTCCTCGTAGGCAAAGAGGTGCCGGTCGGAAAATCGCCCAGCCCACATTGAGGCATCTGTCACAATGCCCTCCACTCATTGAAAAATATCCCTTCACACATGGTGAATTTGAACATAATGAGAATTCACAGAACAACATAGTACAAGAATCAGCACAGATGAGGTCCAGCACTCTGCCCTCCAGGTCAGTGCATGCCTCCATAATTGTCTGGATGAAGGCAGGGCTCGGAGTCCGTGAATACTGCAGGGGATCCGTTGAAGTGAAACTATGGGGGAGAAGTTCCGTGGGAATGTTGTTGAACAGGACGTCGTAATCGATGGGGTCGCAGTTCGGGTCAACCAACAATCCCTCCTTCCGGAAAGCAAAGGTTGAGTTCTCCTTCACAAAGCAGTATGCATCGAACTGCTTCGTCTGCATACACAGTGGGGAACAATTAGAAATCGAATGCGGCACCGCATTTCAAAACAGGTTACAAAATGAAAGGAAGATTGCTAATGTCCTAATTACCTTCTCCCCTTCCGACCGAAGGCCCAATGTGTTGATGCACGTCCACTTCTTCTTCAGAATTGGGACGACGCTCTTGCGGGTCCACTTCGCAATTCCTGTCTCCGTGTTTTTGCCTCTGCTTGCCAGGACAACCACACAGCCTCTGTCGTCCAACACCATGCGGGCGAGCCCGAATCCTTCTTCCAAAAGTCCTCGGAGTACCTGTTCCAAGATGGCAAAGCTTGCAGTCCTTCCACAGGCTCTCCGTCCGGAATATCCAAGATGATCATATCGCAAGACCACTCTATGGCTTTTCCTCCCCTCCTACAATCCTTCCCTGCACACACCTTCTCGAAGAACGAGACCATCTTCAGAAACCAAGGGGTGTCGGAAGGCTCTGCTTCAGCCGCCTTCTTCAGTGCTCTGCCCTTCAGACCCTCCATGGTCTTGATGTATGCCAACTTGGCTGCCCGTCCGTCCAGAGCCGCCAAGAAACTCTCATTGACACACTGAACTACTGTTTCTGGCTCCACTTTCAGCCTCTTCATTTCCACCGGCTCGAAAGGGTGCCCCCCCGGGGGGTTGAAGAGTGCCTTCTTGGCTGAGCCTGTTCTCGTCCCTCTCGTGACAACGGTGGGCACAGTGGATTTCGGCTACGTTTTGGGTGGGCTGGTTGCAAAGTCTCCATCGTTGTCCTCTTCGTCACCCTCTTCCTGCTCTATCTGTTTTTGCTTCTTCGGCTTCTTCGGTGTCACAACTGCTGCTCCTTGCTGGCGAGTCCTCTTCTTCAACCCCTTCTGTTGAGCCTGCATAGCTGCATCCACCATCTTTTGTGCCATCTCAGCTGCCTTTCTGGATTGTTCCAGAGCAGCAGCGTCCTTTGCCGACTCAAGCCCAGCAGGGACACGTCTTTCCTTTCTCTTCTCCTCCGCTTTCGCGTGCAGATCTTTCTCTGATTCATCAACAAGTCCGCCAGACATGTCCAGGTACCACGGGCATCCAACGAGATGCGCGGCATGCCATTGTTTCTGCATCTCTGGTAGGTAGACACAGCTTGGTCCCGACACGGTCCAAGCCATGAAAAACGGGGGCTCTTGCGTTAGGGCCCCTATCTTAAGTAGCCGTTGACAAGTGATGCAGTTTCTCCAACTGCATGGTCGGCTGCATGGCCCGAGAATAGTGTTTTGCAATCTCGGGGATGAAGTCCTTTCCAAGTGCCGGATCTGCAATGGCCACCAGCTTCACAAGCTTTGACTTGTATTTCGTTCTGGACTTGACCCCGGCTTCCTTCAAGTGCTTAGTCAATGACTGCAACGTTTTGACCTGCCCCTCACTTTCCATGAAGAAGCGTTTGGCATGGGCCAAATCCAGCTTGATGTTTGACTGCCAACAAAAACATGCAGAAGCGTTACATTCGATTCATGTGGAAAGATTACTGGAAATTTCAATCCGAAGGATGAGCAGAGGGAAATTGGAGGACGACTTACTTCGTATATCACCTCCACCATTCCATCCATAGTGAGACGATACCATGTCCGGTCAGTTTTTGCCACGGCTTTCTGAATGAGCTCGGGCTCCAGCATTTCCGCGAACATGTGCGGATCAGTGAGACCAGTTTTCCTCACCCTGTACAGCATATGTGCCATGTGGGTATGCACGTACGCATTTTCAGTGACCCTGCAAGGCACACTCTCCAGTTCAGTCCACGAAAGCACGGAAACAAAACAGATTGGAAACCGAAATGCGGCACCGCATTTCGAACGTGCTTGGGAGGGTATGAGTATCTTACGAGTTGAGGTCCGCCATGGCATTCTTGAGCAAGGAGGAGTCTGCCGCCTTCACCTTGAGGATGACACACTCCACCATGTAATGCCAGCCAATGTGCTTGGCATGGTTCTGCTTGATGTACTCCCACCAGGCGAGAAGTCGGTGATTCCCGTCCCACACAAAGAACATTTTACCCGACATATGGCCGAAGTCTGGATCACCCTTCAGCGTCGCCTCGAATTCGTTGTTGCGAGTGTGCCAGTGGGTATCCCATGTTGACAATTCATCGGCAATGGGTCCACGAGTTTCGCCGTCCTCATTCTCAATGGAAACGTAAAACGTTGCCGATCCCAGACGGTACCCTTCTCGAAATGCGAACTTGAGCTTATCCACATCTCCGGGAAGGGCCTGCCTGACGATGGGAAGGGAGACCTTGCGACAGAGTGGGATTTGAAGAGTCCACTGGAATACCCTGCTGCCCAAAACTTTGCCAATGCTACTGTGTGTCTCCTCCAACATTGTATCCGCTGCACTTTGGAATTCCTCCAGAGACATTTTTGCAGATGGCTGTAGGGGCTGAGCAGCTGGAGCATCCCCAACTGGAGCTGCACTCTGGGGAATCTTTGCGGGCAATTTTGCCATTGCAGAGGCCTCCTCCGGGCCTACAATATTCTAAAGATCTTCCTCAACGGTGGTCAGGTCTTGCTGCGAACGTTGAGCAGCAGCACCCTCCTCCGCTGACAGTTCGACAGAATCGGTCGATCTCATTGCCTTCGCTGCAGCAGAGACGCCCCCAACATCACCAGGCTGGAAATCAAGCAGGAACTGGGCTTCAGCTCGTGGAACTTGTTTTGCGGGAGACTGCTCCGCCCTCCCCCTGATTGCCTTCTGCTTCCTCATTCTTGTAGGTGAAGGTGTCTGCTGCATTTGAATCTGCCTTGTACCCTTCTGCTTCATTCGCTTGGGTGGGGGGGAAACGGCCTGGTCCGGTTCAGAAACCAGTTGAAGGACGGGCTGCTTCTTCTCCGTCTTTGCTAGAGAAGGGCCCGACCCCTGCTGGCGATTCTCCATGACCTTCAAACGCGAGTCGCTCTCTGGGGCTTTGAACTGCAAAGACTTGCCCTTCCAAGCCGCATCCTTGAAACGCACAGGGCTAGGCCCGGCAAGAAGACCCGTGCTTGTGGATCGGCTGGGTGTGCGTGCTGCAGCTAGCTCCACGGACTCTTCTTGCGGCTCTTCGGATTCCTGCGATCCCTCCAGCACCTCCACCTTTCTAGCTAGGCATGCAAACATCTTCTGCATTCAAGTATGCTAGCATACAGTCTAAGAATTGCACAAGAAAAATGAGGGGGGTTTCAGTGCTCGATCAGCTGGGCGCATCCCGATAGCACGAAGCTCTCACTGGTGGCTGGGTTGCCTGCGTGGCCTGCTGCTGCGAGATGGCAATCTCCTCCTGAAGACGCATCTTCTTCCTCCCCTTCGGCATTGGCCTACGTCCGAAGTACAATTTGCGGAGCTTGCGACGATGTCTCTTCTTTAGTGCATGAACTCCCTCCCTCTCAGGATCGAGCATAAGAAGAACAGAGACAGGGAAAAAGGGCGAAGAGTGCAGATGGAAAGGGCACGAGAGGGGTGACTGAGTAGACACGACAAAAGAAGATGAAACGGCGGTGATGCACCACTTGGGTTCGAAAGGCTGGGACGAAAGTGTCTCCTCGTGAACTATGCGTCATTACGAAATTCGAATCGTCAAGGGTACGCCTGCCGTCCAAAAAACAAACATCATTAACCAACGGTCAGGCCGCGCCGCCTCCTGACACTTCAGACATATAGAGTGCAGACATGTAAATGTGGTGCCGCAATTCCGTTGGTCCACGTGTTCACATATCATGGCATTTTAGTCCCAGCGTCTGATGAGTTAGAGTGAAAATGCAAATGCGGCACCGCATTTCCGTTCTGGAGAGTATAAAGGTGATTCCAGAAGCGTCAGTGAAAACAGAGAGCCAGACAATGATGTCTCTTGATTCTGGTTTGAACATAGCATAATCGTGGCCATGATAAGGGCAGTTAGCAAGATTTTGGCGGCACGGCATCCTTGAAAAAAATTAGCGGAGTACGCTCAATGACAGCAGCTCCCGGATGGAGGAGGCAGCAGTGCGGTGGCTGGAAGAAGTTCAAGCAAACGTTGCAATTCCTCACAAACACTCCAGGGCACATTTAAATTCCCCCCCTACAGGAACCTGCACGGATGAAGATTGGCTGCTCCATTTCAGTTTCCTTCCCTGCCATGCAAACTATGGGCAGTAAGTGCCAGGTGGGCCTATAGCCACTCGAGATGTTGAAGTCCATCCCCCCTTCGATGTGAATGCGGCGCCGAATTTCCAACCGGGGGATGGACTTCGGTAGCAGATTTCAAACTATACCCCGTGGATGAGAAAGCGGTATCGGTTCATTTACCGCTGGCGTGATGAACACGTTACACGATGATTGGTGGGTACGTGGGACCCAGATGCTCCATTATTGGAGCCCGCACAGCTCTTCCGCTTCTCATCATTTCGAAAATCTAAGGGCTTCGTTGCTGTCCGCAAGGTCATTGTCATCGGCATCAAAGACGTCCTCAAGTCCTCCTTTGCAAGGATGCCGTGCTTCCAGAACCGGGATGACTGCCCTTATGGAGGCTTCGATTATGCAATGTATTTGGCCACATCGGGAGACATCGTTATCTGGTACACAGTTTACACAGAAGATATTGGTTCAAATGTGGAAACATTGTCCGCTTTTGAGTATATCCCAGGCCACTACGCCTTCGAGCGGGGTGATGATCTTGGTCTGAGGAGTCCATGGCTCCTGCGCATCCTTGATTTCGATTTTCCCAGCTACGACGGGCACCCATGCAGAAGAATGCGCACTGCTATGCTGTTGCGGTGGAACTGCTGCCAGTGGACGTGGGTGGACTCCATCGGAGAGACGTATACTCCTGAAGGAGTGCGCTCCTCTTCTCCATTGTATGGGGACATTCGAATTGGTGTGGACGACGAAAACGTGAAGCTTTCCATATTCGATGGTGGTATGATTGAAGGGCACGACATTGTGGTGAACATCAACAGGGGCGGTACAACGGCTGCAATACAATTTACCTGGAGGAGCCCGATGACCCGTGAGCTAGTTTTCAGAGCAGTCGAAGTCCCATTGACAACGTGACTTGTATTCAGAAGGCACAGGGCTAAGGATTTGTTTGCACAATCAACACAGTAGACGTGCTTCAAATGCAATTCATGTGGATCAATAAAAATCCCATTGTGCCCTCTTTTTGTTCTATTATGTATCCATCGTTCCCAGAATGCATCATTCCTCATTTCGTTTGGGATTGGGAGTGTGGGTGGATTTTGCAAGTGGCTGGTAGGCTGAAATGGGCCCTCATTCTACAGAGCAGTACCACCCTACCATTCGCGAAACATTGCCTTTCAATATGTAATTCTAAAAAACATTGCCGAACCTCCTTCATCGGGAGGTCCTTCTCCCCCTACGACCGTGACACCCTCAACCCTATTCCCGCGGACACTCATTTCTGGAAAATAGTCATGCTCATGTTTTTTTCGACACTTACGACTTTGCTCATGGCTCATGCCGCTCATGGCTCATGGCTCATGAAATAGCAGCCCCCACCACGCGCGTCCAGGGCTCGTCAACTTCTCATGACCTTCTTCTTGCAGCTGGAAAAACAAACGGTGGCAACACTGGGAGAGTCAATGACAGACTAAAAAATCACCATGGCCCAGCCCCGAATCACGCTGGAGTCCTATATCAGGAGATGGAAGGGGGTTGTGTGGAACAACTACTTTTTCAGGGAGTTTGAAAGGGACAAAGGGATTATGAGGTCGAATGAATTCAAAAACCAGTACAACAATGGTAAGCAATGAAGGGAGTCTTGTACAGGTACAGACCCCGCAATATGCAGTGGATTGATTCGCCTATATTTCATTAGGTATGTGTGTTTCAAGGTTGCGCCAATCCTTTCGGTTGGTTTCATTTCATTTCATCTTGATTGAATAGGAACTTGGTGTGACGTGAGGCAATTTTGATTTCAGTTTCAGTTTGCTCTTATCAACCTTGCGTCAACGCAAGGTTGAATTCCGGTTGCCTTGGTGAGTATTCCATGATATTATTTCATGTGAACTTGAATGAATTTGTACTTCGTTTCCTGTGAAGCCAGTGTGACTTCACATGTGTGGTGCCGCCAATCAACGTTGCGTCAACACAAGGTTCATTGCGGTTGTGGAATTTCCATGCGAGGGTCTATTTTAATGAAAGGTACTGTAGATGTAGGGTAGTTGTAGGTTGTAGTTTCAAGGTTTGTTTCCAGGTGAACGTTTGCTTTGAGAGGTGTGTTTGTAAGCAGTAATCAACCTTGCGTCAACGCCAGGTTGAATCTGGATGAGAACTGATTGTTTCAGGGGTTTTTTTTCCAACTTTCAGTACATTCGTTTACAGGCTCAAATGTACCTTGCACAGATTAGACTACACATTTGTGGTGCCGCCAATCAACTAGGTCAGATGGAGGGTTCGTTTCCATGTGAATGTTTGTTTTTCTAAGTGTGTTTCTAAGCACTAATCAACCTTGCGTCAATGCAAGGTTGATTCTGGCTGAGAAATGATCGTTTCAGGGATTTATTAGATTCGTTTACACTCTCAAATGTACCTTGTTGACATGCAAGGTTTGTTACCGTTAGGCTGAGTGTGTTTTTGCACAGGTTAGACCTCTCTAGTGTTCAACCCTTGTGCTGCAGAAATGTTTGTATTTACTTGTTTTGGAATGATCATCTGTGTTTTTGGGGTGTGTGGTTCAGGTACATATATTATGTCCTCATTTCGGGAAAGTACCTGAGCGATGACCCTGACTTCATCTACACATGGGCGGACCCCTCAAATGAGAAGACAATGTGTACGGCTAGGATTGCCAAAGACTGGAGCAGGGCGCACTTCAGAGACTGCCGGTGGTACCTTGATCTGCCCAAACAAGACACACCATTCGATGAGGTGGTGTTGAGGAACCTGAACGACAACGCCGCGACACTTGCCCCACGCACTGAAAAAGACCTTCAGGAGAGAATCATTCAAGCTCTGAACGCAAAAGAGCCATAGAAATCGTCCACTCCAAAACGGAAGGGTAATAATGCAGGGAATCAGCCACTATGAGGAAAAGGTAAGGGGCCAATGGGCAGCCTTGGCGGACTGATCGTTGCAAGGGAAAAGAGGAAGAGATGTGACCATTTACGATGACTCGGATTGAAGAGTAAAATCTTGACCCATTTACAGAAGTGTGGAGGGATACCAATCTTAGCTAGGGCTGCCAAGAGGAAGTTCCACTCGACCCTGTCGAACGCCTGTTCGAAATCCAGAAGCAACATGGCGATAGCTTGGCTTGTTCTGGCTGCAAATTCGGGGACCTCTTGAGCCAAGAGCAGGTTGTCCAGGATAAATCTTCCCTTGATGAACCCCATTTGATTGGGATGGATTAGGGAGGGGAGGAGTGGCTGTAGTCTTAGAGCCAGGGTTTTTGCAATAACATTCAAATACATACAACAAGGTGATTGGGCGGTAGTTAGATATATTGGTTCTGTCTCCCTTTTTGTACAGCAAGGTGATAACCCCCTGTGACATGGCTTCTGGCATGGAGCCCTGGTGAAATAGATGGTTCGCCATTGCGGTGAAGTCATAGGAGATGTCAGACCACATGGCCTTCTAGAACTCAACAGATAGGCCGTCCATCCCCGAGGCCTTGTTGTTTTGGAGTTTATCCAAGGCGTCTTCTAATTTTGCTTTAGAGAAATCCCCCTCCAACGATGAAGCTTTCTGACCGGAGAGGATGGTTGGGGTGTGTGTCGCGGCCCTTTGCCTTGAGGGCAAGGGGTCGGGACACATGAGGGGCTGCCCCTGTGGTGGGGGCAGCGGTAGCGATAGGTATGGGGGGGGGGCTGAAGCACCCTTGAGTGCCCAAGGCACTCAAGGAGGCGGAGGCGCTCACTAGGTGGAGCCCCGCACATCGGGTTGCGGTGGGGGTGGCTCCACAAGGGGTGGTGGTAGCTTAGCGGGACTTAGTGGGGGTGACATAAGACTCACCATGGGGGCGGAGTCCTCGTGGAGTCATGGGGAGTCTTGGGACTCATCACGTTCCATAGGGGCCGTGGTGAGTGGGCCAAGACTCACCGCGACTCATCACCGGGAGTCGAGGGTTTTCGTGGTGGTTCGCCATAAAATGGCATGGCTGGTTGTGAAACCCCCGCGGACAGCTACAGAAGTATATATAGGGAGTAGTAACCCCGAGAACGGTGCAAGCCCGTTGGTGACCAAAAACTAGTGAGTAAGCGAGTGAGCCGGAAAGCGACCAAAGAGTGGGGAGCTGTTCCGGACTGCCAACTACCAAAGGGAATTCCCGCTGGTTCCAAATCGGTGGAGGGTTCTTTGGGAGAACAAAGGGGGACCGTTATGCCCCGGTGAGCAGCCGAAGCTCCAAGTTGGCCCGGCGGCCAGGTTGGGAGTCAGGCGCGCGCATCAAAGCGAGTAACTATGACTTGAGGGGGGGGGGCTTACCGAAGTGAGGTGCGCGTCAGTGTGGGCCAGGCAAGCGGTTTGGGAGGGAGTTGGTCTGAGGTTCACCAGGTCACTTTTAAACAACTGTTGGAAATGCTTGCGGGATAGGTCGGCCCATGGCTTTGGGGGTTGTGGCAGAAAAGCAAGAAAACTGGTCAATTAGTTCTGTGATGGCTTGAGATGCCCTGCGTAATCTGGTCTTATCGAAGAAATATTTTGTCATCTTTTCGCCCTTGGTAGACCAATTCACTCCCGTTTGCAGTTTGAGCTTCCTTTCTTGAATTTTGTGATGGATATCAAGGTTGCATCTGGCTTCAACATAGGTATGGTATGTGAATTCATCACAGCGGATAAACTCCAGTCTGGATTGACAAACTTTCAGGCATTTTGTAAGGGCTTTTACCTTCCTTTTCCTGATAATAGAGAGGGCTAAACTCATTTTCTGGCTCTCCACATTGACAGCTTTGAGTTTAGCTAGAAACCACTCAGTCGGATTCTGACTATCCAGCCCTGCCCGAATCCAGGCTTGCTGAAGTCCTAGTTTGAAGGATGGCACTTTCAGCAATAAGCTGTTGATCTTAAACATGCCCCTGCCGCGACGCTGAGATTCGGGAAACTGTACTGAAAGAGAGATCGGGGCATGGTCAAATCCAAGAGGGATGGGCTCCTAGGGGAGCCTTCTAGAGAGTTGAACCAAATCCAGTGAAACATAAGCTCTGTCTAGGCATGCCAGGCATAGGTCCGCAAGTGTTCTGTTATTGGTCCAAGTGAATGAAAGGTTTGATGATTGGCCAAAGATTGGTACAACCTCAGTCAGATTGTGGTTCTGCATACATGAGAACCAATGATCCATCTCCTCAGGATTGGGGCTGTAAGAACCCAAGCCCCTTCTATCCTCTGGGGCTTCCACCATATTGAAGTCTCCAGAAATAATCTAGCTGTCAATAGAGGGTTGAGCTGTCTGTCTAGCATTAAGGATGCTCCAGAATTTTGCATGGTCAGCTGGTGTATTTGGCGCGTAAATGTTCACTAAGCCTATTGTGCCGGACTTGTTAGGGAGGGTGATTGAGAAAAATTGGATTCTGCTTGGAGCCAGATAGAATCAGCAGATAGGTAGGTTTGAAGGAAGGGAGAAAGTAGAATAGCTGTTCCTCCCTTTGTGCCCTCCGAAGTTGGTCTCCATATGCATTGCCCAGAGGTCACATGTGGTCTGTGAGGCTGTCTATTTTAATCTGGTCCAGTTTATGCTCCTACAGGAAGACAATGGCATTAGTTTGGAGGAAGGCTGCCAGCCAGTTTTTTATTTTAACCCTTTTTAGGGAAGCAACATCCGCCCCTAGGCCTCTAAGATTCCAGGAATGAAGATTAAGTATCATCAGGAGGCATAGGTAGGCTTGGACTTGGTGTCAAATTTGATGGCCTACTTTGTCGGAAGGAGAATTGAACCCTGCGGTCTCGAGGTCTGAAGGCTGTTACCCAGGCAAAGGAGAGTGGTGGTTTTAGTTTCGGGAAATTGATAGGGACTGAATCTCCACTCCTTTGGGGAAAAACCCCGAAGAAAAAAGTGACTTAATCTGTGGGTATCTGTTAGTCAAGGAACCATCGGAGGGGAGTGTACCAGAGGGGATGCAATCTGCGAGGTCAAAGGTTGGTAACAAATGCCTCTTTGGTTTCCCCGAGAAGTACTTTTCTTTTCCACAAAGCATCCAACACCTGCCAAGGTCTTTAGAGAGCACTTGGAAGAAAAAACATGGAGAGGAAGAGAAGAGAACCTGGGGGGGGGTCGGATGTTGGGCTGGGCTGACGGACTGCAAGTGGAGGATCAATGTTGTCATGTGGCTGACTGGCGTCCATGATTGATGGTGGGGAGACGGGGCTTGTATTGTTGATGGGGGGAGGGGAGATGTGCATGGTGGTGACTGCTACTGCTAGTTGATCATTGTCAGCACTGAAGTCATCTGGTGAGGAAACCGCATTGGCCCCTGAAGAGGCCGAAGAAGCCGTGTTTGTGTCTTTCACCCTGACCTTGTTGATGTAGTCCCTTGTCCTTTGCACCTCCATCCTGTGGTTTTCTTTGTCTATTTCCAGCTCCAGAATGCCGATAACAGTTGGAAGCCATTAACCAAGGTGTCTTGGTTCCTGATCTGAAGTGGGTGGCATCCCTTGGGTGCTGAGAGCCATTGATTGTAAGTCCATATTGCCCCTAGAGGAGGAGGCGTATTGTATATCTCTGCTTCTTCCATTAAGGCCAGCACCTGGGTAGATGGCCTGCAGCTTAATCCAGGATGAGGGTCAGAGTTCATCAGCAAAGAAAATCCTCTAGCAGCAAAGGCAAAGAAAAGATGGGAGAAGATTCAACAACACCTGCAATCCAACTGACGAGCCCCACTACCAAACGAGGTCCGCAAATAACTACAGGTATCTCATGCAATTTTTCCTTTGCTAAACTTTGCCTCAACACATGCTCATTTTCAAATCTGGATCTGCTCGGATGCTCTGCCTTGGAGACATTTGCAGCTCCCAAGGCTTCGTGCATCACATCGCTGATTTTCAGAAAAGGGACGATATGGAATGTGTTGAATCTCTATGGGTCAAGACCACGGATGTCAAACAATTCATGAGGGCAAGCCCGCCCAATAGCAGCCCGGAAATCCTGTTCAAATACAAGATTCAAGAATTTTTTGAGGCCTTCCTGCCCCACTATTTCTTGACCCCTTCAACCAGAATTTCTTGGGGGGCTTACCTGGAAGACCTCCTCTTGCATTGGGTCTTGGCTAGAGTCCAAGTTGGAGGGGGAATGTGGTCTGGGTCTGAATTGTAGGGAGTCCAAGAGATTCAGTGGCTCAACTGTTTGACCTCTAGATATCGCTGTTGGCTGTGGATGAATGGTTTGAATCCCATGAGCGAGGGTGGAGGTCGATGCTTGTGGCAGTCCATGACCCTGATTGTGCGTTGTGGCAGGGGGTGCCTGAGGAGATCTCTTCCGCTTTGCTGATGGGCAATCAAGCTTGATGTGGCCTAGTTGGCCGCAATTGAAGCAGGCAGAATAGGTAGTGTCTTCAATGAGCTGAATGGTGAAATAGTTGCCTTCCTCATCTATTGGAAGCCTCACATATTGCGGCAAGGCTTCCTCATTTGCCAAAGTGATTGGCTATGTCCGGTAAGTTTTGTAAATACTGATATGGAATGTATGGAACCGAAATGATTCTGGCGCCCCAGAGCTTCCCATTTCTATGGCCCATTTTAGATGACCACGGAAAGATATTTACGTTGAATCCCTTTCTGTGTGGGTTGAATGAAAGAGCTTGGTTGGCAGGTTCCTTGGATTTGAAGACTATTGAGTAAAATCCTCGGCCTTTGGCATGGCAGAATCTTTGTTTGATTTTGCCCGGGCCCCCAAGGTGTTTGATAGCCCAGTCACGGACATGGGCCCTGTCGACCATTTTCCCTAGAAAATGAATGAAAATACCATGCTCCTCCAAGTCGGCCACCCTCTTCTGGAGGTCTGGAACATTCAACATAATCAAGGGGTAATCTTTGTCCAACTCTTCCTGATGTACCTTTGTGCCGTTAGACCAATCCCCATCAGTCGGTTGTGGGTGAGGAATTTCCTCCGGATTGGAAGCGAGTCTCGGGATTTTGAAGAATGGCTGAATGGGGGAGATGGGACTTGAAGTGAAAGGGGGGGTGGGTGCTCTTACTGGAACATTGGTCGAGTACTGCCTGGAACGCGCCTGGTGGCCCTGGAAGAACCCAGTCTCCGTGGAGGGCTGGGGTCTCTTTTGCTGTACACTTCCGTTGGGGAATCGTGACTCCCTTGCCTCCTTGTGCTGAGCATAGAAGAAACCCGGGGCCATAATGAGAGTGAAAAAATGACTGAAGAGAAGGAACCCTGCTGCTAAACTTCACCCCCCAGGACTAAGAATAAGCCAGAGGCGAGCTAAGCTGGCGACGGTGGTAGTTAGAGAAGGAATAGACAATTTGGACACCTAGATGAACTAAGATTAGTGCTTAAACAAGAGGGTGGATTAGGGGTAAGTGAAGGAGGCGAGCCGAGGAACGGGGAAGAGTGGGAAGTGCTGAAGAGAGAGGGTCTAAGAAATAGAGAGGGCTCCAGTACATCCAGCTGAGGGTATTGAATGATTAAAGGAGATGAAAGAGGGAGACAGCCTAAGGGGATGAACTATGGAGAAAAAAACATAGATTGGATTTTAGAAAAACTCCTCCGTTGATGAACATAATGAAATGTAGCTTGATTGATGGGGAAGTCTGAAGAAAGGCGGTGCCATCGATCAGGAACCACGCTGATAGCAGGACAATATGATGAACTGCCATAACAAAGAGATGGAGAGAAAAAAAAACATATAAAAGAAAACATGATATGCCTATCTAACGAAAGCTGAGTTTGGGGGAAAGAGTATGTTGGTGTTTGCGAGGGTAGTCTCCTATTTTCCTTCCAAACAAATAACCAGAAATAAATAAATAAATGGAAAAATAAAAAAATACAACTGAGCAGAGAATCTGCTCCAGATTCCAGGGATCCAGGAATTACGCACCTGATCTGTGGGAACCCCGGGGAACCGTTCCCGCACGGGAGGGGAACCACTGCCCCTGCCTGACGGATGAACAAAATGAAGGCGGATGAAATCGCAGTTCATCCGCCAGCCAAAATGTGCGAGGCGCTGCCGCAACCTATCCTCCCTCGTGGGCCCAGCCTTTTCTCCCTCCAGGCGCTTATAGGATATAATTAAATAAGGGAGCAAGAGCGCTTTCCTACCTTAGAATAAGACATCCCCTACCTTTCTCCCTTTCACTATTCACTACTGTAGCCTAAAAACTAGGATAGAGTAGTTTGTACCCAAAATCTCTCCGTTGCTGTCTCGGCGTGTAGCTCGGGGTTCGGGAATCCTCACTCTCAGAGGCCCGATCCAAAAGAGAGGCCGCTCTCTAGGCTATCTCCTCCCCGACTCTTGGATTTTTCCCACCATTAAATCTGTTGATACAGCAAAAATCAAAGCTAAGGGGCTATCCCCAATAAACAATAGAGAAGGGTTCAAAAAACCCCCTTAAACAAACCCCCCGCGGGGGCATCCGCTGGGTAAAAGCTCCCTGGACACGTGGCGAGGCACGCGCAAGCGCGGCTGCACGTGTGGTTTACCCAACGGTCCGTCTAGTGTATGTCTGCTCCGCTGCCCAACGGTCCTAGGCGCGGGGCGCTCAGCCCGCTCGCACGTTGTTGCTCTGCCGCGCGTATGTGTCCTTTCCTCAAGTACAACAGTCAATGCAGGCCCTGCGCTCTCACCGCCACGGCGCGTGGCTGCGGGGGCCCAGCGCACATAGACCTTTCGCTTCTTAAGCTTATGGCGACTCTATCCCTGCTTGAGCGGGCCTCAATGGCGCCTCATAATGGGAATAAACAACAAAAACAAAATAACAAAACCCCACCCCCTACTTCTAAGATCTTCCTTGTCTTTTAGGGGGGTTTAGTGAGTTAGTATAGCCACCCTAGCCCTCCTAGATATTGCTGGTCCTCTCTTTCCGAGACCACTTCACTTTAAGAACTTGAAACCACAACAATAAAGAAATATATAAATGATCCTATGGATCTATGGCCTAAGAGGCCTTCTCACTCTTAGCCTTTAAAGAAGTTTCCTTCTCCTTAAGTAATGTACCACGTCATATAACTAGAGGGAGATATAATAAAAAAAAACTACTAAATTGCAATAAGCAAATATTTGGATGGGAACCCATCCGGGAAACCGGTCAAAGGGATTTTCCTCATCCTGTTTGACCGCTAGGTGGCGGTTATCATCCCTACAACCCCTAAGGGAATTTGAGCCTTTTCCTCCAATGAAATCCATAGAAAATCATTTAAATCGATCGCCGCAAGTGTCTAGCCTTGTAATTTGGTGCCGTTGATAACCTTAACCATAAATCACAAAATTTGGTGATAAATTATGATTAGGTGCTCCGTAATTGCTTGTAAATCCTCAGGTCAATCGAAGTTAAAAACCAATTTCAAACGCCGTTCTCCGTGGATCCGTCGCGTAGGAAGTCTGCTGTTTCCCTGGAAATTCTCCTAATGGTGATGCCCCTGGAGTCTTGGATCCTGCCACTTGATCTTGAACACCCGGAAGTCACCTCCAACTACCCATTTGCACCGTCGGTTGGCCACGCTCCGCTCTGAAGTCGTCCGTTCCGCCGTTGTTCCGATGTAACGTCCAACTGTTGTTGCGATATTTCATCGCTATACGATTCCTAATTCTAATTTGCCAAGTGCTGTCACCGTGTGGACCTACTGGATAAATGAAGGGGGAGAAAAGACAGATTGCAACCCGTCCTTACAGTCGCCCTCGTACAGTTCAAACAATTACAAGTTGTTGTACCAAATTGGTAGCCTACTATGTTGTCTTTGCAGCTTTCCTACTGTCGTTTTGACGCCAGAGTGCCACTCGATGCTTGTCTAAGACTTAATCCAATTCCTAAGTGCTTCACCAGCGGTTCCCAAATAACTAACAACTTGTGATAACTTGGCAATACAATGCCGAAACTACCTGGCTAAGGATAAAAAACGATCCGAAAATAAAATTGTACCCATTTATGCATCTACAGAAGTGAAGAGAGAACAAGAAAACAATGACTCAGCTGAGAATGGTTTTCCAACAGCTTCACTTGGCTCCAGAATGTTGCTTTGTGAAGCCACTGGTCAAATGTGTGGTCGCTCACAGATTTGATTGCTTGTGTTTTCAAGTCCCTCTCTGGAGTTGGGAACATGTTTGTATTCCTCACAAGTGGATCTGAATTCCAGATCTCCAACCATCTGATTTTTGTTGCATTATCCATCATTGAAATAGATAGGCGATGCAATTTCTCTTGGGTCATTTTGGGTTTGGATCCATACTTGTCGTAGTGCACTTTCACTTGATCAAGAAACTCCGTGCTGAGACTTGGATCTGCTATGCGAATTTGCTTGTCGAACGCACTCATTAGGTTCTTCCTGTGGTTATTCATCTCGAATCTCATTGCGTCCTCAACCCTTGTGGCAGACCACTCATCCTCTGTGTGGGTTGCATAGTATTTGGCTTTTGCCTTTAAGCCTGTCTCCGCTATTTCTTGCTGCATACATTCGCAATGGAACCATCAAATACTGTAAATTCTTTAAACAAACCAGTCTGAAATCAAATACTAGTGAGTAGGCATACCGTGTACATGTAGTCAAGAAATGCCTCCCTTGTCAAGCTATACCATGTGCTGGTCTTCTTCTCAGCACATCTCTTCATCTGCAGAGGACTTAACACGTTCGCAAAGGAATCAAGTGGCATCAACCCAATCTTTTGAACACGGAAAAAGGTGTGACAAAGATTGGTGGTGACGTGGGATGTTTCGTTTGACCTGAAAATAATCCATACACATGTAAGACAAACATAGGCAATCCAGAAGCAAAGAATCCATGCAAAACGCAATGTAAAATCTTACTTGTTGATGTCGTGCATTGCTGTCAAAAGCTGTAAACTGTAGCAACTGTGAAGGACATGAGGTCTCCCATGCTGCCC
This sequence comes from Takakia lepidozioides, assembly GCA_030704615.1. Taxonomy (NCBI): domain Eukaryota; kingdom Viridiplantae; phylum Streptophyta; class Takakiopsida; order Takakiales; family Takakiaceae; genus Takakia; species Takakia lepidozioides. The sequence goes on along the minus strand of CM060731.1, from coordinate 88,388,166 downwards.
GTGAAACTGTAGAAAATTAGGATTTCAACTCAGATTAGGGATGTGATCAGGGAATGGATTCTCTGGGAACAACAATATTTACTAAACATCTACAATAAACTTAATAAAATCATTGAAATTTGTTTTCATAGTGAATTTGTATTCAATTTAAATAAATAAATCAATCAATATATATGTTATTCCTGGACTTTGGAAAGTCTAGATTTACTTAAAATCGAGTTCTTTAAATTCAACCGTGCTACTTTAAACATCTTGTCAAGAATGAGATCTTGTACATCTCCCTCCATCTGGATACGCTCGACCCAGTCATGCACATCTTCACTTTCTCTACTAGCAAAGGGTGCAATAATCTCTTTTGGACTCGTCATTACCTTACTACCTTGAACGTTCTATTGTAAGCAACTTTCAACTATGGACTTAATCTATAACTACTACTTCAATTAAGACTTCATAATGTTGTCCACGATACCATTCCCACAGCCCATTCCTCAACATTTCCACTCTTCCTCCCCACGTCACTTCCCTAGCCATGGTATTCACCTTCTGTCATCTATCATCCTCTCTAACCCACAAAGCAATGTTGCTTCTACCACCTGCATGGATTACCCTAAGACAGAGATCCCCATCATATAACCTCCAAGCAGGATTGAAAAAATATAGATGTGGTTGTGCCTGTGCGTCAGCAGCTCTTCTAGTAAAACAAATTAGGATATCTCCGGCTATGCTGAGTGGACTCGCGCCCGCCCACATGGAAACACCTGCCAATGCGTCCAGTGAATCAATAAACATGTCAATGGCACAGAAGAATATATATGCAGATCTCAATTGCAGTTGTCTCTAACCTGTGTTGGTTGTGATCCTCTTCTGCAGCCTCCGTCTGTTGTTGCTTCTTGTTCTTCTGGGGTGTGGGGTCCTTTTCCGTTGAACCTTCGTCTGCTCTACCGCTTGTTTCTCCATGAGCATAGGTGTAAGAGTTTAGCAATTCGGGGATCTCCAATACATGGGGTTACAGGTCTTGCATAAGCAGTCCCTGTGGGTGACAGATGCAGTTGGTGTAATTTAGGAGGCAGCATCGGTGTAGCTTCATTGAATAATTTTTAGATGTAATCATCTTCCCTACATTTGGTAAGTGCAGTTATAGTCGGAGCCAACTATAACTGAGGGGATTGACTTCTTCAGAACGGAGAGGTCATTCCAATTCATTGAGTCGGAAGTAGTGCCAGGTGGGAGGGAGTTCAGAGAGGAAGGCGAGTATGCCTCCGTTGAGACCCGCCTTATCACTACAAGTATGGTCTGCGCCGACTATATCATGGAGCCCACAGTAACCCAAAAAACCATGCTGAGTTTTAAGGTAGGTCATTATGTCATGAATTTCAATAAGGTCGATGGTCACATGAAGGTCTCGTTCTGTGCATTTTGCAGCGTGACAGATCGCGAAAATGTGTCGAACGAGCTTCCGCACAAACTATTCTACTTCCAGAAGTGCGCAACTACACCTGTTGAGTAGTACCAATCAGCTCTTCCAATGGACGTCTACGAGAAGTGCTTGAACAAGCGGGATGGGAACTGGATGACTATGCCGCGGGACGCCCTCATAGAGTATATGGGTCAGGAGGGATTCCGTAGAATTAGAAACGCTTGCTTGGATGCCCATACCCACCTGTCTGCCACCGCTGAGAACACCGAGCTCATCCGGAAGAAACTTGCTAGCGAAGGAACTGGCTTTTTTTTTGAGATAACCACGCATTACAAGTCACTTGCCGTTAGTCAGAAGCCGGAAATGACTCTCGAGAAGTTGCAGATGCTTGCCAGGAGGTTAGCCCGAAGGAGAAGGTTTTATGGTTGAAGCTGTGGAATTCTAACTCCACAACCCGGAAAAATGGGAAATTTTCCCATGCTCCCACAGATGTGGTGTTCGGCTTGTGGTACGACAAAATGACATGGTGGTTCTAGGTAAGATCCATGCAATATTGGTGGTGGCTTCATGTTTGAGTTATTGTTGCAATCTATCATCTCTAACAATTGACGTGGACTCGCAGCAAAAGGAGGAAACAGAGCGGTAGTTGGCCATGCTGGTTCAGAAAGGGTTCCTGCAGCTGCCAACCAAGAGGCTCCCATGCTCAAGACCCTTTCTGTCTGGGTGGACGATTTCCGCATCAAGTACTGGAAGGAGTTGTTCTAGTGCGAGATGAAGGATGGGCCTGCCCGAAGTTGGCCGATTACCGAGCAGCCTGATGGATCTTTACCAGCTCGCAGGCTCGTGTACAGGTACATTATTCTCATTGCAATTCCGCTCTGGCTTCGCATATGGCATACAACAAATGGGTTGTAGGAACTAAAGGGAGAACGTTAATCTGTAGGAAAATTTGCACGTTATAGTCGAGAGATATTCCGATAGTCGGCAGTCTTGGTCTTGGTCGTGGTCGGCGCCGACTACTGGGCTCAAACTTGGTAGTCATAGTCGGCAACGACTATAGGATGGGGCTGGGGTAGCCATGGGGTATAGTCGGCAACGACTTTAGGAAACGGGCGTGTCTTATCCACTCGAACCCAAAGTTGGGATTCGTAGTCGCCACCGACTGACACAGGTTTTGGCCTGTTGGGTGTCATAGTCGGTGCCGACTATTGCAAGTGGGCAGTGACTACGGCCCGGACATTTACAAACTTACTCATAGTCGGCAACGACTATAGAGTGGGTCTGGGGTAGCCATGCGGTGTAGTCTATAGCCACCTTCGGATAGGGCCCCGGTCGGAGGCTGGCTAACCCGCAGTTGGGAGTCGTAGTCGCCACCGACTATAACACAGGCTTTGGCCGAGTGCCATCTTTCACGAGAATGCTTTCCGCTCGCGGGGGCGGAGCTCAGCCCCTCTTGCCATTATCGTTGCCAAACTTCGTAACCATGACTTATTTCTAGGGTTCCCCTATATTTGTTATCCTTTATGTCTTATCTTATATTTTCTCTAGCGGGCCCGCTACTCTGCCAAGGTCTCTACTTTTAGCCACGGTCGCCGCCATGGCTCTTGCTCTCGTCTCTCATGCTGCTGCGAGGAGGTCTCCTCGTTCTCTCCGGCGCCCAGCCAACACGCCTTACAGGATTATGAAGGTGCTTATTTTTAGCTTCTTATTGATGCTTTCTGAGGGGTCTTTGCTCCCCAACTCTTCTCTCAAGAAGCTCGTTATCTACACCACTACCATCGGCTGCTCCGTGTGGAGCACAGCTTATCAGATCTCTATCTGTCGGCCCTGCTACTCTCCTGTAGGCTACCGCTCCAGCGCCACCCACCACAGCCACCTCGGCTCAGTTCCCCGGCTTACTGACTACGATGGTGACCCGCTATGTTCTTGGAAGTTCTACCACCCCCCCTCGCTGTATCAGGAAAGACGTTACAAGGCAAATGGAATATCTACGTATGCCCATCACCATTCCCATATTACCCCGACTGAGGGAGTTTCTTGGTGTAAGATCACGATTTTCTCAGGACACCCCTGCTTTAGCGGTGGTACTGCTGATATCCCTCTGAGAAAGGATCTCAAGACCCTCAATGCGTGTGCAAGCCAAGGTGCGCTGTAGAAAGGCAAAGAGGTCCACGATGACATCTTCAAAGCTGGATTTGTGCCGGACACCATCTGGAAAACACCCCTGTTGACATGTATGCCAAATTCGGGAGTATAGAGGATGCACGTCACGTGTTTGACAATATGGCACAACAAGTCGTGGTCTCCTGGAATGCAATGATCGGAGGATATGCTCAACAAGGGTGCAGTAGCGAGGCTTTCAAGACCTATGAGCAAATGCTACGGGAAGGGATCACACCCAACAGGGTGACGTTCATTTGCACCGTCGATGCCTGTGCCAGTCTAGGAGCCCTGGGGAAAGATGGTATTCTTCGAAAGAATGCCATGGCTTTCTATGTCTGCTCAGAGCACACAACCCTGGCAGTTCAACTCCAGCATTACTACTACCAATGTGCAGTACTCCCAACTGGCTACGACTTTACAAATGCACTGGCTCCACAAGTGCTTTCCCAGCGTCTCAAATCAGCCTCAGTATGTCAAGTACAAGGGAGGCAGCTCCAGTGATCGACAAAGGTGCTATCGCATACAGTCTCAACCCCAAGGCCTGCAGCAGCCTTGATGCTCGGGAGGAGAGCAAGCGTCTTCCTGTGAGCTGCAACAAAGCTGTTTCCGGGCTCCCTTGGCATCTACTCATCACCATAAATTGTGGAGACAACCAAGCAACATCACCACCATTCAATCAGGTGCCCCCCTCTCAGATTTCCAACAGTACTATGGTTGATAAGCTGAGATATAGGTGGTCACTGCTGGAGTTAAGGAGTGACTCAAGTCCCAATTACCCCACCTCGAATGAATCAGATGAAACGCCACCTATGCAATTGGCTACACTTTTATTTACAGATGTGCAGAACCTTCTCTCAATTCCAAACAAGGTGGACTCTAAGCCCAGCTTTGAGATGACCCAGGGCCTCTCGCACATGAACATTCCCTGTCCCCAGTGAAAGAGGCCCTGAAAGTTACTAAGACCTACAACAACTTAGGGCAGGTGTTGTATGCTCACCGGCAATCTCTTACCACCTAGGCCAGCCATGGCCAAGACACCAGCATTGCAGGCCCTGGCCCAGGAGCTCTGGAACAGGCGGGCAAGCAGCTCCATGAAGATATTATTAAAGCTGGATTTCAGTCAGAGGTCTCATCGGGGAATGCCCTTGTCACCATGTACTGCAAGTGCAGGAGTGTGGTGGATGCATGCCATGTGTTTGACAAAATGCTTATGCGAGACGTGATTTTTTGGAATGCGATGATTTGGTCATCTGAATTGGCTGAGATGCCGGGGCAACCACCTGCTGCTCTATCCCTCCAGCAACTGGCGCTTATAAGGCTGGGATCTGCTGATGTGGCAGCAACAGTTAGGCTGACTCCGAAAACCCAGGTCCCAGAGAGCCATGAGGAGTTCTATGATGCAATAATGGCAGAAGACCCTATGAAAGAGGAGGACGAGAGTGAAGAGAATGATCAACTGGTTCCAAGATATCCTCCTACGACAACAAACGGGAAGTTCAAGGTAGTTTCATGGAGTATCATGTTGGGCCTTTCCAGAAGCAGGGCAGCACTTGAGCTGGATTGGAGCAAGCCAGCCACTTCTCTCATATGGTACGATGTGAAGCTCTTTGCTTATGAGTTCAACCTGTTCCTGCATATGGGTGAGTGTGCGAGCCTGGCAGCCCTGGAAAAGGGAAAAGAAATCCATGATGACATTGTCAAAGCTGGAATTTTACCAGATGTCATACTGAAGTCTGCCCTGGTGGACTTGAACAATATGGCTCTCTCTCTCAAGCAGCGCAGCATTGTGGTAACCATTTCAAGCATCTGACCCCTCAACCACTCTAGTTCGTTCAACCCTCTCGCCTGCCACATGTCTCTCCACATTCAGTCCGAAGGATGTTGTTTCAAGCTGGCCCCTTTTGGCTTCGGGGCACCCCATGGGGCGAATCTCCCTCGCGGTCGCCTTCTAATTCAGTACCTCAGATGTGATGCCCTGGCTGGTGGATTGGGTGCAAAGTCCAACACACACGTTAAGGCTGTTCTCAGTGCAGTACTTGGTGGAATGAGTCCCTACCCTTCATTTTGCAGGTCTGGCTTGTATGTGCACACTCATGCAGCGGAAAGCTCCTGGAATAATGAGTCTGGACAGATATACATGATGGCATGCCATGCGGGTGCAAAGAGCGATATGGGTGGTGCTTGCGATATCAAAATCTGCCCTCACATTCGAGCAGCTTTCTATCTCAAGAAATGCAGCATTGTGGAAGACTCCATCTCCATCATCTGGCCTCTCAACCACTCTAGTTCTTCTGATCCTCTCTCCTTCCACATGTTTCCCCACTACCAGGATGTACCAGCCAGCGTCCAAAAACAGCTTCAGCACAAGTACGACATCAGTAGGGAGGCAGGTGCAGTGATGGAAAGAGATCTTTCAGCTGAATCATTCCGGCTTCCACAGCAGAAGCAACAGTCCTCACAAGCCCACGCCCACAACCAACACAAGGTCCTACCTGAATCACAAACTCTCTGGGCGCACCACAAAGGCAGTATGTACCCTCTCATAACTACTCCTCTACCCCCACCTACCTTACTCTCAGGTACCCCTCCACTCGTTCATCAATTTGTTTACTGCCTGGACATGCTCAATTGTGTTTGGCATATATGTATCCCTCCCATACAGAGCCCCTTCTATGGCCAGGTCACATCACGCACAGACTCTCCGCATACAGATCATGACACCCTACAACATTGCGGGTCAGATCTGGAACTCTACTTCTGCAACTCCCTGGAACTCTACTTCCTTGTACTGAACCGTAGAATACTGAAATTTCGCCAGCCGTATACTACTTTGATATCAGCAGAGTCTCGACTGACTTTGAAATGTCTGCAGACGTGGTATTATTTGTTCAAGGGTCAGTCACGAATAGGTCTGAAAGCTCCATCTGAATGTTGTCACTATTTCATATCCACCAGCCTGGGGGGTGAACCTCACAAGGAGGACTGATACCATAATTCACTGCAATCCCGGCAGATGAAGGGCCATGCAAGGAATAGTTCCTGCCTTCCGCCAAGCACATGTATAACACCGGCGCTACGGGATCCTCTCCACCCACAATGCTGCTGCGAAGAGTTACCTCTACATCTTGCTCCTACAACATCTCCCGATTATGCGTCACTCGGCACTACACAGCTTGTTTGTCTTTTACATGTGAAGATGCTAGGGTGGGACTCTCAAGTCATATTCTTTGATTATAATATTTTTTTCTACCCAGCTGGGGTACATTCACTTCTGGCTGACACCCAGAGCAATATCCTCACACTATTTCCTCATACCTCAACACTACTCACACTTTCCATTACTTATACTCCAATACTATTCTCAATCAAATCTTACATTCCCTGTACTTTAGTACTACTCGACCACAATTTGTACTCAGCTCATGTGTTGATATTACCCTCATACAAAATTCCCATTGCTCATATATCTGTACTGTTTTCAAACAAATCTTATATTGCTCATTACAACCCTTACCCCAAGTATATTGTTGATTTTTATTCTCACATTCGACACCCCCGAGCCATTCATATATGAAACGGCGATATAATATATGACCATGCATGGATCTACATACCATAAATCAGATCTTAATACTTTTAAAATATTGTTTGGACACAATCTCTATAATGCTTATATCCCGGTATCACTTCTAAACAAATTGTGTTCATCCATAGACAGCTACCATGTTTTTATTTCTTACTCCTACAGTCACCACCCCCTTTCCATCTCTACACACAAAATATATATAACTGCTGCATATCATATGGCCATGAGAAGGCCTATTTATTCCAAACCATATCCTATTCCTCAGAACACCCCATGAAGGCACCCTATCTATTATGCTTGTACTCTGGTGACAGACCCACTGTTATTTCCGATACTACACTCCACGCTCCCATCCATCTCCTATCTATTATGCTTGTACTCCGGTGACAGACCCACTGATATTTCTGATACTACACTCCACACTCCCATCCATCTCGTCCTCTACAATCATTCATCCCCCACACCCTTATACCCAATACCCAATATCTTCATTAAAAATCCGCCACTAACACAACCCCTACCCACTTCAAAGTTATGGTATTCTTACAACCCCATGCCCAATTATTCCCAATATATACCTCCCATAATTAAATCTATATTCCCCACCCACCATACACTCATATTAAATTTTTACCAACCCCACCATATGAGCTCCCGCACAACAAACCCCTTCCATGGCCACCGGACGAATCCACACACTAATCTAAACATAATAAAATCCCCCCCACACACACAAGCAACCAGCTCCACTCGTACCCACTACGTTACCACCAAATCCATCCCCCTCATACACCTTTTTTACAGCTACCCCCCACGCACCCCTACCCCCCGTTCCCTCAAAATCCAACTTATAACCTCCAACACCCCCTAGATCCCACAATCCCCCACACACCTCCTCTTCCCAACAAGCACACGCACTCAACATACTTACTTGGAATGTAGGATCACTTGCCACCAGCATTCAAAGCCTTATCCATCTCACCGATTCTACACCCCCGCATATCATCATATTACAAGAAACTAAACTCAACACACACAACCCCAATAGTTCCTATATCAACAAACTGCTTCCAGCCTACTATATGTTGTATGGTAACTCATTCAGAGCTGCACAGTGCCTAACTAGACACTCCGCGCCATACCATCCTACCCGGGGCGGGGTGGTTTTTGGTATCCTCCGCACCCATCACTCCCCTTGCACCACGGCCAAAATACCTGTTGCTCTCCCCCTCCGATCACACCTTCAAATCATCAAACTACACCTCCCCGCGCTCCCCCCCCATTATCCTTATACACTTGTACATGCCCTCACACGCCGAAGATCTCCCCCTGATCCCTGATATCCTACTCACCATCTCCAACACACTAACCCACTCCTCCATCCACTCCCAACACTACATTCTAGCAGACGATTTCAACAAGGACACTGCCCTCATGGGTCACACATACAACAGTATACACAAAACTCCATCCCCCGCAGACCAGGAATGGGCCAAATTCACTCAATCACACCACCTCCGTTATATACCCGCCGATCACCATTATTCCAGACAAGGTGGACTCAACTACTCATCCTTAAGCCTTGTTGACGGCTTCTACCTCAAGACACAAAATGACATCCCAACGTACCTTAACAGTCATGTGCACATTAATAGTTTATGCAACTCAGACCATTATCCCGTTAACCATCCCACCATCCCTCATCCCCTTTACACCTATTCCACCCATACATGTTCCACCGCCGCAATCTAGAATTTTATCCCCACTCCCCCACAATAACATAGTCACCTTCCTAAAGCATTTCCAACCAACATCCTCACACCTTATGCTAAAACTCTCCGACATACTCTCCGAAGCAAACCTCGCGCAATCCCCTGACAAAGCCTGGATCAAAGCCAAGATCATACTCACAACTTCAATGAAAGAAATGACCAAAAGTGTCATTGCCACCTGCTCTGCCCCTCCTGAAATCCCACAAACTACATGCTCAAACCAAAATGGTGGCTACCTTACCCGTACTAAAAAACGTACATGGACATCACATCTTAACACTTACCACATGATCAGACGCACCCTCACTATTATACCTACCACTACCCCCATACACCCGGGGAATAACTGGACATCGGATCCACGTATCACTTGCCTAAATACCCTAACAACATGTCAAGCACTTATGCCTCCACCTGCCAATCCCTAAGATATTCCTAACTGGATAGCTGCTCTTTCCAAAGTTGGAAGAGATGCAAAAAATGTCGCTTACAGTATTACCAAACAAAAAGCCGCCGCCAATCACAAAAAAATTGTCTCCTCTTTTAACCAACTGCTACGCGACCATCCCAAAAAAGCTCACAAAGCCATCTTTAACCTTGCCCTCAACCCACCCATCGATTGTCTCAAACACAGGCATGGCCACCTGCTAACCAATCCAACGGACATCAACCAAGAAATATGGTCACAAGCATCCTCAACCTACACACCCACAGTTACAAACTGTTTATATCCCAATCTTCACACTGCCAACTGTATGTGTAAAGCTAAACATTATCCATGGCATGATATAATGGCTTCTCGATTGACAACAGAGGATCCCCAACGGACCGCATTCTAGACTTATTCACAATAGATCTCTACGAATCATATCTCAAAAAACTATCTAAATTTAAAGCCCCGGGCCCCGATCTTATATCAAATGCCATACTTCAAGCATTGGACCCTCAACTTCATCACCTCCTTTTAAAAAAATTTCAACTATGTTACAAATTGAAACGAATTCCACACTCCTAGAAGCATAGCCGCACCATTTTACTCTTTAAAAAAGGTGACCCTACATATCTCAGTAATTACAGGCCCATAGCACTGGCCAACACCATATACAAGCTATTCACCAGCACGCTCACCACAATGCTCTCAAGCTATGGTGAACAACACCAAATTCTTAGTGACCCCCAAGAAGGATTCCGAGCTACGCGTAGTACAACAAGACAAATACAATATCACTACAACACACCCTATGTAATTTCGACGATTTAGTTTGATGCTGGCGTTGACTGTAGTCACTTTCGACTGTTCCAACCATTTTGCAGTCAAAATTTATATTAAAATATTCGAGGTGCTAGACAACCGCGAAAATTTTGACTGTAGTGAGAGATTTTGACTACCTAAAATGAGCTGACTGAGACAACCAGTTAAGCAATGGCACGTGTAATCACAATATATAAACTATATATAGCAATATATACGTGGATAATAAGAAATAAAAACATTTAACTATTTTTTCACTAACCCAACACATTAATAGTAAACTAATCGTGTGCTGGTTAAGGTTAGGGAAACAAAACAACTGAATTATCTGAACGAATGATAAACAAACGCCTTGTTGGCAGCTATTGGATGAACGTATGAAATGTTAGTGAAACAGAACAACTGAATTATCTGAACGAATGATAAACAAACGCCTTGCTGGCAGCTGTTGGATGAACGTATGAAATATAATTTGTGTGCACTGAATGAACATGAATGAACGATAAAACAAACGCCTTGCTGACAACTATTGGATGAACGGAAAACTAAATGGATGGATTGATGGATTGATGGAAAACCCAAAATCCATCCATCTATGATACATTCATCCAATTAATTCATTTAGGATTGCGGGATTGCGTTCAGCGATGAGTAAGTTATGGGACTTGATCGTTTTGCTGTGTTTGCGTGGGAGGATCTGCAGGATATGCATAGCTTGGGTGGACAACCGCAATCGCAAGGTGTGGCTTTTCTTAATGTACGATGTGAAGATGTTTGTCCATCCTGCAAATGTGGGCTCTTAGTACCATGATTTGGTATTCTTCCTGATGTTTACAAGGTTCTTGGGAGAGTCGGCTTGATCTTAGCAGACCGTGTTTCAATCTCCGCCCGCTCAGCTACATCGTGGTGGTTCTCGCAAACCAATCCTCTCGCAGACCAATCCGACATTACCTGACTACAGACACAAGCAGCACACACAAGAGGTGGTCAGTCAAATCCTCGATGGGTCATGACTCAAGGTCGAGGACAATGTGGTGAGGGCACCTTCTTCGACCTCTTCAGCCTGTTTTGCCCGCTCATCAGACTCGGCCCTGAATTTGCAGCACGGTGAAGAAGTTTGTCCATCCTGTAAATGTGGGCTGTTGGCTCCTGTTAGTACCATGATTTGGTATTCTTCCTGATATTTACAAGGTTCTTGGGAGAGAGCTTGGTCTTAGCAGGCCGTGTTTCAATCTGTCGCGCACCTCACTTCGGTAAACTCCCCTTCAAGTCATAGTTACCCGCTTTGATGCGCGCGCCTGACTCCCAACCTGGCCGTCGGGCCAACTTGGAGCTTCGGCTGCTCACCGGGACATAACGGTCCCACTTCGCTCCCCCACTAAACCCTCCACCTATTTGGGCCTAGTGGAATTCCCTTTGGTAGATGGCAGTCCAGAACAGCTCCCTACTCTTTGGTCGCTTTCCGGCTCGCTCGCTTACTCACTAGTTTTTGGTCACCAACGGGCTTGCACCGTTCTCGGGGTTACTACTCCCTATATATACTTCTGTAGCTGTCCGCGGGGGTTTCACAACCAGCCATGCCATTTTATGGCGAACCACCACACGAAAACCTCGACTCCCGGTGATGAGTCGCGGTGAGTCTTGGCCCACTCACCACGGCCCCTATGGACCGTGATGAGTCCCAAGACTCCCCACGACTCCCACCACGAGGTCTCCGCCCCCATGGTGAGTCATATGCCACCCCCACTAAGTCCCGCTAAGCTACCACCACCCCTTGTGGAGCCACCCCCACCGCAACCCGGTGTGCGGGGCTCCACCTAGTGAGCGCCTCCGCCTCCTTGAGTGCCTTGGGCACTCAAGGGTGCGTCAGCCCCCCATACCTATCGCTGCCGCTGCCCCCACCACAGGGGCAGCCCCTCATGTGTCCCGACCCCCCTGCTCTCAAGGAAAGGGGGCGCGACACAATCTCTGCCTGCTTAGCTGCACCGTGGTGGTTCTCACAAACCAATCCGACAGTTCCTGACGATGGACACAAGCAGTACACACAAGAGGTTCTTTGGATTGATGGTCTGTCAAATCCTCCATGGGTCATGACACAAGGTCAAGGTCGACAATGTGGTGAGGGCACCTTCTTCTTCAACCTATTTCTGCCTGTTTTACCCTCTCATCAGACTCGGCCCTGAGATGCATATTGCATTCTGTAAGTTAGCTCGTTGGGTGGATCTGTGGTGGTTAGGAGTGACTTTGACAAGTTACTGCCGATGTGGTAGCAGGAAAGTATCCAAAAACAGCTTCTGGAAGAGGATCAAGAGAGGGAGTCCACAATGCCTCTTCTGCTGGGCATGTGAAGATGCTTTGTGAGGTAGGCAGACTGACAGAGGCTCTACAGACTTTAAACCAACGAGGCATTTCAGCAGACTGAGATACATATGTCTTTCTCTTGCTTAAGTGCATCAAGATGAAAGGTTTGGAAGCTGGAATCAGGTGCACACTCACATTATCCAAAGTGGATTCATGCCAAATGTTTTTCTACTCAACACCCTCAAGTCAACATGTATGTTAAGTGTGGGAGCATCGTGGATGCTCACCAAGTTTTCCACAGAGTGCCTCAACGATCATTGATCACGTGGAATATAATGTTGGCAGGATTTACCAAGGATGGATGTGGTAGGAATGCTTTGGAGACCTATGAGCAACTGCTGCACGAGGGGTGAAGCCCAACCACATCAAATTTGTTTGTACTGTTTGCAATGCGTGTGCAAGGCTGGAGAGCTCTGGGAAAGGGGAAAGAGGTCCATGGTGACATCGTCAAAGCTGGATTTGTACCAGATGTCATTCTGAGCCCTGCCCTGGTGGACATGTATGCCAAATGTGGGTGCATTGAGGATGCAAGCGAGTGTTCAACAGTATGGCTGAACGAGATGTGGTGTCATGGAACGCGATGCTTGCAGGCTTTCTTCCTTATGCACTCATGCAAGAGACAGAGCTAAGTATCTGAATCTGTTGAATTGTTTCCTTGGTTTATAGGGGGCAGGGCAAAGAATCATAGGTAATTTTGTGCTTGAAGCGAATCTCCGTTTGAAGTGTAAGGGCGTCATGGATTTCATTTTTTCTGAACTGAGAGCATGTATGGTAGGGCTGAACATTGCGGTGCTTGGTGTTTAGAAGAGACTAGTCCATTGTGGCATGTGTGGGGTGAGCACTGAAAGCTAAAGTCAATGGATAGTGAGAGAGAACCTTTCGGTTCAGAAACTCTCAAGGTGTACAAAGTATCTAAATTAGCGATGGCTAGAAGTACAATTCATAAGTCCTCGTTGACATGACACTAAGATTATTGTGTATATAAATCAGCAAAGGTAGGGTGTCGATTTGTACTAGAAAGCAGTGTGGAGTGCTTAGTTTATCGGTATGGTATGAAGTCGAGCTGAACTGATCCATAGTTTCAGATGTAGGTTGACGATATGATCTGATCGTGGAAGGTATAGGAAGCTGAACGCCCTCTTGCATGAATCTGAACCCACATTCTATCCATGCTCTTTCAGCTATTCATGCCAAGAGAGTGCATGCCAGTTGTCCTTCTGAACTCTGCCCTGGTGGACTGTGGGTACATCAAGCCTAATGCGAAGGGAGAGTTCGACAATATGGCTAAACGAGATGTGGTGTTTTGGAGTGCCATGATTACAAGATATGTGCAGCATGGGTATGGGATTAAGGCTTTGGAAACCTAAGAGCAAATGATGTGGGAAGGGATGAAGCCAGACCAGGTCATATTCATTTGTGTTTGTAATATGCATATGCGAGCCTAGCAGCCCTGGGAAGGGGCAAAGAGGTTCATGGTGACATTATCAAAGCTGGAATTGTACCAGATGTCATTCTGAACATTCCCTTGGTGTACATCTACGGCAAATGTGAGCCTGGCAGCCCTAAAAAGGGCACAAAAGCCCATGGTGACATCTTTAAAGCTGGAATTGTATCACTAGATGTCATTCTAAACACTGTCTTAGTGGATATGTTTGTGGAGGCAGCCTTGGATCAAGTGGATGTCACTTTGGGTGACATCACTACAATAGATCGCGGTATTTATGACTGTATATATGACTATTCTGCAGTCATAAACGGTACATATGACTTCTATGACTGTAAGTCGTGCAAACCAAGTCAATACAATGAGTACAGGATGGTACGGTCCGGATGATTACAGTCATATGAACCAAGTGCTATCTCTCACTGCAGTCATATATACCATACTGCAGCCGCCGCTGCCGCGCCACATGGCGAGGCGCAATTGATTTAAAAAATTAAATTAAATTAAAAAACTTAAAAAATAAAAATATATGTCAAATGCCGCGTCGCACCGCATTGTGCTACGTGGCATAATGCATTTTATAATAATGAAAAAACCACGTGGCAATCCATCTAGGGTACCATGTGCTATCCCTAGCTCGTCTATTAACCCTAGGGCCATCTTATCCATTTGATTGTACTTAGAGGAGTTTGAACCTGCAACCTCTTTACTATAAGAATTATAGTTCACTACCTGTTAACCAATACACCCATTAGTCATTCATATGATTATACGGTGTTTTAATTGTATTATACACACCAAATTACAAAATCCCCAGTAGTCATCATGACTATGTAACCTCATCCATGTACACTGTAGTCATGGAAATGACTATGAATGATGAGCTAAATCTGGTCAATTGCCGTTGACCAGCCTTCCGCCCATTCAGCCATGTAGTCATACAGACGACTATTTAGATAGTCATTCATACGATTACAGTCGTATGAACGACTGCGGGAGGTCAATTTCATATAAAAACATGGTGCAGTCATGGTCAAAGTCATGAAAACCATGACTACCACGGTTTGGCAGTCATAACTACCGCGATCTGTTGTAGTGCATGGTAGTTGGCACCACCATTCTCAAGAACTACAAGTTCCTGAATTCATTCTCGAAATGATTTCTGATGTTCTCTTGACATGTCTACAATAGTGCTTTACCTAGCTGCACATCAGATTTTCCTTACCCAATGACTTCACTTGGGCAGTGATCTATGGATATAGCAACGTGGCCCTCATCTTGGTCATCTGTAGAATGTGGCCAAAACTTGTTTAAAAAACACTCTTGATATAAACCAGTTTTGAGCCATCCAAATGTTTTTGGATCCTGCCATGTATTTGTATTCTATGTTTTATTGTATTTATAATATATTTTCAATGCAGTGCAGCGAATCAATAAATTTAAATAGAAAACCCACTAATTCACATTTATATAGATATAAAATGAAAAATAAATGAAAAAACAAAATAACAGTAATAAATAAAAACAATAAAACCAAACATTAAACAAAAAGCCTTATATACATTTATATATTTAGATATAAACCATATTTTATATTTATGTATATATATACTAGGTACACGTCATGTATCCATGTCATACTACAGTAAAACCATTTTACTACACATCATGCATCCATGTCATAATGAAGGTTAAACCACTTTACTACACGTTATAGCCACGTCTCATCCACGTCATATTGTGGTACAATCACTTTATTACACGTCACCCCCTAGGTATTACTGTCACATTTCACTGTCAGAACCTGACATCTGGATTTGACTGGTTGACTGAAACGACTCGACCTTTGTCACGCAGGTTCGACTATGGAGGTTGGGAGTAAAAATGTCGCAAATGACTAAAAAATGAGTCAAATACAGAGTCGAAAAGCCAAGCTTGTATTGTAGTGCATGTTCTATCCGCCCTCGAAGACGCTAAACTTACAAAGCAAGACATATCTCTCTTATATATCGACTTTAAAAATGTCTTCGCCTCCTCATGCTAGGTTACTCGCTATCATGCTTGATCTTGGATACCCCACTGATGCCGTCCAACTTATAGGAAACATCTACACAAACAGTACCACTGAATACTTTGGTGCCTACTATGGCTTCACCCCGCCTATCTCCATCCTCCGAGGAACCATCCAAGGAGACACCGTAAGTCCTTACCTATTCATTATCTTCCTAGAACCCCTACTCCGATGGCTAGCTCGTGGCAAACTTGGGTATTAATACAAAACCTCCTCAAGTGACATCTCAGTTGCAGTATATGCAGACGATCTTGCCATCCTGGCACACAAACCACAACACCTAAACCGACAAGTTAACAAACTATTTAGATTCAATCTATGGTTGGGCATGGAACTCAACTTACACAAATGCGCCATCACTGCCGCCACACATCAGAGTCAACTCACAAAGCAACCCTAGCCTCACATTGCAAACTCTGAAAACCATATGAGCCATACACCTACCGCTAGGATGGGAGGGCGGAGCGCCGCTCTCCTTCGCTCCTCTCGGCTAACCTCTCAGCTATCTGCCAATCTAGTGCTCCTGCTAAACCTTCTTCTTATCTGTACTATTTCTCACTCCCCCGTTAGCGGTTTCGCCACCCTCTAGTCAAGACTACCGAGGTTAGCGAGGTTCGCCGCCATAGCTCTCCTGCCCGCTTCTTCCCCCCGCTACACATTCTGTATCACTACATTTGGCTTTTGCCTCATCCCCCTCCTCTTCCCCACCCTGATACGCACGTTTCAAGCTATTTATCGCAAGTTTACCGTCCGCATTGGGCTCAGGAGACCTTGCTCGAGCTTCTTCACCGCAATGGCCACTCTACGCAGTATGTCGTCGGGCTTGATAAGCAGCAGCCCTACCACTATACGAAGTGTGCAAATGTTACTCTGGCTGCCCATCAGCACACGCCCCAAGCACTTATGCGCCTGCACAGGTTACGACTTCCATCCTGTCGTCTTTTTGTTTTCCAGCACAAGTGTGCTATGGCTAAGCAATCACATGGCCTACTCTCTTGGAGTTTACCCTCTCTTTACACAGCCGAAATTGTGATGGCGACGGACTACCTCACTGTTCACCGGACCCCCCAGCACATCTGCTTGGAGAGCTTTGCAAACATGATGAGAGCCGTTCTCCAGTTTCCGAGCCTATATTCTACAACTGGCCGATGGCAACTACCTACCAACTCTTATTTCGGTAAAAGCCTCTCTTGGACGGACTCGCCCCCAAGCTTCTTGTGGAGCACAGACGTTGATTTGCGATATACCCCTCTACCCAGGTCTCCTCACAACCAGGATACCCCCGACTCTGCCTCAAGGATGCTTCTTTATTGCCATGAGGCTTAACACACGGCCCAGACCGTGTTGGAGATTCCAACGATCAGTGAACAGGGTAAAAATAAGACCTGACTACGCATGCAGCCCTGGTAGACCCATCTATTATTGGTTGCAAGATTTGCCCATAGTGCAGAGAGCTAATCTGGGATTAGTTCATAGCATTGAAAACCTCCATGAGAAAGAGGTGCCCTAGAGCAGAGGGAACCGAACGTCCGAACGACGAGCAGTAAGAGCACAGGCCAGAACGGCCAAGGAGCGAAACTCGGAGATTTCTATCTGAGGAAGATCAACTTAGACCCCCTCCTTATGTGCTTCCAGTTTATATCTGCCGAGTCCAAGTCAGGGGAGGCCGAAGACATCGGTGTTTCCAGAGTGACGTTAATATCATGGAGGCCGGCCCCAAGACCGACTCTGCCGCTAGTTGCTGCACTCTAAACCTACAGGCTCACGGCAGACCTATTGGTCCAAGCGCGGGCTGCCAGCATCAAGAGCACTCCGCCCAGCACAATCTCGAGCCAGGCACCCGATGGAGCACTGGCCCTGTCAACACTTGCTGCAGCTGCGGGAGTCTGATGGATGCGCGCCGTATCTTTTCTAGCAGCATTCCCTTCTACTCATCTGCAGCTAACAATCTTGGTGACTACTATGCCAGTGCACTCTCTCAACACCAGGTGCACACCTCTCATATTTGTAACAGGTATTTGCAGCTGCCTCATCCCACTCTGGTCTCTGTTCTTGTACCATTGCCTATGTCCTATGTGCTTCAACACCTGATCACTACCTACAGGGTTGACGAATCCTTACACACTCCCTCTATGACATCCCTGATATACACCATACCCTACACAACTATACCCAATACACCTTTCTTCTTGTCTGTTGATTTTGACCCTCTCCCTTGCTTTCTGCTACAAACAGATAAGCCACAATACATCAACACCATTGCTTCTGACCAGTTGGAATTTTCTAGTGTAATTTGTACTATAGTTGCCTCGATGGATCTTAGGCTCCCTGCTCGTCGGTCTACCTCTGGTCTACCTCTGTACCTACAAGCGCCTCAACAGAGACAACAATCTCTCTCCAGCTCGCCGCCTGTCCCCCCTCAACTCGAATTTACGAAGCACCAGCTGTCTGCTGCTCTGGGCAGATCTGGACTCTCGCTACACTGCTGCCTACTTCCCTGACGCCTCCCCAACAGTTCTATTTCTCCACTGGTGGTCTTTTTATCCCTCCCTGTCTCCTTGCAAACATTACAGAATTTTGTGCCCAGCTGCAAGAAATTAACAGTTTATTGAAGCAAGATGTGAGCGCGGAAAATATCTCGTCACTGCTGTCACCATGGGCTGCTGCATTGTTTGAGTTTCTGCCTCCCACCTCTACCAATTCTTATCTGGTGACCCTCCAACTTACTCACTGTATCCTCACTCTGTCATATTCTCAAATGCAACTAGCTGCCATGCCTTTCTACAGCCCGCATAACTATATACTGCTCTATAGGCACAAGGTAAGTTTTTCCACCATTTGGCTTCTCGGAACTCAGACTGTAGACTCTAACAAACTTTGTACTTGCATGCCCTATGTTTTCACTCAATCTTACACTGATAGTACTCAATCCTCCATTCAGTCTGTCACCCATCATATAACCACATCTTTTTCTGTTACAGCTTCCATAGTTACCCACAATCTATCTACACTCAACGGTCCATGCCTTTGCTCTTTGGGGTTGGGATGGGTGGTCTGTTGCCATGTGCAGGATGTGTTGGCCAGCTTTTGATTGTGAAACCGCATACAAGCACTTTCTCGGAACTCTCCCCTCCGTACAAAGTATATATGTGGCCTCGGCTAAAGTAAATTCCCAGCCTTTGCCCTGCTTACACACCTCTCCATTCTGGAGCCCAGATTTGCATTGCCCTTCTCCCCTCCCCTTTGCAACACTCACCAATGTCTTCATCAGCTCCCTCTCCATGCTACTAGATGCCATAAACGGTCACTTCTTATGACCTCTATTTGCAAGAGCCTATCAATTTTAATCTACAGAAGTAACTGCAGGTCTCACCACTGCCCTCTAGGCGGGTCTACTTGTGGGAATTATGTCACGTGCAAATGTTGGACAGCTTGCATGTCAGAACATGGAGTGGCTGTTACACCCCTAAAATCTCCACTTGCTCTTTCCTCCCACCAATCCAGGTATTGCTACACCACTAGCGATTTGTGCTTATTCACTATCTCAGCAAATTAGTCTTGCATCCTGTACTCCTACCATCTTCATTTGCCGGATCACTGAAGAGACAAGGTATGATGTGACTTCTAAGCCGCCAATGTATCAGCTCCAACATCCACCTTCTCAACAACTCAGGTGCTACTCCCTCACCTTCTCTTATACACACAACATCACATCATTCTACGTTATTCAGGTTTGGTATAACTCAATCTATACATGGCAGCATGACGATAATAGCCCTGCGATGGCATGCATGATCAGGTATTAACGATATGGAAGAGCGACCTATACCAATATAGAGATACACTTCCCACATGTGTTGTAATTTACCACATCGGACTACTCTCTTTTACAGATCTTTTTCATGTTCCCCCCTTCACATCAAGGGTAAGGAACTCTAAGCTCCATCACTGCGTTGTCCACAACCATCTCTTGGCAACCCAGCCAGTGTCACCAGCTTCCTAATTTGTCTAATCATGTAATAGATGCGGTTGTGATACAATACGCCGCCTCTCCGTACTTGCACCGATCCATGTACTCACTTGTACTTGTTCACCGTTCTGTGCAGACCTGCAAACTCAACATTAGCCACTCCAATCATGGACATCAGCACTGTTCCTACCAGATCACGACAAGACCAGTGATTGTATACTCTGGCATTGCTTCATCTTTTACCAAATGGAGCAGCCCGTGGACAGTTCTGAGAGCCACTCAAATTTTTCTCTCATACTCTCGATATCATATTACTGTTACTACATACAATTGACTCTATACATCCCTCATTACATACTTCTGTGACCAAACATTCTCCATTACTCTGTCTACACATGAAGGCTTCTGCCTGAGTCATTACTCAAACAAACAATACTCTACACATGACGACTTATGCCCGAGTCACTACTCAAACAAACAATATTGCTCCCAAACTCGCACATTTAAAGTTACGCCCATTCAATACTACTCACAATCTAAATTCCCGCATCACCAAATTAACACGATCTCACACCCATTTATACTCTCCATCAACCAACGTGACAAATGCCACCCCACACCATACTTTATCTCAATCTAATCACGACCTAAGAAAAACCCACCACCCTCCATATGACATACACCACGTAGCACTACCGCGGCTGTCACCACCATCTGCTCACGGCTCTCCCAAAACCTGTACATCAGCCCCACCCAAGATTCACAACAATAATCCTAGAAACACCGCCCTCCCCCAGCCTTACCCCAACATAGGGACAACACAAGGCAGACCTCCCCTTGTCATGAACTATGCAGCGTTGCACCATAGACCGTGCACACTATCACTCTGTCCCGCTCGCCACAAAACCATACCGCGACTGCAACTACTCTTGATACTGCACCAGTTACACCCGTTACCCATGCAGTCCACCTATCATGCAGGCATAATCCCATACACCTTCCCATATGCTAGTCAGGATGCTGTCCATCTGGCCACCTTCCTAAGTTCTATATACTCCCACTTGCATCCTTGCACCAACAAGCCAGCAGGCCCACAACCTGCTATCTGCTACCTCAAATTCAAAACTACCTGCATGATAACCTCCATGCTACCTATCTACGACCAATATTGGCCCATGTGGCATCATCCCACACACCCACATATTACTATTAACACATCCATCTCTCTTATTAATCTAATAATATCCGTCAATTTGATCCAACTAAGTTCCTTATCTTTGACAACCTCAATCGATGTACACTTCATATACAAAAACCCCCACCTCCCTACCCCGAAATACCTCTACCCAATCAAAGAATTTAAATCAACCCCAAGTTACACTACACCCAAATATTCCCCCACGACACCTACGCATCCTGCCCACTGGCGGACCAATATTTATTTTTTCACACTCTTCATCATTGATAACACTACATCACATACAATCATTTCTCTCCTCCCAGCCCAGACCCGTGATTATTACGGTAATACCTGCGCTAACCCTTATGTCAATTCTACTGATGTTAACCATCCCCCCACGCGTACTTACCAATACGGGGCTACCCTAACCCCCATACAAGCTACTAATATCCCCCCCTTCACCCCCATCAACTTATTTCATATTTACCCATATGTTTCCCATCCTCCACATACCACTAGTTATCCCTTCACCAATCCCATCAACCTAGCTCCCGCTTTCACTTATTCTTATACCGCTCATGCCAGTTCGCACCCAACCGCACCCCTTCCCCTTATTTACCCTGCCCCGTCCCCACAATACCCCATAACATTACTTACACACGAACTCCCTTTTCACCATTCACACCACCACATACCCTTCACATACAATATATCCTACCCCAACACCACGTCCCCCCACCAATACATGATACCACACAAACTATTCATTTTCCCTCGCCAGCTCCCTATCGACCATCCCACCCCCTTACGATCCCCCTTATACACTCCCCCCACCTATACACAACCCACCAGTTCCACCATTACTACTGGGGCTTACCCTAGCATTAGTAACCAGCCACATGCCAACAACCCATACCCATCAAAGTTGTCTCTGGTCACACCCCTCAATAACCATCGTCACCTACAGCCCACATGGGTGGCACCCTTACCCACCCCTCAAATCTAAACACTATTATCACCGCCCCCCATCACCGGAGGTCATGTACCAAAACACTTGTACCACACTCACTCTTCTCCGATGTGGTGACATTCACCCTAACCCAGGCCCACCAACCATTGCCAACATTATTTCACTACTCCCAGCAGATGCACAAGACCGCTATGCCACATATTTCCAACCGAACATCTTGTCCCTAACGTATAATTACAAGCATATCGCCGCCCACTTCACCCCTTACCTTCCCGAAGCACCATCCACCCCCCTATACACCAACAGCCTGCCTAACACTGGCTGATGGAGATGCGTGTCGACTAGCTGGAACTGCCAACCCTGCGTTAGTTTGAGACAGAGGTAAATGTTGTGGTATAGGAGATCCCCGTTGTCTTTTGTCTGCCATTGCTAATTCATACTCCTCCGCCATGTCAAAATCGCCCTCCACTGAACCAGTAGTATCATAATCATCTTCCCCCCTGAGGTGTTTCAGTGGCCGAACTTTAAGTGACTCCTCATGAATCCTGCGTGGCATACAGTGTTGGCCCACCATGTCTGGAAGCTTAAACTGTACTACTTGATTTAATCGCTTACAAGCAAAATGAGTGAACTCCCTGAACTCCTTGGCCGTATAGATAAGAGGTGTGCCAATGACTTTGGAATAGCGTAAGTATTTCCAAGCTTCATGTCCCTTATAGAAAATATCATCAGGGCCCAATTTCTCTTTGGCCAAGTTGTTCCAAGCTAAATTAAACCATGAACGAAGCTGGGAATCCGTCTGCATCATGACTTTCGCATCATACAAATACATATGGGGTGGAACTGAAGGTAAGACCCAATGATCCCCACTGGAATAACTCAGAAATCGTGATTGCATCTTCTACTGCTCAATGTGATGACGTGCAATGAAACAAGTAGCATAGTATAATCCACAGCCCATGACAATACTAGATACTTCATTGGTCTTGGTATAGATGTACCCATGAACAACCTGGAAGGCAATTAATTCCTTCAACATGGTGCCCGCCTCAGACCAGTACCTTGCAAAATGATGATCCTCAATGGGTCGATTGTTCGGAAGAACCTTAGTCCGAGTTGCCACTGGCAACCAAATGCGCATTATCTGGTAATAATGTGTCAAAGACTGTGGAGGGCTGAATTCATTCCAAGCCAAATCCATCACAATGGGAATTTGGTTGAAGGGCATAATCATAGCCCGATTGTACTCCAGTGCAGCAGGAGTCATAGGTGGGTTAAAAGCAGCATCCCCCCAAACCTCAGACTGTGGCTTTGTCATGGTATCAACAGGGTCAGCCACCTGCACAGCCACTTGCTGTGGGGGCTGTGATATTGCCGCCACTGTCCCTCTTACTACCGGCAACTCCTGCACCTCCTGTGAAGAAAACTGAAAAATCAGAGTCCTGGCATGCAAATAAGTAGTCACCAACTGCTCCTCATGAACAAAGATTCTTTTGTCAATATTGGAACTTAGGTCATCCACTTGAGTCTGCAGCCCTTCCACATCATCTTGTAACTCCGTTATCCTACTATAGACATCGTCTATAGTAATTGTGGCAATATTCTGCACCTGCAATCTGAGATCATTCATCTCCCCCTGGGTGAGCTTTCTTGATGTCTTCCCTTCCACCGGCCCTTGTGTTAATCATACTTGCATAAGATAATTGTCATGGTTTTAGTCATGGTTAGCTAGAATTACCTACTTCTAGTTAACTAGGACATTTTGGATATTTATATTTGTATTTTGTGTGTTGGGACTTCATTTGGTCTCACATGCCAAGTGAGGTATCAAACCTCACTTGGGACATGGGGATGGGTTTTCCCTTTGTGAGTGTTGAGGACGGCTCATCTTCTTGTAGTTGAGCCTCCATGAGCCTCTCTCACCTCCATAGCTCTAGGTATTGAGAGGGAGTGTGTTGACGGCTTTGTAGGGTGGATTCCCTTAGGAAGGGTGCCCTTGGCTTGACTTAGTTTATGTGATTGAGTGGATTCATGAGTGGAGTATTTCCCTTGTGTTCACTTCCATTATCACTACAAGAAGATGACCTTATGCTTGTGAGTGCGGAGTGTAAGGCTTAGTTTAGCACTTGTGTGTTGAAGAGCTTGGGAAGATAGCTCTTGTGTTGCAAGGTGTTGCATATATTACAAAGGAAAATCCTTGTGGTGTTAGGGCTTTGAGAGATATTGCTTTGCCCTAAGGAGGTGGAGAGCTCAAAGATGGAGCTCTTGTAGATCACAAGCCTTTGCAAGGAAAGGTTTTTGTGGTGTTACACCAAGGTGTTGGAGAGCTCAAGAAAGAGCTTGTTGCCACAAGATTTGCAAGGATTGCAAGAGGGAAGTCTTGTGTGTGTGGAAGCATGGATTCTAGGGTTTGAGAATCATTTCTATGCATTATGGAGTCAATGGTATGTGCCATGGCTTGAGGAGAGCAACCAAAGAATTGTTAGTGCTCATTTCACTATCAATCTAGGATTAAGCAAGCTCAAGTGTGGATGTTGTGGAAGAGAAGCCAAGGAGCTACATAGGCTTGGGCTTGAAGACAACAAGGGCAAACACTTGGAGAGCATTAGGAAGCTCAAGAGGTTTGAAAGGAAGCATATGGGTGAAAATTCTATCCATGATGATGTGAAACCAAGCCTAGAGCATTGAAGAGCTTGGAGCACATGTGGGAGATCATTGGAGGTGGTCTTCATGAAGAAAAGAGATTGTGGCTCAAGGTATGCATAGCAACTTCAACCATACATTAGCATGTGACAAGACAAGGAAGGGGAAGGTGAAGCTTATGTATTCATTCCCTTTTGGCTTAAGTTTTGTGGTGGATGGTTGATCAAGCAAGTGATGCTTATGTGGAGCATGCTTCCCAAGTGTGGCTTCCAATTTCAAGCTTGAGGAGAGCTAGAAGGTAAAGGGAGCAAGTTGATTCCCTTGTGTACGAGATGATGCATGTGTGGAGCATGTTTTTGGCTTGAGCTTTGCAATTTCAAGCTTAAGAGGAGTGGCTCTTTGAGCTAGCAAGTGAATGGAGCTTGAATGACCAAGGCTTGAGAGGAGACAAGGCTTGGTGGCTTGCCAAAGGAGATACAAGCTTGATTTGGAGTTCCAATGAGAAATTGAGCTTGTTGTGTGGCCAATGCATTGCTAGTTGAGTTGGAGACAAACTTGAGTAGCTTAAGGTGAAGAAGATCAAGGGAATTTGCCTTGGTACCCCATAGAATTCATGGATGCTTGAGGGGATTAAGCATAGAGCCCCAAGGAGCACAAACCCTAGCTTGGTAAGGCTAAACCTTAAGGAAATAGAGGGGGAAGTGGCTAAAGCCTAGGGGGAAATGGCTAAACCCTGGGGGGAAATGAACTACTCTATGAGGGGGAAATGGCTATTCCTAAGGGGAATACAAGGGGAATACGTATAGGCCCCAGGGGAATATTGGGGGAATACTATGGTATATTCTTGGGAATATTCCTAGGGAACTTTGGGAACTTATTGGGAACCCATTGGGAACGCATTGGGCACATGGTGATATAGGAAGAGTCCTTGGAGGACTGTTTGGGGTCCTTGGAGGACCTTTTGGAGGACCATTGGCAGTCCTTGGAGGACTGTTTGGGGTCCTTGGAGGACCATTGGGAGTCCTTGGAGGACTGTTTGGAGGACCATTGGGAGTCTTTGGAGGACTATTTGGAAGACCATTGGGAGTCCTTGGAGGACCATTTGGAGTTCTTTGGAGGACTATTTGGGGTCCTTGGAGGCCAATATTTGGCGAGCTTGAAGAGTCTTTGGCGACTTGTGTGAAGGACTATTGGGGTCCTCGAGGGCCAAGTTTTGGCAGGCTCTTGGGGCCTTGGTGTACTGTTTTGGAGTCCTATCGTGCAAGGATTGGGAGCCTTAGTGAGATTGTTTGAGAGACATATTCTTGAGGGCTCCTGGAGAGTTATTTGAGAGACCCTTAAAAGGTAGTCTTGTCTATTGTTCAAAGTAAGAGAGTGTGGAGATAGGATAGTGGGATGAGGGCATGCTGGGATTAGGAATTGCTTTAGTCTCTCTTCCTTGTAGTCTTTCACCCTCTCTGTAGGCCAAAACCTTTCCGTAGGTGGAGGCAAGAGTCGGTCCGGGTTTGGGCTGGGGTGTCATTGCAGGAGCGACACTGTGGAGTGTTCTTGGTGTGGGGGAGTTGTTGTCTTGATTTTCTTGTGTTTGGATCCCCTCCACACCTGCATGCTTGACTGTGCACCATGTTAGCTTTGTGTGGGCACTTGTTTTCACAGGAGGTTGGTCCGGATTTGATCACCGGTCAATCCTAGAGCGTGCTGTCGATGGTGAGGCTGGGGTGATGACCAGTCAGACCATCATTGTTTCTCTTATGGTAAGGCTGGGTTGATGACCAGCAGACCATAGGAGTGCTTGCGGTGGATGCAGGTGCAGGTTTATGTTACGAACCTAGTAGTCTAAGCCATAAGCCGCAACAGGTTCTCTACCCGGTTACCTTGTGGAAAGGGGGATTAGAGACATGTTTACAACAGGTGTGGTTGTGAGTTTTCATCACGGAGGTGCCACCGGTTGCTGAGGAGAGTGCCGGTACGAGCACCAACAATACTAGTGGGTATACAAGAGGAGGTGTGCGGTTTAGGCCACCTTCACCTTCAGTATCTTCTGAGGAAGGTTCAGACTCAGAGTTAGGAGGATTCTCGCCAAGGGTGCAAGCCATTTCCGTGCCATTGTTGTGGGATACGATGGAGGAAACGTATGGAGCTACCAAGGGGCCACGTCGGTACTCTGGAGCTGTGGGCACCATCGAGCTTGATGATTTCATACAGGAGTTTGATAGTTGGTGTGATTTGCAGCAGATGCGCAATCCACAACTGTTTACGCCTTTTATGGTGTGGAAGGGGCTGTTTCAGCACCTTGAGGGGCTGCCCATGGATGACTACCATGAGTTTAGGCGGGGACATGAGGTGGAGATTGAGGAATGGCGGGTGTATTGGTCACCTGACTATGTCTCCATCACTAGAGGCACAAGGGCAGTGGTGACACCGGCAGCTACACCGGCAGCTTCTGCAAGCAGCAGTGGGACGTCAAGTGGAACAGGAGCTGGGAAGTCCACCCAAGCTCCTGCTGCAGCACCAACACCCGTGCCTGCCTTTAACCCAGTTGTGGAGTTCTTCGAGGAGTTAAGGAGAAACTACTAGGGGATAAGGACAGAGAAATTGCGGAGCTTGCAAGAGTTCCAACAAAGGCCTACCGAGAGTTTAAGGGAGGCTTACACTCGCATGAGGCACTTGATAAACGTAACCCAAGGGGTTACAGAAGCTCAGGCAGTCCAATTTTGGTATGGGATATTGGACAAAGAGCTGAGGAGAAGGGTGCGGGATGCAACTCTCCTACAAGTGGCCCAACCCACCTTAGCAAACGTGTTTTTGCTGGCAGAGCGGATAGAGCTCAATATGGTGGAGGAGCGAGTGGTCATGGTGGGGTTTGGTAAGGAGACACAACGAAGTGGGGCTCCTAGCCAACAACAACCACTACCCCAACGTGCTCAAGGCAAAGCCCAGGGAAGGGCCGAGAGGATCTCAATTGCAGAGGTCACTTCCTTTATTCTCAGGCCAACAATAGTCGGGTGTAACATGTTGGGATTGTGGAGGACCCCATGTTAAGAGAGATTGCTTGGAGAGAGGCATAGGGCCGGCACAGGCACAGCCTACACAACTACAGTGTAGGCATTGTAGCAAGTATAGGCATGAAGAGACCCATTGTTATGACTTGCATCCTGAGCTACGACCAGGCCAGTTCCAAGGGAATAATGGTGGCCGAGGACAAGGCAATGTAGTCCAGAGAGGTAGAGGAGGCAGAGGTCGTGGTGGAGGCCGTAACCAAAACCAAGGAGTACACGGTCACGGTCAAGGTCATGACCAAGGCATGGTAGATAGGCTTGCCCAGCTAGAGCAACGTCTTGTTACCATGGCCACTACTCATGTTGCGCCAGCTCCAAGGCTTGAGGTTCAAGCCCTACCTGCACAACCTCCTATGCCTAGGGAAGACCAGATTGGTATGGGCTTCATGTGTGGAGCCGCACTTGCAGGATCATTGCATGTGGACTCTGCAGCTGCTGTCACTCGAGTAGCAATGCGTGCTCCTGAGCCAAGAGGCTCGGATGTGGATTTTGATCCACAAAAGAGGGAAGCAAGTTGTCAGACACGGCTTCCACAGTCTTTCACATTGGCTGAGACAAGGCCAACTACGCCATCGATGGCACCCGCTCGCCCAAGTGTGTCAGAGGCAAAGCCACAAGTGTTATTGGGGGAGAGTTGGTATGGCTCGGAAAACGCCAGTGGGTGGTGCTGCAAAGCAAGGTGCAGCCAGTACATTGTTGGGGGCGGCTACGGTAATTTGCCAAGCTCCATTGTTTTCTACCACGACAATTGCAATGCCGGGGATGCGGCCAGCTGCAGTGTTTAGACTGGCAGCTGCACTCTATGAGAGGGGGGCTGCTATTTCATGAGCCATGAGCCATGAGCCATGAGCAGAGTCGTAAGTGTCGAAAAAAACATGAGCAGGACTATTTTCCAGAAATGAGTGTCTGCGGGAATAGGGTTTAGGGTGTCACGGTCATAGGGGGAGAAGGACCTCCCGATGAAGGAGGTTCGGCAATGTTTTTTAGAATTACATATTGAAAAGCAATGTTTCGTGAATGGTAGGGTGGTACTGATCTGTACAATGGGGGCCCATTTCAGCCTACCAGCCACTTGCAAAATCCACCCACACTCCCAATCCCAAACGAAATGAGGAATGACGCATTTTGGGAACGATGGATACAGAATAGTACAAAAAGAGGGCACAATGGGGTTTTTATTGATCCACATGAATTGCATTTGAAGCACGTCTACTGTGCTGATTGTGCAAACAAATCTTTAACCCTGTGCCTTCTGAATACAAGTCACGTTGTCAATGGGACTTCGACTGCTCTGAGAACTAGCTCATGAGTCTTCGGGCTCCTCCAGGTAAACTGGATTGCAGCCGTTGTACCACCCCTGTTGATGTTCACCACAATGTCCTGCCCTTCAATCATACCACCATCGAATATGGAACGCTTCACGTTTTCGCCGTCCACACCAATGCGAATGTCCCCATACAATGGAGAAGATGAGCGCACTCCTTCAGGAGTATAAGTCTCTCCGATGGAGTCCACCCACGTCCACTGGCAGCAGTTCCAGCGCAACAGCATAGCAGTGCGCATTCTTCTGCATGGGTGCCCGTCGTAGCTGGGAAAATCGGAATCAAGGATGCGCAGGAGCCACGGACTCCTCAGACCAAGATCGTCACCCCGCTCGAAGGCGTACTGGCCTGGGAGATACTCAAAAGCGGACAATGTTTCCACATTCGAACCAGTATCTTCTGTGTAATCTGTGTACCAGATAACGATGTCTCCCGATGTGGCCGAATACATTGCATAATCGATGCCTCCATAAGGGCAGTTGTCCCGGTTCCGGAAGCACGGCATCCTTGCAAAGGAGGACCTGAGGACGTCTTTGATGCCAATGACAATGACCTTGTGGACAACAACGAAGCCCTTAGATTTTCGAAATGATGAGAAGCGAAAGAGCAGTGCGGGCTCCAATAATGGACCATCTGGGTCACAAGTACCCACCAATCATCGTGTAACGTGTTCAACACGCAAGCGGTGGATGAACCGATACCTCTTTCTCATCCACGGGGTATAGTTTGAAATCTGCCACCGAAGTCCATCCCCCGGATGGAAATTCGGCGCCGCATTTACATCGAAGGGGGGATGGACTTCGTCGTCTCGAGTGGCTATAGGCCCACCTGGCACTTACTGCCCATAGTTTGCATGGCAGGGAAGGAAACTGAAACGGCTACATTCATGGATGAGCCAATCTTCATCCGTGCACGTTCCTGTCGGGGGGAAATTTAAATGTGCCCTAGAGTGTTTGTGAGGAATTGCAGCGTTTGCTTGAATTTCTTCCAGCCACCATGCTGCTACCTCCTCCATCCGGGAGCTGCTGTCATTGAGCGTACTGCGCTACTCTTTTTCAGGGATGCCGTGCCGCTGAAATCCTACTGACTGCCCTTATCATGGCCACGATTATGCTATGTTCAAACCAGAATCAGGAGACATCATTGTCTGGCTTTCAGTTTTCACAGACGCATCTGGAATCAAGCGGGAGTCTTTGCGCGCAATGGAGTATCTGGAGGGCTATTACCGCTTTGAGCGAGGTGAGGGCGAGGTCAATGCGGTCCGTGGGTCCTGAAAATTGTTGACCTTGATATACCAAGGTGGAATGGGATGCCGGACAGATCACGCACAGCCTCACTTTGGCGCTGGAACTGCTGCCAGTGGACCAGGGAGGACGGCACCGGGGAAAACTATATTCGTGGAGTTCACTCCGCTTTTCCAGTGTATGGAGACATTCGGCTGAGTTGGGAAGACGAATCGCACGGGCACAGGAGGCCCACAGTGACCTTGTCAATGTATGATGGTGGTATGATTGATGGGCATGACATTGTCGTCAGCTCCACCAAGGGCACCAGATCGACCGCATTGTAGTTTACCTCGAGATGCCGCATCAGTAATGAGCTTGTTTTGAGGGCTATCGAAGTTCCGTCGACTTGGTGACACCCATGTAGAAGGAGGAAGGGCTTAGATTTGTCTGGAGTTGCTAAATGTGAGACACCGTGTTCGATCAATAAAACAACCCATCGTACCTCACTTCTGTGTGCTTGTGTTTCATCGTGTTCAAGAACTGCCGTAATTGGCCCACTGTTTACAATTTGAGGTCTCATTTCTACAATGTGTCTGTCCATATAAATATACCAGAGTCAGCGATATCACAGTCCTGAGGTGAAGAAAATCCATGTATGAGTTGTAGGAAACATGTACACGCCGAAGCTCGGAAATTCGGCACCGCATTCCATTTTCTCCATGAAGCGATTTATGGCAGCTCCCTTTCCTCCGTTGTCGTCGTAACGGAAATGTTGTACAACATTTCATTTCCTGACCTGGCATTACCATACTTCGAATTTGAAATGCGGCGCCGCATTTCCATATTCGACCTTGAACTATCCAAGCATGTCCAGTCGCTAATGCTTGTCCATGTTCATACTTGAAATGCGGCACCGCATTTCCATGTCTGTCATCAAAGTATCGAATCGGACAATGGAATGCGGTGCCGCATTTCCGTCCATCAAGACGGAATGCCCACACGGGTCTGGAATTGGACAAACAACGATGTCTGTTTTGGAAATGCGGCGCCGCATTTCCCATGTTGGGCAATTGAAAGTTTTTATAGGACAATGTAAGTTTTTATAGGACGATGGAATGCGGTGCCGCATTTCCATCAAAGGGTCTGGAATTGGGCAAACATCGATGTCCCTTTTGGAAATGCGGCGCCGCATTTCCATGTACGTCATCGAAATTTCTTATTGGACAATGGAATGCGGTGCCGCATTCCCCTCTAGCATCATGGAATTGGGAGCCCAAGAACGTCGATGGGTCTGCAGTTGGAAAAATGTCAATCTCCAAAAGGTAAATGCGGCACCGCATTTCCATGTTTGACCTCCGCATTTCGATTTACATCCATGGAAGGAGCTAGCAATCGGCAAAACTGCCGTGTCGGTGCCGCATTTCCGTTTGTCCGAACAGTTTCTGATGTCCAAACCATGAAACAGAAATTTGTTCTTGCCCCGGTTTTGGAAATGCGGTGCCGCATTTCCAAACGAGGTTTTTGCAGTTGCCACATTTCCGTTCAGACATTGAAATGCGGTGCCGCATTTCAGATTTTGGGAGGGACCAGGTTTGGACGATGTTGTCGTTTAGAAGCACATGGGAGAGGGGACATGAAGGACGGGGAGAATTCCCTTTATATACTCTGGAATTGAATTTAAATGTACAGAGAGTTCATTAAAATTGTATTAATCTTGAAAATCATCACTACTGTCGTCCTGTCCTTGACTGTCCTGCTCCGCCTCCACCCCGTCATTGCCTTTCTCATCTCCAGCGGACTGGTCGTTGGCCAGGCTTTCGAAAATCCCATCTTCACCTTGCGGAACCGACCATCTCACCTCCATTGGCTCGTCGTCCTCCCTGTCTGCATCGCTCTCATCCGCTGAATCACATATGAACTTTCGCACCCGTCTACCTGCCTCAGCTGTTGCCAACTCTTTCCTTAACGTTCTGTCTTCCCTAGCCCTCTCCAAAATCTGCTCTACTTTACTGGGATTCTCACATCGTCTAATCGTTGTATTTGCGAGTTTAGCTGCATAACTAGGAAGGGAGTAGTCCTTCACCGGGCTCGTCATGAAGTCGGCCCTCGCAAAGAACGGGACATTCTTCCTGGCAGGAAGTGTAGGCCCTACATGTTTCGACCCGGATCCTCCAATCCTGCACATAACAATCACCAACGAGACCAATGAGAACCACAGTCCGGATATGCGTTTGACAAAAAATCACACAGAAGGCTTTGCAAACTTACAATGTTTGCACTCACTCGTATTCCGGGTTCTCCTCGGCATCAATGTCCACTGTCTCTTCC
The DNA here is from genome assembly GCA_030704615.1 of Takakia lepidozioides. Taxonomy (NCBI): domain Eukaryota; kingdom Viridiplantae; phylum Streptophyta; class Takakiopsida; order Takakiales; family Takakiaceae; genus Takakia; species Takakia lepidozioides. The sequence continues at coordinate 88,355,402 of CM060731.1, read as the reverse complement.
TCCGACTCTGACAAATCCGAGGAGTCTTTGACTTCGATGGGAGCCTTCACATTCCGTTGCAGCCCTTCCAGATGGTATCCCCAGACGCCTGTGTCCTCCTCGTAGGCAAAGAGGTGCCGGTCGGAAAACCGCCCAGCCCACATTGAGGCACCTGTTACAATGACATCCACACATTATGACATGGCCCTTCAGATGTTGCGAATGAAAGCATAACGAGAGTTTGCAGAAAAGCATACAACAAGATTCTGCATACTTGTCCCACAGACGAGGTCGAGCACTGTGCCCTCCATGTCAATGCATGTCTCCATAATTGTCTGAATGAAGGCAGGGCTCCGAGTGCGTGAATACCGCAGGGGTTCAGTTGAAGTGAGGCTATGAGGGAGAAGTTCCGTGGGAACGTTGTTGAATAGGACGTCGTATTCGATGGGGTCGCAGGTCGGGTCAACCAACAATCCCTCCTTCCGGAAAACAAAGGTGGAGTTCTCCTTCACAAAGCAGTATGCATCGAACTGCTTTGTCTGCATACACAGTGGGGAACGATTAGAAATCGAATGCGGCACCGCATTTCAAAACTCCTAAGAAAATGAAAGGACGAGTGCCAAGGTCGTAATTACCTTCTTCCATTCCAACCGAAGGCCCAATGTGTTGATGCACGTCCACTTCTTCTTCAGAATTGGGATGGCGCTCTTGCAGGTCCACTTCGCAATTCCTGTCTGCGTGTTTTTGCCTCTGCTCGCCAGGACAACCACACAGCCTCTGTCGTCCAACACCATGCGGGCGAGCCCGAATCCTTTCTTCCAAAAGTCCTCACTGACGTCCCCAGACAACCATTTCCGCTTCCACAGCCTCCACCACCGACCCCTGTGAGAGCAAGAACAATGCGACCCGACAGCTCTAAGCATCCTACACACCGTTGGGGGAAACCGAAGAGGCGGTGACCTCCCTCAAAAGTGAACGAGACAAGGATGGGGAATGCACTTCGGATGAACTGTACAATCCAGAGCTCGACAGAAGTGCCCCCACCAGGCTTCGGGCGTGTGTATCAGATGGCCACGGCAAGCTCAGCTGCTCGCAATGAGGTGTACACCATCACCATTTCAGAATTACCCACCTGCAATTGCACCGACTTTCAGATCATGGCGAACAAGGGGGCATCATACTGCCCTTGCAAGCATCTGTACTACGTGTACCTAAAGAGACTCCGGTGTAATTTCACAACTCATCACTTCATACATGCACCAGGGTTGAGCCCCCAAGAGGTGCACACTCTTCTGAATATGGATCCAGGGGACCAGTGACCTTGGCTTGCGGTCCCAACACAATGGTACGCCCATCCTTTTCGGATAGTAGAATTGTACTGCTGCAAGTAGCTCTGACTCTGGCCACAGAAAGGTCCGACTTATGTCTTGCCTACCAGTAACATGTTTTGCTCGAACGTCGATAATACTATGTCATTCACTCGTGTTTCCACGTGCATGTATTTTTGTGTGTTGGAGGGTTCCTGTTTTTCTGCTCTCCCAAACTTTGCTTTCCTCATTTGACCCCCGGCAAGGAAATGCGGCGCCACATTTCCAAGTAACGTCGTAGGTACTGGTAGATGCGGCAGTCAGCAACACCAAACCGCCCAAAAAATTCGCACGTGCGAACCCTAATGCGGCACCGCATTTCCTAGTTCACTTGCAAAACTTTCCCGCCGAATACTGGAAGATGACAGAATTGTGCAGACTCTATTGGTTCAGTCGCGGCAAAAGGGTCAGCTTCATTCCAATGTTAAGGCATGTAAAACCGCGGAATACTCTATACAGGCCAGTATGCGACGTCCTTTTGCCGTGGTATACTGGATTTCTCGTTGCACGGTCACTCATTTCCATGAGCGGATCTAAAAAACCATGAGCGGAGTTGTTACTGACGACATATCTTTGCCGCATTACAGGATCTGTAACTTCCAAAAACGGCAAGGTCAAATATAAAACTATTATTTTAATACTTGTTTAATCTGCCGCATTTCCAAATTTGGAGGAGTCCGCTCATGAAATCCACGTGTCTTAGACTTCGGCTCACCGCTCATGCGGCTCATGCGGCTTATGGCTCATGGCTCATGGTTTCTGCTCATGAAATAGTAAACCTCATGTGAGAGTGGTGTTGCATCGGCACTATCTGCGGGGATAGCGGATCAGGTGCAGTGCATGGATGCCCTTGATTCAAGGGTGAAGACAGCCACAGCTGCGCCATGGCAAGCGGCAGCTGCAAGGTTGCAAGAGTTGCCAGCTAGACCAGCCATTGAGCGTAGTATGGTGACTCCTGGGGTAGTCCTAGTGGACAATCAGGATGATGTATTTCAGTTGGGACACTCATCACAACTCTTGCAATACCTGTGCACATCTTTGAACAGAGTAGCCCAGCAGTAACCTACAAGTAGTATTTTCCTGCTGGTAATCTCCTCTCCAAAATGACCTCCAGCCACTCCTTTATGAACTTCCTCCAAAATTTTATTTACTTCTTGGTAATACAAGCATCGTTTAAGAACTCCATCAAGTCCTAGCTTATACAATCTGCCACCTATCATAGTGTAAGGTAAAGTCTTGATAGCTATTCTCTTCCTCTGTTCCTTCCCATAACTAGGTGGGCACTGACCATGAGTAAGGTAGTATCTGATTGGCCACTGCCAATCTAACCAATCATCTGCACTTCCTTGCACCTCCACTGCAAATAGACTCGCATCAGGTAATTGATCGTCTACTCCTGTGGCGGGCTCTCCTGTTGATAGGCGTGACAAGTGATCTGCCACAAGATGCAAACGGCCAGGCTTGTAAACAACTTCGAATTCAAACTCGTGCAAGATTATTAACCATCTTGACACTTATCAAAGGCTTGTTCACCAGATAAATCAAAGCCTAATGATCCACATAAAACATGAACTTCCTTCCCAATAGGTAATGCCTGAATTTCTTGACTGCATAAATCATTGCCAATGCTTCTCTTTCAGTTGTGCTATAGTTCCTCTCAGCACTGTTCAACAACCTGCTAGCATAGTACACAGATGAATCTATGTCTCTTTTGATATTTTGGGCTAACACCGCTCCCAATGCTTCTCCTGAGGCATCACAGTGTATATGAAATACTGAGGTTTACTATTTCATGAGCCCATGAGCCCATGAGCCTATAAGCCTATGAGCTCATGAGCAGGCATCCGCGGAATTGGAATTTTCGTGCCTTTATTGACGGTGTTATGTCCTCTTACCTCGATAATAGGGTCTGTTTCTCCTGGTCCAGGATGCGGAATGAGGTATTTCGGCACCGTTATTCCACGTCACCACTGTAAAACATTGTGCAGGACAGGAAAGAGACACAAAATTGTAGCCCTCACAAGCCATTGTGCTGACAAGGTAATATATTTAGGGTCAGACGACAGTTGAATTTGCAAACCCCATTCAACTCAACATCAAGCCCACATTGATATGACGCTCGAAATAAAAACATCAGGCAACCACAAGTTTTTATTTTGTACAGCAACTACTCCGAGCTTCCATCATCAGAAATACCACTGCGGCATAAGAAACCTGTGGAACTACCATATCCCGGTTCATGTGCCCTCCAATCACCCTCCACAATGATCATTACCGCGCTATGCTGCTGCGTTGACATCCACAACACGAACCACCGAGTCGTCGAACCACAGGTCCAGAATGGGGGCTGCCATTTCATGAGCCATGAGCCATGAGCCATGAGCAGAGTCGTAAGTGTCGAAAAAAACATGAGCAGGACTATTTTCCGGAAATGAGTGTCTGCGGGAATAGGGTTTAGGGTGTCACGGTCATAGGGGGAGAAGGACCTCCCGATGAAGGAGGTTCGGCAATGTTTTTTAGAATTACATATTGAAAGGCAATGTTTCGCGAATGGTAGGGTGGTACTGATCTGTACAATGGGGGCCCATTTCAGCCTACCAGCCACTTGCAAAATCCGCCCACACTCCCAATCCCAAACGAAATGAGGAATGACGCATTTTGGGAACGATGGATACAGAATAGAACAAAAAGAGGGCACAATGGGGTTTTTATTGATCCACATGAATTGCATTTGAAGCACGTCTACTGTGCTGATTGTGCAAACAAATCTTTAACCCTGTGCCTTCTGAATACAAGTCACGTTGTCAATGGGACTTCGACTGCTCTGAGAACTAGCTCATGAGTCTTCGGGCTCCTCCAGGTAAACTGGATTGCAGCCGTTGTACCACCCCTGTTGATGTTCACCACAATGTCCTGCCCTTCAATCATACCACCATCGAATATGGAACGCTTCACGTTTTCGCCGTCCACACCAATGCGAATGTCCCCATACAATGGAGAAGATGAGCGCACTCCTTCAGGAGTATAAGTCTCTCCGATGGAGTCCACCCACGTCCACTGGCAGCAGTTCCAGCGCAACAGCATAGCAGTGCGCATTCTTCTGCATGGGTGCCCGTCGTAGCTGGGAAAATCGGAATCAAGGATGCGCAGGAGCCACGGACTCCTCAGACCAAGATCGTCACCCCGCTCGAAGGCGTACTGGCCTGGGAGATACTCAAAAGCGGACAATGTTTCCACATTCGAACCAGTATCTTCTGTGTAATCTGTGTACCAGATAACGATGTCTCCCGATGTGGCCGAATACATTGCATAATCGATGCCTCCATAAGGGCAGTTGTCCCGGTTCCGGAAGCACGGCATCCTTGCAAAGGAGGACCTGAGGACGTCTTTGATGCCGATGACAATGACCTTGTGGACAACAACGAAGCCCTTAGATTTTCGAAATGATGAGAAGCGAAAGAGCAGTGCGGGCTCCAATAATGGACCATCTGGGTCACAAGTACCCACCAATCATCGTGTAACGTGTTCAACACGCCAGCGGTGGATGAACCGATACCTCTTTCTCATCCACGGGGTATAGTTTGAAATCTGCCACCGAAGTCCATCCCCCGGATGGAAATTTGGCGCCGCATTTACATCGAAGGGGGGATGGACTTCGTCGTCTCGAGTGGCTATAGGCCCACCTGGCACTTACTGCCCATAGTTTGCATGGCAGGGAAGGAAATTGAAACTGTTACATTCATGGATGAGCCAATCTTCATCCGTGCAGGTTCCTGTCGGGGGGAAATTTAAATGTGCCCTGGAGTGTTTGTGAGGAATTGCAGCGTTTGCTTGAATTTCTTCCAGCCACCGCGCTGCTACCTCCTCTATCCGGGAACTGCTGTCATTGAGCGTACTGTGCTACTCTTTTTCAGGGATGCCGTGCCGCCGAAATCCTGCTGACTGCCCTTATCATGGCCACGATTATGCTATGTTCAAACCAGAATCAGGAGACATCATTGTCTGGCTTTCAGTTTTCACAGACGCATCTGGAATCAAGCGGGAGTCTTTGCGCGCAATGGAGTATCTGGAGGGCTATTACCGCTTTGAGCGAGGTGAGGGCGAGGGTCAATGCGGTCCGTGGGTCCTGAAAATTGTTGACCTCGATATACTTGGAAAAATGTCCATCTCCAAAAGGTAAATGCGGCACCGCATTTCCATGTTCGACCTCCGCATTTCGATTTACATCCATGGAAGGAGCTGGCAATCGGCAAAACTGCCGTGTCGGAAACGGAAATGCGGTGCCGCATTTCCAAACGAGGTTTTTGCAGTTGCCACATTTCCGTTCAGACATTGAAATGCGGTGCCGCATTTCAGATTTGGGAGGGACCAAGTTTGGACGATGTTGTCGTTTAGAAGCACATGGGAGAGGGGACATGAAGGACGGGGAGAATTCCCTTTATATACTCTGGAATTGAATTTAAATGTACAGAGAGTTCATTAAAATTGTATTAATCTTGAAAATCATCACTACTGTCGTCCTGTCCTTGACTGTCCTGCTCCGCCTCCACCCCGTCATTGCCTTTCTCATCTCCAGTGGACTGGTCGTTGGCCAGGCTTTCGAAAATCCCATCTTCACCTTGCGGAACCGACCATCTCACCTCCGTTGGCTCGTCGTCCTCCGTGTCTGCATCGCTCTCATCCGCTGAATCACATATGAACTTTCGCACCCGTCTACCTGCCTCAGCTGTTGCCAACTCTTTCCTTATCCTTCTGTCCTCCCTAGCCCTCTCCAAAATCTGCTCTACTTTACTGGGATTCTCACATCGTCTAATCGCTGTATTTGCGAGTTTAGCTGCATAACTAGGAAGGGAGTAGTCCTTCACCGGGCTCGTCATGAAGTCGGCCTTCGCAAAGAACGGGACATTCTTCCTGGCAGGAAGTGTAGGCCCTACATGTTTCGACCCGGATCCTCCAATCCTGCACATAACAATCACCAACGAGACCAATGAGAACCACAGTCCGGATATGCGTTTGACAAAAAATCACACAGAAGGCTTTGCAAACTTACAATGTTTGCACTCACTCGTATTCCGGGTTCTCCTCGGCATCAATGTCCACTGTCTCTTCCTCCGACTCCGACGAATCCGAGGAGTCTTTGACTTCGATGGGAGCCTTCACATTCCGTTGCAGCCCTTCTAGATGGTATCCCCAGACGCCTGTGTCCTCCTCGTAGGCAAAGAGGTGCCGGTCGGAAAACCACCCAACCCACATTGAGGCACCTGTTACAATGCCATCCACACATTATGACATGGCCCTTCAGATGTTGCGAATGAAAGCATAACGAGAGTTTGCAGAAAAGCATACAACAAGATTCTGCATACTTGTCCCACAGACGAGGTCGAGCACTGTGCCCTCCACGTCAGTGCATGTCTCCATAATTGTCTGAATGAAGGCAGGGCTCCGAGTGCGTGAATACCGCAGGGGTTCAGTTGAAGTGAGGCTATGAGGGAGAAGTTCCGTGGGAACGTTGTTGAATAGGACGTCGTATTCGATGGGGTCGCAGGTCGGGTCAACCAACAATCCCTCCTTCCGGAAAACAAAGGTGGAGTTCTCCTTCACAAAGCAGTATGCATCGAACTGCTTTGTCTGCATACACAGTGGGGAACGATTAGAAATCGAATGCGGCACCGCATTTCAAAACTCCTAAGAAAATGAAAGGACGAGTGCCAAGGTCGTAATTACCTTCTTCCCTTCCGACCGAAGGCCCAATGTGTTTATGCATGTCCACTTCTTCTTCAGAATTGGGACGGCGCTCTTGCGGGTCCACTTCGCAATTCCTGTCTGCGTGTTTTTGCCAAGATTGCTAGTTCTGTGTCCCAGTGGGAAGGGTCCTACTGCACATTCCAGCATTTGCATACCGCACCTTGTGCAAACAGCAATCCATACGACAAAGGACACGTCCCAGCATACTGGCAGTGAATTGCAAAAAACCTTAACAGAAGATTATCCAAGCATGTATATTCCCCATATGGCACAGGGAAGCTGCTTGATTTCTGAATGAAAATGTATGTGCCATGAGTGTCAGCGAGTCGAAACATGTCTACCTATGGTCCCCTCACCCAAGAAGAAGGAACTCTAACTGGCCTCTCAAGGACCTCCTCAGTGACCGGGTGCCTATATTTGAACAAAATGTCAGTGGTTTCTGTCGCCCGGTTGAAACTAACGAGGATGTCGTGTTTATCGATAGCGCCCCCTTGGTAGAAGGACATTTTCATAGTGGGCCCTGTGTTCCCCTCCTCCTCATCCTCATAACTGAAGAGAATGTTCCCACTTTCCGAGCCAGTCCGTCCACGCGTAAAGTTTTCACCTATGCACTCATCATACGTCCACGCGCAACAATTCCAGCGATACAGCAACGTTGTGCGTGATCTGTTCGGCTCCCACTCATGCGGAAAGTCCAGGTCCATGATGCGTAGGAACCACCTGCTCCCCAGCCGGGGTCCAGGAGAATCGTGCAATCCTGGAAGAAACTCCATTGCTCTCAGCTGGACAAGTCGAGGATCGTCCCTGTAAACATCCAGGAAGACAATGATGTCGTCTGCTTTCGGGAAAATGACTCCCGTCTGGCGTCGATAGATGTGATTCGGGCACGACATGGCCTCACGACACAGCACGAACTCAAAGCAGGGAGGAGATGGGCACAACAGAGAAGAGTGAAGAGCAAAATGAGAGCAAGGCCTCCCTCACCGTAAGGCGGGTATTTGCTCTCCGAAGCCCAATTTCGGCGCCGTTATTGGATGGAGTGCGGAAGCTTCAGCCGAGAATTTTGTTTCCGCAGGTCAATTTCGGCGCCGTTATTGGTTGCAATCCCCAGCCTTCAGCCGGGTATTTGGTTTCCGGACCCAATTTCGGCGTCGTTATCGGCTGCACTCCGGTGGCTTCAGCCGAGTATTTGGTTTCCGGGGCCCATTTCGGCGCCGTTATCACCTGCATTCCGGAGGATGCAGCCGGGTATTTGGTTGGCGGAGCCCAATTACTTTCATCGTTGTTGGCTTCACTCCCGAGCCTTCAGCTGGCTATTTCTTTTCCTGTGCCCAATTACGGCGCCGTTATACCCAACCATCCTGCACTTCTGCAACAGTACTATCCACGGTTATAGGTCGTCATTGCGTTTTCGGAGTCTGCAAACCCGGATCCTAATTCCGCTTGCGTCTCTGCCTCTAGGATAATTTCGGTGTCGTTATTGCCCAGAATTCAGTTTTTCTATGATCTGGCCTGGCGGTCCATGAGCCTGGGCTCCAAGTCATGAGCGTACACTGGTACTCATGAGCGGAGTGCTTCTAGCATGAGCGCAGAAATCTTCGATTTTCAATTATTTTATAGTTTTTGGCCCGAAAAAAATCTGCCGAAATTCGAAGTGTGTTACTTTGCGGCTCATGGGTGAGCCATGCCCACTCATGAGCTCATGAGCTCACCGCTCATGAGCTCATGGAATAGCAACCCCCAATAGTGGGACAATCGAGGCAATGGTGTATGCCTGTTGGATTGCAGAGAGTACCAGATGCAAGACAACATAGGAACTAGTGTGATAAGTTGTGTTCGGTGTTTCCTAGAACAAATCTAGGCTACCATTATCAGCTGCAAGGCAAGGATGTATGCATCTTTTCTGCAGAGGCAGTGATACCTGAAGGAGCAGGGATGGAGTGTGGGTCCACATTCATCCAAGAGGGCCAAATTTCAAGCACAAGATTATCTGTGATTCCCTGTGGATCAATAGTGGCAACAAACCTGCATGGGTAGATGGTCAAGTGGAAGCGCAACAGCAGCCGGCTCATATCTGGAAATCAGGCACTGCTAATGAAGGCACCGCGTTCAACACATTTCAGGCGCTTTTCCCCTCTTATCAAAATTGGCCCTAAAATTTCATGTTCAATTCTGCAAGTTTGCTACTTCAGTTAATCTTTGATAGTTTGGAGTGACTTTGAAGTGATGATGCCAATGTGACAACAGGAAAGTGAGGGGAAACAGGTAACACAGACGTCGTCAAAGCTGGGGAATGACTGCTTTTCTGACCCTGGCAGGCAACGGTGGGTCAACCGAGGCAAAAAGGTGAATGCACGTTGAAATACAGAGAGTAACACATATCCATTGAGCATAGGAACTAGTGTGATGAGTCTGAATTGGGTTTTTCCTAGAACAAATGAAGGCAGTCATTGTCAGCTGCAAGCACCAAGGCAAGCATGTATGCATGATTTCTGCAAAGCATGGATAGCTGAAGGTGCAGAGATAGAGTTTGGATCCAGATGCATCCAAGAAATGTACTGGGAATGCAGATTTGAATATGATGGCGTGCTGCATCGCGACATAAACCTGCATTTGACATTCAGGCTTAGGATTCATGCAATTTGGTGCTGGTCAGGCCTGCACAGTTCCTCCGCAGAAGTGGGAGCCCATCTGAGGGATGGGGACCTCGTAAGTGCTTCTTCATTTGGTACTCACCTTGTTTTTGCATCGCACTTGTGCTGCAAGGGGCAGAGCCATTCATTTGGCTGGAGGTTCAATTCCTCTGCAAGTGAGCTATTCTCGTGTCACTACAATCAGTTAGATGTGTTTGTGGTGGTTGCTAGATTTGCGGCTCTGGGGGTTCTTGCCAAGTGCTTGCAGGGATCAATGTTAATGTAGACGTGGCAGTACATGTAGCAAAAAAGCTCCTTCACTGGTGAAGAAGACCATGCTGCAACATATGTCATGTTATTGCTTCGAGAGTGTTGCTGCTGGGCAGGTGGGAGAATGCAGCAATGGTGAGAAGGAAAGCAAAGGAAGCATGAAAAGGTGTCATCCGGTCCTGCTCCTTTGGAGACACCCCCCATTCCATTGGTCTTTGTTCCTGGAAAGCATGCAGATGTGCCAAAAAAGGCATGCACACATTCACGTCTACTTCCCGTACATAAAAACGATCCTCTCTTCACATGTCAGAAACAATATTGGCAAGTAAATATAGGTTTGTTCACAAGAGAGTACAGACCACATTCCGGGACATTATCGATACGATTAACTGTCTCGGCCTTGCGCACTTGCAGGACTGTACAAAATGGGTTCTAAGGACAGTAAGAGTCCTTAGCACAGCTCTCGTCTATGAGCTACCAGCTTAATGGACACTGAGATTCAGCTAGGCTCACTGTCCGTATCCGAAGAATCTTCCCCTTCACTGCCCACATCTGCAATTTGCCTTGCGGTAATTTCCAACCCTGGAATGTCTTCATCATTAAAGGTAACTGTTCCTTCCAAAGAGACTGGTTCGGCCGTATCTGGTAGATTTCGTGGTTCTCTCAGACCCTCGTGGTCGGCATTCTCCCCTAGGTCCAGATCATGGACGTCGGCCACGACTCGTTTGGCCTGGGGGTCCTTCTGAAGAACCACCTTCCATCCCGGCGCATGGGTGTCATCTGAAAAGAAAACTTGCTCAACTTGCGATGGGAAGATGAATGGCTCTTCATCTGGTGGTAGCATTTTTCTGAAATCAGCAAGGAGGAACCCGTACTCATCCCGTTTCATGGTGGCATTCTCTCCCACCATATTGGCTTTTACCCAAGAACAACGGAATAGAATTGGCTTCACAAGACCATAGTCTAGTTTAAGGATCTCTTTGATGACTCCTACATATTGCACAGGGCATGAAATTGGATTCCGATCTTGTGCACAGCTCCTACTCTCTTGTTCAAAAAATGATGCCACTCCGCTATCATAAGTCACCAGGAGGCTAGTGTTGGCATCGTCCACTCTATAATGATTGCCATATGCTTTCATTGAGCGGTACGAAGTGGCAATCAGCCCCGGGGGGAATGACAGACTCACCATGCCCTGATTTGGGTCCTCGTTCTCTGATGCGTACACTACAACTGTAGATCTGACCCACACTGCAAAGGGCTGCAGCTCCTCCATTGTTGTGGGGTACTCCACCGGGGATCTACGCCTACGACCGCCCCTCTGCCATGCTTTTGCAAATGCACTCCGTTCCGTTTTCAGGCGGACCTTCTCCGCTACGTACTTTCTGGCAGAAACCAAATAGAAGCTGCAACTCAGTCCCCCTGACCAACACCATACTGTACATGCATGCCACATGCAGATTGTGCCCTTTCAAGCACACTGTAGTGATGTAGCCTACTTCATAATCACTTGCAAGCAACAACACCAACTACGAAACACCCTCTGAAGTCGTCTGAAGCACCCTGTTCGTACACGATCCCACTCCCATAGTGGCCGGAATGACTTGTGACAGTATAGGTGATTCCAGCATACAAAGACCATTAAGAAAAGCACAGGAGGGATGTAAGTTTACACCCACTGTCTCCATGGTGTCATGGTTGTTGTGTTGTTCAGCACATAATCATGTGCCACATCCCGAAGGCGCGGGCTCATGGCACGCTTTGTTCCACCACCTTCTAGGACCTCGCCTACAACTCCTTCTTCCTCGTTCTCGTCCCACACCCGTCGTTGTGTTGCATCAAATGAAGACATATACTCTGTCATGAAGCCCAAGGCTTCGTCGCAGATGTAGCCCTCCGCCATACTCCCCTCTGGCCATGCCATGTTGCGTACATACCCCTTCAGATCCTCATGTACCTCTCCATGGGGTACATCCAACGGCTGGCTACGGGCCCACACACATGCAGCTCCTCTACAAGATGCACTAGCAAGTGCGTCATGACGTCAAAGAATGATGGAGGGAATTCTTTCTCCAGCAAACAAAGGGTCATAGCCACATCCTCACGCAACGATGTAATGTCCCTCGGATCCCACACCTTCGCACAAATCTTCCTAAACACTCGACTTACACGCATTATGGCCGTTCGAGGACCCAGCGCCATCGTACCCCAAATGCACACTGGCAAAATCTGCTGCATCATCACGTGTAGATCATGTGACTTCATCCCCGACCATTTCTTGTTCATGGCGTGCTTTTGGAAAGCACCCGAGAAACCGGTTGGCACTTTGATGGCTCCCAATGTCTTCAAAAAGTGCTCTTGCTCTGATTTGGTCAGGACGTATGATGCTGCTGGCATGAGCACTTTGCGAGGTCTATTTGGATCAGGCCTTAGCCACAGATGTGACTGTAACCCTTCAATCTCCATGTCCTTTCGTACGTTTATCGTATCCTTCTCCCCAAAGATCGTCTTCAGAATGTTCTTGTAGAAGTTCTTCTCACAATGCATGGGGTCCAAGAGGTACCGCTGCAAGAGGTCCTGAAATGCCAGATGTCCTCCCATGAGACCAAGTTCCATGGGCAAAAATAGTAGAATATGTGGCAGAAGTTGTCCATGTTACTACGTTCTACTTTCAACAACTGCACGATCCTCTCCACAGTGAGGTGTATGACTTCAACATTTACTGCATAGTAGTTACATTGACTTAGGAGTTGGTGGAAGGACTCCTGACAGTAAAGGTAATTCCAGGAAGCACAATGTGAAAGAAAGTGAGTGAATGGGGGGGGGGGGAATTCATGCACCTTCCAGTATGGCAAATCCCAAAGGATTGTCCGGCGCTTCACCCCGTGCTCCATGGCTGGATCCGCACTACTTCCTTCTCTCCCTCCAATCTCCATGAATGCCTCTTTCTCCTTTGCAAATTGCAATGTCTCCTCTGGTGTCACAGCATTTGGTGCCATTCTCCTTTCAACACATCCATTGAAGTGTCTTCCTGCTCGTCGGTAGGGGCGGTTTCTTGCAAGGTAACATCAATGCCCCATATATACTATCTTCCCCAATGGCTTTGAGTGCCGTGAATCCACATAGGGCCCACAAATGGGGCACCATTTGTAGCCCTTGGTCCTGCAACCCGCAACAAGGCCATATGCAGGGAAATCGTGGATTGACCACATGAGTATGGCACGGAGGGTGAAACTCCGTTGCCCTACTGGTTTCAAAATGTCGTAAGCTCCAACTCCAATCCATAGTTCTTGTAGCTCTTCAATCAATGGTTGCAAATACACATCTATGTTTGCATTTGTCACAGACTCCTTGCCTGGAATCAAGAGAGACAACATGACAAAGAATTTCTTTGTTGTCAACCATGGTGGCAGGTTGTATGCCACCAACTGCACGGGCCATGTGGACTATGTGCAGCTCTTTGATCCGTATGGGTTTACTCCATCCGTAGATACAGCCAATCGCACATTGCGTGGGTCCTCGGCGAAATCGGGCCAAGTTGCATCTATATGCTTCCATGCAAGGGAATCTGGGACATGCCTTACCAAACCATCGTTTGAGGCATTCCTGGAATGCCAAGTCATGAGCTCACTAATGGTCTTGCATTTGTACATTCGTAGTAGACGGGGGATAAGGGGAAAGTGCCTCAACACCTTGGCTGGTTGTTGTAACCTGCCCACATCATGGTACCGGGCTGCACCGCATTTGGGGCACTCCATAGGGTCCTTGTACTCTCTTCTAAAAAGTACATGTCCTTTTGGACATGCATGTATCTTCACGTAGTTGAGGCCGAGCTTCCCAATCATTTTGTTGGCCATGTGACAGCTTTTTGGCATTTCATTTGGTTGTGGAAGCAAGTTCAACCGAAGCAAAGAGGACAACTCGTCCACAAAATGGTCTAAGACATCGTGGGTTGTGCACAGATTCATCAACAGCATGGTGGCAGCAAGCTTCGTGGATTTGCATCCCTCGTATAGTGGCACACATGCTTCTTCTAGTGTCATGTGCGTCGAATTCTCATCTCCATCTCCACCTCCTTCCATGCCTTCCCCCACCTGAATGCCTTCATTTCCTGCGTCATCACCATTCCCAGTTGTCCCAGTGCCGTCCCCCTCTTCATCATCGTCCATGATGTGGAATGCTTCCTGCAACATTCGAGTAATCTCCACCCCTCCGTCCATGCCTGGTTCATGTCCTGCGCCCATGACATAGTCCTGGTCTGGCCTGTCTGTATGGCTCCCCCGGGGGTGTGCATTGTCCAATTGTGCCCACTCCTCGTCGTCGGAGTCTACAGGTCCATCTCCAATCCACACCCGAAATGCTTCATGTCTTTTGTGGTGAAGGAGATGTGTGCACACACCGTCCTCAGATCTATTGTAGTGCCCAAACAACGTTCACATGGGCATGACATCCTTGAAAGCCCAAGAGCTCGGGCACGTGCCACTTCTCTTTCCCACAACCTGTCATCCCGGGTGTTCTATCTACAAGGGTGATTAAGTGGAAGTCCTCCGCATGGGCGAGGGGAAGTCATTTTTGTTGGGGAGCCTCTGCAATGCAGTTTGTGCACGCCGTTGCAGGGGGCCGGATTCTCCTCTGCAGAGACTCCTCAATTTGGCTCTGTCACTCCCATTTCACTACTGTCAATTCCCTCCTCCCGCAATCTCAATTTGAAAGGTTCAGCCGCACATCCTTTGGCAGAGAAGATAGTTGACATTTTATTTCAGATTCAGATTCCAGAACATGATGGAAAGTTACACTCAACAGCAAACCATTTAAAAGCCATCATAACTGGAATCTTTTCAACAAGACATTGAGAGAAATGACCAAAATCGACTCTTACAACGACATCCTCGAAAACCACCTGCCTCTACAGTTCGTGTGTGTGTGAGGAATTGGAGGACGTACGTGGAATTTCAATTTTCACGATTCAGGACGTCGTGATCTTGGGCATATGGTTGAATGTATATCAAATGTGTGCATTGAAGTGTGAACAACCCGACTACAAGGCCAGAACCTGCACCACTTGTCTCAGGCCATGCGCAATGAATTCCAGTCATCGCCGGTCATCGTCTACACAATTTCCGCCTGCATCGATTCCTCTCTCAAAATCGCATTATGATCAAAAGTTTGTAGCAGGGGGTAGTTTTCCCCATGCCACCCTCAGCGGAAGAGCGAAATGGATTGAGGAATCATGTATTGGAAGGTCGAATTCCATCACGGATTCGGCCGCGCTCTCCAAATCACGTTTCGGCGGACAATCCTGTTCCGTTGCCTTGAAATTGCACCGTGGCGGGAAGGGAGTCCATTTGTGTGGCTCTATCACCATGGCGGGAAGGGGAGCATGTAAAGAATGGAGCATCGCCCTACCACTTCACTCATTTGCAGTTTGCAGCTTCTTCCACCATCTTTCTTACTTAATTGCGATTCTTGCAATGCTGCCCTTGAGACAACAACTGCAAGTGATCGGATCCTTTGATCGTCGCCTTCAAAGACACTTACGTGTAGCAGATCGCAGACCCCCAAATGCCTAGAGAGAAAGCCAGAGGGCAGTCAATGCATGCACGGTTGTTTTGCACTGGTTGGGATGGAGTTGGGTGCAGAGGAGGTGTGTTGTGCCGGAGTTCGCATGCCTAACATCCTGCAGCCGGCGGCTTTTGCGAGTTGGGCGGCAGTACCCTCTGCTGTATGACTACCATTTGTGGTACAGACTCACCGGCCTCCCCTGTCCACTTAGGTCTTGGGACAGTGACTTATGGAGTATGTAGACAGAGTTGCACGTCGCGCATGTACACCAAAATCTCCCATGCAATTCTCCTTCCATTTCCCATTCATGCTTGCATGTGATCCACGGGGTAATTTCCATGTTCTCCCAGCTGATGTGGGTTCGCAAATTCTCGGTGTGCAGGTGTGTGTGTGAGGACCTCAACCTGGCATGGTGCGATGGATGTCGAATGGACCCTTCTCTGCGATGGGAGAACCACTATAGTTGAGTTTGATTTTGCTGAATTATTTGGCAGAGCACTGTGTTCACTTCTCTCTGATCATGCGCATTTTCTCCAAGAATGCATGTAAAGCGGAGCCATACACGGCATCGTTGCAGTGTGTTTCCTTCGCCCAATTTTGAATGAAATAAAGTTAACGGATCCATGTCAGTTGTGTGAATCACTACATCTAGTTGTCTGGAGGATTGTAAGTGGTTATTTTGAAACGTCTCAAAGTAAAAAAGGCCATAGTGTCGGATGCACGACACGTGTTCCTATTTGAAATCAACAACGGCCGGATCTTCACCCAAGTTTGGGGGGGGGGGGGGGGGTGTGATCACACTCCCCCCTCTTTGTCCTTCTTTCCTCCTTTGCATGTCTTGGTCTTCCTCGCTCGTCTTTGTCTTTCATGGTCTATGTCCATGCCTAGTAAGAAGCGTTCGACCGCCGAGGCAGCATCGCCTCCTCCCACTTCTGCACATTCCAGCCCCGCGGTGCGAAGGAGCCCCCGCTTGGCTCGACTGAATCCACTGAAGATGGCCTCGATGCGAGAGGGAAGGCGGCACGGTGGGCAGTCTTCGAGCTCGGATTCTGACACAAGCGAGTACAGCATGGGTGGTGACGACGATGTGGAGGATAGTTTGGTGGAAACTGCACCTCCATCTGCAGAGTCTCTCCAGAAGATGCGCAAACGACACAAACCCGCTGTGCAAGGGGTGAGTTCTACCCCTACTCGTGTTCAAGTTTTCTGGGCGTTGAGTTCTCCTCAAACTGAAACTGGGATGCACATATCCATAAAGTTGTTCAAACAGGAAGGGCAAAGCGCTGAGTCTCACTGAATTGTTCCACTGTAGAGGGATTAACTTTGAGGTCAAGAAAACCTCGCTTTCTGGACTTGCCTTGGAGTACGCATTTGCTATATCATGGGTTCAAAACTCCAACCAGGGTAGGTCTGCATAATCCTTCCAAGTGGGGGTGCTTAAGGAGTGGATGTCCGCATGCTCCAAAACAACCAATGTGGCAGTTCGGGGTGGGTGTGGCATCCCTTCCTTAAGCTCTTGCAGAGATTAATTGAAGGTGAGATGGTGTTGTTTGTTGCAACACATGTCTTCACACCAGATATCGTAAGTTAATCGACTCTATATCTTGGAAACAGGACCGTCTAGCCAAATAGGCCAAGTCCTGGCAGAAGACAGTAGAACTGACTCTCAAGGATCTGAGTGTGGACCCGCACGTCTTCATCCTGCTGGATAAATGCAACTTAGAGACTGTAGTGTCCACAGAAGTGAGTGCTACCAGAAAAAATGTGTAATGAACTTGAAGTTAGGCAGAAAACATCCCTGAACATGTTTTCAGTCTGTGACATGGGGGAGGACATCGTGGAAAAACCGAAGGGTCTACCACTGTGTGCAGAGGGACTAATTTTTAGGTCAAGGAAATGTTGCTTTGTCACGTCATTGGACCTACGTTGGAGTACGCATTTGCTATATGGGTTGATAACTCCAACGAGGCTAGGTCTGCAGTATCCTACCAAGTGGGGGTGCTTAAGGAGTGGATGTCCGCATGCTCCAAAACAACCAATGTGGCTATTCATGGTGAGTTTGGCATCCCTTTCATAACCTCCCGAGGAGATGAATTCAAGGTGAGATGGTGGAGTCTGTTGCAACACATGTCTTTACACCAGATATCGTAAGTTAATCGACTCTATATCTTGGAAACAGGACCGCACAGCCAAACAGGCCAAGTCCTGGCAGAAGAGACTAGAAGAGACTCTCAAGGATCTGAATGTGGACCGGCAAGTCTTGACCCTGCTGGAACCATGTGACTTAGAGACTGTAGTGTCCAAAGCCATGTGTGCTGCCACAAAATTGTGTAATGAAAAAGAAGTTAGGCAGAAAACATCCCTGAACCTGTTTCCACATTGTGACATGGGGGAGGACATCTTGGATGACCTGAAGGGTCTACCCACTGTGTGCACCAGACTGAAATTCAAACTTTGGTGAGGAAGCCTACCTTTGGACAACAAACAGAAGTTGAGAGGGATGAGAGAGTGCTATTGCCCGTTCTGTGGGCTCCACAAACACAATATTCATTGTCTGATTCACTACCCAGGGTGCTATCACCAGACAGACCACCGGATATCCAAGCTATCAATTGAATTGTGCATGCACCTGTGTTTACCAACATTGAGAGTCTTTAGGCCTTTTGGGGCTCCGTCGCTGGGCAAGCACATACGGCCAGCATTGTGTGAATAGATGTCTACTGGATATGTGGAAAACCCGGATGGATGTTATGTTTCTTGGTAAGTTTCATGTGGTACTGATGTGAACCCATCCACATTCCGCTTCTTCACCAAGGAATGGCCGCACATGTTATGAGGACATTTTGTCCCTCTCCTTTTCATTTTTTGGCACTTGCGCTGCAGGGGAGTGGGTTTGAGGTTTGCTGCTTGTGGTTGTGGTTGTGGGATGGTTTGTGCTCTGGTGACGTTGTCTTCAGTAGGAGTACAGCTGATGCACCTTGTGTGTGGGATGTTTTTGGCAGCGGAAGGGGAGTGAAGCTACAGCAAAGCACTCACAGCCACCATACAATGCCAACCAACACCAACCTTGGCACCCACCCCTTGCCGGATGGTCTCCACAGCAAAGTGCACCATGGGGAGCCCCCCCTGCTTTGGGGTCGTGGCGCTGGCTTCCTGATGCTGGCACGTCACAATGGGGGCCTCCCACATCTCCATACGGCCCTCCCCCCTCTGGCACACATACGTCACCCCCCACAACGCACGACGGCGCTGCTCCAGAGCATGGGGGCAGGAAACGGTCATCAGAGCTGAGGAAGGAACGACGCCATGCCATGAAAAAATGGGAAGGAGATGGAGAGGGAAGGGTGGCTGCAGGGCTAAAGCGCCACAAGGTGGAGGTGCATGGAAATGGAGTCATCAATGTTGGTTGCGAAGGTAAGGAATAGTGGCAGCGTGATTTGCGTGGCCTGGCATTGCGTTACCTTGACTCAAGCGTACAAGACATTGACCAGCAGTCCCAAAGTGCCATGTCAACAGTAATAGAGGGCATAAATGGAATGTACGAGTACACACCTATCCCTGCCAATCGTGATTTTATAGTCAAGCAATGTGGGAAGATAATGAAAGGAGAAAGAGAAAAATTGAAAGATAAATGGGCGCAGACTGGTGTGAGGCCAGTGAACATTGAACCCGCCTATTGGGATAAGCTTGTTGCCTACTGGGAGTCCCCTCGTGGACTTGCAAAGGCCGAAGGGATGAAGCAAGTGCGTGCTTGTGTCACGAACCCCTCGCGTTGGGGCCGGAAGGAGTTGCAGGCCAAGCAGCCCGTTTGGTAATCTCCCACACCCCCTTATCGTTGCTCTTACATTGTGGCATGTTGTGATGGAAGAGACACCCACGAGTGGGTTTTATCCCTTGTGCAGAATTTGTTGTTATGTGATATGCAATGTAGTGCTTTGTCCATATGCTCCTGGCATTTTGTACTGACAGTGTGTGGGTGGGCAAATACATAAAAGATGCAAAGCGCGGAGCCCGTCACTGTCCGAGCTCGGGGCGGAGCAAAAGAATGCTGCGACTGCCATCCCATCCGAGTCTGTTTTGAGCCAGGTATGTTTTGAAGTCCGGTTTCCATTCATGAATCTGTTGTTGTACTAAGATTTGGTGGGTATGTGGGTCCCCCACGCATGGTACACGATGGGTGTTATTCCAAACCCAGCCAACTCCAAATGCCTGAAATCCCACGCATTCGGCCTCTTCTTCTGGTTTTTAACAGTACGGGTGGGTGTTTGTATGCGCAGGGAGCGAGGAACTCAATGGCAACCCGCATTGAGGCCCTGGAGAGGCTTGTAGCTCTCTCTGCGGAGGGGGAGAGGGTATGGAAGCACAGCTGAAGAAGATAGTGGAACTCATGATGGGGCAAAAATGGGGTGTGACGGGTGGCAGTATGGAAGACCCCCCTGCTGCGACCATTGTACCTGACAAGGAGGAAGTAATTGTAGTGGGTAGGGATGTGACCGAGGTCCAGCCTGTTGTTGATGATATTCATAGTGGGGGGCAGGGTCCACTCGTTGAAGGGGGAGAGGTCCAGCAAGTTGGTGGGGATGACATGGACGTGGGGGGATCATTGCTGGTGATGGGGGAAAAGGGGAAGCTGTAGGGGGAGAGGGTGGTAGTTTGCCTGGTCCAGGCTGCAGGGGGACCGAAACTTTGCCCTCCGGGGTGACTGTTGTCTCCCAACCCACTGAGGTGAGACCCCGTGACACCCCTTCAAAAGCTCCTTTCATTGAAAAGTCGAAACTAATTGTTCTAGACCTGAACGGGATCCTGTGCCACTCTATTCCTAACTTTCAGCCCAACCCGAGGCGTCATTGGCCATGGGTGTTGACCACCAACAAGTATGTTTTCCCAAGGCCCAGGTCTCTGCGGAGTTTTTAAACCTTCTCTTCCAGTATTTCTACGTTGGGATATGGTCCTGTGCTTCCAAGGGGAATGTTGCAGACATATTGAAAGTGGTGATGCAGGGGGTCAAGGGTTCTCCCCTCTTTGTGTGGTCACAAGAGGAGTGTGACCCCTCGACAGAGCCACACCCCACAAAGGGCCTGTCGTACAAAACTTATAGAAGAGACTGTCGTGGGTGTGGTCGGAATTTTCTGGATTTAACGAATCCAACACCCTCTTAGTGGACGATTCACCACACAAGGGGAAAGGGAACTCCCCTTTGAACATGGTCCATCCATTGCCATTTGATGTTACTAGCAATGTTAGTGAGGGGCCCGATTCAGACTACCTTTTAGAAACAGTCTGGCCCTACTGCCAAGATTTGTTTTGCTCCAAGGATGTGCGTGTCTTCACAAGCACGCAGAAGCTGACCCCGACTGGCAGCTTGAATGCGGGAGAGAATGGGGTCGTTGGGGGAAGTGCTTCTGTGCCCATGCAGGTGAAACTAACCTTACTGTTTGCAACATGACATCGAAGCCAAATGAGATGTTTGTTTTGTTCCCCCCGGATGCCCTCTCACTCATGGCTGGCACTATATGTTTTGCAGGGACCACAGGGAGTGGCACTGGGGTCGAATGTGAAGAAGGTGGGTCCTGCGCCAAGGACCATAGTGCTACGGCGCCAGCATTCCGGATCTGCCCCCCGGCATGAGGAGGCAGCGCCCAAGGTATGGTTTGTTCCTAGCCC